>CM063283.1:54166075-54840658 GCA_032173965.1 Sitta carolinensis | reverse complement strand
TTATGCATGGAAGGGATTTCCAATAATAAAAAGCAGTACTGATGCAAGGCAGCACACTTGATGGTAAATATGCCAACAGTACTGGCTTAAAATACATCCTAATGGTTCTTGATTATTCTGTACATGGCTCATATATGTTCTGCTTGCTCTGAGAGAAGCTCAGAGGGATCTACACAAGCCGTTGAAGGATGTAAGGAGATCTAGGAAACTTGGAAATAATGTAGATTCAGTGTGGCTATGATGGATGGGATGAGGCTATAGGGTGTAAGTGGGAGCCCAGGACAGGAAGCAGTGAACACCCTGCCTGGTCGTTCTAGTGCTACTGCTATACCTTCTCTAGCTGTGTTGGAGGTGCCTCTGCAGTCTGTTGTCAGACCTCACCAGCTTGGAAAAGGTGAGATAAGACATTTGGGTTCAAGATAGGTCATTCATATGGAATCATTGTAGGGAACTGCTTATCTAGGCTAGGCTGGTCTAGCCAGCTGGAGAGCTTCTATCGTATTTTTAGTAAGGAAATTAAAGTACGACTATATGCAGAGGACAAACAGATACAACATTATCTGCTCATGGATGCATCTGTGTAGGAGAATAGATAATGTTCTCAAACATTGTTCTCTGATGTTTTCCTCATGCATTATGCAACATGCTTCCTGAATGAAAGCTGTATAAGAGCACCTAAAATTTTAGAGTTACCTTCCTGTCCTGAGGGAAAAGCACTTACTTGTAGCTAGCAGTGTCTTCCATGGTTTCCTGTCATTATCTTGCTCATAAATATTTGATTATCTCTTGCCAGCCTTTGTTGTGCCTATCGTGAGGTGGTCCATGCAGCTTCCTGTTGTTGGAAAGAGATGGGCTTGATACACCCCTCGTATCTGGAGCCTGGCTCTGCACAGGCATAAACAGAACTAAACCCCACAGCTGATGGTGTCACCAACATTGGTGTGCTGGTAGCTTCAGAACGGCTGAAATGGCCAAGGTGCCATTGGTGGCACTTAACAGCCACTGGTGGTTCTTCCCATCTCCCCTTGCTAATGTGGGCTGGCATTCTCAGCACAGAGCTGTCCTAGCATAACTGCACTCCCTTGATAAAAATAGAATATGTACCACTTCAGTGGCCTCAGGGCCACAGGGAAATGTTTTACAGATCCAGTGCTTTGCTGGGATGGTCACTCCAGATACAGTTCAAAAAGCTAACTCTGTGCTTCCTCCTGTGACTCTCTTCTGGGGCTTTAAACAAACTGGTGATGTTTTCTCTTCTATTCCCTATCCAGAAAGCAAGCAAGTAGTTTGGAGGGGAGTGATGGGAAGAAGGGAGACAAGCTGCCAGGGAGGAAGGACTCCGGAAAGAGGTTCTTAGTGCTTCATAGTTATGTACATGACCCACATATAGGACTAATGGTCATGGTTATTCAAGATGTATCCAGCATAAGTAGACATGACTTTAAAGAGAGGCACATAATAATGGGTTTACTATGGGTGAAAAAAAGTGAAAACTACTCTTTCTTTTCTTAAGGGAGCGGGATTGTTATTGGCTGAAGTGATAGCTGAAATAATTACTACCCTTTTAATTTGGCAGCCAAAATACTTTGCTATTAACCTTGTTCAGAAGCATAAAAAAGTAAGTTAAAAATAACCCTTTATACCTGCAGAGGTGAATGGGTCTCATGACCTGTAACATCACAGATAGCATCTCTGGTGGGAACTGAACATCTTTGTACTAGGATTTCACTTGAGAAATTGTGCTTTGAAACCTGGTACAGGTGGGGAGGTGGGGTCAAAGTCCAGGAACTGGACAGGTCATTGTTTCAAGTGCTGAAATCCAGGATGATGTTAAATTTTCCTATTTTTTAATTTTTAATTTTTAAAATATGTTAGAACATTTCAGTGAAAGCCACAGCTGTCTCTTGGTGCATGGGTACAGACAGGCACCTAATGCACACTTGCCTTCTGTGAATCCAGTGCGGAGCAGTTTGAAAGTGCAAACATATATTTCACAGATTACCATGGGGATCACTTTAATCAGCTTTGAGACCTGCTAATGCTGTAGAGATCTTTGAAGGAGTACTGCTGTTTTCATCTCCATGCAGCCAGTGCAAGAAGGAATGAACATCATGTCTCTCTGCCACCGCTGGAAGAGATGCTTCTCTCTAGGTAACTGTACAACGGGCAGCTGCTTTTGTTGTGCATTACACTGAACTGGGGGTGGACAGAATTAAGAACAACAGCTTTGGGAGTGCTTTAGAGCAAAAGGTCACTATGTATGCAGTAAATCTTTCTGATCTACTGTTGGCTAGAAGCCAGTGTTATAGGCCTCTGGGCTTTTAGTAGAAGAAAACAGCTTTAAATCATGAGCATATAATAGAAACCCATTTATTTTTCTTGTTTAAATTGTTCTCTTAGAAATCAAGATCAGCTGTGCTTGCAGCTGATATGCTTAAAGCTAATAATAAATTGTTATAGAACTAATGCATTACAGAAAAGAAAAAAGCACTTGGGTGTCAGAATACTAACAGAATTATGATGTGCCAAAGATATTTTTAGTTTCAACCAATATTAATACAGGGAAACAAGCTTCAGAGGTGTGAGGCAAGAAGGCTGTAGCTACTTTCTTCTCAGGATTAGCTGTGGCTGTCAGTTGTCCTAAGGAGATTTCTGGTGTCTGTTTTTGAAATATTCCACTAATCACACAACAGATATGCTGTAACTGATAGTTATTATACATGGCCCACAAATGGGATTACTAGTCATAGTTATCCAAGGTGTATCTGACAAAAATGCTAGAATTCCAGGATCTTTCTTGAGCAGTGGATTATTCACCAGAGGGATTCTTATTCTTGTTTGAAGTATAAGAATCCAATTTAGTTATAGCTTCTGCCACCTCATGTTCACTTTCTATAAACTGTTTTAACAGTTAAATCTCTGGTCCAGCCTTATTTTTTGCAGTCCCTCTAAGATGGGAGTACACTTAGTGTTGTGCATTGCCAAATGCAATCGTTTGTGATTTAAGTTTTTTCCTTTGTGTTGAAAGATATTCTTTTCTTTAGCAGAAAATGCAAAAGCAAGTTAACTTAAAAGTTTTTATTTCAGAGGCTTAAAGTTAACACAGAATGAACACAATGTATTTTCATGTGTTTGCCCAATGAACCTGCATTTGCATGTTGCCTTGTGTGTGAAAATTCTGAAGTTAGGTTAAACGTGTAGCTCTAAATCCAGTGCCCTCCACACTGTCTCAAGTGCTGAAGACTTGTTCATTGTTTTCTAATACGTGCACATGTGTTTTGAACTCGACTGACAGTTGGTAGGCCATGCTATCCAGGAGCTAAAAATAATAGTGATTCGTGAAAAGAGCAGTGAAGTGGTGACATGTGGCATTACCAATAGCAGAAACCTTGTTCCTCAGAGTGTCAAAACCAAGTAACCCCAAAGAGAGAACACTAGCGCCTGGTACATTGAGTTCTCACTAAACCAATGCCTCTGTTACCTCCTTCAAAGCTGCCTTAACTGTTGTTTCTTGTTCATGTTCTCCTGGTTGGAAAAAATTGATGACTTTTTTTTTTTTTTTTTTCCTTTGTGTCTTTATAGTATCTGTGAAGTTGTTGGAAGCCTGGAACATATGGAACTCAATTTTCAGAGTTGAATCTGAGTCTGAGCAGTGCAAATAGACTGAACAGCTTTGAAAAAAACACTATTTTACAGGAAGTATTTGGATTTGAGCTCGAGGAGTTTTAGTGACAGCTTGGGAGGCTCCTTGAGCTTACTGGAACTGCAGTATTTGCCTATTTAATTTAATCTGGTGTTGAACAGTTGAACTCTGCTGAAGCTGAGTATTCAACATTGTGTCAGGCTATTAGATTTAATTTATACGCTGCCTGATTTAAAATTTATTTTTTCAGGCATCACATATGTCATTGGTACTTATAAATCAGATGCATGTTGTATATACGAAAAAACCTCTTCTTGAAGTCCAAATTCTGCTGACAAACTGCTAGAAAATACACAAATGAGTTCAGGTAAGAGTGAAGCTTCTAGAACACTGTTTTTGTACAATGTAATCTGGGAACTCTAAAGCCAACAACAAACAACTTGTTAGAACTGGTGTCAATTACTAGTCTCCCTAATATTTTTGTAATAATAGTTTGGAAGCTGGGACATGGGAAAAAAGAATTAACTTCTTCACTGACTAGTGATACGTATTCAGCCTTGGAGTTTAGCTGACAGTTGTGGCTATGAAGCTTGAGGCAGAATAAAAATAGATCATGTGTAGTTATTAGTTTAGCATTATCAGCAGAAGCTATTTGGTTTTGACATTAAGTGAGAAGGTACAAAATTATTTAGGAGATGGAGAAGAGCTATTTTAGGCCAGTATTCTTCTTGTGGTCTCACCAAGGCTGCATATAAGGATTGTTAGAGGGAATAGAAATATTAGGCTTTTATTTTGTCACTTCAGAAGTAAAAGTAAATGCACCAAGGAGACTTTAACTTAGACTATAAGTAACCCTAGGCTTCTTTGCTTTCCCATATCTGAGTATTCTGCCAATTGATTTTTTGCTTTGAATAATGTTTGTTACTCATGCAGAGTTAGGTGAATTTTATTGGGTGGATCTGCTTCTTATCCCTTCCCTCAGTAAGAGTTCCGTTCTGTCTCTTGAAATACATGGTATTTGTGTGTGAGTGCATCTGACTCTTTTTTGTATACAATTTCTGCTGAGCTCCTGAGGTAGCATAATTCTGGTTGCTGCTGTTTAGTTCTCTGAAATCTCTAATGTTCTGCTAGGAATTTCTTTTGTTTGTGACAACATTTAGCTGCTTCATTCAAATGAATTTGGGCATATGCAAAGAAAATCTAGGCTCCAGCTGTCTCTTGTGGCATTCAATTCTATTTACAATTGGAGGCTGCTCTTCAAAAGCAGCAGTGTTTTGTGCCTTGAATTTCTTAGAGCTAAGAACTTTCTAGTTAGTAATGTAAGATTATTCAAAAAGACCTTTTTTTAGTGTTGTCAAATTTAGCTTAAATCTGGGATAAACACAAGATAAGTGACTAAACTTCACAAGGAACATAATATTCCTGCTTATGCTTAACATGAACAGGGCCAAGCAAATGGAGTTCTGGTTCTCCAAGTTGCTTTTGCATCAGCTGAAGCTATAAGAAATCTTTCATAAATGTGCAGTTTAGTGAAGTGAGAGCTACTGATGTTGTGTGTCTGTTAACACATCATTTAGAATGCTGCAGTTCTTCTGTAGCTATCCTACAGGCAGATTGGTCCTCCTTGGATTGACCAGTATATCCAAGGTTGTCTTCTGGCTTAACTGAGCTCCTATTTCATAGCAGCATTCTTTGCAGAGATCCTTGAAGCTCACTGTGAGATGCTAGAAGTCCATGAGCATTATCCCAGTGGCTAAGTTTCCTGTTCAACAATAACCTTCTTAGTCTTGTTAATTTTGATAATCAACACATTGCTTAGCTGTAAAGAGGAGGAGGGAAGTTAAGACCTGTGTCTGTTTACTTTCCTGTGCAATATCTGTTAGCTTGACTGATGACAACTTCCTCCTTGCATCTTGGAATCCAGAGGATAATATTCCTTTGGTCTTCTCTTGTACTTCTGAAGCTTCATTTGCTTTTAATATCCTTTTGGAGCTTCTGTCTCCATCTCAGTCTTACTTGGTTTATTGGTCTGTATCTCGCACGAAAAAAATTCCAGTCTTCAAAACTGATTCACTGCTGTGCATAAAATAGCTGTTCTTTCTTGCTGTGCATCTCTAAAACATCTGCTACAAAGATATGGATGTCTTTTTGTGTTCTGACTTGAACAGAGAGTTATCCAAGAGCTTTAACTCCCACTGTCCTAGGTTTGACTCACGGTAGGACTCTTCCATAGCTACATCGAGTTGCTTGAGCTGAACATAAGGTTTTTTCACTATCAGTTTAGCTGTGGACAGATAGAAATTCAGGGTAACTTTTAAGAATAAAATCTTATATGAAGAAGTCTAAATTTTTTTTTTTTTTTTGCTTACTTACTATCCTTGCAAGTTTTCTGCATGCAACTGTTTGAAAAAGGAACAAACCCAAAAGAAAACCAAAAGAGCAAAAAAAAAAAAAAACCCCAAACCCTAAGAACCCCTGAAAATCTGAACCAGCAAAAAAGGCACTTGGAGGATGTACCTACCAGTTAAAATATCATGTGAGTTTACTTCCAGCTTTTCTGTTTCATATTGTCTTTAGTCTGTAAGAAAAACAATACCTTCCCTAGGATTGTACATAATTCTGTTTGTGTCCTGCTACACAAGCTGGTAAGTGGAAGGTCTTGAACTGACTGAGTAGTCACTTAGATATCTGCAATAGCATTTCAGTAAGTAACTGCACTGATTTGTTGTCCACTTCTGGTGTTGCCTGGTAGCAAGCACTTCAGCCCATTAGTATACAAGACCTGTTGTAGGGCTCCTAATGCCTGGAATGATGGAGATGGACAGAGACCTCTTGCTTCCAGCATGAGAGGCATTCCCTGGTGATAGTCTGAAGGTTGCTGTGCAGGTGTTCTCATGTATTGTGTATGTTGAAGCTAATAACATCTTGTGTCATAGAATTTGTCATAGCCTCCTCGTTATCCTAGATGGAAGCACTCTTAACCCTATAAGCTGATTAGGTACTACTGGCTCAGAAGCTCAGTGCCAGTGAAGTCCCAGGTGAACATGTACAGTACTTTGCTCCTTTTTCCTTCTCGACTTTTGCATTCCTGTGGAAATCCTACACTTGTTACTGTCACGTATAAAAGATCGTTTTTAGTAAAGAGAAGTTCTGTTTGGCCTCGAACTGAAAGGCATTTTCTTGGAAAAGCTGAAGAAAGCTTTATAACAGCCAATTAAAATTGACAGAATTTGCTCATATTTTCATGATCAAAGTTAATTGGGTACCACACATGTTTACTATACCTGCTGAAAGCTTTAAGTTCTTGAAAGAGAAATATTAGTAACATCCATGGTGCTGTTTACAGAGCTGAAACAGTTTGCAGTAAAACACATCTAAAACCCCATCTACTAAATATAACTTTTTAAAGAAAATCATAGCTTCATTTCTTGATGCAACTTGCTTTACTCTTGAGATTTAGGGTAAGTGTCATTTGGGCAGGAATACTGTGTCGTATTTGCTTCTCCTTTAGCAAATGAAAGAGCCACATCATTTCCAGTAACTTTAAGCAAAACAGTTCTTGCATGGTTCTTGAGAGAACTGAGAGGTGTTTGGCAACTGAATATTAACTTCAAGGCTGCTGCTATTATCTGCTATTATGAACTTTGTTATTTGCATGCAGATGAATGATCTAGAAATCTTAATTTGCAGGACATGTATCTACAGTGAAGAAAACATATTTAAAATTACTTTTGATAATAGAAGAGCTGGAAAATAAAAGCTCCACTGTGAAATCTTGCAGATCTTCATTTGTTCAGACATGAATATGCTGGAATTTTTGTCTACAATGTTATGCTCTTGAACACTGTGGCAGTTTTCTAAATTCTTAACAATTAAAGCGTAACACTATTCATCAGAGGTTTTTTCACATAAACTGGTTATAACTCAAGGTCAAGGTATCCCAGTCCTGTGGAACCAAGCTCTCTTGGAGGACCTAGAAGCTGATGTTCATGCCCTGCATCTCCTGTTGGCAGCATGCTATGCTCTGCCTCTTTGAATTCCTACCTTAATGGCTTCTAGATTAGCTTTCAACTGCATTTCTGTTGAACAGTGAAAGCAGCTAGGGAAATAGTGCAAGAAATAACATATTTCAGGTAAAACAAACTCATTTAGTCCCTCTTCAGAGTCATTGTTTGTATATCAACTTGTTGACAATTCTGAAGTGCAGAACTCATTTGCTGTCGTCTTTGGTACTCAGCTCATGATTGTATTCCTGTTAAAAAATGTTATCATAAGAAAATGAACATGTTACTGAATCCAGGTGGCTTTTCTGGAGAGCCAAATTTGCATTTCAGTGCAAGGAAAAATCCAAACTTGTCTGCCACCTCTTTAAATACATGTCTTAGCTTCTCAGGTGTTTGCTTTGATAACTCTTTCTTTGAGGCTTACCCATTACAGGAATGCCGGGGTTTTTGTAAATGAGAAAGTTTGTAGGCTTTTGGTAAGGCTCTGTTTCACTCTGAGGAAAACTTTCATATGTCTTTCATATGTCTCAATTCAAAACTGTCTCTTAGTACAGTTGGGAGCATACAGGGAACTTTGTATGGCCACTTAAAGTTTGACTTGTGACTGTCTAAGCTTAGAATCACAGAGTGCTTGAGGTGAGAGGACCCCTGAAGATTGTAGTCCAACTCTGCCCTCAAATAGGAGCAGCTCCTTTACCTCAGTGTACTTTAGCTCTTTCATGTACTAGATCCTAGTCCTGCAAACAGTGTTGTGGTGGTTCCAGTTCAAAACTGGGCAGAAACACCAATTTTGTGTAGTGGTTTTGGTTCACCAATTTGAGACTTCCTGGCTAACACACCAAATTTATGTGGTGGGTCTATTTTCTGCTGTGAGATGGGATTAGGAGAAGAGCAAAGCAGGCTCAAACTTTAAAGAGTATAAAGAAAAACTTTATTAAGAGAACTGAAAAAATAATACGAATCAGATTAAAACCTTCAGAACACTTTTCCTCTCCTTGCCACACCCTCTTTTTTCTCCCCACTGACAGTGTACAGAAACAATTCAGTCAGTTTATCACCTCTAGAATAGTCTTTCTTCAGTTCACTTAGGAAGAGGAGTGTCTCTTGCCATGCCATGGAGATTTCGCCACAAGAAAACAGTTCTCTTATGGCTTCAGTTTCCACGAATAGCAGCTGCCTGGAAATCTGCATTTGTGAGTTCACTCCCATCTTTCACAGCTTTCCCACAGCTGTGCTTCTGGGCCATGTCAACTTATGGGGTATTATTTTAAGGATGAGCTGTTCAAAAGCAAAGGTTCTCTTTATCTGTTTCTGAGATCATCTTCGTCTCTGGGAACAGATTCTCTTCTTCCCTGTAGGCAAAGGGTCTTCACTCTTCTCTCTCTCTGTTCAAACTTCTCATGGGATCACAGCTACTTCAACATCTACTTGTTCAGCATGGATGCCTTTGCTCATGTCTACAATTTGAATGCTCCATCCCCCCATGCTTATTCCATGATTTATAGGGATATTTGGTGTATCATAGTCCATCACCATGGCTTACAAGAGAATTTCAGCCTAACAATAAGGCATCTCCTCTTTCTCCTCCCATCTTGGACTTTACTCTTTCTTGACCGACCTTGGTGCCTTCATGTTGTTTCTCTCCGTGTCTTCACTCTGTCCTTTTTCTCTCACTCAAGAGAGGATTGAGGTCTGCAGGTCTCATCTGTGCACTGAGTATCTCACCCAGGGCCTGCAGAGGGCCATGTTCCGGGCGGCAGCCAGGCTGAAGCATGCATGGAGATGGATTTCAGGCCATGCTGGGGGGCCATGCCAGGATTTCAAGGGGCCTGGCCAGAATGGCAGTGGCCACTCTGGCCACATTGCTGGTGTCTGGCCCCTGCTGTGTTCAATTCCAGCTGCGGGCCACTCTCTGCGTGGGCTGCAGGGCCGCTCATGTCCTCAGCCGCATGATCTCTTGCTGTGGGGGAAAGCAGCAAAGATCTCTGCTGCAGCAGGCCGGGGCCCATGGCCTGCCCTCCCCTGCCCGGCAGTTGCTGGCTGTGTGGGCTGCGGCAGAGCGGGGCCGGCCTGGCCCGGCCTGCACCATTACCTGTCCAAAGCTGGGAACCAGAGAGAGCGATTCCCGCGGTTTGTTCACTTTTAACAGCAAAATGTTCAACGTTCTGTGTTCATAGAGGTGTGTTCAGCTTTCACAGTGGTTTAACAGATTGTCAGTTCTCTAATCATTGATTGGTTTTTGTCAGACATGGAGGGAGCTCTTAACAGTTTCTCTTAGAACTTCTGTGAGTGGCTTTTTCCCTCCTCACCGAATATCAAATGCGCAAAACCAGCACAAGTGTGTGGAATCAGAAGTATGATTCTTGGCTGTAAACACTCTTAACATTGCTATAATTCTAAATGACGTGAAGCCTTTGGTGAACTTCTCCTGTACCATCCAGCTGGTTCTCATAGCTTGTGGTTCTGATGTTTTCGTGAGGGGCCTGATTGATCTATAATCACTTGTTCTTAAAAATGGTACACGTTAGAGCAATCAGGCACATCACCAAGCTAGAGGTAGTAACTAGCTGGCTGAAGTAACTAGCTGGCTGATCTACTTAAGTGGAAAGAGGTAAAATTTTGGCATGACTTCTCTTGTGACTTCTGACAGTTGACAAGCATTCCATTTGACTCGTCTTTCAAAGCACTACAGAATTCACAAAACTTTATTTACTCAATCATGCAGAAGCTATGACTGTTACTGAGCAGACATTAAGGAGACAGATACACGTGGAAAAATGTCATCTTTGCAGGCCTGGTGATGTAAGAGTATTAAACCATAATTCATTGCTTTTCAAGTGATAATAAATGCCATGTGAATTTGTCAGGGCATCAAGTCTGGTTTCTTGTAATGATGATAGAAAGCTATAAAATCTCTTTATTTTTGTCAAGTTTTAATCCCATCTTTTTTTAGAAGAAACTTCGTTAAACAGTGTGAAGTGAGAGCCTTGAAGAAATGAATGGGAGTTTATAACTCAAGTCTGACTCATTGAACTTGTGAAGCACAGTGGGAAACAGTATTAAACTCCTGCAGAAAGTGTCTCTTGCCTCAGAATTGAAGCAAGGTGTATTAGACAATGTTTAAATTCCACAAGGATCTAAGTAGTTGAGTTGTCATCCTTGAATATGCTTAAGAAACAATTAGTTGTTTGTGTTGCTTTAGCATGGTTTAGCAGTGGACTTTGCAGTCCATGGTTGAGGATCTTAAAGGTCTTGTCCAACCTAAATAATTCTGTGATGCAGACTTCAGATCGATGTGATTAAGACATTGAAAATCTGATTTAGCTAAACACAGTAAATGAAGAGGCTATGAGATACATTGGTCTGTTATTAATACTGCTAATTAAGCATAAATAGTTTGATGCAAAAGAAATTGCATAGCAGTGTTGCAAGTCCTAGGGTGAATAATAGGAAAGGTCCATGTCTCGTGGGAGAGAATGACAAGGTGGCATGCCCTTAAGTGGAGTTAATGAGTATTAATTCCTCTGGATATGGGGAAGCAAATGCTACTGTGTGAATAGAGCTGCTGAGCCTTCAGTTTCAAGTTCCACAGCTATTGGTGGTCAAATCTGCAGTGTTTATCCACAGCTTTTCTGGAACAAGAAACAGAGGTGAGGTTACTTTTGCATGGCTGAAGTGATGATCTGCATGTGGTCAGGTGTCCTTGAGGGTGATACTTCTGAAGGGTGTGTAACCCCTGGGACTGCCGCTCACCAGGAGGCCCTCAGGTGCTCAGGGCTCCTTAACTTTTCTGGAGATGTGGGGACAGAGAGGATCTTCATCCAGCAGTAAAGGCCATTGTCTGCAGGCTTTTGGTTTTGATCTTCTTAGTAATGGGGAGGGAGATGCAAGGCATTCCTGATGGGCAGGATTATTGGATAATCTTCCAAAATGGGCATTATTCCTCAAGCAGCTGCCTTGAGCCACTTTCAAAACCTTATAGCTGTTTCTACACACTTGTAAGTCTGGTTTGAAAATATTTCAGTGCATCTAAAGAATGAGACAAATTGTCCTTGAGGCACCTGTCTTGAAGAGAGCAGCCAAAAGGATAGTACATTAATTAAACCTAAATACCTCTGAACTTCATCAGCTGTATTGGCTTAGTTAATCCTTAAAGTTGTGGGACAGCTTCATAATACTTTGCAGCAAGGAGAACTAGTCAGCAGGAATATTTCAATCAACAGAGGATGTTATTAAAAAAACCCTAAATAAATAAGGTCTCTGGAAAAGAACAACCATTTTTACAGCATACTTGTTCTAGAATAATTGCACTTCTGTTCTGGCACTTGATTAGGAAAACTGATGAAAGCTGCTTCCTTGCACTTAATGCTCTTAAGAGTATTGTTGTTTGATCTCCTTTGCAGTTACACAACATGAAATCAATGGGAAAGGACAACAAATATCCAGTAGTGCATTTACTTCTGTTCTTCTGAAGGGGAAAATACTCACTCAGCAAGGCTGAGTGGTCTTCTGTGTCATGGCAAGCTTCTTCAGGCTGAGTAACTTAATAGTATCATAATGGCATGGCCTTGCATAGTGTATAGTCTTCATATATTGCTTTCTGAATTTGTCTGTTTTCACGAAGTAAAAATTATCAAGCTGGCATATTTTTGCTGTCTGAATTGGTATCATCCGAAATGAAAGAAAAATCAATTAATTAGCCTCGAACTTGCAAGTCAGCTTAATGCCTCCGAAGTATGACTTCGCAGTGTGCAACACTTGCCTTGGGCAAGAGGCGGTGCTGTTGAAAGCGCATCAGTCGGTTAATTACATCGGCTTTATTGGCCCCGAAAAGATTGCGTGCATGACCGTGGTGTACGAGGAAGGGGAGGAATGGGTAACGTTGCCCTCCAGTGGCTGACGCCTGGAGAATACTGGGCGTGTTTGCACTGGTATATACAGAACCAAGCCTTGGGAAGGTTTGGGGTGAGTAGGATGTTAGCTTAAAGGCGTATTCTGTTAAACGGGACAAATTTTCATACAGTACAAGTACTTAGGTGTTCGATATGCTAAGGTTGTATAGGACTGAAAATTTTCCCTCAAACTTTAGTTAAGAAGGATGTAATGTCAGGGGCCTCTCCCATTCATTGCAGGAGTCCTTTTTTAAGCCACTCTCTGATCAGATCAGCTTGTTGCAGTATCATCTTTGCTTCATACAGAAATCAGAAATAGATTTGGCTTTACAGTAGTTTTACTGCTTTACAGGTTCACAGGACAGTTTATTGCTTCTGTTAACCTTTGGATGAAATTCTCAAACAACGCTAACATAACACCTTTACTATATTCTTATGAAACAAGTTGCTATACTCTTGTCTGGAGCTACCTGTGCTAGCTTGTAAATCCACGGCTTATTTAATAAACTGATAATTTAATCTTATAATTAATTTTTAATTAACTGATAATTTAATTTTAATCTTATATATTTGCAGCTCAACTAAATTAAAGTATATCCATTGCTCAGGAGGGAAGAGAAAAGCAATAAATCTGCCTTTACAACTTCGGTAATATTTTGAGGCTTGACAGAGGAAATGGCTATCTCCTTTCCCTTATGTTTTTGCATTAATTTAATGTGAAGGTAAACAATGCTTATAGAAATCAATTCACTCCAGACCAGCGGGAAATGAAAATTACTTTACGCTTCTGCTGCTTAAAGTCAAAGCTTTGAAGTTGCACGTGTACAGCAAGACAGCCTTTTTTTTTATCAATTCAGTCTGAGCCTTAGCTTTAGGGACAGTCTCCCCAGATGGCGGGCCGTAGCCTCCGTACGGTGCCCGGGGCGGGGGGAGGCAGGCAGCTTGGTCCCCGCGTGGGGTCTTGTCTGGGAGCGTTCTGGCAGGGATGCTGTGCTGCTGCCTGAGCGCGGGTTTGGGCTCGGCCGCTCGGGATGCGCTGCGCGCGGACGGGCAGCGCCAAGGAACCGAGGGGACCCGGGGCCCCGCGGCGGTGCGGAGGATGCTGGTTGCCTCCCTCCCACGGAGCCTAGGAGGCTGGAGGCGGGGGATACGGGGCGCGGGGGGGCCGCCCGGCGGTTCCCGGTGGGAGCGGCGCTGGCACAAGCGGGAGCGGGGGTGGTGCTCCCGGGGCGGGGCCGGCCCATCCCCTCGGGGCGGGGGGCGCGGGCCCCGCTCTGTCTCCGCGCTGGCCCCACCGCCAGCTGGCTGCGGCCGGCCCAGCCGCCCCCTCCGCGGACACGCATTATTTACAGCCGCCGCCGTGGTAAACACCGGGCAGGGCGCGCTCGCAGCCGCCGCCCACCCGCGGCCCTTCCCCGCGGCGCGGCCCCGGCAGCTGGCGGCCGGGCTCCGCTGGGCGCGGCCCCTCGCTGACCGCTTGCCCTCCGCGCTCTCCTTGCAGGACCTGTCTGTTCCACCTCGGGCTATAAGAAGGCGGATGATGAGATGTCCGGAGCCACGTCCGCGGCGGATCTGGACGAGGCACCAGCCCGCACCATTTACTTGAACCAGCCCCAGCAGAGCAAGTTCCGCGACAACTGGGTCAGGTACGGAGCAGTCCCCGCTTCTCTCTTTGCAGGCGGCAGCCGCACACCCCGTAGCCGTGGGCTGGGAGGGCTCGGGTCCCTCTCCATTGCCTCTCGGCCCTGCCCACGCCAGGTTTCAACACAATAAAACGTGTGTCTGCCGATGCGGGTGGTTTCGTTGTCTGCGGTGGGTACCGGGGTCTGGCCAGTGCCCGGGCGAATCCAGCAGCAGCAGCAAGTGATGAGCTGCTTCCCTCGACAGTACTGTGAGCAGGGAGCTGGTAGAGCTGCGTGGGTAAGATGCATGAAGAGGTATTCACTTCGGTAGGGCACTGAATTTTGGAATAGCAGGACCTACTCAAGTATTTCTGGATGCAAGGGTTAACCTGTGAAAATTTAGTGGGAATTTTAAGTAGAATCCAGTAAACTCCATGAAGTGTTCCCTTAAAAAGTAACATTCGGTTGAGAGAACAACTGGGCTAAGTATATAAAAAATGTATATAATGTGAAGGAAGAAAAGAGAAAGTACATCTAACAGGACAAGAATGACTACAGAAACTACAAGCTGGCATCCTGATGCGTAAAAGGCTGTGGTCCACTTTTGTCTTTTAATTGACGACCAGAGGTAATTTTCTTTTCTGTTTAGAGCCTTTAATGTAGGGATATATGTGTGTCTTGATACTTCTGGTGGTATGATTAATACCATGTTGTTGCAGTTTGGAAACACAAATAACATGGACTGAGACATGGAATACAAGGATGCATAGCGTGAGCAAGTTGTGGTGGTGCTTGCCACACTTGGCCTGGGGTTAGCTGGATGAACAGATGGCTCCTGTCATGACTAAGGAGGAGCATTGTTTAGCAGGCTTGTGTTCGTTAATGCAGATGTTTGGGTTATTGTTCAAATAACAGTTTGCACAGTGAGTACCTTTATGAAAAGAGAAGAGTTTTGTATCCTGCTGATGTGATGATTTCCATTGTCTGGTTTATTGTGTGTATTACCAAGGGTAATTCTAAGAATATCCTCTGGAAGGGTGCTGGTGGGCGCTGCAGCAACTTATAGGTGGTTTTCTCCAACTTTGGCTTGTTATATACTTGTCTGGGAAAGTCTATGGTTTAGGAGCAGTAAAAATGACACATTTTCTCCATATCTTGCCTGTTCTATGTGGGTAGCAACAGTGGAGGTTTTCTTGCTTTATTTTTCCTTGACTAATTGAGGGATAAATTTAACAGTTTCCTGTGCATAGACTATTTGTGCTTTCCCTGTTTTAAGAAGGAAGGGATAGGGAATAGAGGGTTGGCAGTATCTGTAGTTTAGGTTTTCCAAAAGGGATTCTGTTCTAATCTGGCTATATCTTCTAGAAAAGTAGTGTGTGGCTCTGCTACCAAGAACTTGTTCCTGACAGTGCTATTATTAAAGAGCAGCTGTGTCCAATTTGCTGTCTGGAAGCTATTCCCTGATAGCTGTACAAGTTTCTCAATATCTTTTTGCATCTTTACCTCTTGACAGGTAAATTTTGAGTTCTAAGGAATGTTGGTATGTGGAGGATAGAACAGAGTGCAATTGTGTAATAGTGAAGGCAGAGATACTTTCACTATCTGATTAGGAACCTTAGCTCCTTAGCGTCACTTGGAAATTGAGTTGACTTTATAATGATTTGCTGCTGCTTAGTAAGAAAGATTTGATCTCTTGACTTTTAAAGGGTGATAGACATTGCCTGTGCTTTTTCCATCCTCTGCATTAGCTTTCTTCCTTCATCCTGGTGGGACTGAAGGCAAAAGTGACCTGAGCTTGTAATATCTGAGTAAGGAAGCCTTAGTTATTTAAGTATACCGGAGTTTCTCTTGAGGAGCTGCAGTTCTCTGTTGCCTTCTGACTTTCTTTCTTAACTGTGTTCAGCTTCAGAAATTCTTCAGCACTGGATTTCTCTGTACTGATGGATTTGCAGATGTTTTGTCTCCCTAGGAAGCATCAAGCGTACCCCAGAGCAAGGTGCTGGGTAGGCATGTAAACACCTGTATGTAAGGACTTCTGGAAAATTAAACTGAAAATAATAATAATCCAGCTCGTTTTAAATTGCGTGAATTCTGACTGTCATATTTTTGGTAGTCATTGAGGAGTCTCTGAATAACAGTGGGAATTTGTGAATGTTCATGGAAAGTTTTCTAAATTAAGGTTAGTGTGAAAAGCTTTCTCAAAACAAAGCAAAATATAGCAGGAAATGGAAGTGCAGAGCGTGGAGGAGGATAGGTTAGTGATACGGCTTTTTGTGTAAGGTGTTCTGAACATCTTGAGCTGCTTGACTTTTTGTGCACAGAGAAACACTAGTAAAAGTGAATTCCAAAGTTTGTGGGAACATAAAGACAAACTAATTTTGGATAAGTTAATAAAAATGGATAATTTTCTTGATCCCACTTCTAAGTAGTATGTAGTGCTACTGCAAGAGTTAAGTGGATGGCAGGATGGCACTAACACTCCAGAAGTCTTGGAGAGTGAGGATGTAGAAAGAAGAAACTTTTCTCCCCAGGCTCTCTGGCATAAATCAGACTATGAGAAGGTGCAGAGAAATAGCCAAGTTCTGTTGTGTTCTTGGAACTTTGTAACAAAGTATTTCAAAACATAGTGTTGTATGTTACAGACTAGTTTTAGCTTGGCCCTTGACATATGCATATATATGGCTGTGACTGCTGTTTATTATACTGTAGCAGCAGTGATTACATCAGTAGAAACACCTCTTCTACCTGTCTTCAGTCCTTCTCTGTTCAGCTTGAAAATCTTCATGTGTGTTTCACTTTTTGGACCTTTTAACAAAAGGTAAATTTTGTTCTATTTTCAGTTGAGGTATTTTAGAAGCTTTGAATATGTAAAAAATGAATAAATGTTATTGCTTTGTCCAACACAGCTGTACTGTGGTATTAAATGTTTGTTTTTACAAAAACTAAGTAGTACCTGTTTTGACATATCCAGCATACCTAACTTAAACACTTGTCTGTTTAACCAGAGCATTTCAGTACTTTCGAGTCCAGTAAGAAATGAAACATTTATGTTGAGGAAATTTCCAGTTGCTCTATGCAAGTTTCTGCCACTTATTGCGACATTTGTGCTCTGGAGCAGCCACTCTGGGTACTGAAGCCCTACCTCCTGGGAAATGGCTGGGCATGCCTGCCAGTGGGAAGTAGGGAGTAATGTTTTTGTTGTCCTTTGCTTCTTTACATGACTTTGATTTATTAAACTGCCTTTGTCTTGACCCATGGGTTTTTTTTCCATGATATTTTCTCCATCTCTTCTTCTGCTAAGAAGAGGAATGATAGAACAGATCAGGGAGTGCCAAGTGTCCAGCCAAATGGGAAACAAGCTTCCCTATTGCCTTGTATGACCAAAGGAATACAGGAGGAGTGTGGTGGTCAGGGCTTGAATGCTGTGTAGTACTTCTGAGATGACCAAAGTAATGGCATGAACACTTTTCCAAATGTATTCTCAATGAAGACTGGATATTTTACTTGAACTTAGAATGTTCTATACATTTTGTTTTCATGTAAATGTACTTCCTGGATGTTTCATAGTAATACATTAATCTACTCTGACATCAATGGCTTTTTCTGAATATATAATAGTACTGTAATAGGAATTTCTTCCAGTGCATTTAGTAAAAATCATCAGTTAAGTGATTTGAGCCCCTTTCTTGTTACATCTGTTAATGTTGATGCAAAAGAAGTTGGGCTTTTGATTTATTAGTCCTGGAGGAACAAGTGTGCTGAGATGACTTTCAGGACATTAGAAATTGTCTCAAAATTTTTGAAGATGGTGGAGTTGCTTTGTAAATGTTGCTCTAGGTAATATTCTTCTATTCCAGGCCGGGTAGTGCATCCTGGAGCAAATCTGACTTGCATCTGAATCAGGACCCCAGTAGTCTCATATTGTGGCTTGAGTGGGAGGTTGGACAGTGCAGCAATTAAGAGGGGCAAAATTCAACTTGTTTGTTTTTAATGGATCTTAAATCCAAAAAATCTTGTTCAGAAGTTTCTTATTAAAACAGTCTTTGGTGGACTGATCTCTTAGGGAGGTCCCAAAAGTTGCATTATAATATCCAGAAAATCCTCAGTTCAGGAACTTGTCTTCTATACAGGCAAAAATTAAATTCCGTTGAAGAAGATAATCAGCAAAAAGTCTTCAGTGTTTACTTTTAAATTGTACAGGGTCTTAAAACTCAAGTAAACAGGTGAGACTCAATTTCTTATCTTAGAAGGCAGAAGCACTTTACCTGGAGAATTTAGCCCTGAGGACTGTAACGAGGTTTCTAGTGGAATCATAAGTCCAGTATTAAACAGACTACCGTTTATCTGTGGTCCCTGACTGTCCCATCAGTGTTTGTAGGATACTTGCTGGTGACAAAACCATAGACACAATCTCGATTCTTCCTTTTCTTTCATGTATATTGTGTTAAATGAATCCAAGTGTATTGCTATATTGGCTTGTCTGTAGGTACTCTTTGTCAGTTGTGATTTAGAGGTAATATTTAACTCTTTTAAACTTGTACAAAACAATAATTTTCCTCTAAATCATATGATTTGAGGAAAGAGGGCTCAGGGATTCTGAGATATCATCAGTTCCACCTATAACAAATGAGGAAAAGAACAAGATTGGTGCCTTTAGTTGCTTCTGGTGGGAGTCCATACTATAAATGAAGAATTAAGAAATGTGGGGAAGTGGTGAGGTGCTTGAGATGAATACTATCCCACTGACAAGTTTTCTTCAGCAGCTGGAAGCTGCTAGAATTGTTTTCAATCAAAATTAAAATTGATTAATTCTAATGCATTTGAATACTCTCAATCAGTTTCATTGTCCGTGTGGATAATTTCAGACAATAGATTCATCTTCTACAGTTCCACTGCGACTTTTTTGGGAAATCTTTCAGGGTTTGGATGTTTCAGTAGCTAAGCGGAAGAATTTCCCTTAAACCCATTTCTTCTTTTGACAATATATGAACTTGTTGTGTGTGTGTGTGTAATATATATATATATATATATATATATATATATAATATCTTTGGTGTTATGCAGAAACTGTAGCAGAGTGCAGGGAAAGATATAAACAAAACAGGTGCTTGGACTGTGGACAGTCGTTGTTCCAGAGCTGGGTGACAGATAAAATGCAGCAATTCGTGGTTTTTTGTCTTGCTCAGGCAAACTTTGAGCAATAATTTCTTGCAGTATTCAAGTTGTCGCACTTTTTACTCTGCAAGAGCAAGTCCTCTCCTTTCATGCTCCTCTGTTCTGCCCTGAGCTCAGGGACTGTCTCGGGTATTTAAGCACCACATACCCTTTTCTTGGCTACAGAAGCGTACAGCCATAAACAGAGCAGTAAAACTGTTTCTGGCTGGAGTCTTCCTCTGTAAGAACTGTAGTCTCAAGGATTCATCTGACAGAGCAAGGCCCTTCAATTGAATTGGGGGTTGCATTTGTTCAGACTCCCTGTTACAAAACCAGAAATGGGTATTAAGGACCTAATTTTCAGTCAGCCAGTAATCATTTCATGGGCATATAAGTAATTGATTCTTAAAAGCCCTCCTGATGTATTGTTTTTGGAACCTGTAAACAGTTGATTTCTATCTCTTTAGCAAGTTTCAAGAAAGTACATCATCTTCCCTATGTGCAGGGAGGTAGATGACCTTTCACTGTCATATGCATGCAACTGCTGAGAACCTTGATCGTGACACTTGGGTTTAAAACAACCTCCTCAGTATTGTACATGGCAGCAGCTTGTTAAGATGTTCCTATAAATGGGCGTTTGCTGTACTCAGTGTAATAACTGAATGTTGTTTTTTCTGTTAATGTCTCTTGAAATATGTAAAGCTTGCTGCTGTGCCTCCTGCTGCAATGATGACTGCCTGGAGGTTGCTTGTCATACTACCTCTGTACTTGGAGCTTTAGCAGAACCTCAGATGCTGATGTCAGTCTTGCTATTAAGTGTCGTGTGCCTGGCAGAACCTTAGCATGCAAACACCATTCCACTAAAGACACTGTTTGAGCTCCTCAGTCAAGCAGATCATCCTGGGTTTTCTGGGGATTTTCTTTTCCTTCTCTGTTACTGGACATCTAACCTTTTGTACATGTCAATAGAGACAAAGCCTGTTTGGTGAGAGAAGAGTTCAAGTCTGTAGCATTCACTTTAATTACTCATCCCTTTTGCTGTGGTTCAGGTGTCTGTGCCTGGCTTTCTTTGATACCATTTTTCAGCTCGTGGAGAGTATTTCAGTATGTGAACTGTGGCATGAGTAGGTTTATGTAAACGCTGTCTAGGAAAGGACAGCTTGTTGTACTTGTGACCCCTGGAAACGGGACCCCATGTATCTCAAGGAGGTCCTGTTTTCTTGATCATGATTATCCTGAAGGTGAAGTTCATCTCAAAATTGCCATTCTAAAGGCAGGGGTGGAAGTGCTTTTAGATGGCTGACTGGAAAAGTGCAGACTGTGTTCAGCTGTATATTGCCAGCACACAGACATGTCTCAAGGAAGTAGTTGCTCTGCCTCTCTTACTGACAGACTTTACCTCTTCAGTGATTAGTCAGTAAAGTAAAACCTGACTTGATAAAATGTTTTTGGGAGACAGGGAAAAAGGCAACAATGGGAGTGGTTGTGCAAAAGTTACCCATGGATAAATAGATGAACTACACTGGAGAACTGCTACTGAGTCTCTCAGTGCACTGTTTGTTACTTTTCATTTGACTTATTAAAATTACTAGGTAATCCTTGGTACTTTAGTAATACGGTAATGAGTTAAAGTATATGAATGACACTAACATTTTGCAAATTATACAGTGATTGCTTTCAGAAAAATCTCTGCACTGCCCTAGGAACAGTGGGACCAGAGCCAGCTGTAGTCAGGTGTATCCAAATTCATTTGTTTAATAGGGTTTGGTATTGTTCCTCCTGAACTTGCACAGTGGTGTAACTTGAAGCATGACTTATGTGAATTAACTTTCAGGTGTAGAGGAGACATCTCTTCTAATGTTTGCACACCTATTCAACATTTAAACTTGTGTAGTTAAGCCAGATTTGCATAGTTAACAGCTGTTGCTTTAGGAGAAACCAGTTTGTTGTTTGTTTTCCCCCCTGGTGCTTCCCTCCTTTACCTGCCTCAACCTGTTCTGTGAGCTGCAGATCTCATATTCTCAGTTAGCATGGCTCTGATTGGGGCTAGTAAGAGAGTTAACCTGCCAGTTATTTATTTTTGGTGACCAAAACCACGCTATGAGTGAGCTGACTAAAGTTTCTACCTTCTCATCTATAGATTTTAACTTTTCTGAGATTTGATTATCCTGAACTTGTAACGCATCTATCTGTTGGGAAGGAGCCAGGAGAGTTTTTTAAAATAGTATTTAAAAATAAGTATTGTTTTTACAATTTAAAGAACTGTTCTTTAGAGCCAAATCAATTGAATGCTCCTGCCCAGCTTAGACTGCTAGTTAGGTTTTTGTAAGAAGTTTTCTTTTTGAATACTAACGTATATCTGCTTTTTATTCATACTTGTGTTTGCTGTTCCTGGCCTGTATGGTAACAGCTGACTGTGCCTGCCTCTAATTAGAGCTGTACCCATTTTCCGTGGGCATCTGTCAAGTTACTTAAGCAACAGAATACATGGAGTGACTTAGTATGTAAAAACCTCTTTCAAAAGAGCCTTATTATTCTGGTATTAACATAATTGTTAGAGTAAGAATTATGTTTGAGCCGGCTAGCTGTGAAGTTGGTAGGTGGTAGAATGGTGTTAATAAATGTTTCAGCTTGGTTGGAGTCAAATTCTTGTGTTCTTATAATCATAACAATGTGATACCTAAAGGAATACTATTCTGATATAAAATCTGCCATTGCTCAGTGTCTAATTAATACTGCTTGCAAAGTTTGCTTCTGGGTCTAAACTGTGAACTTGATTAACTTATATTTTTAAGTCACAAGGTAATTCTGAGATTTGTGTTTAATTATGTTCTGTATTAAAGGAAGGTTATTACACATGAGTCCAAGCAAATGTGGCTTAAAACAAAACAAAAAAAAAACCCAAAACCCTTAGAGCTGGAAGGAATTAACAGCACTTGAAGGAAATAACTTCATTTATGTAAGAACCGGACTTGCATTAAACCTAGATGTATGATTTCACTCCTTTGGCTTAGAATATATGAGCCATGATGAAGTCCAGCCTGAAATTTCTGTGAAATATTATGTTGAGTATTTAAATACTTAATTATGGTGAGCAGTAGTAGCAATAGGGAGGGATTTGTGGTTGCTTGAATAGGAAACAAGGCAAGTTCCCATGATAAGATGCATCTTAATTGGTTTTTAATTGATCTTGTTTTTTTTTTAACTAGCCCCACTGATTCTTCTTTAGTGTTCAAAATAGAGCTTTTCATAACAAACTGTGCCTTATTACATCTAGTTACTGTTTGATTCTGAAAGAAGCAGCAGTGTCTGGTTAGATGACTTGGAGTTGGGGATGGGGCAGGTAAGAAGGAAAATGCAGTTCTCTAATCTTGTCCAGGCAGAGGTAGGAGAACCCCCCTGAACTCAGCTGCTTGTGGATCAAGGTAATAGAGTTTTATGCATAGCAGCAGCCTGTTGTGAAAGACAGATCATGTAGCAAAAGCATTTGATTATCCTAGTCCTTTATGATTTCTGAACAGCAATGCTGTGCATTTCGGTTGATTTGGAAGACTTTTTGGTGGGAGAGAGGACTAGACTTAATGGAGAGTTGGTCTTGGCACTGCTAGGAAACATCAGTAAAACAGGAGTTGTTTTTTTTTTTTTTTTTTTTTCTTGAAATCCAGACATCTTAATGTTCTTGGTTCCTTGGAAATACAAGACTTCTTAAAAAAAACCTGAAAAACCGACCCAAACTGGACCAAAGCACAAACAAAAAAAACCCAAAATGAAACCAACATCACAGTATCCAAACAAAACAATGCCTTAAAATTCCTGTAATTGCTTGTTGAGCCTTTGCAAGGCATACTGAGCTGCAAGAGCTCAGTTGTTAAAACTCCATCTCATGCTGATGGCCAGTAATTCAGTAGGTGAAGGTTCTATGCTAATGAGTAAATTATCATGTCAACTCTAACACTTTTTTCCTGAAGTTGTATTCATGCCCGTTATGGATTTGATGTGAAGATGACAAGAAATTATATTGGTGATTAAGGCTAGTTAGTGCAGTATGGTTTTATTTTAAGGCAGAAGAAACAGTAGTTATAATTCAGTTATATATATATATATGTTAGTTACAATATTTATATATATATATAAAATAGGAAAAAAGCCAAAAAAAACCACGACACTGAAAAACTGCATATTGTTCTGGAGGATTATTCATAGCTGAACTTAAGTTGTCCTGAAGTAGGAAATGAGGCATTTTAAAAATGTGTTGCAAAATTTCTAATTTCTCTGATTCAGCTCTGCCCCCCTACCCCCATTTAAATTCTGTGTTTTGATGAGAGGTAAGCCCCTGATCAAGCACTTGGAACTGAAATGAAAGCTTGCCTGTTCACAGTACTGAAGTTTGTATGGATGGTAAATTGTCTGATAATTCATCCAGTAATGTAAGTACCAGTGGTAAAAGTGGGTCTGATAGTCTCTGGGTCTGTGTGGTGCCTCTTTTGTTTGGTACATCTCCTTATCATAACCAAAGCACCTACTTCCTCCATATTCTAAATATGTCTTTACTTTGTTGTCATTGAACTGCTTTCTAACACTGGATTTTAGACTATTTGGTCATGATCCCCACCTGATATTCTGATGAAGTACTAAGATGTAAATCTTCTACCCTGCAGCACAGCCAAGTACAGTGTGGTGACATTTCTACCTCGATTCCTGTATGAGCAGATAAGAAAAGCTGCAAATGCATTCTTCCTCTTCATTGCCTTACTGCAGGTATTGTTGTATTGCTTTGCCTTGTTTATAAAATGAAATGGTAATGCAGTAACAGTTATTTCTGTTTTTATGCTTAACTGCAAAGCAATTCTTAAACATACTTTAATAGTAATATTAATAGGGTATGTAGTTGCTAGTTGAAATTGGAAGACAACTTAGAGACTTCTTTCAATGTAGTTTGTAAAGTCAAACCCCTTTTATTCTTAATAAGTAAAAATAAGGTGTGCCATAAAACATGGAGCTATTGACCATTGTGAGAAAAGAATATGTGACTTGCTTGTGAAAGTTACTCCAGATTACCTCTGCTTCCATGTGAATTATATAATATGTATAATTTTCCTGTAAAGAGGAGAATAGGAGGCATGTACAACAGCAGTATCTTCTAACTTTGTTGTTGTTTTCTTCAAACCTACCTAAACTGTAGGCTCGTTTGCCCACTGAAATTGGAGATCTGTGAGGTACAAATCACACACTAAATAGAGAACTTCAACTTCATGTTCTCTCTTTGGAGAGCTTTGCATGAAATTCTAAATGTACTAGAAATTAATTTTAAATACAAATGTAAAATGGTTCTCTTTTCCCTCTCTTCACAGCAAATTCCAGATGTCTCTCCAACAGGAAGATATACCACCTTGGTGCCATTGCTATTTATTTTAACAGTTGCTGGCATCAAAGAAATCATAGAAGACTATGTGAGTATGATTATGGGGATGGCTAAAGACCAAATGTCTCAGAAAAAAGCTATAAAATGCCATCAAGATGCTCATCTCTGAAGTCTCTTGAGTCATTGCTCAACAGCAGCAAAATATTGTTTTGACTTTCAAAGCGCTTGACTAGAATTTCTATAACACACTGTAATAACTAGTTTCGTTATAGTTGGTGAACAAGAAAACAGTAGAAATCAGGACATTTGTTTCTCCCTCTTCAGACTTGCTTATTAATGCTTTTATTAGAAGGACATTTTAGAGTCCTGACAAATAGATGGCCTTTTTAGATGGTCTTGGAAAATGGGGATTAGAGGGAGGCAAGCAACTTAAGGACAGAGAAGACTCTTGGAAAATCTGCACTAACTTGCTTGTATACTTTACATCAGCATGTCTTTCATTTGATGAGTGAAATCGTTTGGAGATCAACAACAGTGCATGGAATTTATAGTACATCTGCTGTGTAAATATCATGGTCCTTATTGTTCCTTTCTTTTTTCTTCAAAAAAACACTAGCTTTGGAGACCTCGTTTTTTACCACTGCTAAAGGTTTGAGCCCGACTTCTTACATGGGGACTTTCATTTTGAAGTATATAATTATACCCTTTTTATTCTTTTACGAACTGTTCGGATTTAGGTGATCTGTGACTTTAAAAAAAACAAAAAAACCCAAAAAAACCTATAAAGCTAAAAAGGACCCAGTATATCATTTTGCAGCTTGTCATTTTTTTAGCTCTAATGGTTCTGGAATTTGTGATGAAGTGTAATGAAGTGTAATGAAATGTTTTGTTTCCTTACAGAAAAGACATAAGGCAGACAGTGCAGTGAATAAAAAGAAAACAGTAGGTAAGACTAAACAGTCTGCAAGTATTTAAAATGCAAATAGTGAATGCTTACATTCTATTGCTTTAACTGTCATGATGGTGAGGAATGCATATCTCGTGCACTAGGTACTTACCAGTAATTTAGGATTTTACTTTGCCAAAGGTTTCAGACTGATGGTTGATGGCACTTAAGGGTGAGGCATTGGGAGGATTATTAGAATTTATAAGTTCACATAATTTCAAGGTTGTCCGAGGTTACATAGTTCTCAGCTCCTTCAAGAAAAACAAGCAATTTTTTCCCTACCAAACTCCATCCTGATTATTCTAACATCAAACCCAACACCAAAACATCCAGAACTTAAAAAGCCAGTAACGCCCTAAAATGTTAAAAGCTGCTGTCAGAAGAATTTAAAGTCATTTTTGTAAATGCTGCTCCCTTTAAATATAATAAGTCTGGGGACTTTTTAAGCTTTGCTTTCCTGAAGGGTCACTGAAAGAGAATTTAACACTGATATCCACTGAATGCCTACATGTATCCCTAAGGTATGAATGGTACTTGTCAGTGTATGCCTGAAGACATCACTGTTATTTTCTTCACCTCCTTTACCTGAAAATGTGTGCAGAAAGTAGGAAGAGCTTGTCAATGTCCACCCTGTGATTGTCCTGTGCCGTAGTCAAGGCAGCCTCATGTTCCTGTGTTGGACTGCTCAATTTCTGCTCCTGTCTGGAAATGTGCAGGTGAAATGAGAACACAGGGACTTGACCTCTGAGTAGAGCCCCTTCATCCTAAGCACAAATACCTGAATTGTCAAAAAGATAGAGGAACTCGTAAAGGAACATGGGGAAGTGAGCAACTTGCTAGCTCCATGCTTCAGAGAGTCCTGCAGACATTATGGCTGTTTTTTTCACTGAGTTTGGTGCTTGAAAATTTGGATTGACCACTAAGATTGTATATTAATACGCATCAAAAGGCATTGCTTTATCACTTTTCCTAGGTAATATCTCTATGAGAGTCTGAGAAGATGTTTCGAGTGCAAGGACACTGTATTAGTCATAAGCAATTGGCAATTAAGTGGCTGTAGCGCAACAGGCCTTGTTATAGGTAATAGGAAAGGTGGCCCTTTCAGAGGTTGTAGAGGCAGTTATAATTCATTTGTAGGTAGAGAATGTGTGCCAACAAGCACTTCAAGGGGTGTTTGTCACAGTAATTGTGGAGACACAATCTTAAAGGACACAAGGTGTTCTAACGAAGCTAAGTGGAACTTAGCACTTGAAAAATTATTTGAATTCAGATTTTATTTTTTACCTTTGGATACTCTGAATAAATTTTCAATCTGATACATAAAACTGTATTCTCCTACTTCTTAAGAGGAAGGCTAAAGAGGCTTATTCTTGAGACATGCATTACCAGGTTCAGAGTGGGATTAAGATGAAATAAATTTAGTTTCTCTGTGTATCTTTAGATCACTGTTATAGCTAAGTGGGGTCTAATTATTGCATTCAGTGTGGAGAGCATTTGAGCTCACTCGGAAGCAGATGCCTGCTGTCTTCTTGGCTGTGTCGTGAACTCCACTGCCTTCAATGGCTGGTTGCTTACTGCAGCAACAGTCATGTAGGCTTTGCATGTATCTTGTATAGTTTTTTAGAGCAGTAGTGTATCTTCAAAGTCCTTTCCTGTATTAAATTTACCATGGAAAACATCAGTTTGCTTTGCAGAGTGGCTTTGGTATGTAGGAATTAAATTCCCTTTGGAGCAAACTAAAATTGAAGTTCTGCCCCAGGTGAGCACTGAACATTTGCATTAGGAGCTGGAGTGTGCTTAGGCTCTGAGCCAGTGTTTTATGTCTTGGTTGGCTTCACATAATGTTTGTGGTGATGACATTAAATCTAGGGACCCGACTCCATATAATTCCAAGTGAAGCCCCTGAGCAGTGTATTGCATAGACTTAGAGAGCTCAGTAAGAACTGTTCTGATGTATTTATCTTCCCATTGTCAAATAATAGAAGTAATGAGCTTTTAATATTGCATGGGATGAGCTCAAATATTAGACAAGCGCAGAGATAGTAAACTCTGGAAGAAGACTAATGGGAGATGCTTACCCTTCAGAAGCCTCACTTCAAATGGCCCTGCATGGCTGGATGTGAGTGATGGCATTAAGTTCTAGATCTAGAACTGGGTTGTGATCTTGGAAAAGCCTAGTTTGAAGGTTTATATTGAAACTCTTTTTGAGTTGAAGCAGTCTTTTTAGGTACTTGTCCTTGGTTACTTTAACCAAGTACCTTTTGACAGTGAATAATTCATCAATTTCACTCTACTGTAAATATTCGAGAGAAGACATGTCCTTTTCTGTCCTTTGGAGTACTTCTATAAAACTGGGTTAAGCAGAGTAGGAGGTGCGAAATTGCAACCCCAGAATTTCTGAACTGTTTTGTATCTAATGGAAGCTTTCTCTTTAGACTGTGGGATTATGAGTTTAAAAGGAAATAGTTCAGTAATAGAACAGTAAGACAATAGCTTTAGTAATTTGCTTGGCTATTTAATTTTAATCACTAAATTGATTTCAGTAAGCATTGCAAGTGAAATTGTTTTCTGAAATAAATTGTCTACTAGACCAAGTCTGTAGCACTTGAAGCTGCAAAATACAATTGTTTGTGAGCATACAACGTCAATGGAATGTTTACTGAAACATCTCCAGAACTTTCTGGTAGAATAAGGAGCTGTCTATACCATGGGATGGGAAATGCTGAGTGTTGCAACTCCTCCCTGAAGGTTTGAGTTTTGAGTCAAAGCTGCAGGTGTTTGGCTTTTCCCCTGAGATTCAGGATTCAGGCCTTTTCCTGAGTTCTGAACTAAGCAGAGCTCAATTCAAGAACAGTGTATATGGGGTGCACCAAAACTCTTCTTCCCCTACACTGTTATGCTTGTTTAGTTGAAAGCTCAGTTGTTTTTAGACACATCACTGGCAGTAATTGTTGCCCACCCCTTTTTTTTGGTAATTAATTTAGTTCACTGCAGTCCATTCACTACAACGTTCAATATCAGGATTCGGTGCTTCAATGTGTGTGGCCTGAGAGCAGGAGTCAAGAAATGTGTGTCTTGGTCTTGATCTTTTCTGACAAGTCTTGCATTCATATTTGTGGAGTGGCCTATCCTGGGTAGGATGGTCAAGGCTGTTTTCAGCAGAATTTTCTTCTGAGATTGTGGTATTATTTTCAAATGACCCACACGTATGAAATATATAGAGCTGAGGAGAAGATTGTTCATATTCACAGTAGGGGACTGACCTCTTCAACTTTGATCTGTTGCACACTGCACTCTTTGAATACCTTTGAAAACTGGCTGCAGCTGCTGTCAGTGAAGGTGAACTTGCTCTTCTCTGACCTGGACTGGACTGGGTTATTCAGCAGTAATTTGGAATATTTGACCTTACTGGTTTTTTTGGAGTAGTATTAAGTGTGTGTAGAATCACCTAGAGGAGGTGCTTGGGTGGAAAGGCATGTTACAGGATAAATGACTAATGAGTGCATGAAAATGGCAGTGTAGAACTGGAGCCCTACAGAAATCAAGGTCTGTTTTAGTACCTTGTTTTCTATGTCTTGTTTCAATGTGAACTTCAGCAGTAAGGATTCTCCTTCTGCCAAAGCTGATTGTTGCTTTTTTGTAGGGCTTTGAGCCTGCTTGGCAATTAAGCCTATGGGTAATGGTAGTGAAGTTGCATGTGCCAGAATCAAAATATGAATAAAATGCAAGGGAAAAGATGAGCAGTGAAAATTCAGTGGTAAATCAGTAAAGCACAGAGTAAAGGTGCTTCCTCATACTGATTGACAGTGAGCAGTAATGCCCTTTGTTTTAAGGAAGGTTATTTCTTAAACAAGGAACAATGCTGCCCATCTGCATGTTAGTATGAAGTGATGCCATGAAGAAATCAGGCCACCAACTGTTGTCTGGCAGGTGATAAAAGTTATATAAATATGAAGAGCAGATTCTTCCTCTTTCTTGGATTCACATGCCCACAGCTATAAACAAAAGAAGTTCCAGCTTCTGAAAAATACATTTCTGATTTTTGCGTTGTTTGCTACTGCTGATACAGTTGTTTTGAAATTTGTCTGAATTATAGCTGTTTAATCTGTAATCTAACTTTAAGCTTTCTTTCCAGTTCTAAGAAATGGGATGTGGCAGAACATTATGTGGAAAGAGGTAAATAAAACCTGAGGATGGGAGGGGAGGGAAAGCAAGTGTTCAAGAATTACTCTTGCCAGACTTAATTAGGAGGCTTAGAATTAATGTGTACTACATGAGAATTGTCTGTCACTTGGGATGGGGGAGTGGAGGAATCCTTTCTGTTCCAGTAGTCAAAATTGCCCTGAGCAAGGCACTGTAGTACCCATTTTTAAATCCTGGTACTGTGTTACAGTCAAATGCTAATGAGCTGTTGTGTTTTTGCTTGTGCAGTTAATAGATGACTGTAAGCAGTATTTTGTTTTTAGTCTACCTAGAAGAGTAATTTTCACTGCAATGCTGTACCTAACCTGAAAGTCTAACAGAGACTTACTTTGCTGCCTGTGCTAAAAAGTCCCTGGGCTTTGAGACTAATTAGTAAGCTGCTTGCTCAAGTAAGAAACACAAGCCCTGCTGCTACCTGAGGCACTTGGGACCTGTGTTCTGTGAAGCCCTTAGCCAGGGTCTGGTGAGCTTTATTTCTAAGACCTGGAAGTTGCTGAAATGCCTTAGGATGTATCAATCTAGTTGTAGCTCTTAATGCCTTTTAAAGGATAAAATTAGCCCTCTTATCTGGTAATTGAGGAAAAAGTACACCCTTTTAAAACCTCTGAGGAATGACGACAGTCTCAAGATGCCTAAAAGCAATCCTGCTGAAGTGTTAGGGTATAGTAGAAGCTGAAGATTGCCAGGGATTTTGGTGGCTAGTGTTGGTTCCTGTTTATGCTGTTCCAAGTCCTATTTTTGTAGAAAGGACAGTGAATTGAGAGATTAAGGTCGAGCCTGGAATCTGGGGTTTTTTTTACCCTTAGACACTTCTTGAATGACCTGTGTCTGTAACTGCATGTTGTCCAGGCTTGCATTTATTGTTAAGGAATAACAGTTCTGTATTATCCACTTTAATCACTTTAAGGCAGGCTTTTGACTTAATCTTTCTTGTGCTGAAAGTGGTAGGGAATTTATTTTTGGTGCTATCTGAGTAAAACTAATGAATCTGCTTGTTCAAACATACCATCTGTTTCCATTTTTATAAATTAATATCTTAAAAGTATTTTAAGCCCGTTTCAGACTCTCAGTGGTGCATTGGCATTAAGCAGCCTCATGCTTATCAGGCAAACCTGGTTTACTGTTTTGAGAATGCTACTTGACTCTTTTTTAGAAGGAAAGTCCCATGCATGTGTGACTAACTCAAGGTGCTGGAAAGTCTTGGGCCAGTGTTGGAGGAGACAAAGTATTCCACAACTCAGAACTCTGCATATCTCAGTCAGGGAAGGACATGATTATATTATGGATCCATAGAGATGATACTATTTCCTAATGACTAGGACAAGCAGTTCATCTAAGGAGAATTAAGGGAAAATTATAGTGATGATTGGGTAGGTAAGTAATACAGATAAGGAATAGAAGAAAACTCTTGATACTTAACGAAGGTAAAGTTAAAAGATAGCTTTCTTTACTAGGGAAAGAAATAAGACTAAAGAAAACCCCTGAATTTGGATAATGGCAGAATTATAGAAAAAAGTAGTTTTTATTAAATATAAACTACAGAAGTTCACGGTTTGTAATTGAGTATATCTACCTTTATTCTCTATAGAATTTTTTACTTTGCATTCAGAAAAGGGAAGGCTTTGATGTTTCCAAACTTGCAGTGAAAAGTACTCTTGACTTACAGAAACACTGTCTCTAACTGTTCTGTGCATGATGCTGTTCTTCTTACTGGGTGAAAGAAAATAACAAACTAACATTCCAGACAAGCGAACTGTTTGTTTTTCTCTTCCATGCTACTGTACTCCTGACCACCACAGGTAGCAGTAGGCGATATTGTGAAGGTCACCAATGGGCAACATCTTCCAGCAGACATGATCATAATATCTACCAGGTATCCTGAATGGGTGTGGAAGTGATGTGTCTGATGAACTGAGGTGCAGAGGACTTGAATCTCTGTATTTGCTATTAGTAAAACCAGACATCAGATAGCACTAATTCTGTTCCACATCTAAAATCAAATTTCAACAATGAAACATGGCTTTACTAGGCTTTGATTCATGTATCATTGTAGATAGGCTCTTCCTATCTATGAGGTGTTTTTTTCAAGACTTTACTTGAGTAAAATGAGGTGTTTTTTTCAAGACTTTACTTCATGAATTGCAGGTACATAATACTCTATATTGATGAGTATTTTAGAAGACTGAAAGTCCTAAACATGAGTTGAGTGCAGTAAGTGGTTCTATGGCCTTCCAAGAATCCCTCCACTTAAATAAGGAATCTTAAGTTTTCTTCCAGTTAATTTCACTGATTATCAACATGTTTTCCTGTGCTCCCCCAGGAAGATTTCTCTTTCAAATAGTAAATCTGAAAGGCTAGCTCTGTTGGCATCAAACAACAAAATAGCTTTTGGACTTCATTTGTTCACTGCTTCTCTTGAATACAGCACATGTATGGCCCATTTCTAGTATGGTAGCAACAGTAACCTGTTGAGTCCTTCTTGGTGTAATTTCAAATATAGGACAACTTCATGATGCCCCCAGGACACACCTGGCCCTCTTGGCTGCCAGGACACTGCTGACTCATGTTGAACTTGACATTGACCAGGACTCCCAGGTTCCTTTCTGTGGGACTGTTCTCCCTCATCCCCTTCTCCGCACACATCCAGGGTTGCCTTGTGCTAGGTGCAGAATCCAGCACTTGCCTTTGTTAAACTTCATCTTGGTGGTGGTTGCTCAGCCCTCTCATTTATCAAGATCTCATAGTTCCTAAACGCTTTTGAATGGTACTTGACTGCCAGTCTAGGTTCTAGACATGTAGAACAACTTGGAGCCGAATCAAGGCCACAGTTTGCTTAGACAGATGAAGTTTAAACAAGAGACAACAGCACAGCTTCTCTTCTTAAACATGCTTCTAAAACCCAAACCTCACGACACCTCTGTAATTCTCTGTGTGTGTGTTTTTCAATGGTGTCTGCAGATTGCTCTGGTCTCTAGGCTGCAGTTCTCTTATGTGATCCAACTTTAAGGGAACTTGTTTTCCAAGCTCCTGTGTTTTCTGCTCCATCCTTGTCTGTGCTGTTTCTGGCAGGTTTTGACTTTTTTCTAAGCTTTATGTGGGAGCTCAGTCTTTTTGAACTACCACATGATGAAGGATAGAGGTATCTTCATTCCATGCTGTACAGTATCATATTTTTTAAAACAAGCCCCAAACCTTAAATAAGCGGTTGTCAACTTAATGTGTAGTTAGGCTGAACTTGGACATCAATAATTTTCTGTTTCAGCATTGAAGAATATTTTACTTAAGAACTTCTCTAATATATTATACTAAAAACCCCTTCTGACTTATTTCTTAACTGTACGGGCCAGCTTTTTGTTCTGCATTATTCTACTAACCTGCTGTCATTGATAGCCATATAATAATTAGAGATTTTAATCCAAAGCATGCTGATTTGGGAGAAGCTTTGCTTAAAATAAATAACAATTTCTATGGCAGTTCTGCTTTATAATTGGTACTATTCCCATGTTTCCTTTAAATGTCAATACTAAGTGTCCTCAGTTCACCAGAAAGCTCTGCATATTCTGAAGGGGGTGGATTCTTTTGCTTGTATTTGTTGATTTTGTGTGTCTGAGGTGATTGTCAGAGGTCAAATTGGCAGTTGTTTTTATCTTGACTCTCTTTTCCTGGACAGCAAAAAGGTGAAATCAAATTTTACATAAATAGTGAATTAACATGAAGGAAAAATATTTTAATTCAAACACAACTTTGCATGGAAACATGTCTACATTTCTCATTTCTGCAGTTCATACTGTTTCTGTGGAAATTAAAGGAATTGTATTGCAAAATGTCTCCCTCTCAGCTAACCACTTCAGTTGTAGATAGGGTGTTTGACAAAGGTAAAATGAAAATCAAGCTGGACTCTAATCAGTGTCTTTCTTGGGTTCAGATTCAAATTACCTGTGTAGGAGGAGGCAAAGAATAGACTCAACCTTTTATTCTTTTCAAAGCAAAATTAATTGGCGAGAATAATCTAGCTTCTTTCTGTGTTATAAATGTACTTGTACATTTCTTAATTATTGTTGTCCTAAGGAGCCTCTATTACTGACTGTCCTGCTGAGTGATTACATTTGCTGTTAGAGCAGTTGGTTACTTTGGAAAAAAAATTCTAGCTATTTATTAAGAGTATGAGAAGTGATATACTGAAGAATCCCTTACTTGAATCCAGATGGGAAGCTGATACTCCTGAGCAGCCTGAGAAGACAGTTGGCAGAAAAATAATTTTGTTAGTGCCATACAGAAGTTTTGAATCTTGAGTGGTAGGGCAGTAGAAGGTCTGGTAAAAGTGCCCTTCCTTATCACAGGTGCTACCTGTGCAGACCTCCTCTATGTTAGATGTAGATAAGAGCTTGACTAATAGAAAGTTCAGTTCTCGGAGGAAGTTTTTTGTCCCTGTTGGTAAGAGCAGAAACATGGAAGATGCAGATTACAGCCCTCAATCCTAATGAGCCTTTTACTCATGCTCGAAAGAAAGCTGTTTAGCAGTGACTTTGGGTCTGCTTCCCATAGGCCCTCAACTTTAAGGTGACCTTGCAGACATGATTTTCTCTTCTGTTCACAGATGGAATTCAATAGCAGAGAGCATTACTGTCTTCATCCAAACATATCCCCTTTTTATACTCTTCAATACTTGCTATTTCATCCATAACTCTTGCAATCAGAAGCAATTTAATGGATTGCAATTCAAAATAATCTACTTCAGGCATCTAAGTTTATCATGACTTTTTTAATTCTTACCAACTTTTGTTTTAGACCTGTCTTTCTCTGTAGTTTGTTGTATGACCATATCCAAAGACATCACTGTTAAATATGTACTTTCAACTTTCATGGCTGTATAACCCCATTATGGTTGTCTGTCTTCTGCAGTGCTTTGAAGAAATCTGTTGTGGACTATATTAGTGCAAAAGTAGTGTACAAAAAATTACTGAGTTATAATATTGAAAATCTTGCACTTCTTACAGTGAACCACAAGCCATGTGCTATATTGAAACAGCTAATCTCGATGGGGAGACGAATCTTAAAATACGACAGGTAAAACAAACTGAATTTAATCTTTTTTTTCTTTTAGCTATTTATTGTTAGTTATGAAGCAGCATCTAGCTTGCGTAGCAATAATAGAAGTTTTTTTTTTTGTTGTTATTTTTTTTAAAAAAAACATCTTTCTTCAAGTGGCTGTAATTTATCTTTTCAACAGATAGAAACCCAAGCAGTAATGGATCATGTCCAAGTGTAAGGAGCTAACCTGGAGCAAGTATTTTAGGCCCACAGAAAAAAATCCAACAGACCTCGAATGTGTTTTGCTGAAGGTTTAGTTAGTGGAATTTAAATGCTGTACATAAAAAAAATATATCAGCTATGCTTGTGATGAGAGTTGCAGTTTTTCCTGTCACAAGTACTATTTTTATAAGCATTATGCAGAGGCAGAAGCTGAAAAGGATCTTTATATGTATAATTTAATTTGTTATCTCTTTGTTCTAAGAAGAATAATTCATTTGTCTCTTTTTAGTTTCATTAAAGTACTTTGATTATAGTGTTTAGAAATAGTTAAGAATCTTTGGCTTCTTTCATTAAAAAAAAAACGTATTTAGATTAGGTTTTTGAAACACAAATAATTTGGTTTTAAAAAACCTATGTTTGCCTCTTCTTTACCACAAGTGTGATTTACATGATTGTTCCAGATTAGGCTACTATGTCAGATCTCGAGGTCTTGTAAGATTTTATTTGCTTCAGGACATGCTTAAAATACAAAAATACAGCCTTGCTCTGGCTTGCAGTGCTGCAGTCAAATTCTGGCAAAAGAAACACAAAATAAATTCATCTTTTAATAGAAAGGCAGTGGGGTGCTGTGCATGCACTCAGATGTAGAGTACCAATACTTCAGGATGCAGTTGCTTGACAGGCTGCTCATTAACCTTGAGCAGGATCAGAGCATATTGGCTGCAGTGGCCCAAGAGAGACTACACTTAAGAATGACCATATTTAGCAGCCATAACACATCAGTGCGGCTGTACTTTGAGAAAGAAGCTGGGCCTGTTTATGCTGCTTTTCTCCTACTTCCTCCTGCACATATCCAGTTTTGTGTATGTGACTTTCGTCTTGGTTAAAGAGAGATCATGTAGGTAAAGTAAATATCTGTGTAGAGAGTTTCAGTATTGTTAGTAGGTTCATATGTGTCCATAATGAGTCTTCCTTGCAGGAAAGAGGTATTGAATATCAAATAGAAAAAGAAAACCCCAAAACATAACAACAAACAACCCCCAAAAAGCAACAACAAAAAAACCCCACCAAAGCAAAACAGGACTCTGACTAATAAGCCTCCACTGATTTAATTACGTTTTGGTAATTCTTACATGTTAAAAGGAAGCACCATTTTCCTAGGTTGCCTTCTAATAACAGTTTTTGTCAGGAATCATCTTTGGATTGTTCTTTGCAGGGTTTGTCTCAAACTGCTAGTCTCCAGTCCAGGGAAGAATTGATGAAAGTGTCTGGGAGGATAGAATGTGAAGGACCCAGCCGCCATCTCTATGACTTCACTGGAAACTTGCGCTTAGATGGTCAAAGGTATTGACAACAAAGCCATGAATTCATTTGGTTGGGAAAAATGTTTCCTCTGTTCTTTTAGTCTGTAACTCTGAGCATGTGCATGTTTTTGCTGGGTAAGAGGAGGGTAATAATTGCTAGTTATTAATCAGAGCATCTGCTGCTCTAAGATAACACAGTTCTGTCTTCCAATGGAGCTTTCTGCTTGTTATAGAAGTATTGATTTCTTTGTAATTAATGGTGATATTTTATTAAAAGATACATCTAAAGAGAAGGACTTGGGGAAATGGTTGGGGTTTTTAGGGCCTTCTTATTACACAAGATACACAGAGGAAATTGAAACTTTTCCCTTTCAACAAGAGCCAAAAGTTGCACCAAGGTCAGGTTTGTAGAGAATAGGGATCCCAGGACCTGGAGGCTTTTTCAGTGTGACTTTGATTTCTACAACTCTTGAAAGACTAGTATGTAGTTTTAGTACTCATATTCACAGATTGTGAAAGCTTGGTAGGAACATGCATGCTTTATTTCACTGTACCTGTTTTCCTTCACCAAAGGTGTATTCCTTGGGCAGCTCAGTGCAAGAATAGCAGATGATCACTTGCATCCCACTTAGAAGTCATGTGGTTAATACAGGCTTTCTCAAATGCTTGTTTAATGGTGTATGTGATATAGTGTGCTTGAAATGGATGGTCTCTTTGCAGGTTCGATGCTTCTCTGTCCTTGATGTGAGAGAGAATGTACTGACCAAGGTCAAGTGCAGAATAAGCTTATTTATGGCTGCTGTTTAATTTCTCAAGTTTTGGATAACTGGAGCAGCTTTGCCTTACTGTGCTTTAGCAGGAATTAGACTTACAGAGGTTTCAGTTCACTTTCTTCAGTTGTGTGGACAATCTAAACTCATTATGTTGCTATTACATTCTTCTCTTGTTTTTTGGGGTTGTTTTTATTATTAACTGGGGAGTAAGACTGGGAGTAGCACTGTTTTCTTTAAAGTGTTACCAAGAACTAAAACATCCATGAACAACTTCTTTTGTAGCCCAGTTCCGGTTGGTCCGGACCAGATCTTGCTGCGAGGTGCACAGCTGAGAAACACTCAGTGGGTCTTGGGTATTGTTGTATATACAGGACATGATACAAAACTCATGCAGGTAAAGGTTTTAAGGGGATTAAGGGTATATTTTGATGACCAACTTCTAAGGTGGTCATCTTTCCTGTGTTCTCATTGCCATTGACTTGATTTTATGAAATGGTTTAACTCACTGTAGTTGTTGAAGGCCTGGAGGCCTTGAGGAAGAATACAAGTACTCCTGTTTGCATGTGCACATGTGCACACACACTGAAGTGAAAACAGTTCAATATGTAAGGAGAACTAACTTTCATCTTAATTTATCTGGTAGCTGGATGACATTTAAAACTGAGGCTTAACAGCTGAGGACATAGTAATAATCATGAAGATAATTAGATTAAGACAACAGTCCTGTACTGCCTTAATGATAGGGAGGGACCAGCAACATTTATATGTTGATCACTGCTGCAGGCCATCAGTAGGATGGACAGGAGGTGCTCAGTGGACTCTGAAAGTAAAGACTGAGTTTGCTTCTGCATTTTTCTTTTGTAAAAGCTGTTGCCAGGTTCTTTCTTTTTTTTTTTTTTTTTTTTTTTTTTTTTTTAAATTGCTGTGCAGAATTCAACCAAAGCACCTCTGAAGAGATCAAATGTGGAGAAAGTGACCAACATGCAGATCCTGGTTTTGTTCTGTATTCTCCTGGTAATGGCCCTTGTGAGTTCTGTAGGTGCCTTATTATGGAACAGAACACACGGCGAAGTCGTCTGGTACCTTGGCTCCAACAGTGAGTATGCAGGCACTGAGCCAGTGATGTAGGACCAACCAGGCTCTTACCTTCACTGAATTAATACATAAAATAAGAAATAACCCTGCAAAAACCCCCCACATATTGCTAGTTTTTGGATGACCGAAATTTTTTTTTTTTTTTTTTTTGAGACTAGGCTGACATAAGTGAACTTCCCAGTGAGGCTTCTAAAAGTTAGGTGAATATCACTGGGCTAGCACCCAAGGAGAAGGGCAGAAACAGAAGAGGGGCAAGAGTTACTCTTGGATATCTGGTGTTCACTTCTTTCATCTCTGTGGAGATGCCATAAATGAATTTTTTCTCAGGTCATGTACTGCAGCCTTATGTGTGTCTGACTGTATTTACTGCAGGATGGGGACTATCAGTCTGATGCTAACTTCAGCTTTGTGCTTATATACAGATGCAAAAGATTTCTCTTCACTTTTTTCAGTAAGAAATATTCATCTGCTCTTTTAGAGAAAATTGAAATGCTGAATGTCACAATTCTTATTTATTGGGTAAAATTTCTGTCTTTGGCTTCTGTTACTTTGATGTGAGAAAACTGATCTCTTAGCATGGTTATTTGAAGGGTTTTATTTGATTTCATTCTTAGTCCTCAAATTTATTAGTTCATTATCAAAGATGGACATGAACAATGACATACTCCCCAGGAGACTTTTGAGGAGGTTACATTAGCTGTAAAATGCGGTGTTAGAAGCATTTTGAGATGCAGATCTTAAAGCAGTTATCGCAAACTGCAAATGGCTTGTCTGCTGATGATGCAAAACAGATGGTGTCTCTTCTGCAGTTTAAAAATTGTAGTTGTGGTAGTAATGAAAAGAAAATCACATAGGAAGAGCATGGAAATGCCCTATATTTGACTCTGGGATTTGGTAGTTATAATGTCTTTTTGTAGCAGTGTCAGCAACTTTGAGAATTTCTTGCTTGCTCTTCCCTGTTACTGTGACACAGATAGAAACACACAGTAACACACACAACAGGTGTTCAGGCAGAGAAGAAAAGAAAGTCTCTATTGTTGACCTCATATATATAAGTTTCTGGACAGTGATCAGAGATTGGACAGAAAAGTTACCACCTCTCCATCTTCACTGGTCACTTGAGAAGTCCATCAGGTGATATCTTTTACAAAGGAATGCAAACATGATTCTTGTTTATCTTACAATTCATGAGAACTGATTCCACTATACTAAAACAAATCAGAAGGCTTATTTTCAGGGACAGTACTTCTTGCTTTTTAATGAGCAAGTTTAAATTTGTGCCTTCCAATGACAGAAGTAATACTGGAAAAGATGAATGGAATGAACCCTTGAACTTGCAATATAAAACAGGTGCAACTTGCAATAGACTAAGATGGTGTTCTAGTCTGTATAGATACCTTTTTGTAATTTGAAAACACACTTTCTGTACCTTTTGTAACTGCCACAGGCAGGAAAGACACTTTTTCAGGTTAGGCAGGTAGATGTTAAATTTTGGTTAAATGTTTCATCTCTGTAAAAATTGTATTGGAAAATGTTCCAATACCAAGCATGCTTGCTTCTGCTTTCTGTAAACTTATCAAAGATAAGTTTATCAAAGATAAGGAATTAGGGTGTACTCACACTTTGAGGTGCCTTTGTCCAAACTCTGATCTTTATTAGGCTTCAGCAATTTCCTCTGGATTCTGCATCCTCCTAGTTTTCTTCCCTGATTTCTAATTAACTTGTGATGCTGAAAACCCTTAGTTGTGGACTCTGACCCCACTGTGCTGGGTGTTCTGTGTGCACACTGAAGTGCCACTCTTAAGTTTCTAGGGAAGTGGAGAGCATTACAAATGTGGAGACTTTGATTGTAAAGGAAGGCTGTGGGCAGCACCATGAACAGGAGGAGCCTTCATCCTGTATCTCTGCTGAGCCTTGTACATTCCTGCTGGCTTTCTATAAATGTTTTCCCTCCCTTTAGGACTAGTTGTGATGTTAGACTTATTTGGGCAAGTTGCCCAGTGTTGTCACCATTAATAACAGTTTCTTTGCTTAAGCAGGGTGCCTTAGTTCATGTACTAGGCAGCTGTTTAACAGTCAACTTGTTCTTGTCAATTCCTTTAGTAAGGGTAAATTCTCAATTCTGACAACGATGTTGGATTTTAGAACTCGTTTCAGTGTTTATTTTTGTTTCCTAACTCCATTGAGGCAAGTAGTCACTTTCTGAAATATGGTTTTATTACTAGTGACATTGGGGGCTCTTAATTGGGCAGTTGACACACTAGATAAATGTCTTAATTTGGTTATAGTGGGGAATATTGTACTTCTCACCATCTGTCTAGCAAAATTTTTTTTAGAACTTTAGAAAGAGTTCTGTTCTTTTATATATAGCCTCACCAACCTTGCCCTTCTTCACCTGGAATAAAATGCATTTGTTCTGTGGGTGTTTTATCTAGTGTTGAAATCAATAATAAAATGGTCCGTGCACTAGACATCCACATGCTAGCTGATTATTTTAGCATTGCTAAATCTGATTAAGTGAACTGCATAAAGATGATTGTCCCTACACCACTCGGACTTGTCTGCTAATGTCCTGTGTCTTTTGATCCACAGAAATGCTGTCTGTCAACTTCGGATACAATCTGCTGACGTTTATAATCTTGTACAACAACCTTATTCCAATCAGCCTTCTGGTGACATTGGAAGTTGTCAAGTTTACTCAGGCTCTTTTTATAAATTGGGTAAGTAACAAGAATGAATGTATCTCAGTTCTGGATATTGACATTTAAAATCAAAACCCACTTAACATCTTAGTGAGATTTTCTAATTACTTTTCTGATGCAACTTCTGAGAAAGGCAGGGGGAAACTCAGGATTTATTCTATATCAGTTCTATGTTTCACAGGAAGTTTAAAGATCTAGTCACCGGAAATGTGCAAATGATGACTTATGTTTTAGGCTTTTAGGATGAGAAGGAAGTCTCTGCTCTTGGTTGAAGGAGGTCTCTCTGCTGACTCACATTCAGTAATTATATTTCGAGAATTCCTTGATATCTTTTAGCTTCTCTCAGACACAGCAAAGGGAAAGACTAGTCTTGTTTGAAGGTGTGGGTTTTTTTGGGGGGGTTTTTGTTTTGTTTTATATCCTGAGGCTGGCCTTAAGGTCGCCCCTGGAATGGACCATAATGTTTTGGTAAGGAGATAAGTTGATGCTGCCTCACGCAACCAACAGTGATTCCTCTGTTCAGGGAAGCTTTGACTTCAAAATGTCTTTCACAAGTTGTGGGCCAAAAATACTGTAGTGATGGCTCTTAAGCTGGACAAAACCAAGAAGAATACCTTTTGTTGGTATGCATTAATCCTTGGACTTTGAGTACTGTAGTATACAACACATGTAAGTGAAGTTTAATATGTCTGTTCCCTGAGCTGGCTGTAATAAAGTACAGATGCATATCAGAGAAGTTGCTTTTGTTTGTGTAGCAGCTATTTTTTCTTTGTAGTAACGGCAGAAATTTATTTTATGGAGCCACTAAAATTGTCTCTCATAGATGTGTCTAGAGCAGCTGATTGGTGTAACTGAACACCTATAATTAGCGTGGCTAATGCATGAACTTCTTTCTGCTGTAGTAAGCTTGGCTTTTCTTCTGTTGCACCCTTAGTTTATTAACTAACTGCTTGTACTTGAATCTGTCTTTTCTCATGTTCATTTAGGATGGAGGTATACTATGGCGAGGAGGCACCCATACTCACCTTGGGATGATGTTTGTCTCAAGTATTCAGAATTCCCATTCATAGCATTAAGACAGTCAAGCCAAGTTGGAGCTGACTAAAAGAAGAACAGAGACTTTAGTGTTTAATTTGCATAATATAAGTCTTAATTTTGTTCTTGTTTCAGGACATAGATATGTATTACCCTGAAACAGATACACCTGCAATGGCCAGAACATCAAACCTTAATGAGGAACTTGGGCAGGTAAGATATTTTCCTAAGAGTCATGATTGTGATATATTTTCTCAAGAGCGAAGGTATGAGAGCAAGATTCACAAGATTTGTACAAGATGTACAAACCAACTTTATTTTGTTGCTCTATGGCTCGGGTTAACGGGACATTTTTATTTTCTTCAGTCTGAGTCTTACAAGTGAAATAATGAGATATCATAGAATTAGATGTATGTATTAGGTGTCATATAAGTAGTTTTATGTTTGGAAATTTAAACTATTTCTTATGTTCACTCTAACCTTTATTCTCAGAGGTGTTGGAGAGATGCTCTGTGGTTTTGGCTGTCTATACCGGAACAGAATGTATAGGACTAAACTTGGCTGAAGAGCAGGCCAACAGCCTAGACTGTTATTAGTTTTTGATGTTTCTGACTACTTCACAGGAGATGCAAGTAAAAAAATTGCAGTTATATTCCTAATTTAGATATTGAGTTCCTTCAAGGACTTCTGTTTTCCTTTCAGATAAAGATAACTGTATATTGACTTACAGTTGTTGCAGGTTTGTTTATTCTTCAAATGACATTTCTTCATTCTGGGAGGTCTTCCCAAAACAAACCTACTGGAAAATATGACTTTGCTGTTGGAATTTTGTAGTACTTTTGAGAAATGGTAGCCTTTTTCCTTGATCATCAAGGTTGTAAGTCTGTAACTGAACTACATCAGCTTCATAACTGGCATGAATTTAGTATTGGAGACAACATTTATGTATTTAAAGTACATAATATCCTCCTCAGTAGGGGGGTAGTTAATATTCTTCCTGCTTAATCCGATTGGCATTTTTCTTATGAATGCTGAAATTTGATTTCTGTTTAAATCACTTTGATGTGAAGTTATCAGCCTCCAAATTATGGTGCTATTTTTGCCTGAAGTAAAGGATGTGTGGCATAATGTATGTTGGTGAGCCATATGTTATTTTCAGGAATGGCTTACTAGTGATACTGTGTAACTAGACTGAATTTTTTGATTCTTCAGTTGAATTGCATGTTCATAGGTGCCCTTGATATTTTTGTTTTATGACGAAGTTATTAATGACTTAAAATTCTGCAGAAGTCTGGGTACCTGCTTTGACTTTTGGCTTGCAAAGGCTCCATTTCCAGTGCTGTATTCAGAAGCAGTATAGTGCACAGCTAAAGTATCACCTTATGTGTAGTGTAGTGCACGCTCTTGAACTGCATGGCAATTCTTGAGGAAAAGCTTCTGATTCTAGTCAAATTATTTTGGTCTTTGAGTTGTGTCTTTCATGTTATCACCATCCCTTCCTACTTGCTGGTTGAAAGTCCTAGCTGGTGCAGAGGTACAACTGTGGTATCATTAACTTATGATTAGTTTTGGTCTGTCCTGGCCCTTTGAATGTGGGAATTTTGAATCTAATAATGCTTCAAGAAGACATGTTCCTTTAATGGGATTACATCCAAGTTCTACCTTAAAATCACTGTTTCCATTAAGGGATTATTACTTTGGGCAGTGCTGACCATGGCTGTGTTGTGTACTTCAGGATTGCTCATGACTGGACATCAGAGATAGCAGCTTTTGTTTGCCTCCAGAATACCAGTTGGACTTACTCTAGCATATTCTGTGCTTATAGATAGGGGAAAAAAAATCCCCAAACATTCCTGGTGATCTCTGAAACACAGAATGTCTTCAGTGTGTAAAATTCCAGTGAGCCTTTAACAATCCTAAGAGTCTTTGTTTTCCTTTCTAGTCACTCTTTGAGATTAGTATGTTTGAAACATTTGGTAAATGTCCAAGTAGTGCAACCAAGTACATCTGTAGTGAATACACTAGAGCCTAGGTAGTTGATACCTACTATTTGAGCCCTTCCACATGTAGAGATAAAGAGTTAATGCAATTAAATAATTTGCCTGATTATTTTTTGGTAGATTTGGTAGACAAATCAAGCTATAATATGCCTGCATTGGCCAATATTGTGACATTTGAGCAATATGTCTCTGAAAATCTTCCTGTTTTCTACTCTGAGTTTTCTTACTATGCAAGTTGAAAATCCGACTTGTTTTTTTCCTTCCAGGTAAAATACCTGTTTTCTGATAAAACAGGTACTCTAACATGCAATATCATGAACTTTAAGAAATGCAGCATTGCTGGAGTGACGTATGGGTAGGTATCACTTTTTTAAAAACTGTAGCTTAATGTGTGCTTACTACTGGTACAAAATTTTATAATGGAAAAGGATTAGAACATTCTGTTCTTCAATTTACATTCTAGCATATTTTGTGGTCTTAATTATTAGCTTTCATTTTCCTGTCCTGCTGCACAAATTATGAAAGTCAAACATGGGGAGTACTTTACATGAAGCAAAGAAACTTGCATCTTATCTTACCTAATTGATGATTCCTAACTGATCATGATTTAAAGAAAACCAGAAGTGCTAAATAAGCTCTGGCCTTTCAAGAGGGAAAAAGTTGCAGCACAAGGGTAGCAATTAAGAGTAATATTTCCATGGCTTGAGAAGAACCAGAATTTTCTTAGAACAGTGTAAGTTGTAGTTAAAGAGCTTAATATTCCTTGCACAAGAGGGATGCCTGCTTACTGGTTTTAGTCTGTTCTGTCGAAAGGATCCCTTTAAGTCATCTAAATCTGTCAAAGGTTTGACGCTGGCACAAGGCCAGTGCCCCTATGTCGATATACTGTTCCTGGTATCTGTTGTGAGATGTGACCAAAAACAGAGCAAAACAGTTTCTAATTTAGAAAGCAAAAGAAAAAAAGAACTTTATTACTTATAATAGGCAAAGAAGACACATACAGAAGAACATGGAAACTTTAAAAAACACTCTTCCTCCCCCCCCCCAGTTCTCAACCTAACAAAACAAACTGAAAATTCCCTATCACGTTACTACCTTTTAGATAATTAATCTTTAGTCTATTACCACCCTTCTGATAATCAGTACTCAGTTCATTGAGGAGAGATAGGAGTCCTTCTTGCACCACATCGTGGCCTCTTCCTCCATGTCCAGTGCTCTCACCACTGTGCATGGACCAGAGCTGTTTCTAGGGTTTTTCTTTTTAAAGATGCTTTGGTTAGTTCCAAGAAACGACAGCTTCTCAAATTTTGGGACACTAGTCCCCCCAATATTACCCCCTGGGGCCGAGGGGCCTTGAGAACAGAGCTCTTCCTCTCATCTCTGTTCACACTACTGTCCACTCTTGGCTCTAAGCCAACGCCTCTCCCCAGATGCAGTCTCTGTGTTATAGAAAAGAAATGAGTCCATCCATGGCTATAAGAATAGTCCAGCCAAAGGCCATTCCATCATCTCCTCCCACCTAGGATTCTTTTCAGCATTCTCTGACAATCTTCCACTTGCACAAACTTCCATCATCTTTGCTTAGTTCTTTCTATCTTCTTCAAATTCAGGAGGATTAGCATTTATAAAGTTTCCATCATTTACGAAAAGGGTTAAAATCTTGGGCTTTGTTTCCCCAGAACTCTCACAGTATCTTTGCTGCTGGGCACTCTTCTCGCGCCACCCCCCCATACTCCTTCGGCCGTGCTGTCTAGTGGTTGATATCAAATTTCAAGGTGACGGAGATCACAGACACGGTTTCTCAGTTTCTCTCTCTCTCCGGGGGGAGAGGGGGGGGGGGGGGGGAAGGGAAAAGAAGGCTGTCTGATGCCTCTCAAGGTTCTTGTACTCTCTCCACCCTTCCATCCTGCAGGATTTTTCCTCTCCCCCTCTGTGCCCAAAGTTCCAGGCCTACCTCGCCCAGGCCGCATGGCTTCCCCTCCCCCGCCCAGCCAGCCGCTGGGCAGGGGAGATCCCTCCGTCCTCAGGGACCGGAACCAAGAGAGAGCTTTCCGGGGAGCCCTCTGCTTTTAACCCCTTGTGTTCTCAGAGGTGGATCCTTGTCCTCAGTGGCCACACCAGGTGCCAGTCTTTAAACCTGAGCACTCATTGGTTTGACCACTGAAGTTCAAAAAAACTCATTTTTTCCAAACTACGACAAAATCTTTGTATTTGCTTCATGTTAAATGGGTAGTCTTAAGATCTCAGTGCAAGTTAACCTTTGAATTTCATGTTAGCTAAATTAGATATCTCAAAAGACAGAAAATTTAATTCAAATGTAGGAACAACTGAACCCATGGTTCCAGCATATGTTTTTGTGGGATGAGTCATTGATCTTCGCCTTCTACCTATTTTTTTTTTGGTTCCTAAAGTGGAATAAATGTTCTTTTTTGCCTTTTTCTACTCCTCAGTCACTTTCCTGAGTTGGAAAGAGAACGTTCATCAGAAGACTTCAGGTAAATAGATTCCAAGATGTTTGTGTTCTGTATAGCAGAGTGGGTACAATCTTTATATAGACTGCTTTCCAATTTGGGACTGGAAGAAGCCTAGGGGAGGAATGTGTTTGAGTAAAATGGTCTTCCAGTGGGAGCCTCATGCAGAGCTGGTGGGTGGTGATGGATCTAGTTTTCTGCATAGAGACTTCATATGTGATGGGGATGAGGAATAGGCAGTGGCTGGGGTGGCTGGGATGCTAATGCAGTGCTTATTTATAATTGCAGACAGACAAGTTAAAATTAATCTACTTTGCAGGAACCTTACCCCTAGTTAGAGACTGAATGTTGCTCTTTGCAATCACTAAGTCAGGCCTTGTAAGAAAAGGGACTTCTTTATTAAAATGTTTTAGTAATTAAACTGGGATAGAACTTGATATATAGGCCTTTCACATCCAGTGAATCCTGTTCCTTTTTATTGGGAACTTCAATGAATAGAAGTGATGGGCCTGTCCCATTCCACAGAAATGAGTGAAGACCCAGAGGTATCAGTGAAGCATGTTGAGATTATCGGGAAGGAGGGGAAAGAGACAGGGAGGGCTGACATGGATTTGAGTGACAAGTATAGGGAAGAAGTGAATTCCCACCTAAGAAACAGATGAACACTGAATACTGTTAGAAAAGCACTTGCTGATGAGCTAAGTTGGGCTTCTCCACTGGTCCAGCTAATTTTTATGATCATGTTTTTGGAAGGTGGTAAAATGATATGTTTCTTCTACTGAGATGTAGTTTCTATGGATCACTCTTTTCTTCCAATATATTGCTGTTTCTTTCATTGCCGTGTTTTCTTTCCTTGTACCTTTATTTTCTGTTCAGTTCTGTGAAAGTTTTTCTAGGTACTTACTTGGAGTACTCAGACTTAAAATCCTCCAGGGATCAGCTTGAAGCAGAATGCTCTGACTAGGGAGGGAACTTAGGGATATTGAACTTTGATCTATTTTATGAGCAAGCTGCCCTGAAATCCTTTTATCTTAAATGTGCTTAAAAACTGCTGTTGCTTCATCTGTCCCAGGAGCTGCATTGACACTTGAATCTTCTGAAATACTCTGTTAACCATAACCATTTTAGGTTTCTTGCCTGTGTTCATTTTCAGCACTTGCTGCATTACTCTATGATCTTTTCACAATGCTTTCAAGGACACTGGAGTCTTACTTTGCTTTTTAAATTTTCTTCCCAAGAAAATAGATGAAGTACTAAGATTGGCAATGTTGCCAGTTGTTTGACTATGCTTGTTTTGCTCTGCAGCCAGCTACCTCCTTCCACCAGTGAATCGTGTGAATTTGATGACCCAAGACTGCTGCAAAACATTGAAAATGATCATGTAAGTCTGCTCTTTGAATATCATGCCTCTTAAATACCCTATTCTAGGCTTGTCTGGAATTGAATGCTGAACAAATCTATTTGTGTGATTAAGTCTGCTCTGTGAGTGTGTCATGCAAGCACAGAGGGGGTAAATTGGAATCAAAATAGCTCCCTCCAACGCGTTCTGCCCACTTGTCTTACAATTGACTTAAAGAAGCAATGGCATTGATATGAATTCTAACTGCCTCTAAGGCAGCTTCATATATTCTGTTGTATATGGAAGATAATGCTTTGTAACAAGTTATGATAGAAATTAAAATTCTTTAAAAGAAGAACTACTTGGAGTGTTGAAACATCTATACCGTTTTAAACTGTATTCTGTAGCATTACAAGGTGGTTCTGGAATGAGCCTTATTTTAAGTATTGCAAGTGTTCACAATTCTAGTTATGTAAAGGATGTAAGAGATGGGAATTAATTGCAAATTCAAGCTTGGCATGAGCCTTAATGACTAGTAGTCTTAGGTTAGCTGTTGAGTCCTAAAGGGACCTAGTCTTTACGGTGTCAATTCATTGTTTATTTGTAAATCATGTGGCTATGAAGTGTCTGATTGGGCACCAGACAATGAATTCACTTGCCAAAAAGCATGACCCTTGTTCTCTGCAGCCTGTCTCCCGGTGAGGGGCCTGAGCATTGGCAAGTGCGAACTCAATCAGCTGATTGCTCTGCTTAGTGTAGTTTCTGTAACTGGGCTGGTTAAGTTTAGTATGAGCATCTAAAGTATAGTTGCAATATACAGTTTGTGTGCAGGAAAGCTTTGCTTACTGTTCTGCTGTGCAGTCCTTAAGAACTGCAGCATGGTGTGAATGCTGTAAGGGAATAATTACTTATGTGGTACTATGTATTCTGCAGGGTGATGGAGCCTAAAGATGGCTCCTGAGCTCTAACCTCCAGCAAGGTGACCTTCTCAGGACAGTGCCCTGGTTTCCTGTGTGGCATTTGTTATCATGTACGCTGGAAGGATTTCCCACTGGACATGACTTGCAGCCAAGATTGGTGCATTGTCCTGTTCCTTTTTGTCTTGTTTGTTCATTTATGGCTACAGTTATGGCTTATGGCAGTTGCTGACTCCAGGTATTCATTCTGGTTTAGGTGTAGACTGCAGATAAAATGTCTTTGAGCACTTTCTGGCTGCTACTTCTTTAGGTAGGCATAGAGAAAAATACTTTGTATTTTAATAGACTCAGCAGAAGTCTCAAATGAGCTGTGAGATGGAATTTCTCACCTAGCCTTGAGATGGCCTCTTATTTTGGGGCTACTTAATTATTTGATCTTCTGTGGTTGGTTTCTGTGTTGGGGGATAGAAGAAATATATGCTGTTGTAGCAGGCAAGTGAGGGATTTTGGTAGCTTCCTCGAGTGTCATTTAGTCTAGACAACTCAGAAGTCTTCTACATGGAATCCTTTTGTATCCAGTTTCCTTTTTGTTGATCACTTAAACAGACAAATGCTGATGTCATTGCACAGCTGACTGTTGAGCTGAGCCTGTTGTGTGACCTCAGCCCTCAGACAATCGGAGGGGAAATGACTGGCTAATGAGAAGTACCTTGTCTAGGCTAAAGATACAGAGCCCGCGTGTACTGGAGGAATGGGTGCCACCCTCTGGCAAGGGATGATTTAGCACAAGGCATGGAATGCAAGGACTTCTTATGACAGTTTGCTGTGCGATTTCAGGTGTATTTGTCAGGCTATGGCTGAATTCCAGGGTAGTGGTAGAGGGCAGGATCTTTCTAGCTTTTTTTCATTAGGTCAGCTGCTGAGATGCATAAACTGCTTTTTTCTATCTAAAAATCTATATTATCTTAATGTTTACGGCTGATAGCTGCAGATGCTGTTTGCAGATGTCTGTCAATTTCTGCTCGTTTTGTGCACTGTGGTGTAAAACTAAAGTATTCCAGCATAAGCCACCTAGTGAAGTAAGATGGTGCTGTATTTGGGCAATTAATTCCCTCTAAATGTTTGCCCTTTTGCAGCTGAGGCTGTGCGATCTCTTACAAACTCTCATTAAGTGTTCATTGCTCTGGACTTCAAGATTTTAATATTTTTTTTTTCAGTCACAGTGTTAGGTTAGAACTGTCTCAGTGCCAAGTAATTTTCTTTCCAGGTTGAAAATAAATAAAAAAAAAAAGATGTACTCATGAGACTGTCTTCCATCTGCTAGGAAGATTTCTAGCTTCCTGCATCACCTTTAAATTTCATAGCTCTTCTGGGCCACTGGTGTGTAAGGGCTGATTGATAGCCAAGTCCACTTTTGAGCAGCAGTTAAGAATTCTTGCCCTGTAGGAATTGTTCCAGGGAAAAATAACTTGCCTTGAAAACCCGTGGAGGTTTCTGTTGACTGCTCTGGTATTTTAATTGGAAGAAAGTACCTAGCTTTGTTTTTCTGTGCTTTTTCTATGTATTGGCTTTGTTGGTTGAACTGTCCAGCTGTACCAAGTGTATATGATACTGTCTTGTTTCTATAGAGAAAATTGCATAAACTCTTAGCCTAATAAGGAAAGATCTGGTTTTTTCTAAGACTGGAAGGAATGTTTGGTGAATATGCTAGATAGTCTTTATCTTGATGCTTGCTAATTGCATATGTCCTGTGAATGAACTCAGCACAGAGATGCAAGCCTGTTGGATGTGGGGTTATGTTTTACACGGATGATAGCAGAGCTGGGAAGGAAGTCAAGCAGTGGAGGAACTAAAAGATGTGGTTCTCACCCTAGACTCCTCTATCTCCCAGGATTCTCTCTGTAGTTCATCTGTGAATATCAGTTTGCATATGAACTGTCTTCTGTGGCCCCCAAATTATCTCCTGGCCGAGAAGCAGCAAACATGGTGTAGCTGTGGATGCATGAATTGGTTTGATGAGTACTTTAGCAGCTGGCCAGGCAGAACAGACAACTGTTGTGCTCACACTGAGCCTTTACCACAGTGAAAGTGTTTGTTTAGATCTCACCAACATGTCTGCTTATTCTTGTGTAGTGTGTGGGAACCGAGGCTATTATCCCATCAAGCTTTGTTGAAATGACAACTATCATCAGCTGATTCCTAATTCCATAGGAAAGCAGAACCAGAAAAACATGTCATGTCTAACTGGGATGAAAAACTGGGATTTGAAATACAGTAGGGGGAAAAAACATGTTCAGGTGATGAAAGCTTATGGGAGGCTCTAGTTCAGATTACTGGAAAACTGTCCAAACAAATCATTTTATAGCTCACAATTAAATTGTTAGAGCTTGGTGAGATATATTTTTCTCTCATCTGCTTTTGTTCTTATTGTGCGTGGGACTTTGATACTTTTGTTCAAGTACAAGACAATATCTTTAATTATAGGTCATATCTCATCGGTTTGGGACAAGATAAACTTGCATTTAACTCTCTTAATATTCAAAAGCTGGTTAATGTCTCCTCTCAATCTGTGCCTGAAGTATCTTAGTCTCCTCCAGTCCTACCAGCTTTACTTTTCTGGAGGTGCCCAACATGGCTGGATCCTCACTGCTCTGCAGATACTTTAGTGAACTAAATGGTAGCAAGTTCATGTCTTTTTAAAATTGTGAGTCGTAATTCTCCTTGGTAATTACATACATAAGCATTTTCACAGTTTTCCTTGGCAGAATGTGCCACTTACACACAAAGTAGTAAGCTCAGGTTGTTAGACTGTGCCGTTTCTAGGCCATTTGCTCAAAAAACTGTCAGTTGTGCTCACCTGGAAATAATGTGAATGGAGGCACTTATCTGATACTGCTACAATTAAAGGAAAGATGAAGGATATCTTTAACTTTACATGCAAATTCTGTAATTGTATCAGACTCTTAACAGTTGAGAAAAACAGTTTGTCTTCAGAGTGAAGAGTCCAGATAAGGAAATGTGTGCAGATATGAAGCTCTGCACGGTGCAGTTTGCTCCCCAAAAGACTGAGGCTTGTCTCACTGTTTTGTTCCTCTAAATACGGGACCCATGAAGGGACGAAAACTTGCTTTCTGACCTGTGGTCTGCTTGGCAGTGGATAGTGTTGTGCCTACTAGATAGCTAAACTTTGCGTTTACTAAGGATAATGCTTTGTAGGTAACAATCCAGAAACTGCTTCCAGAAGTAGGAGACCATTGCAATGTGTATATGGTTCTCAGCTGGTAGGGACAGCAAACAAAATAATTCACCCAGTGGAGTATATTGCTTGTGTAGATGTTTGTACACTGTTTTTTTCATGGATTTTTGGGGGAGGTTAAAAAAAAAAAAAAACCAAGGGAAGAAGCAATAGCTTTCACCCAGAGTTGTTGGCACACTGGGAGAAAAATGAAGGAAGAAGGCACTTAAAATGAGAACTACCTGTGGACTGATGAATAAGAGATTAAAATATGCAAACTTGATTCCAACTACAGATAAATAGAGAACTGAAAAATGGGGTAAGAAGAAATAAGGCTGACCTTAATAAATGAACAGGGAAGAAACATCTCACAGAGACCATCAGCAAGAATTTGACTTCTGAGATGTCAGAGACTTGATAGTGGGAAATAATTAATAAAGCAGAATTGGTTAAACTGTGGCACTTCAGTCTGTGCTGGGATTCAGCTCAGCATATTGGAAGGGATATGTTGCCACAGAAGCTATTAACAGATTTTCTGTTCACAGGTCCAAAGCAGGAATTTGAATGCTCTACTCTGATTCATGTCTGTGCAACAAATATTGTCAGTGCTGGAGCAATATAGAAAGGAAACAAATGACAGCTGTGTGGAGGAGCTGTTGTGATAAGATGGGCCTCTGGTCTTCTGTTGCAACAGAACTGGAAGATTGCCCTGTAATACATTGTGAGCTGTGAAAATACTAAGACAGCAGCAAATTATGTTGCTGGCTTGAAAACATAAATGCATACTTAGGAAGGATTAAAATCCATGTCACTACTGGAAGACAGGTTGTTTTCAGCTGATGGAACACATTCTATGAGAGCTCGTTAAGGGGCTAGGTGATAAAAGTGTAAGATGGACATCAAAGGTTTGCAGCAACAGATGTTGAAATGAGAATCTGGCAGACTGTGCCTTTTGACATGGAGATAAAACTTTCATTACTTTGACTCAAAATGATGGAACAGCATTAACCTCTTGACTGTAATTTGCTGTGGACTTAGACAGTAGTTTGTAAATATATGTTCATTTTCCTGAGGTCAGCCTCTGCACCCCAGCATGTCAAAAGCAACAATTCTTGTTATTTTAGTGGCCTGTGACTATACAATTTGGAAGTTTCACTATGCAAAGGTAAAGGTCCTGTGTGAAACAGTTACTTTGAAAATAGTTCGAAATTAGTTTGAAAATATTAATGGCAAAGTACATCAAGTAAAACAAGAATATAGGGCTTGGATCATCAGTTTTTTTATTACACTATATTCTGCTATGCTTACTCTGTTTACACATGTTGCCCACGTGTTGCCACGGTGTTTGCCAGCTGACATGGTTTTGTGGCTTTCATAGTAGTTTACTTCCTACTAATTAAACCTTCATGTTGCCAGTGCATATGCTGTGCTAATGAGCTCTGAAACCTAGATGATGATTTTTATATGCAAAAATTCTTTGAGAGTTTGCCAGGTCAAGTAGGGCTTTCTGCAAAGGTAGAACTGCTAAGTTCATGTCTGTGTCACTGAGCAAATGGCTGCTGTGACAAAAGACAATGATGCTGTCACCTGTGGATGTTATGGATATAGCAGAGTTGGAGAAGGAGAACCACGTGCTCAATTCAGCTGTTTCAGCCAAGCATCTTAAAGTTCTGTTTGAATTATGGATGAAGTTAGTAGGCCAGGCATCTGAGTGCTGTTCCTGACTGCCATGAGACTGTATATCCTGTGCCAGAGGCAGGTATGGAAAGGAGAGAGGAATGGGACGAGGGACTTAATTTCACATCACTAAAGGATGCAGTTGCCACAGTTGGCTGATCAGAAGCCTGTGATTTAAGTGCCACAGCATCTTTTCTGAGTTGCAGACCTGCAGACTCTTTTTAAGCATTTTGGAACAGTGATTTATGTTGCATGTTCTCATGATGCTGAATGTATAGGAACCATAGATTAATTTTATGCTTGGCTGGGTGCTGTATTCCTTGGGAAGGACACATGATGTTGCCTTCTACTGGCTGTTCAGCTCTCAGCTCTGGATGTTCATCACTAAGGGTGCAGTTGCAACAAGTTGCATTCATAATTCTGTTGTGGTTGCTGTCAATCTGTTGGAAGCTGCCATTGATAGTATTTCCTCTTGCTAGATTGTCATCATCTTGTGGCAGATGTCTTTGCCTATACAAAGCTTGGATGCTAAAGAAGTAATGCTTTTATGTTTGGGGGTTGAGGGAATACTCAGCCTTCTCAGGTGTCTGCAATTTGAATGAGGTCTTTGTCAACAGCTCTGTAGTTCATCAGCACTGGCCCTGAACTGTGCTGTCTTGAGGTTCTGAGGTCAAAAAAAGTGCTATAAATAGATCACAGAATATGCTTTAGGTTTTTTTTTTTTTGTCTGTGATACCTAAGAGATCATCTCAGCTTAGTGAACAGGTTCCTCAGTCTGTGTGCAGTACTAAACCTCACTCTTCTGGTGTCCTGTCTAGCCCACAGCCGTGCATATACAGGAGTTCCTTACGCTGCTGGCCGTGTGTCATACTGTTGTTCCTGAGAGACAAGGAAATACAATCATCTACCAGGCCTCCTCTCCAGGTTGGTTGTTGCTTTCTTTTTAGGGAGGGAAGGGAATGAGTTGAAGGAATAGAGGTAGATGGAAGAAAGGTCCATACATTTCTAGGTAATTTCAAAGGTCATTGATTTTGAAAGCAAAAGGTCCCCCATGATGCTAGCAGTGGATCTGTCATCTTCTGTAATCAGTGCACACTGGTTTTGAATGTTTCCTACCAAACTACATAGTCCATGATGTTTCTTTAGAAATAGGCTGGGCTTAAAATCTCTTTGGTTCTCATGAGACTCTTTCAGGGGTGAAAGTAAAAGACTTGGAGTGTGTAGGAAGTAATGATTTCTTTCTGCATGAGCAGTTACTTTATTGACCTGACTACAAACTGTCTTTCTTGATCTAGTATCTGCTTAGAGCAAGATAGGAAGCTATCAAGTGCTGATACATGACACAATGCAACCAAAATTTTCATAATCTTGGTGATATTCATGCCTGCCCTTCACCCATTTTTTACTCCTTTCAGTTAGCACAGACAGAGCTAGGTGGGGCCATAATGGGGAATGTTGCTCTTCATTGAGTTTATCTCTGTTATTGAAGATCTTTCTAGAATTGCTGTAATGATGAAGCAGCATAATTTCTTATTTATGTCTTAATAAGGTGTCTGAAAAGTAGGATGAAGAGCTCATGTGGGGGAGTTCTGGTCAGTGTGATGAACCATGAGGAGACTAAGGAATCTCTAGAGACATGAGGGTTTCTTGAATTAGGCACTAAATCACCTCGGTCTGGTGGTTGTGCTGGATGATACTTGCTCCCTAAGGAGGCTCTGTAATTATCTGTGGGAGGTACAGGCGTTGGCTCTGTTATTTGAGCTCTTAATAACATGCCCAGTAGAGTCTCCAGAAGACAATTCTGTATTTCTGTAGTACCTGAACTTAGTGCCTTCACAGCAGAAAATGGATTAAATGCATACTGTTGGAATTTAAAGTAACAGAACTTTGATCTTGCTTTTAGGACAGGTATTTCCCCTTTCTATGTGGAAAAGATGGCGCCTCCACAAGAATCGAATTCAAAGCTTCAGTAGTTACAGTATATTTTATACAGATTGAATACCACATTTGTGTAATTGATATTGCATGACCTTTGTAGGACTAAAATGGTGAATGTTTTCGTGGAAGGGTGTGCAGAACTACTCCAACATCCCTTTGGATGGGAGTACACAGGAAAGGGGATTCTCTTTTGGCAATCCGTGATATTTAAGTATGGGTTTTGGAGGCCTCTTTCTCATACCAGGTTAAATTCAAGCTTTTTGTTGTTGTTGTTTTGGCAGATGAAGGAGCGTTAGTGAAAGGAGCAAAAAAGCTTGGTTATGTGTTCACAGGACGGACTCCCCATTCTGTTATCATCGATGCGGTGAGTGGTGGGTGTGCACGGCACAGGCTCCCAAGCTCATACAGAGCATTAAGTTGTCTTCTCTGGTCCCCGTGGGGGCCTTTTTCCAAGTCCTTTAGCATCCTACATGCTAAGGGCTTCTGTACACTGAGAAAAGTTGTCTTAATCTATTTGGAGACGCCAAGTCCTTTGCCCCCTATGTGGCATGGGTGATAGGAAGTTGTAAACTTAGGTGGGAAATGACAGCAGTTGTGACTGAAAAATACTTCCCTTGTCCAGGAAGTACAGATGGAAACACATTAGAACGAAATTCATGTGTCTGGGAGGTTTTCTGACTGTTATGTTTAATGGTTGCTGTTCTTCTAAATGTTTCATTTCTCTCTTCTGAGTAAGATCTTCAGTAGATGTATCTTCCTGACAAGCTGTGTATTCAGGGGTGCGTAGTTAATGGATTGCAGTTGATGCAGGCAGCCTCAGACTCATGTGGTCACATTCAGACTCAAGTTGCAATCTAAGCTGAAGTGGCTTCACATTGACACAGATGCAGCTAGTAGGATGCTTATTAAGAATAATGAATGTTTTTTTGTCTTTCCTCTCAGGTATATTCTTTTTCAAATTTCTTGGTACACTGCTAAGCACTTGAAACATGTCTTCTAGGACTTGTCACAAATTCTCAAACTGCTTCTTAGTTGAAGGGGAAGAACTCAGAATGAACAGTGTCATCTAGAGCCATCTAAATGCTTCTCTCTTCTGCAGGAACAGCCAGGCCTACCTGGCCTAGTTGTATACTCATAATATGAAGCTGGGGCCATTGCTAATCTATAGCCAGCAATATAAGCTGTCACTCCCAGAGATTCCTGTCTCTCCTGATTGCCTACATCAGTGGCAGCATGTAGAAAGTGGTTTGAAGGTTTTTTTAATCTTGGTGATGTTGCTGTGTTGATATGTGCTTTGGATGTGTCTATACTGCAATTATATTTTACTGCTGCACTTTCTTTAACTGCATGCTACAAATACCATTGGAGTTCTATGACTCTGGTAACTCCTACTGCTCCTTCTGTGCATTATACAACAGGAATGGCAGGTGTTTTAAAATCTTATTCTTGTTTCAGGTTGCTCCTCCTCAGCCCTAGCAGAGAGTTGCTGGTGATAACAGGAATTTCTCCCCAGTTAATTTGGGTTTTTTGGCCACAAAAAATATAATTAATATTTTTGTGAATGCAAGTAAAAGAAATACTAAGGGAGGTCAGCTGCAGGTTATTGTAATACTAAACCTGGAGGGCATGCTTATTTTAACTTGGAAAACAGCCTACTGCCTGTAATATGTCTCCTAGTTGATGGCTGTTGAGGACTAAATATGCAGCTTATCTTTCAGAGCATGCCTAGTCGAAAAGGATGTTAAGTCCTTGTAATGGTGTAGCAGTAGTAAATGAAGGGATGCCTCAATACAGGGTGTTGAATTACGTTCATTAAATAGGGCTCTGCATCCTTTAACCAGCGGAGGGAGCCATTGCCCCATTTATTCACCCTGGGATGTGGGACAAAGACACCGGATCGGCTCGCGTGTTTGCACGTGTAAGAACATAATGTAGATTGTACTTATAATAGTTCATTCTTTTTATTTCTTTTGTAGCTGGGGAAAGAGAAAACCTTTGAAATTCTTAATGTGCTGGAGTTTTCCAGGTAAGTTTTCCTCTAATATGTGAAATTCACGATAATAAGAAAAGTCTTCTTATAAAAAATGATATTTGGAATAAAAAGTTACAGCTGATACAGTAGAAAAGCAGAACTTCCTTAATTTTTGTCCTGCCCCTTCATCTTATTCCTTATGTACTATGAATGAGTTATAAACTGGTGGCATGTGATCATAAAACTTTTTTCCGCCACTGCAGCTCTGTTCATTTATTGAGAACTTGCCAGCCTGGAAGTGTCTTGCTGTGACTCATGGAAATCTGATTTGTCACTTGTCTGCTAAAAGAACATACTTGGAGGTTGCACTTTTATAGTGCTTCTGCAAATTACGTTTTGAGTTGATGGAAACCGCACCTAGATGTGCCTCTTCTTAAGAACCATGCCGACTATGCAAATATAAACATTGCAAGCACTCCTAATTTGTCAGGCTCATTAGGATGGGCATTGCTTGAGGAACAAGCAGCTTTGAGAATCAGGCTCTTAAATGACTGGAAATAACAAGGTGCTTTCTCTTGTCAGTTGATCAATTTATGTCAGTTTGGATGGCACTAGTCAGCATTCCTTTTTTTTCTGTTGTTTATTTTCTACTCTTGCTGGTAATTAAAACCTTGAACTTTTGTTCTCTGCTGTCTTTGAGTTGGCTGGTTGTCCTAATAAAGGACTATGTAAAACCAAAGGTAGGGATTTGGGTAGGCAGCTTTTCTTGTGTCCTGACTTGCTTTGAAGATTATTTTTGCCACTTTCCAGTGAGAATATAGCTGTTTAAGCTACTTGTGGGAAGTATCTGAAAAGGCATTGGAAGAGTCCTTGAGGGTTTGTGACAAGTTGACCAGCACTTTAGTGTCTGTAGACAGGAATAGCCACACCTTGCTGAAGGAAAAAAGCTGTCTTAGTTCTCCTGTATAACACCTTCCCTCCTGACCACTGAGGGAATTCCTGCAATTAGTTTTCGTAAAGCACACAGAAGTTTCCCCGTGTCATTAGGATGTTGCAGAAATTCTGAGTACGGGTAACTGCTGTCCTTCCAACCCCTCTTCAGAAAACCTCAGAAAGGATTTTTGTCTGATGATAGATTCCAAGAGCTTACTTTAGTACACATGGTCTTGAGCTCTGAGAAGTGACTGCATTTATCAAAGCAACCTCAAGAGGAGAAGGAAAATTGCTCTCCACTCTGTACACATTGGCAAAAATGTAAGGAGGAAGTAGTATGCTTCCAAGTTGGTCCTTTAGCTAAGGAAAAGATTTATATGAAAGCATGTGTTCTTAGGGTTCCCTTGATGAGAGTTGATTTGTTTGCCTCTGCCTCTTGGAAGTTGTGGGCTTTTTCCAGTGGATCTTTTGAAGGAGAGATTGATAAGTAAAACGTCAAAATTTCTTTTAAAAAATGGTCCTTGCCTCTCTTACTTTGTTAGATGTTGATGTGCACTGTGCTAAATTTTTTTTTAATAAGATATATACCAAACTTGACTGTCCTGTCCTTGCTCAGGGGGTCTGACTTCCTTCTACTTAGTTCCAACTGTGTGGTTCTGATTAGACCAATATAAAGAACTGATAGAGGCCAAGAAATGGTCTATACCATGAATCCTTTCTGTGATGTTTTTGCTTTCTTTTAAGTTAGGAAGTTAAATGCTCTTGTCAGTGGATGGCTGTTTCAATGTCTATTATGCCTGTAATAAAGATATGATCAGCCTTAATGATTCCATTTCTACAGTTCCCAAAGCAATTTTGCTTGAGGAATAAGGAAAAACTGAGAGAGAATGATAAAGAATAAATGTGACTCCCCTTCTTTCAAGATGATTTCATACCATCTTGCTCTTTTTCAAATTCTTATTCACATTTGGGTGTAAGTCTGGAGTGCTTGCCAGTGGGAGAGACAGGGCTGAAGCTGGAAATAGGCAATTTAATATATCTCCTTGTGGTCAAGGGATCTTAAGTTACTGCTGTTATATCCCATTTAATCTCAGATGCAGAAAACACATCTGAGAAAATTCACTGGCTAGAGCAGGAATTACTCTTTACCACTTTGACTAATGAAAGCAAATATTTTTCTTTCAATAGCAACAGGAAGAGAATGTCAGTGATTGTTCGAACTCCGGCAGGACAGCTACGTCTCTACTGCAAAGGGGCTGTAAGTAATTATGCTGCCTAATGGAGAACACTGCCAGTTATTGTTTCAACAGCTGTGGCTGATGCTGATGTTTCATGTCTCATACATAATACCTGTTGGCTTTCTGTTTAGGGCCAAGTGATTTAAGAGAGCTGTCATTCTGACTCCTTTTCCAGGCTGGAAGACTACTAAGCTTTCTATTGCCCAGTCATAATCCTGAAACTAGTGGGAGCAGTACCCTTACTGCAAAACTGGGGCTTCACCCAGCTGTGCAGCAGGAGTTGGACTAAATGCTGTTGTCCAAATTTATAACACTAAAATTTGCTCTCAAGTTCTTGGCTCTTGATCTGGCTTTCTTGCATCTCTGCACCTGCTGTTATTTGTCATCACAACTTGCATCATGTTGTGCTTCTGTCTTCACTGACAAGAGCAATAACTTAGCACAGTACAAAGGCTCCAAAGCTAGCATTGTCCACAGCCAGAGAGTGGTTCTAATTTCAGTGGAAAACTTTGGAGCTGGCTTTTTGCAACAGGGAAAAACTCTTTCTGATCTCTGTGAGGATCTGGTTTACTTATATTTGTCATGACATATAGGTCAATGTACACTACTCTGTTGCTTCCATTTACCTCCCCTGATCTGGTAAAGATGTGCTGGCTTCATGCTGGTGTTGTGGAAGTAAATTAAGCCTGCTGCCATTGTGTGGTAGTTCACAGTTGTATGCCTAATAGGACCACACAGAGTTTCAACTTGCTTGTTCATGCTGTGCCTGAATTCACACCATTCTTTGGAGTGTGGCACTGGAAGGGAGGGAGAGCAGGAGAGGCTGTTGTATAAAATTTCCTGCTTTTTCGATATGAGCAGACCTAGATGTACTTATGCACTGCATGTGGTACTCACATGAACTTTAAGTTAACTAACTATCCTGCGTTAACTCTTCCACATTCTGGTAGTCATTCTCTGTCCTTTTGCTTCCATAATGATTAGGCTTGTATGCCTGTCTCTAATCAGCACTAGGCTTGGGTCTGTTTACTTAGATTAAGAGCAGATGTCTGAGTAGGCTTTCTGTACTACATGTGTTTGTAGAACTTGTTCTAGTAGTTATGAATAAAATCCAGAGACTCTAGATATGTAGGTGATGCTATATTTTTATTTCAGCTGTTAGCTGGGCCTTTTCAATTGTCCTTTGATTTCCTGATAAAGAAAGCTGCTCCAGGAAGAAGGCTATTTCTGAGAGAATGTTGTGGTAGAACATGATCAGTGTTTCTGCCTTTTGTTTTTTAAGATCTGTGGGAATTTTTTCTGGAAAGAATTGCAGGAAACTCTACTGCACGGGACTGCTATATATCCTGAATAGGACCAGACATTTGTGTTGTCTGAAAGTTAATATATTGGCTTAGTAATTTATAGAGAAGTGTTCTGTACTGCATGGTAATGGGGACCTCTTTATGGAAAGAGGGGAGGAGGGCAGAGTACGCTTCTCTCTGTATTATTTAAAGTGGATGCAGTATCTCTCAATGGGTGTAATCCAGATTAATTGCTCACATCAGAGTCTCTAAACCCCAAATATATTGTAAATACAGTTTTGTTTTTAATATTAGTGAGTCCATTCAGGTTGTTTCTCTTGAGCTTGTAAATACACAAATAGCATCTTCATATGTAGATTTACTCTGTTGTAATGAATTTGGTTTTTATAGGATAATGTAATTTTTGAGAGGCTTTCAAAAGATTCCCAGTATATGGAACAAACACTGTGCCATCTTGAGTACTTCGCAACAGAAGGTAAGAGAAACAGCATGCCATGAGATTTCAGTTTATGAAATTGCTTGCACCATTTTCTGCATTGTCTAAGCTCTGTGGTGTCAATTAAGATGATTGTAAAGATAAGATGGGGTGTGTTACCAGCAAATTAACAACTGTAGGATGGCTTCAAGTGTAAGGAGGTTCTTGTCTGACTCCTGTGTGGCAATTTCAGTAGGGAAGTGGTATTTGGAAGGAAGAGATGGTGTTCTGTGTGTCTGTGATGAAGGGAAAGGGTATGAGTTGTGTTACCCAGAATAACTCGATTACTGTGGAGTTGGAGGTGTTTTTACCAGGGCAGAAGTTGGGTGCCAGCATATCTGGCTTTATGAAGCAGAGTGACAACCTGAATGTTCTGGGAAGCCTGGTAGACTGAGACATCAAAGGTGATCTGAAGTGGTCTGTAAGGCCTTTGACTGATCTAACACCTCTGTTCACAGGGAGGCACTGGGCTTTGTTCCCTCTTCTGCCGTAGCATAGGGATACCTGAGTTACAGTAAAACTGTGAACCACTGTTTTTCTTCCAGAATCTTAAAACATCACTCAGCTTTTAATTTTTTTTTTCAGACTTCCAGTAAAGTTCCCAGTAGTGGAATTTTTGTATTTTGTGACATGTGCTCCTTTTCTGCTTGATTCATGACAGAAAAAAAAATTACTTCTCTATCTTAATTTTTATCAGTTGTCTAATAAATTGTTTTTTATACTTCATGGACCCTCTTCGCTATATTGTGCATGTGTAACTCCTGTTATTTGTGTGAGTTACATCAGTACACTGAAGGAGAACACAGTCTTGCTAAAAGGAAGCATGGGCTATGCAGGATGTTTGACTAAGTAGTATCACCAGTCACAGTATGAAACACATGCTTTATTATGATCTTTTTAAAAATAAGAATGAAAGGCAAGGTTACTTTCATTCTTGGTAAAAAGTTTTTGTCCAGTACTCTCTTGATTTGCATCAACATTAGTGACCAAAATGAATCAGATTTGTGGTTTACATTTGTGGAAATCCAAATGCTTAAAAAATGTACAGGGAGGTTTTGTGGAATCCAGAGTTTAACAGTATGTGTTAGAAGCTCTTGTTCCAGTGTGAGGGTTAGAATTTAGCATTCATTTTGTATGAATGATTCGATGATACTCAATGTAATTTTCCTGTGGGTAATGGCTGTCTTCTGTTTTGCAGGTCTGAGGACGTTGTGCGTTGCTTATGCTGATCTGTCAGAGAAGTCTTACAGAGAGTGGTTGAATGTCTACAATGAATCCAGTACGGTTTTGAAAGACAGAACTCAGAAGCTGGAGGAGTGCTATGAGATCATTGAAAAGGTAAAATGTACTTTTTTGATGATCAGATGCGGATTTCCTTACATGCGTATTTTCCAATGGAATTTTGGCTTTATACAATGAAATAAACTGTTAATTTCGTAGATGAGATACTGAAAAGATGTTCCGTTCAGTCCACAGTTTTAATCTGTAAATCTGAGATGGATTTATGGATAAAAAAAATTTCTACTTAAAACCTCTTTTCTCACACCCTTCTTTTTATTTTTCTGTTTAATGGAAGGTTGTTTTAACTTGATAATATATGTAAATCGTTGCGTTGCACCAAGTTCCCATTTACTAGGATATGAAGAGATGTGTTCCTTTTCATACAGCAGTGAAGTTCAGGGTTTTTGAAGGCTTTTGTAGGCACAATGTAGGGCTTACCAAAACTTTTAGGAGTATGGGCTGAAAAAAGGATGAAAGCCTGCACTTCATGCAAATTGCGGAGGTCTTAAATTTAGTAGGGGATAGTTGGTATCAGAGAACCTATTTGAAACGCTAATCCTACAGTGAATGAAATGTTAAAATACCAACGCTAGGGGCCAGTGTTTCTCTGAGCCTTGTTGGTCTTGCTGCTTTTGGAAGATCTGGTAGTTCTACTCCTCACTTGTGCAGGTTCATGCTTTTCCCTCTTGCCTCAGGTACTTAATTTTATTCAGAGGTTTCTTTGAAACGTGTTTTGAACTTCAGTATCTTTTAAAATAAATATTAAAATACTGCGTATGTTCTGGAGTACTGTTTATTCAAGTGAGTTGGGGCAAATCATACAGTGGCCTGGTTTGGAAGGGACCATAAACATAATTGAGTTCCAATCCTCCTGCTGTGGCCAGGGACACCTTTCACTAGGCCAGCTTGCTGGAGCTCCATCCAACATGCCCTTGAATACTTCCAGGGATGGGCCATCCACAAAGAGGTTGAGACTAGGATTGGAGCTAACTTTCAGAGGGTAAGAGAAAAACCCTAAAAACTCTTTCAGTAATAGCTGAAGATTGGGTTGTCCTTTTCCAAGTCGTGCCTGAAATAGTCTTTTGTATTTCTAGTGTGTCAGTAGCAGTGTGGTTATCTCATCCTTGGTTCTGTAGGTTTGGGTAGCTCCTTTCAGCTTTCTGCTTGCTTCCATACTCTTCCTTTTTCACTGAGGTGAAAAATGAACATCACTTCTGCGGTACTTTAAAATGTGTTCTTAAGCTTTAGATACTTTCTGCCTTTTTCACAATTTAGTATCTTGCTTAAGAAAAAAGGGAAACTGTGAGTGGATTGTAGAATTGGAGTTAGGAACTATCCACTGTATGCCTTCCTGTTAATGTTTACTTGCTGGTCATGCCAGGAAGCAGGCCTTACATATAAACTGGCATTTGGCTGTAACACAAAATAGAATGTGTTTTAACAGGCTGGGTTTTTTCATCTAAGGGCTCAAATGAGACCAAGAGAGTTACTTTTTCAGTCTGAGGGCTGAGATTGCTGGATCTCAGCGCAGGTGGAGACAAGCTCGAACTGAATTCCTTCTGCAGCCATGTTCTGGCTCAGCGGACTTCAGCCGGTGCAGTGGTAACTCCCCTGCTCAGGTAGCTCAGCCATGCTGATCCCTGTGCTGTCACGTGTAAATTCTTAACAAGTGATTTGGGGAAAAAAAAAGAGGATCTACAGTTGCACACTTGGATTATGTTTGTAACCTTCAAATGTTGCTAGCATCCACAGAGCTGATGTTTCATTGAGAGGCTGTAGAGTACTAAAGCATAGTGACTTGCATGAGTTGATTCTACATTTGCCAGCTGAATCTCTCATAGCAACAGTGAAGCTCTGTCAAGACCTGTAACTAATGCCAGCTTACACACTGTATGGATAGCCCTTTGCCCCTCTGTTCTTTAGGCGTGCTTAGATATATATAAGTGGGAGCTGCTTTTAATGCCCTCTCCATGGAATCATGGAATGGTTTGGGTTGGAATGGGCCTTTCATGATCATATGGTTGTATCCCTGCCCCCCAACTATGGACAGGGACACCTTTCACTAGACAGCGATGCTCAAATCTCTATCCAGCCTGCCCTGGAACTCTTCCAGGGATGGGTCCATCACTTGTGTGGGAAAACCTGTTCCAGTGTCTCACCACTCTCATCATAGAAATGTCACTTCAATATGCCTGAAGTAAATATACCCTCTTTCCATTTAAAACCATCACCCTTGTCCTGCCACTGTTGGCTTTAGTAAACAGTCTTTATTCCTTTTTCTTATAAGCCCACTTTTTATATAGAAAGGGCACAGTAAGGTCACGCTGAAGCCTCATCATTCCCAGCCTGAACAGCAACTTGCCTTACTATTCCTGTTCATTTGTCTTCATTTCTGTTGAATAGTTTTAGTCCCTGCAAAGAATAGAATATGCTACCTTATTCTGTGTGACTTCAGAAATGATATGGTATACCTAAACTTATTTCAATTTGTTTTAAGTTGAACACTTTTGCATGTGTAAGGAATCATTAAAATACTTTTAGAGGTAAAATCTGAGTAGACTGTACCTTTTGACAAGGTTTGTTTTTTAGCTATATTTTTTGCCCGTCTTTTTTTGTTTGTTTTACTGTAATGTAGCTGAATCTCTTCAAGCAATTGTTTTAGGATTGCCTGAGAATACGGCTAACTCTAGTATTAAATTCACTGTATGAGGCATGTATTTCTGGCAGACATCTGTATGTTGATTAGAGATACTTGGATTGATTAATGTTCATACCGCTTGTATTACACAAATGTAATGATTAGATCCATAAGTAGTTGCAATAATTTTTGCTTTGAGTGATTGTATTCAACCTCTATATACATTTTATAGGCGGAAATTAGTTTAAATGATGTGATGCCAAATAATTTTTCTGTTGTGAGCTTAACTGTATAAACTGTGAGTACTCATCATGAGTTGCTATGGTTATTAGTGAATGGTCTAGTACATATATATTCATCTGTAGGCTAACTTTGGACTTTTATAACTTCAATTAATTTTTCTTGAAATGTTGCCATCTTTCTGATCAAAAACACTCTGTTCCATTCTGTACCTCTTGAAATGTGAATTGTGTGTATAGGGAATAGAATAACCACACTAGAAATTTACTGTGGTTATTGTTTGTCAGAATGTAGTATTAGCAGTGAGATGCAACATGCTGTCTTAATTCCTTTTTTTGAGTATGTTCCAAGCAGAGGTTTATCTTAAAAAGAATTTGAGGGATTGTTTTCTATTTTTTCCCCAGGATTTGCTGCTTCTTGGAGCCACAGCCATTGAAGACCGCCTGCAAGCAGGTGTTCCAGAAACAATAGCCACACTAATAAAGGCAGAAATTAAGATATGGATTCTGACAGGTGACAAACAGGAAACAGCTCTCAATATAGGTATCCATCCTTCTGGTTACTCTGAATTTGTCTGATATGTAGCAGGTCACATGCAAGATGCGCTGTGTGGGTTTTTAAATAGAATTGGGCCTGCTGCTTATAGAATGGTTCCTTGGTAGCAGGGCACAGCCTTGGAGAAGGGATTTTGTAGTGGAGTCTTCACTATGGCTGTCAGGCTATATTCTTTATTATTATTATTATTATTATTATTATTATATTTATTATTATTATTATTATTTTAAGACAAAAGGACTCTTCTGCTCTTGGTTAAATGCAGTTCTGATGTAATGAGTATATGTAACTGCTTTCTGATGGTAACAGGAGAACTCTACCAGGCTAATGTTTCAGAAATGGTTTTAGAGCTTTTTTTTTTCTTCTTTTCTTTCCAACTGCCTTTGAATTGAGTTTGGGATACAATGGGAAATATGATAATGCAAAGAGTGATAGATACAGTGCATCTATCAGTGATGCACTGTAAATAAACTTAGATTATTTTTAGGGAAGTTTTGGACATTTGCTTTTTTTTTTTTTTGGTCTGGTTTGTTTTGTGCATTTTAAATTTTTTTTCTGTTTTGGTTGACTCAGTGAAATTTCAGAATGCAGTCTGCTTGACTGACTAGCATTTTTGTGTGCTTCTCAAAACCAGATTAAATTTCATGTATTTTCCTATGTTGAAGATGGTACCAAGAGCTGAAATAACTTGCTGAACTGATACAGCTGTAGTAGAAGTACAGTGGATGGCTAGACAGTTTGTTTCAAGGCTAGTTACTTAGTTGAATCACAATCTGCAGATTTTCCTTTCTTTATGAGCAATAGCTAACTTCAGAAGGGGAACACCATGTTTTGACTAATTAAAAAAAATGTAGCTACATGTTTTAATGTAAGTATCTGAAATAAGTTGATCTATTAACCAACAATAGCTATCTCGAACACCAATAAATGAGCTTATTCTGAAGACTGTGAAGGTGACTAACTTCCAGCTTTCTCTAAAACTGTTGGTTTGTTGTTTCTTTTATTATAGCAACTTGAGGAGAATAGCCATCTCACTTAAAACTTCGAAATTATCCCTTAGTTTAAGGTACAGTTTGGTAATAAAACTCAATTAGCTTCATGTTCAAGTTGGCTTGAAAATATAAACGTCACCTTTCCAGTTTTTGTGTGTAACCCAATAAAACTGTAATAAACCTTCAACTTAAAACCCAATCCACGTGTGCACTATATGTTTCAGAGATAAATATACTATCTGGGGAGTAAAATGCATTTTCCCTTTCTCATTGTGTTTGGAAGTTATACTTATTGACTCTTGCTTGCTGTATGGACATGCATGTGTATTGAGAGATATTTCAGCTCTTGGTAGCTTTGTTCTTCCAACTTCCTCTTGATTCTTTGATTTTCAGAGTTTGCATATGTCTTTGTCTCTGGATTGCATTCTTGACTTCTCTGGAGAGTAATGGTCAACCTTCTGTGGGGTGACTATGTGCCTTTCACTCAGGCACGTGCTAGTCAGTAGATCTGCAAGTGAGGGGTGTTCATGATCAGCTTTAATATTGATCAATCATTTGAACTCTAGCTCTTGAAACTGGGACTTTCAGGTTCAGAAGTGTCTTGAAACATGACCTGAAAACAACTATAGAAGGCTTAACTGTGTTCTTGCAGCTTTGTCCTTTTCTTCAGCCTACAGACTCTGGGTCATCTTTGCCTTTCAGTGAGACAAAAACACCCATTATAGATTTCTATTTCCCACCATCCTGGTGCTCGGCACACTCACAGAACACCAGAACTGTTGTATTTCCAGACAATCACTTCCCTAGGAAGAGATTTCTTTCCTGGGAATGGGAGTATAGTGTTTACTCAAGTGTGTTCTTCCCTGAACCATGAATCAGTCCCTACAGTTGAGATGAATGCTCTTACCTAGGGTGTTCACTGATAGCTGCAAGCACTGTCTTATGGTTGTTTTGGTTTGAGGTTGGAAGAGACCTTTTGAAGATACAGTCCTCCTGCTCTCTCCCTGACAGGGACATCTTTCATAAATCAGGTTACGTAAAGCTCCATCCAGACTGACCTTGAACACTTCCAGGGATGGAGCATGTATAACTTCTCTGGGCAGCCTTTTCCACTCTTGCTACCTCCATCATAATAAATGTCTTCCTTATGTCCAGTCTAAACCTACCCTTTTCCAGTTTGAAATGACTGGTCCTTGATGTGCCACTACAGGCCTTAGTAAAAAGTCTTTCTCAATCTTTGTTGTAATTCCTTTTTAAATATTGAAAGGTCTCTCTAGAAGACCTTATCTTCTTCTGATTAAACAACCCCAACTCTCAGCCTGTTTTCATGGGAGAGATGTTCTAGCACTCTGATTGCTTTTGTGGCCCTCTTCTGTATTCACTCTAACAGGTTCATGTCTATGCTGTGCTGGGGGCCATAGGGCTAGATACAATACTCCAGGTAGAGTCTCACATTCAAGTTTTCATTCTTAGGTACTTCTCAGTAGGGCTGCTTTCAGTCCGTTCATCCCCCACTCTGTCATGATGGATATTTATGATCGTTGCAGTACAGGTGCAGGACCTTGCACTTGGCCCTGTGGAACTTGATTAGATTCTCACGGGCTTACTTCTCAGGTAGATCAAAGTCTCTCTGGGTGGCATCACTTCTTTCCAGTGTTATTTAGGTACACCATTCCATTTAATGTTTTCTCAAGACTTGCTGAGTGTGTATTTTATCCCCGTGTGTCCCTGGTGAAGATACCAAAGGACCAGTCTCAGGACTGGCCTGAGGGACACTGTTCCTTACTGGTTTTCATTTGAGTGTTGAACCATTGACTGTAGCTCTCTGGATGCAGAGAATCAGCATCCAGCCGATTCCTTACCATGTAGCAGTAAATCCATCACACCCCTATCCTTCTGCTTCAGAGATAAAAACACTTATTGGTGAGCTGTGCTTTATTTCAATTCAGGAGACAAGCCATGCCAACACCTTTGCCTGTATCCCTATGCAAAGTTTGAACAGGACACTTGTGCCCTCTCTAAACACAGAGGATAATCATTCTTTCCTCAGATGCTGGATTCTGTATGCCTGCAGTATGAATGTGCCTGTGGGCTATGATCTTGAACTCTGGTTCAAGCAATCTTTCTCCCAGGACACTTAAAGGAAAGTAAGTCCCAGAAGTACCTGATTCATCTGCTTCATGGACTTTTAGTCAGACTTTTAAATTAAAGAGCTAGATATCAACTTACAGGAGTGGGTTGACATTTTATACCTGGCTTTGAACCAGTAGTTGATCTTATTTTACTCAGAAGCATTGACAAAAATACTTATCTTATAGTGCATTTTTGCTTGCCCTAGTAGTATTGCCAGTAATAACTATTAAAAAACTATTATAAAACTTTAAAGTATTACTAGAAATGTCTAAAGTTACTACTTGTACTCCTACAGTTGCCAGCTACTTTGCTTTATAGTAGTGCTAGATTTTAACATGATCTTAGTCCTGAAATTGTACGTAATGTATAGATTCCCTATAAACCCTTGTTAGGCTTGACTTACATTCTCCTATTCCAGTCTTAATCTTTCTGTTTAATGTAATGGCAAGATGCAAAATAGCTTCATTTGCAGCAAAAGTTCTGAGTCCATGATTTCCAAGATGCACAGCAGAGCAACTGTTTTCCACAGCATTTTTTTCCTTCCAGCTTGATTTCTAGAATGGCATCTTGCTCATTTTGGAAGAGGCAAAGTGAAGCAGTGAGCCGTGGTTTAGAAATTACAGCTCACTATTGCAGCTGCTGTTCTAATCAAATGCTACTAGAAAATCCTTTTGAATTAGTTATGCTGAATTTGTAACAGCCTACTGCATAAGACTCTTGGTTTAGCCTAGGGAAAGAGTAACCCTGTTATGGAGGGAAGTACTTAAATTTGTAATATTCTCTTTTTCTCAATAAAAATAAGGAAGTTTTGTTTTAGCCTGGAACTAACTTTTAAAAAGGGCAAACTGACTTGAGAAAAAAGTCAGTGTTTTGTCTGTTACTGTTGGAGGTTTGCTGCTCAGTTCTTTACTACCACCTAAGATTTGATCACAGGCAGAATCAGAGGCTGTGTGCAAAGCTTTCATATTGTAGGCTGCACATCTTTAGAACGTATTTCATTCTTTTCCCAACAGGTGTGAGTTCAGTGTCATTCTGTATTGTTCTCTGAAGCAGAAATTAAACCTAGGCTCATTAACATGTATTTGCAAGGTTGCACTTACTGCACATAGTCCACTGTGAAAATGGAGGACAAACTGAATTTCTGCACGTAATCAAACCTGCTGCCTGAGAGTGCCTGGCTAGGATACAAGCATGTCTTCCATGAAGGAAGAAGAGGGATTTACTTTTTTGACAGAAGTCACGCATGCAGAGATGTTAACCCTGGATTATACCTACAAAACTAGCCCAATTATAAAAACTCTGTAACCTGAGGAAATGATTTGCATTGCAATTGATGACCCAGCATGGCCTTTCTAAGGAACCAAGAATCCCACAGATGATTTCATGAAAGAGGCACTTCATTTTTTTACAGTGACAGTGGTGATCAGCTTTTGAATGTCAGCCCTGCAGTGGTTCTTCACTGGGACATTACTCTTATAATGCAATACCCTCCAGTCTGCATTTAAGAAAAGTAAGAGACTTCCCAAGACCCATTTTATTTGATATCAATTTCTTAAACTGCTGTAATTCATTTCTATAAAAAAAAAGAAATAAAAAATAATTGTATTGAATTTCCTTTTTCCATGTAACTTAGATGACCAATAAAAGGTGTGTGCTTCAAATAAATTAATTCTCTGCTATTTTATGAAGCTAATATTAGTATGTCAGTCCCAAGTGAACTTGCATGAGCTTTTAGGATAATGTAGTGGGGTCAGTCTGATGCAAGTTTGCATTCGTCTCTTGCCATTAATATGAACAGAATTAACCTGTTTATTCTGTAAATTATTAAACTTTTATAAAAATAAGAGGTTTTTTCTGTCTTGAGAGTTTTTGTTTTGAGTTTTGGTGTCCTGGGAAATGTACAGAATGGCCTTCTGGATGCTCTTATTCTTTCATGTTCCAGTCTCACACTAAGAATAATCTAGTCAAATTATTTCATGTCTACAGGAGTTGGTAAGGGGCCCTGTGCATGCCATTGATCTGTACTTCTTGATGAAGCTCAGAACCTTCCATACTGAACACTCATGAGTAAAATATGTTCATGTAAGCTATGCATGGGCTAAGGGAACAGAGTAGCATCAACTGAAAACACGTGTGCACTTGCAGTCACCTGGCATAGATGCAAGTGTGCATTCAGATCTGTTCCTGTAATGTGCTGATGGCAAACCTGCCTTCATGTAGACTTAAAAAAAAGAATTTGATGTAGGGCTACAGGCTAGATTTACTGCATCCAGTTCACACAGTGTTCTCTTTAATTAAAATGTCTCAAGTGATGTATTTGAAAATGCAGATAGAATGCAGCCTGTGTCTCTAGTAAATCTGTCATGTTGGAGTGTGTCCTATACACCAATGTTTCCAGCAGTCTTCCTGATAGGAGTAACTGCTCAGAAAATAAACTGTCATTTGACCTATAGATGCTTGTCTTAAGGTTGAGGTTGAACCTTAGATAGTCTTCCAAAAAGTAAGTCCTTGTGTTTTATTGTTGTTTTTTTTTTTTTTTCCTCTTGCAGGGTACTCTTGCAGACTCATTTCACAGAGTATGTCTCTCATCCTGGTCAATGAAGATTCCTTAGATGTAAGTAAGAAAATTCTGATGTAATTCTTGACAGAAGGAGGTGTTGCTAACAAGATGGAAAGTTGTCAGGCTTTCACATTCAATTTCTCTTGCTTAGCCTCAGGGGTAGCAAGATAAACAGTTCATGCTAAAACACATGTGTATTGTGTAAAGTGTACTCAAGAGGTCTTCAATCACAAACTGTACAAATCAAACTGAAGTCTCAGAATGAGCAGCTTCTTAGGGTTTGATTCTGCTGCAAACTGGAAAAATCTGCATGCCACCAGGAATATAGTTAAGTTTTAAGGTATAGATGTAAGAGTAATGTTTGAAGAAAACTTGTTTTTTGTTTTTTTCTGTGTTCAGTATTGCATGGAACAGCTCTAACCACACCTGCATTGTGGGTTTTGTCTATGTAAAAAAGCTTCTGTGACCAAAAATCAAAAATGTTCTGCAAATCGTTGCCATGCTCCTCATACATATGCCAAAATTAAATAGAAAAATCATATATTTGTACATGAATCTTCCCAGGAGACATCTTTCCATTTTGTGTGTTTCAATGTTGATATCAGTATTGGATATCACTACAATATCTGATTTCTATTAGAGGTATTTATAGGACAGGTGAAAATATCTATAATAGGCAGCATTTGACATTTGCATTTAGAATTGGCAGCTTGACTGGATGGGAGATATAAAGCCTGTATCTTGGAGTACCAGAAGAGTTACTGGATACCTGCAAATATAGTTGAAGAGGGTAATACTACTGTGGCAAAATTATCACTGGCTAAGTGTTATTTTCCAGTTGCCTAGATGTGATTCTAGTAACTTTGTGTGTAGAAAACTTTGGTTACAGGATCCTGCTGTAAACAGTATTGGTAATTTGTCAGTGAACATAAAAAGTAGAAGCTTTCTGAATGTGAGCTTGCACTTCCAACGTGTTTGTCAGTGATACCAAGCTGTGTGGTGCAGTCAGCACACTGGAAGGAAGGGTTACCATCCAGAGGGATCTGGACAGGCTTGAGAGGTGAGCCTGTGTGAACTTCAGAATGTTCAACGAGGCCAATGCTGTACTTGGTTTGAGGTAGTCTCAAGTGCAAGTCCAGCCTGGGAGGAGAATGGATTGAGAGCAGCCCTGAGGAAAAATACTTGGGACTGTTTGGACAAAAAGCTCCATATAACCCTGCAATGTGCACTCAGAGCCCAGAAAGCCAAAGGCATTTTGGGCTACATCCAAAGAATCACAGCCAGCTGGTCAAGGGAGTTCATTCTATCCCTCTGCTGTGCTCTCATGAGACCTGACCTGGAGCACTGTGTTCAGCTCTGGGGATCCCAACACAAGAGACACGTGGATCTCTTGCAACAAGTCTAGAGGAGGGCCACTAAGTCGGCCGACTTAGTTGCCACTAAGTCTGAAACACCTCTGCTAAGAAGACAGGCTGAGAGATTTGGGGCTGTTCAGCCTGGAGAAGAGAAGGATTTGTAGAACCCTTATAGCACTCCAAAGGAGACCTACAAGGGAGCTGGAACAGGGCTGTTTACAAGGGCACATAGTGATAGGACAAGGGGCAATGGCCTGAAGGTGCAAGAAGGCAGGTTTAGATTAGTTGTTAGGAAGGAATTCTTTGCTGTAAGGGTGGTGAGACACTGGAACAGGTTGTCCAGAGAGGCTGTGGGCTCCCTATCCCTGGAGGTGTTCAAGACTAGGCAGGATGGAGCATTGAGCAACCTGATCAAGCAGAAGGTGTCCTTTCCCATGGCAGGGGGGTTGAAGTTTGATTATCTTTAACCATTTCAACTCTAACTTTTCTATGATTCTATGGGAGGGAGGAAAAAAAAAAGGAAATGGAGAATCATAGCATATCAGATGAGAAAAGAAACCCATTATTCATATATATAGTTGCCGTTCTTTTAAGTGAAGAAAATGTTATCATATGATACATCATTAATATTGAAGGTGACTGATACTTTAGCTCAGATAACCTATATTTTTCTAAAACACGATTACAAACTTGTGGAGCTTCTGAACTGGTACATCAAAAATCCTTTGTATTACTCTTGCTTTCCATTTAAAATAAGTCTGAGTTTTCTCCAGAGTGCTCTTATTGCCATTTTTAATGTAGAATTGGATTTTAAATATGTTTGAATATAAAACTTATGTTTTGTTAATAATTGCTTCTAGTTATTTAATTCTAAGGTGTCTTTAAGTACTTATTTCTAATTTTTCAGTATGGGATCTCCATAGTAATATTTATTTTGTGTTCCACCTCTAACAGAAATTTTGACTTCTGTTCAACTGAGCCTAAAATCAAAGGTTCTCACACTGAATTTCTGTAGCATTATATTTAATATATTCTACCTTTGAAATCCATTAATACTAAAAATGAGTTTTTACAAGATCCAAGTTGAGCTTAGAGCTTTTAAATATTAATACATTTCCCCCTTTGTGCAGTCCCTGTGTGACTTTTCCCTCCCACTTCTGCTCCTTGGCATGCAGCAGCAGGTGAGATGTGATCGAACAACTGTCTTTGCTTGGTTTTGAGAGATAAATTTTTTTTTCTAGATCATGCACTTCAGGGGAAAAATCAATCATTTCTGTTCTCTTCAGGGAACTCCTGGGAATAGAAGAGACTAATCCCTAGTTTGATTCATCTGAATTCTCGAAATTTAGCATAATAATCTGCAAATGCCTATCCCTTATAGACCTTACCACATGCATATATATATTAACTTGTTTTTTCTTTTCCTAATAAAGCTTTTTGAAATGAGAATATTTTGAGCATGAGATTTACTTTGAGTGTAATTCTTGGACTCAGTTTCTGTTTAATTAAATTGGAACAGCATAAAGTTATTGTACAGCTCTTAACCTGGAAAAACTTCTTTCATTGGCATCTTGTAGAATTTTGAGTTGTGGGAGCAGTGAGAAGGGTACCTGGAGAAGGAAAATTGGATGACCAGATAGCCCCCAGCTGGAAAACATCTAATGAGAGAGGCAGTATTACAGCCAAGGAATGTTATGTGTGTTCCTCCCCTGTAGAAAGAAGAGCTGGGAATTATATCAGTTGCTTATCACATAGGATTGTATTTAACAGTAGTGGAAGGACAACATTGAAGGGACCCAGTTCTGAAGCTGTGGGTCATAGTTTGCTGTAAAGTAATCCTGTTGATGTAAAAGGAGCTACACTGTAAGTGTGTTCTACAGAACTCATGTGCCGGGAGTGACAGTCCTGGTTTATACACAGATGTGTGAGTAACAGCAAATGGATACTCAGGTGTAAGAACCCGCAGCGCTGGTGTCTCTTGTTAAGATACAACTAAAAGTGTAAGCAGAAGCTTGCCTTCCTTGCTTTTCCACTTTTTCAGGTATACCTTTTGCATGTTTCACTGTTGGGATGTACCTATTTGTGCCACCATGGTATTTTGTAATATGCTTAAAAAACAAGCATAGTTCCACAGTGTAATTTGTCATCTGTAGTCAGTGTCTGGACTTCCCAAATAGTCTTAGGGTTTGCAGGGAAGCTTTACGTAGAGTTATGTTTTATATTCCATCAGTGAAGAGTGAGGACCTGGAAAACTTGGTTATTTTGTTAGTTTATTTTAGTTATATTGTAGGGTTGTATTACTGTGAAGGTTCTATAAGGAAGATCTATTTACCTTGAGAATATTAGATTTTTCCAATGACTTTCATGATCTTAATTCTTAATTGGCACCTTTCCTTCCCACACTTCTTAAGAGTTAAAAACTTAAGGAGGACAGGCATCATTATTCGTTGTATTTAAATACTGGTACATCTTTAGATCTGATAATATCTGGGGATCATGGATCTATTAAGGAGTAAAGCTCTCACCTGTTTGTTTGACATGTGCTAGAAATAGCAAATTTTTTGGGTTATTGTCTAAAACTTTTTATAATAACCATTGAGAACTCAGACTATGTAAGGGAGAAGAACATGAGTGAAGGCTGTTAAAAATAGATTGTTTATCAGCACATTTATCTTTGAGCAAAGAGTATGGTTTGAGTAGTGTCCTGTGTTCTAGACTTCTCAGGTTTGCATAACATTATGGTTTACACAGAAAGGTGTTCCATTCAGGTACAGATTTTCTTCAGCATATGCACTACATGAGTTTTTTATGTAAATCTGTTATGTATGTGTTTCAAACTCTCAAGCACAATTAACAGGAGACAGTGACTGTGAAGCTCTGAGAAACTTTAAAGGTGTTGCTTTTGGGATCCTAATTCTCTTGCAGAAGAAGGGATGTCTATGCCTTGTCAGTCATGCTGATTACTCTCAAAGAGTGGGCCTAAAGGTATTGTCAACTTTTCAGACTAAAATGAAGACTAACTAAAACTCCAAATGCTCCAAAGCATTGGTGTCGTGTGTGCTTCAGCTGTCTAAAAGATAATAAAGTATGCACATACTGCTAGGAAGACAAGAAGAAGCCTGGTACTGCTAATGCCACTGTAGATGCTTTGAGGGTTACATCTTGTGTGTTGAGGTAGAGAGGAGGCTGTGGCTTTTGTCTCCCTCCTATCATCTGCCTACATGCATTCAGACAAAGTTAATATTCTGAAAAACTGGTCAATGTGAGTAAGCTCAGTTTGAGCCAAGGATCAGTTCCCTTTCAGAGGGGCATCTGCAACAGTTCTCTAGTGCCTTGTGGCTAGTAAGTTACTCCAGTTACCACTCATCCTGGAATTGTAATCAGCTCTTCTGTCTACCACTGTGGATTTTCAAAGGGAGCTAATTAGGAAAACTAGGGAAAGAATATATTTTCTATTGTACAAAGCTTTTACCATTGCTCAAATTTCTCTTTTTCTTAATCTAGAAATACACGTCAAGCTAATAAATAGTTATATAAGGAACAGAGTCTAGTAATCAGAGAAGTCTTCAAAAATGTTAGGTAGAAGGGATTTAGTGTCTTTTTGTTTGTTTTTAAGGAATAAATAGGATCTTTCATAACTCCAGGTATTCACTAATCTGCATAGAAAGTTAATTATATGGATGTGGAAAACATACACTTCTTTGTGTGAAAAGCTGCTTTGATTTGAGTGTACTGTGTGGAATTATAAATGAAAGAATATAGGTGTTACCTAGACTTGTAGGTTTAAGTACACACAGGACTGTGTAACTTAAGTATTAGATTACTACTTTTTCGGGAAGTAATACTAATAGGTTTGAGCTGTGAGTGGTGAATGAGTTGGGCTGGTATTTTTGTTTCATCCTGATTTTTGCTTTTCAGAAGTCGTTAATGACTGTTCTACCTTATCTGTGGCTCTCTTTTTTTCTGTTAGTGTTTTCTGGCACTGTGATAGTTTGGATGAAGTGAGGGTACTTGGACCTGAAGGAATGCGAGGACCTTTAGGAGTGTGAAGGAAAGGTTACTAAATAACTGTATAAATGGGAACTCTGAAAATAACTGTGGGGTGGGAAGGCTGGGGAACACTTTTAAAAAGTCCAAGCACACCGTTTTCAGAGTTACTTCTTTTATATTTTAAGTTGTAGTAGTGGTCATTTCTGACAAGAGCCAATTTTAGGCAGCTGGTGTTTAGGAGATGTGGACTGATGCCTTGTCTGTGCTATAGGACAGAACAGATCATATTACATAAAAATAGAAGAGTGTGTTCCCTGAATTCCATCTAAAATTTGCTGTCTCATTTGTAATAGTTCTGATATGTTAGAGGAAAATGACTGGAAACAAACGCTATTTCTCTTAAAATTGCTGATGATCTTCACATATGTGAAGGCTTATTTCAATAGTTGATCACAGAGTATTACCCAGATCTATTTTCTGTTGTGTGGGTAACAAGAGAAGCAGGGAAGTATCTATTGGCTTTGAAGATGGGATTCTCTGCAGCATATTGATGTACTTATTTCTGTTAAGAACAAGAGATCATAGAAACATAAGGATGCGTAATCAAGTGTTAAATGGAATTTTTTAATGAGACACTACCCATGAAATATGTTTTTTTTCTGATAATAAAGCGTGATGGTGCATTTTTAGGGGAAAAAGATGAAGCTGGTATCTGATATATAGATGAGTTACGGATACTAATTCTCTTGATTGACATGGCTAATACTACACATCTGTAGCAAATTCAAATATTTCTTTTGTATTGAAGGGCAAGAACTAAATAGTCCTTTCTTCTTCAAGATACTTTCATATCTGATATTTTGCTTTCGTTGGAAGGCTTCCTTGTTCATGCAAGTTTGGGGGTTTTAAGAATAAACAGGCTTCCTTTCTTGATGTGGAGCCAGCATAAAGCAATAAGATTTATTAATCTGCAGTGTTAACTTAATGAAGACAGTAGAGAACTAACTGCTTCAGAGTGACAGGGCATATCTTGATCATGTATTCAGAAAACAGAGATATACAGGTATCTGTGCTCTTACTTTTGTGGTTCCCATAATGCTGACTTATTACTACTTTGTTGAACAATTTTTCAAAGATTATTTCCTTTTTCATAATAATAAGAGAATCATTCATGCAACTGAAGTTTAATTGCTCCAAGCCTTCTCATCAGTCACATAAAGGAATACATTTCCTTCACAGGGTAATTAAGGAAAAAAAATATGTCTCACATCTGGTTGAAGCTAGAAAACATCCCACAGAATTTCTCTGGGTCGATTGGTCTGTCAGAAACTAGAATTAAGCAAGTCTGCAGCCGTATGAATTCAGTGTCTGACTAAGTATGTGTTCCCTCTGCTTTTTAACCTTTTGCATAGAGTAGAACCAATCAGAGGAATCTTGTGGAAATGTCTAGGGTTTTTATATAATTTTGTCACAATGTTGTAAGCTTTTTTTTCAATGGAAGAATGTGTCAAGGTGCATTTTCTCTCTCTTTCTAGTTGTTTAATTGACATAGTAATGTTAGAGAATTAGTATTGCTCTTCTATATTTCCTAAGTGTTTCTAATTAGCTTACCCTCTACACATCTTTAGTAGTGTTTTCATTCTCTCCTCTCCATGTGTTCAAGCCAAAACTGATTTGGATATTTTGAATTTTCAGCTAATTCCCAGATCCTGAATTATCATAACCTATGTTCTAACTGGGCCTAAAAATCCCAGTTCTGAAGTGTTAGAATATAATGGTGTTTTGGAGGGCTTTGGGAATGAGTGTTAGTCAGAGCTGAGGTGATTCAGATGTCCTCTTGAAGCTTCCATCATGCTGAGATAAACACAAAAAGTGTTATTTGGGATGCTTGTTGTGTACTTCGGATTTTCAAGCTAGCCACAGTGAATCTTTCCTCTGATTTGAAAGATTGAGGAACTTGGTGTCTGTTACTAACTCAAGTTCTTGTAGCTAGAGTATAAAATTCAATGAAACAAGAAGATACAGCTCTTTGTAAAAAGACAAGATATTGGGTTCTGTGGTATGACTGGGGACCATTTACTTAGCTCATGGTGACTGAAGTTGTCTGGCTTCAAGAGTTCTGTGTTCTGGGGTGCAGAGGGTGAAGGTCAGCAGAGCATGTGCTTTTGGATACCGAGTTTAGAACTATGGGAAAATGTGGATGAATAAAGCTAATTATGGTTAAGTGACTTTGTGAAAATGTAGGCCATTATGGTAATATTTGTCTGTATTATAGAATTAAAATGATACAATTTACCTGTAAATAACATGAGGAAAAGAGGGATGGGTTTGCAGCTTAACTGGCTGACTTCTTGGCATACTTGTACTTTCTTTTCAAGTTATTAAAACTTTATTGGTCTGTCTATAGTAGTTTTAATACTATCAGATTCTCAAGGGATTTCTAGTTCTATCCAGGACTTGACAGACAGAATCTGCAGTTCAATAGACAGACTTAATAGGTTTCGTAAATATTAATAAAAGAACTCTATTGTATAACTAAATCTTTAGGGAAATTACTGTGGTGCTTTAATTTTAAAAAAGAAACATAATCTTGATGATTTTGTGGAGTTTTCTTACTAAAATTATTTTTAGTAATTGAAGTAGGTATCATATTTGTTAGATAAACTTTAATAAAAACTTCAGATGTATTGGGTCAGCTGATAGGAAACTAAGTGTGTTTTTAAAACTCAAGGAGAAAGAGGTCTTTTAAAAGTTAGTGTTGACTTCAGGGAATGGTGTTTATTTGACTAGAAAAGAGAAGCTTGCCTAGGGCTTTCTTTATATTCTTATCTTTAAAAAAAAAAGTAAAAATGCAGGAAGCTGACACGATGAAAGCAAATCAGGTGGTGTGTCCAGCTTCTCAGTTGAGTGGATACCAGTGTCTTTGCTGGGCAACAGTTAATGCCACGAAAATAAGATTTGTTTCCAGTTCTTTCTAGAACTAGAAGCTGTGCAACAGCTGTGCAGCAGCAGAGGTACTCTTACTTCCTGAGCTACCTGTGGATGTCCAGGAGATGTCTGTTTACACCTGTATATGGGCATAGAACATTTCAGCTGTAAGGACTAGAATCAGCCAAATCAAAACTTTGTCAGTTTTAATGTAGAGATGAGTTGTAAATGATACTTACCTGCAATGGTGCTGTACAGCCATAGTTTATAATACATTATAGAGAATGTCAGGTCAAACAAACCAACATATATGTAAGGGCTGCCCTATGGCCTTTAGATGCATTTTGCCATGCAGTCATTCCTAACAGTAGAAATTGCCAACAAATACATGTCAATTTTAATGTTTTGTTGCTTTTAAATCTGCAAGGAATAAGCAAGCCTCTTACTAGAGGAAGGGATAAAATGGGTTACTTGTGGGAGTCTGGCAAAGTATAGAGTAGCTAGAAGAAGATTACTCTGTGGCTCACTAACTGATATTAGCAATTTTATTGAGCCCTTTAATGCAGGTAGACAGAGTATTTTTGAGAAGTCAAGTAAGGGCAGTGGAGAAATCCAGTGTGATGGTTTTGCAGGGAGAGAAGGCAGCAGATGGTTTTTTAGTTCATTGGGTGAGATTTTTTATATGAGGGACGTATGTGAAGCTTCTTAAGGGATGGAAATTATTTAGCTACTTGAGATTATAAATAAAGTAGATCTTGTGACAGATCATTTGATTCATGCTTGTCCAGCATCTAAGAGCCACATGAACCTGCAGTGAGGAAATCTGAAAATTATAGAGATAGTTCTGGCAGAAGTTGTTAGAAAATATGCTTGCCAGGAAGGAATCATTGCTTTTTGTCAATATACTGGGAACTAAGGTGCTGTGCTGAAGGCAATAAAAAGTTTTTGCTGTAGATGTTGTCCAGGAGTGTAGTAGAGTTATCACCCATGAGCATTAATCTTCAGTATAACTTTTTGTGGTGGTCACCTAGAGGAAATTCTCAAACTAAATATTATTCAAAAACAGTAGTCGTCATGTAGGAGCAAGCATGCATCTAGCAAATCTTAATTTTGTAAGAGACAAAGCACTCCTATTTAGACTGCCTTAATCTCTGCACTTGAAATTAGTTAACCTTGCCTGTCCACTGACCTAAATGCTTTGCATTGTGTAAATCAGTGAATATATAGTCCTGGAATGTTTGTTGTTTACATTACAGAAGCCAGTGCTAAATTGCTTTCTTATTTGGGTTTTGACTATTAATTTTACACACTGTCATTATTGCTATCATAGTTTTTCTTTTTTTTATTCTTTCAATGTAGGGAAGTTTGTTACATATGTGTACTCAACAGAATCCTGGTGTTAATATGAAGTACAGTAAATTGCATATTTTAAGAACTACTAAATAGCATGGACTAAAAAAGGAAGGAAAAATGTTTGGTGTGGGGTTTTGTTAGTTTTTTTGTTTGGTTGGTCATTCGTGGATGTGGGGTTTTTTTTAATTCTAATAAGATGCTGAATAAAACATTGAATACAGTCTCTGTAAAAATGGCCAGTGTGGTTTTAAGACCATGTCTCCTGCCTCATAATGCAGTTTCAGTAATCTTAAGTTTGGGTTCACATGTGCTTGTTACAATATTCTTTTCCATTAAGCATTTTTGGAGCATATCATGCTTTATGAGCAAAGGTTAACTCTGGCCTGAAGGAAGCTCGAAGCGGCAAAGTACAAATGTGTTTGTAGCAAAGAAGACCACTGGCCAAGCCCAGGATAATTACTGCTACATATTATTTAAAGATATACCCTTTGTTGTTCAACTCTGCTAGTGTCTTCCAAAAGATGGTGTTCTGCCCTAACTGATTTCAATGTCCAAAGTCATTGTGGCTAAATCCCTGTTTCTCATATGGTATTTCAGTTCACGTAGTCAGAATGGCAGCCTGTGATGTAAGAATGAATATTTTGGTCTGGGAGTTAAGAATATTGTTACTTTAGTTGTGTGTTTCTCTGCAATGGTGTTAGAGCTCTGAAAATCTTGATAGTGCTGTCTTTTGAAATAGTACATTTGCATAGAATTCTTTTTAATAGGTGAACATGATCATCTTGTCAGCTCATAGAATAAGCTTAGGGAGGAATGCAGTATCTGGATACTTGAGAGGCTGGGATAAATGAGTCTTAGCATCTCTCAATTTCAGGGGTCTTGCATACAGTCTGAACAACTGCTTATTTTTGTTATTTCTGATTCTTGTTAGAATTCATTGTCCCAAATAAAGCATTTGTTGACTTGATTGGGAGATGACTTTTTTTTTTTTATCTGAAGTATTAAATTGCTGAAACCAGTTGTTACATGATCTTTAGATTATATAATATTAATACTGTTTCAATGAGTAATTGTTTCTTTGGGAACTCTCCCATAGATTGTATACAATATTGGAACTTCAAGATTATTAAAGTAGTTCTGTGAAGTTATTTGAAAGCTGTCCTTAGTGTCTAGCATCAGGACAGCTCTTGCCTCCATTCCTCTCAAACATGCTACCTGGCTTTGTTGTCTCCTGTGTCGCTTTGAAAGTATAAAGACACTAAATTGTCAACTGAACACATGTAATCTTTCAAATTTGCAGTGTATCTGGAATTTCAGGTTTGGCTGAACTATGGCTGGTGAAGAAACTGCCTTAAACATGTGATGTGATGTCAAGGATAGCCTTTTAAGGCCACCTCACATAATCTTAAATAGGACTGTGTTTAGCAAAGGCCATTTTTCTATTCCTGTGCAAACTGGAAGTGCTTGTAAAGCTTAAGACTTTAATTTTTTTTTTTTCCCCAAATAATCTTAGCTAAGAAAATGATTAGGGAACAACTGAGTAGAGGCTTTTGCTTCCTTTGATCTTCAAGGGGGTCTGTGGCAAAGCTGCCCTTGTTCCTGCTTGTTTCCTTTTCCACCACTACCTAAGAGTGATGCAAGGCCAGACCATAGCCAGGCAGTGCCTCTCTGAAGCTGCTGTCAGGAGACATGTACTTATTCATACACGTCACCTTTCCCAAAGGGTAGAGCTTGTGCTGAGAAGGTAATGTTATTTAAGGGAGGCAAGTAGCATAAAATAATCTCAGGCGACTGACTGATATTTAGAGAGATCTTGATGCCATGTACCATCATCTCTTATAAACCCTTAGCTTTTCATGTTTTGTCATGTTTTCCTGTTATTGTGTTATATTCACGTTTTTAAAACCCTCTAGATAGGCTTCAGGCTCTTTAGGAGCCTCCAGCCATTCTGTTTTATCATTGAACCTAGTCTCTTCTGAGTAGTTGAAGCTGTGGTGTAGGGGTAAACCTTTTTTATAAGATAGACACAAAAATTAATATGACTTTAGAATTGAAGTAAAATTCAGTATAAAAAGTGACAATTGTATGGCAACTTCTGGATTGCCTGTGGGGAGCTGGTCCATAGACCCAGGCCCACTTCTCCAGAGACTTGAGGTGAGGGGAGGCTGCTGCTGGCTCTTCATGTGCCATTTGGTGAAGGATGGTCTGGAGGAGCTGCCTGCCCTGGGCCCTGTTTCAAGGGTGGAACTGAGGGCAGGAGGGGGGATTTTGTATCTGTGCCATATCTAATTTGTCATTGATCACGTATCTGCTGCCAGTTAAATTAAAATTAATTGCTCAAAGAAAGCTTTTTAAATTTGCTTTCTCAGACCTTTTTATTTTTCATAAAATTGTAAAATGGTGTGAATTGGAAGGGGTCTTAAAGATCTAGTTTCAACCCCTTCTGCCGTGGGCATGGGTTCCATTCCCTAGATCAGGTTGCTTAGGGCCCCATCCAACCTGGCCTTTATTGAATGTTTGGGAATGGAGTTTTCCACAAGCTCTCTGGGCAGTATTTTTTGTCTTTTTGTCGCTGTAATCTGCTGTGCTCAAATTGCAAGACAGAAGGATTGCATTTCTTTTGGTGTTTTGAAGGTAAGTAGCATTGAGCATTAATTGATCTTGGTAGAGTTCTATTAGAAAATCTAATCCTCAGACTTTCTCTGACAAAAGTGTTGAAGCTGGACAGTCTTGAGGTATTTACCTGATGTTATTGTGTGAAGTACTAACTTTTTAATCAAAGTGCCACAGAGGAGTTTACATCATGACAAATCTTATTTGAGCAAAACTAGTAAGTAGATTCTACAGGCTGGCATAAAACCATTAGGATAGTTTTGTCATGCTTTTCTCATTTCATGATCTAATGCTTTGTAGATAGTTCGGTTATGGGTCTTGTATCATCTAAACAAATATACAGCTATCTGGATTTCTGGTATTCAGATATTTTAACACTAAATTCTTTAGTTTTCATAAATTATGTGTGGTTCCAGTGCTCATGTTTTGGATAGCACTCTTGTTACTTTCCTTCAGTTGTTAAATGAGAGGTATTTGATCTAGAAGTGTTCAAATAGTGAAGATCTCTGTGATCTAGCAGGAATGTTTCCTAGCATTTTGCTTGTGTAACCCAATAGGGTTTCTCTAATATATTTTAGTACTGTAATTTATGGGTTTAAAAAATGGTAGTCCAAGGTTAGCACTTATAGTTCTGTTACTGTCCTCTGCTTGGATGCAGAGTTATAGAGATCTTTAAGTTTTAGAATATGAGGGAAAATCCAGTTTCCCTGTATCCTTGCTGTTCCAGCTTTTCAATCTCTGCTTCTTCCTCTGACAATCTGTGTTTTCCTGGTGGGTGCATGTCCACACCCTGTCCTTCAGGCACATGTAGTGTTTTCCTTGTTCAGTGTGTTCCTTTATCTGCCCTTGTGGAGCAATTTAGATGCTGTTTTGTCTTAAACAGAAGCGTGCTCAGGCTTGAGTGCCTCTTTCCAGTTACTTGCCAAAGGGGCTGACCCAAGGAGGAGAATGCTGCCTTGCTGTCTGCTTGCTAGGCTCTGCTTCATTAGAAGTCCTGAGAGGGCACAGATGGGACTGAGGCCAGGAGTGAAGTGTCCAGGATAGACTGTTGCACCCTGCCTACCATTCAGCAGCTGCCAAAGGACAGGAAGCCTGACCTAACTCTTTAAGGAATCAAAGTGATCCCAGTTGGATGGAAACAATTGATGAATGTACGTGTTCTCCATTTTTGAGAGGCTGTTGGGGAATAGGTAAGATCATGGGAATATAGCTTGTATCAAATACTTCTGGAAACCCTTTTGTGTGTTGTTTTATTGCCTAGTCAACCCTGGGTAGAAAGGAAAAATACATATTCCAAAGAGTGTGAGTAATTTCTGATGCTTGTCATGCTGTCAGGGTAGAAGTAAAATCTCAAAGGGTATTTCAGGAACTGCAAGGTCTCTCATATTTCTGCTCAATACGTGTATTGTTTCTAAATCAAAAACAGGGCTTTAAGCAAACAACTTGGGTTAAAAACGATCTGCTTCTTAAAAGTTCAGTTATATTACAAACTTGCTTGTCCTAATCAGTGACTCTGGAACTTTCTCGGCTTCTCTTGGAAAAGCAGATTTGGTAGTACACAAGCACTTTAAAGGAAGACTAGTATGACAGGTTGGCTTGCTGTATGTGCGGGACTGTCTCGAGTAGCTTAGGGTTTATAGTTTGCTCTTTGGCTTAATTCTCAAAGAAGTTTCCTTTTACTTAAGTATGGGAATATCTTTGGCTATGAACAATGACAGCGGCATGGCCTCTGTTACTTACACTACCATTCAGCTGAACTATTAACTGCACAGATGCTAGTAGCGGTGGGGTTTTGTTTTTTTTTTAAAGGGGGATTTTGGAGAGGAAATTAAGAGTGGAAGACTACAAATAATTGAAGCTATAGCTTTCTCTAGCCCTAGTTAAATTTTATTAGTCTTTAGAGAGGGAAATTCTGTCCTTCCAGCTTTATTTTGATGTCTTGCAAATTGATGTTACCTTACATGAAAGGGTAAACCCAAAACTTTTTGTTTTCCAGACTACTCACGTAATGTGACTTGAAAATGCGAAGTAATTTTGTCATAGTGAACACTAGTTTTGACACATGCATATGCCTGTACTGGAAAGGTAACTGCATCATGAGAAAATCATCTTGAGGCAGTCCTGTTCTTGTACAAATCAGTCAACTCAATATTATGTATTCCTTATGTATAGCATTTTTCTGGAGGAGAGATAAACTCTGTCATCTCATCTGTATTTTGTTTTGACTAGTGTTCAGTCTTTCATACGTTAATAAGCATGGATTCTTTACTTGCTACCAATGTTAAAACTCCTTTAATGTACTCCTGGCTGCATTGGTGGCTGTTCTGTCTCAAGAACATTCTAATCTCATTGAGTCAGGATGGCTGTATTTTATTTATATTGACCAAGGTGGTATAATAGTGATAATATATGTATGCTTTATTTTGTATATATAAAAAAACTCATACACAGATAAAGGTATAAATATATGAAAAAGCCAGTAGCTGTAGCAGAGATCTGAATCTTTAAAGCATTGTTCCTGAAGTCTTAGGGGTGACCTAATTGCCTTCCTGTACCTGAAGGGAGGAGCCTGCAAGAAAGTTGGAGAGGGACTCTTTACAGGAGCATATAGGTACAGGACAAAGGGGAATGGCTTCAAACTGTAAGACAGTTGGTTTAGGTTACATGTTAAGAAAAAATTCCTTACTCTGAGGTTGGTGAGACACTAAAACGGGTTGCCTGGGGAAGTTGTGGTTGCCCCATGCCTGGAGGTGTTCAAAGCCAGGCTGAATGGAGCTCTGTGCAACCTGGTCTAGGGATGGGGTTGGAACTAGATGATCTTTAAGGTCCTTCCAACCCAAAACACTCTGTGATTTCATATAAGGAGAAAATACCCTCTTTTGGGGGGGCATTGGGAGGGTAAATTATAGACTGACTTGTGTGTCCACATCCCAATGTTATTTTCTTGGCTGAATTCTCCTCAGCTGTTTGGGGGAATTGACATGTACTGACAGCTTAAAACAGAGCAACAAAGAAGCCCGTGGTTCAGGGATCATAATGGAGAATCCTGTATCTTCATGATCTAAAGAAGTTTGTGGTGTGTCCTTGTCAGGTTTTTAAAATATAAATATATTAAAATATAATACTGCTTTCTCTTATGTTGCTTTGTTTTCTTGACCCTGGGGTTTCTGAGGTTTCTGTGCTTCTATGAGCTTGGCTTCCCCCTGACTTAACTTGTCTCTGTCTCTGAAGGCTTTCTGTTTTCCCCAGCCCTGCGTCTGAAGAAGAGGTCAAGTCGTCTGTTCTCATGTTCAGGAATTTGTTTATTCTTTGCTTATCTCGTATTTGTTCCCTGGCCTGCCACGGTCTTCTTTGCAGGCCAGGCTGTGCTGAACTCTCCGCCTCTTGAGACAGTGTTATCTTTTATACTAGAAATTATGTATGCTTTATTTACAACAGTACTCCAATATCTATTAACTATAATGAACAGTGTACCTTTGTTCTAGACTAACCAAAATGTGCCACACCACCACAGAAGATGGAGAACAAGAAGATGAAAAAGAAGGACAGGGACACACCCCATTTCCTCCATCTTTGTCCCCTGATCTCACCTTCTAAAATCCCAAAATTCTACTTTTTCACCCTGTGATATGCTAATTATCATTCTATCTAAATTCTTGTAACTTATAAATCTTCCCAGGACAGTCAGAAGGATGTCCTGGTTCCCATATCACCTTGATCTGAAGTTTTATCCATCAGGGAGAGAAGTGGGCTTTTATCTCTGAGAAATTACTTGGCAGAAACCTAACTACCTGAAGGTCTAGACAAGAGTGGGCTTCTACTTTGTTTGCTTCCAGGAAAAGCTAGATTATTATGTTCCAAAGAGAAAAAGTAGAAGGAAATAAAAAGTCCGTTCTGCTGAATGAATTTAATAAAGCTAAAATATCAAAATATAGACACTGAATCATTCTAGTTTATTAGCAAAACTAACAGATTTCTTCCTCTTGGCGGAGTACAGTTGATTTTAGTAATCACACAGGTTTTGGTGTCCAGAACTAGTGTTTCTTCTTTTCCCTTTCTGTAGTATGAGATATAAACTATCTTAATGTACACCATAAATTGTTCTGTGGTCAAATACCTAACATATATTGAAAGCAATAGTTAGAGTCACCTACATAGAGCAGGTCTGGAGTAAATGAAAATCACATAATAAAACGAATGCTGTTTAGTATGAAGAGAATAGGGTCGTGGCTATAACATTTCAAATCCTTGGTCATCCCAGGATACACATGCTTCTTGCTAAAGTTAGAAATATTAAAAAACGTCAAACTGAACAAATGTGGTATTGTCTTTCATAGCATTTGAAGAACATTTGATGAATTGCCCTTTTGACTGCAGTTATTTCTACAATTGTTTCTTGTGCTTCCAGCTTTGCCCTCTTGGAACTAAAGGATTGCAAAAGACTCACGGCTTTCAAGATGGTGCCTTTGGCAACCATGTTGCACTGCATAACTACTTAGGATGTCAGTTCTCTGGTCTGAGAATGCTGAGCCTTTTTCACTTTTTTCTTGTTTTTCTGTTTGGTTTGGTTTGGGTTTTTCTGTTTTGTTTTGTTTTTAGTGAAGACTGGCATTTATTAAGATGCCACTGCTGTAATCACTATTTCTCTCTTTAATGTGAGGAAAAAGTAAGGCTGCAGAAAAACTTCAGGTATTGTTTCAGCAGGCTAAGATATGAGGATCACCACTTCTGGCAGCACACACTGCCATGTTATTTAAGCGCAAAGTGGAAGATGACTAGTTAGGGTGAAGTCTTGAACAAATTGGTTTTAATTCTTAATTTGACAAAAGCCTCTCTGCTCCTGATTCTTCCTTCCTTCTTCCCCTGCCCGAAGCCTCTCCAGCTCTGGGGTTGCAGGGGAGACTTCATATATATTCCATATTGAAGATGCTGTTTTTCTTCACTGAGAGCCTGAAGTTTACTGTGCAGCCACCTGAGATGTGTTAAGTTTGCTTGAGTACTTAACCATGAGCTTTTGAATAGTCAGCTCTTTGAGGGTCCTCCTTGCCATGATCTTGAACTGATCTTGGAGGTACTTGAAGTGCCTGCAGCCCTTTACAGAGTGTGTGTGTTTAAGATGATATATCTTGCTGACATTTTTGGAGATTATTTTTCTGTGATCATATGGAGTTTGTGAAAAGATCTGTTTCATTTTTCTTTTTTAACTATATAGAACATGGCTGGAGATAGATGTACTGATGACAGCACAGATGTTCCTTCAGGGTGTAGTTTTTTCCCTATTTAACCAAGTTTCTTGGCTCCTGCACAGTAAGTTTGTTGCAGAACTGGAAACTTCTTTGAATCCTTATCTACAGCCCTTGTTACAGCTCTTGATGGGCAGGTTCGTCTGGGCCTTCAGCTACACGTTGATCTGTTTGTCTTATATCTGAAGTCAACATTTGGTCTAAATACATGATAACCTGAGACTTGCTATGCAGATTAAAACATCTTTGTATTGAGACATTGTAAATTACTAGCACTGTGCTACTACCAACTGAGATTGCATGGAAATGTGGGCAAGCCAGAATGTAAGGCTGATTTTGGCCTTATTGAGGGTATGTCTGTCAGAGGTCACAGATCCAAGGGTGGCTCTCTTCAGCTAAAGATGTCTTCTGGCCTACATGATGCTACAAGCCACTGACTTCTCTTCCTGAGGTCCCTTTCCTTGTGGGCCATGGATGGCTGTATGCTTACAATGAACCACAAGTGTAGTGGCTGCACAAAATTCTATCCTTTCTCTCTCTTGCTGTCATTTCAGTGACTTTGTAAGCCTTTCCAGGGAAATGCAGGGGAGGAAAGAGATTTGGAGCTGATTAACTTATAATTGTCTAGTTATTCTCTGGGTATATACATCAGTGGGTATATATATCTCAGTATATTCTCTGGGTATTTATATCAGCATTTTTGTAAGATAAGCTTAGAAAACGGCCATTATCCTGCTGGAGTGTTCTGCACTCGGTTTTTCAAGTCCTTCTGAGTTCTGTGCTTTCTTGGCAAGTGTCTGATACTGTCATTCTGTGTTGGATATTGCGTTGCCTCACACACCATTTCTTGCTGTAGTGTGCAAAGCTCTGGTGGGAGGGAATGGGTGTTATGGTGTGCTGCTTCTAAAAAGACCCAACCAAAACAAAGCAAAAAAGCCCCCAAGAGCAACAACAGCAACCATCACCCAAAGGCACATGGTCCACACAAAAAAAAACATGCTTAGGATTTAATTATATAACCTGTACAACGCTCCTAATGTTTTTTATTATAGCATGAGGAATCTGCTCTTATTTTTAGTGAAATCAGCAGAGTTTCTGATTGCATTGACTTCCCATTTGTCTTTAGGCATCATGTGAAAAGTATTAGTATATGCTCTGTTCACCTACAAAATAATAGCCTGGTAAATCTCAGAATGTTTGTCAGTATTGTAATTCAAATATAAAGCTGGGCAGAGCAGGGATTTTTTCTGAGGTTTTCAGAAGTGAGAATACACAGGCATGCTATCACAAGGTTTGTTAAAGATCCTGGGCATACAATCCAGAGAAGACCACACAAACTCTGCTTCAGGATGTTTTTGTTTTTTGCTGGTCATCAAATTTAGTCTGCTATGAAGATTTATAATAGTGAGATAATAATGTTACTTCGTGTTCTGTATGGAAACTATGCACACAGAGAACAATAAAATCTGAAAGTTTATTTTTAGGCAGTAATGCAAGTAAATGCTCTGCTGAGAGTTTGTATTTGTGGTTGCGACTTGTTAAAATGGAAATAGAAAAACAAACAGGAAGAGCAGGTGGGATAGATTTATTATGTAATATAACACTATGTCTTGCATTTAACTCAACCACAGAGACCGTAACAACCTTAACCCTTAAATGCATTTATGTCAGAATTGTTCATATTTTTAGAAACAAGTCCCCCCATCATGTCAGAGGTCTAGAAGTAGAATAAAAAAATAAACTAAAACCTGATTTCCTTAGCTTTTTCAGTTTGAGCTGTGTAGCTGGATCTTTACAATCTGATTTTTTTTTCGTATTTGTTCTCTGACATTTGGTGGTCTTACTGAATGAGTTTTTAAGCCCTTTTAAAGATCTAAACTGATAATGTTACTCTGATTCAACTACCACTTAAGCATGTGCACGTCTTCTACTGGCTTAGGAAGTGTCCATATTTATTAGAATAACCCACTGAATGAGGGCTACTAAACAGATGGACTTTTTAGTTTTTGCCCTTCTAGCTTTTAAGTAAAAAGCTGTATATTTTTAATATTTGATGGAAATTGATACGCCAGTACCATAAGGTTTGATTGGCAGACACCTCTCCAGGTTTCCCCAGAGCAGCAGCATGCTCTATGCCTGGGAAGGAAAGCCAGGTTTATTATGACTGAGTGAAATGCTTTCTGTATTTGTTTCTAATATTCAATTTCTGTCAGCACCCTGGACAAACTTACCATTTAGGCTTGATGGAAACACCGTAAAAAAGGCAGGGGTACTCCACAGGTCTAAGTTTATCCAGATACTTTCTTAGGATTACTTTTGATTTCTGCTCCATCAGGCTTGTTCTAGTAAAGGATTGATTTCGTCTTGCTTGATGTTACTTGAAGAGACTAATCCCTTAATGTCAAACATAGAGTAAAAGCTAGGGATCAAAGTAGGTATTTTCACTCTAGTTACCAGTGATGAGTTGCCCACAGAAGGATATAGTTCCCCATGATTTCCAAATGTTTGTTCCCCTGCTTGCTTAGAAGGTCTATGTTGTATACCCAGTGTGAATTGTGTCTGGTTTATTTGGCTTAATTGCACTGGACTATAGGAGCAATAGTTGGTTTTCTTCTTTAAAGCACAGAAGTTTTAAGTAGTTGGAAGAAATTGAAATAATAATTCATTCTTTTTTACTGTATAAGCTGTTAGGTTTTAAGTTAGCCCTGCATATGGAGGAACATATTGAGAGTTTTACAAAGTGCTAATAAAATGAAGTGCCTCAGTTGTAATCCTTGATTTTTAGTGTTTTGGGGTATTATTAACAGTGTTACTAATTCTGTGTCATCTTACATGTAAGATGAGTAAATTCCATGACTAGGGCATGAATTGGATGAGGCTTATCCATAGCCATGATAGTAAGCTGTGGAGAAACTAGTAATCTCAACTGAGGAGACATATCACCTTTTATAAGTTTTCCAGTGGCTTTTTCTTTCGAGCAATAGGTGATGGAGTGACCCTCCTGAACTTGCCCTCAGATTCTCCTCTGTCTCTGTAGGGGGGAGTGGTTGGGCCCTAGCCTTCACACTCCTTTGGGTCAAGTGAAAAATGAGGGTGTTTCCTCTGAAGTGCCCCAAGCACTAGACAGGGAATAAGGGCAGGGAGTTCTCCCTTGGTTTCAAATAGTCAGAGAAGCATTTAATCCTGCATGTGCATTCAGGAGAAGGACAGGGGTTAATTCTGGACTTGAGAGTGAGTAAAATGTTTGAGCAAGACTAAGAGGAAGCAGTAAAGAAAAAGAAATTACACTGAGATCCCAGGGGCAGGGACTCTTGGGATAAAATTCTATTATTGATAACATTACCCAAACTGTATCCATTATACCATCTTTGGAGTTTCTGTGAATGTTGTCACTGCACAGTAGTGTTGAACTAGATAAAACAGCTTTCCTCCCAGCAGACTTACCCTTGTTTTCCCAGCAGTGGTCTCTAATGGTTTTAAGCACAGTCATCTACTTTGTGTTAGATTTTCAGGTACAGTGTAAATAAAGAATGCCATGAAATCATAAATCTAATCCCTTACATTTTAATGGGGAAACAGGGAATTATGCAGTCATTCTTTTAAAGAAGAAAGTGCAAAAGATAATCTATGTCTGAAATAGCTGAATTGTTCTCTGTCACACTCATTAACTTAATCTGTAAATTTGCCTCCATTTGGGACTAGTTTTCTAGTGAATCAGAGCGAGTGTTTTGGTTATCATACTAATGAGTGGGGTGAGAGTAAAAGAATTGCAAAGCAACTTTTTCTCTTTCCCCCTACCCTTCCCCTTTGTATGAAAGTGGCCTGATTATTTTCCTGCCTGTTTGGCCCACAAAAGTCGATGTATTTGGGCTATAGTTGGGAAGGTTGTATCACAATTGCTTTGGGTACATCCATCATGCAGGACTGTGTTGTATAGATGCTGGTGTCTGCTCTGAAACAAGACATGTTCCTAGGCAAGCAGAGGCAGCTTTTGCTGATTCCTGACACAAGTCAGTCTGTCTGCATGAGATACTGTTAACACATTAGCTCATGTCAGTGCCAGTTTGGGTGCATGTATACTGTGCTCTGTTGCATGGTCTGGAGATACATTGCTCTAGTTTGAATGTGTTTTTCTTGTATTAGAAAAAAACACTTTCTGTTTTTTTCAGGCAACAAGAGCTGCTCTGACTCAACACTGTACCAGTCTGGGGGAGTCACTGGGCAAGGAAAATGATATTGCCCTTATTATTGATGGCCACACACTGAAGTATGCCCTTTCATTTGAAGTCAGGCAGAGCTTTCTGGACTTGGCACTCTCCTGTAAAGCAGTCATTTGTTGCAGGTAAGGAATTCTGTGACTTTTTGGGTAACAAAATTGGGATGAAGCCTTTGGAATTCAACCTAATATGCACACTGCCATGCTTAACTGTGCTGGAGAGCAGCTTGCTTAGTAGTGTCTTTCTTCCTCCTATGGAGGAGGAAGCATGTCCTTCATTAAAATTGTGTCATCAAATAGTACAATTCCCTCTGCCAGCATTAGTCCCAGCTGAGTCCGATCTCGATGAAAGATGGTGAGAAAACATTTTGTCTGATTGCCTGATTATAGTAGACAATGATGAGACAGAGTGGTATGGAGGTCATTTGTAATCAAAATGTTTGGGTGACTGTTCAGCTCAGCTCTAGAGAAGGAGGACCTCTGGATGAATTTGTCTTGACTTCTAGTTGTGTGTTATGTGAGCATGTGATAACAGTGCAATTTGCCCTATTAAAATGTTGGATTGCTTTGCTAAGTCGCAGCAGTTTGTTGCTGTTTGTGGATGTAGCTATACACCGATATGGTCGTATGTCATGACTACTTCAGAAGGAAGGAAATAAGAGCCCTAAGAAAATGAAACCCAAAAGCTGGCTTACTTTACTTTTTGTGTAGCAGGAAGGTGGCATCATTTTTAACTGCAAAGGATTATGTGGCTTTGAGGATTGTGTGTGTTTGTGCTCATTGCTGGCATTTGGGGAGAATGGTGACCTAGGAGGGATTGTTGATTTAGGCAGACAGGAAGTTTTATTTGCATTCTAGAAGCAAGACCTGCTTTGTGGGAAATGACTATATGGAGACCTTGTACTACTTTTTTTTTTCAGTCTTACTTACTTTTATGTATGCACTTTGGTAAAAGTATCACATGGCAAAAGCAGTGCTGTACATGTATCTGAAACAGTTGAACTCCTGGGCTTTTTATATGAGTAGTTCCTTTCCCTTTGTTTTCTGGACTACTGTACCGCACAATACTGGGGCTAGAGCTGTTCCACATGTTCATTAATCACCTGATGATTAGATGGGGTATGTCCTCAGCAAGTTTACAAATGATACCAGACTGAGGAGTGCTTGATAATGCTGGGGGCTTGGCTGCTCTTCTGAGGTCTTCAGTAGGCTGAAGAATTGAGCAGCAAAATCTCATGAAGCTCAAGAAGAGGAAATGCCAAGTCCTATGCCTAAGGAATTACGACGCCTTACACCAGCAAACTGGGGGTGTTGCCAAACTAGAAAGCACCTTTGTCCGGAAGGATCTTTGGGTCCTTGTTGGACAAGCTGTCCATGAGCCAGAAATGAATCCTAGTGGCAAAGCAAAGACTGATGTTACCCTGGGCTGCAGTGTAAAGAGCATTGGTAAAGGTTGAGGGAGGTGATCCTTCTCCATGCTGCTGAGATAACTGCTGAAATGTCATGACCAGTTCTGGGATCCTTAATATAAGACGCAGAGGTTTAATGGAGAGTCCAGTGTGGGATCATGAAGATGGTAAAGGAGCTGGAGCATCTGTCATACAAGGAGAATCTGAAAGCTGGAAGTGTTCAGCCTAGGGAAGAGGAGGCTTGGAGGGGTTTATATCAATTTGTAATAACATGCAATAGAAGTGGATGAAGATGAGGGAAACAGGCTCTTCCCTGTAGTGTTCAGTGGCAGCAGTTTTTCTTCTGCTGCTGATTAATTTTTTAAAAATTTGTGCAGGGGGCTAGAGGAAGAAGGCACAAAGCCTTAGAGCAGAGGTTTCATTTCTGCAGCTGTTTCATGGAGTGACAAGTGTTTTACAAGAGGGAGCTAACACAAGCACAGCCACTTTTGGAATGCAACAGGCCCCAGTGTAGGGCCAGTAAGAGGGCCAGAGTAGAGGGACCTTGGGCTTCCAGAGCACAAAGTGCCCGGGAAGGAAACTGACCCTGTGTTGTGCTCTGCTTGAGGGGAAGTTAACAAACACGGAGCAGACAGAAAGCTGCTGCTTTCCTGCTCTAGCATAATGCTTTGGCAGAGATCCTTCCAAGGCACTTTTTAAATTTATTTATCGTAGATTTGACAAATTAAGTCAAAGACCTATGTAGCTGAAACAAATAATAAATGGCAAATTATTAAAGTTACACATAAAATATACGCATAAAATATACACATGAATATAATGAATGGTCCTCACTCGCCAAGAGACATGCAATACTGGACATTTCCTCTTTCATTATTTCATGAGAGGAGCCAACAGAAGTTTTATTTATTAATGTACTGGCAAATTTAGGAACAATGCAGAAAAAATATTTTAAAGGGGAAAATCAAAGGGGAAGAGATGATGTAATTTCATAGCTTAAAAGAAGGAATGAAAATAATTGAGTTTTAAGTCCCCAGGGAAAAAGAGGAATGCTTTTAATAATCTTTAAGGCTTTTCAGGAACCTTCCAGTCACTTGCTAGGTGCTTGATACTGAAGCAAGAAAAACATTTTTTTAAAAAATGCTCTGGTTGTTTTTTATAGTACTTTGTGTGTCAAATAAGGCAGTGCACTTATACTTCACAGGAAGAAGTTTTAAAATGGAATTGACAAAGAGGACATTTCAAATTAGAGTTAGTCTTCAAACAGAAATGTTAATGAGGAGGTGAATGTGGCTCTTTAACTTAGTGGTATGATGTTTAACCACAGTAGGAGGAGTCACATTGCTATTCTCAACATTGCATAAATTCATGGGGCTTAATATTTCATAAATTTGCTAAAACACTTTTGTCTCTTCTGGGGGGTTTCAGCTGCATTTGCCATTCAAAAATTTTAAAAAAATATATAGTTAAGACATACTGTATATTCATTTTCTGGGCTTTAGGCATAAACTGTAGTTGAACTTCATTCTCAGGGGTAATCTCTTAAAATGAAACTGTAGTAAACCTGGCTCCTTTTTGCATTAAGAGGGAGAGATGGTATCTTCTGGTGGGGTTAAGTCTTCCACTGTTACAGTGTGTCTAGCAGGCCACTGGCACAGTGGAGAAAAATATACCCCTCAGGAGACTTGGTAAAGCTAGCAAAATCAAATCAAACAACTCTTTAAGAAAAAGCCTTGTTTGTTAAAAGTTTTTCCAGAGACTGACAGTTCTTATTATCTTTCCTCACACTGTCTGGGATGTCAGTATGTCAAGAGCAAGCAAAACTTACTTTTCAGTGGAAGTAAATGTTGTTTGGAAGGCAGTTGAACTCATGACTTCATTTATGAGATCTGAGCTAATGATTGCCTGTCTCTGGTTTTCAGATGCTCGTTTAATGGACCTCGTTTTAGTGATGTTTTGTGAGACATAAAATGTTAAGGCTTGGGTAAAAATGAGATTATTATTTTAATAACAAAATGGAGTGTTATCATTATCTAGTGTTTATACACTAGCTGGTAGGTACAGCATATTGTTACATTTAGCTTTGAATAAAAAGTAGCAGAGAAGTATTGTACTTGTGTGTTTTGGCATTTAATATTTAATTATTTAATATTTTTAAAATTCAGTATAATTTTTAATTTATATGTAATTCTCTACTGAAGAGTCTGCTTTGAATTGGAAGTATTTGTAGTTGAATTAATGTGGTGTTTCAGAAACATACTTTTATGACTATGCTTTGGGAACTTTCTGTTACTGATGTTGGATAGAACTTTGCAGGTGGCAGTGGCTGTGCCTTAGTATGGGTTTAATGCCACATTAACCAGACATCCATCAGGAAGAAGCTATCTATCAGCATTTAAGAAATTAAATAATTCTAATCAGTTAATAAATACTTCAGAACTTAAAAATAATTGTTGGACAGCAGAAGTAGTCCTTCGTTTAATTTCTTTCACAGATTGTAAGTACAACAAAACAAGCATCTTCAGAGACATACATAAGACTGGGAACTCATCCCACATTGGGCTGCCTCAGTGTGATTCTTTCCTCTGTTGCTTGTATTACCATTTTTGCAATACTGCTTGAGGTGATGATGCTGGGATGTTTTCCATATGTGTACTTAGATCCGGCAGCTTTTCAACTGAGTGAACAGTGAGCTGATGTCCTTGTAGGAGGGGTTTCAGGTAATAGGGAAATAAATAAAAATGTCTCAATTGCTGTAAAATCCATCTACGTTTCTGCCATACTTTTATCAGATGTCCTGTTCTGCAGAGGTGTCTATAAAGTGGTGCAGCATGAACAGAAATTGAAAAAATCCAGCAGCAGCAATTTCTATGGACTATCTCCTACTTCCACAAGGGCACTTGCCATGTCATGGCTACTACAGAGGATGATTTTGCTTGCTTTTAGGTGTGAAAGGTGTGTGCAGTTGTTGCTCAGCATCTGAACACTGACTTCTGGAGGGCTCCTGCCCAACCTTGCCAGCCAACTTTAGGTGATAGTTGCACAAACTGTTTCTTTCAGTACCTTGAGCAATATTGGAGCTGTAGTGATAATGGTTTGGAGCTGAGTGAAAAAAGAAACAAGATGAGAAAATGCATGATTTTTGAACAAGCAACAGGAAAACCCTGATCTACCTGTGTTACTATTGTGTGTAGCATGCAGAGAGGCTGGGGCAAGGACACGAGCCCACAGGCATCACTCTGAGAACAGAACTAAATGTTCTGGAGTGAGCATACCCTTTGACTAGAGCATGTCTGCTTGGGCATTGAAGCGGAAGGGGTTTCATGAATTGAAAGCAGAAGGTTGGAGAAGGGAAGGCAAAAAGCAGCTAGTGAAGAGTATGTGTTGCTAATTGTTAGTCACTTCATCAGGTAAGGAGAAGAGAGAGATGACTCCTCATCAAGAGAAAAGTTGTCTCAGCACTCCAAGTTGTAAGGCCATAGCTAGGGTGCCTCTGGTCTTCCATCATGATTGGGAGGAGACTTTAATAACAGCTGACAAAATGAACATCTGGAATACTTCTTAAATATTTATTCCCTCCAATTCGCATATTGTTGCTGGTGTAAGTATTTGACGAAATAATTATTCTGTGCTGTAGTTCAGTGTGTATTTATTGAATCAAAAAAGTGTCTTGCTGACTTACATTAGATAAGATCCCCATTGTCATGACAAAAAATTGCAACTCAATTCTGATTTAGAGTATGCTAGCCAATTCTAATGTTAATTGGTCCCAAAGAAAATTATGGATGTGTTACATTTTCCTGTGTGTACATCTTGTGTTTCCCCTCGTCTGTCACCTACTGAATAATCAATGCTCATTCTCTTGTTCTATTTCTGCCAACTCGTGACAGCAATATTCATCTCATGACTTTGAAATCCATGAGGGAAGAACCATTCTGACAGCTTTAGTGTTTGTAGATAATTGAAGTGGGAGGAAGGTTTGGAATTGCAGCATTACATGGTGCTGTCTGCACTCTTCAATAAAGAATACCCACAGATGATTAGAAGCGATCACCTAAAACTGTTCAGTGTGTATGTAGCGATGTGTAAAGCAATCCTGGGACTTTCTTATGATTATTTTTCTTAAAAGCCTGTTGGCTGCTTTGCAAGAACTAAGTAAACTTGAAAAATGTCCCCAATTCTGTGCTGGAAAGCTAATATGGGCAAACTTTACAAGAGCGTGGTCTTCTAAATTTTGGTGATTATATTGCCCTCTGCTTGGCAAAGTGAGTTTCTGCTGCATGTTTTGACTTCTGTTCTTTTTAATTGGTGTTCAGAGCTAAGACAGTTCCTGAAACTCACTCTGATAATTCAAATAATTCAAATGCATAGCTAGTGTTTAAAGGGGAAAAAATATTGTTTACACTTAACCAGTACTTAAAGATACTGTTTTAACTGGTACTGTTTGTTTTTTAAATTACACAGGTGAAGCATGTTTCCCTTGGATAACTATTAACTGCCTGACAGCCTGAATTTAAATGATTCATGCTATGTGGCTGAACATTTCTTACTGCTTAACTTCATCCCATTATTATGACTGTTCCTATTCTTAGAATTATTTTGCTTTATTTGCTCAGATGAGAAAATAATTAAAATGAAGTAATCTCTAAGTTGAATCAGTGTTCCAGTTTCTACTGCTATTTACAATTTGGCAAAATGTTTGCCTTTTTGAATTTATTAAAGAAAAATAATTGTTTAGCTAACTGACTAAGTTTGTATTGTGGTTTAAACTTGTGTATGTCAGTTCAGATCGGTATCTGTTTTATTGTTCAGTTTCTGTTTATAATAGATGACCGGCTGAGTGAATTCTCATGCTCATAACTGATTATGAATGAAAACTTTTTCCTGAAATATTCTGCTTCACTTCTATTTCCTGTTTCTGTTACCATTCTTACTAGCAAATTTACTTATTGACAAGTATTTAGAAAAGGTTGGAGGAAAGGCATGTCTAGAGATAAATTAACCCTTTTTATTGGAAAAAAGTTCATAGGAAAAATACTGCGTGTCCTGACAAAAACACTACCTTCAGGTAGTGTTTACCCTAGCTGTTATTTTTAAAATCAGTTTGTTATTATTTTTCATTGTGAGTCTAATATTTAGGTGATCAAAATGTTAGCATTTGCCTTGTTCCATCTCATCAAATGCAAGTGAAATTTGTCTCTTGAGCAATGGGTTGATAGCACTCAGAAACAGTTCCAAATGGTGGCAGGGTCTGTTTCTTCACCATGCTGCAGTATCTTGTCCAAATGGCTTCTGGTCTCTTCAGTTACTGAACAGGAGCAGCCAGCAGTGCTATGTTCAGTGCTACACTTCCCAAATTGGAAAATAAACATTCCATGGATACTGCACATGAGAAAAAACTATGCTGCTGGAACTTATGCTATTTTAGAAGAAAGATAAAACTGTGGTTTGGAATACCTTCTGTTCCATGAGAAATTCATAGTACTGGTATATTTTTCTTTCCACAAGTGTTAGTGTGTTAACCCCTGTCTTCTGGTCAGGTTCCAAATTGAACAGTTACTTTCTTCTCACTGAAATTCCCCTGCCTTCTTTATTGAATATAACATTCTTCACTTCCTATGCAGAGCTGTTGAGGGTGATGGTGTGAATGCTAAGGGTCTCCAGGTTTTAATTCAGAGGTACTACAGCAAAGTTCTTCTTGTGAACCCACCTCTAACTATTTCCATCCCTTCATTTTAAGCTTCTCTTTTGTAAAAACAGTATTGGAAGAGTGCTATCACCACTCTCTTTAAGCAAAATACGTAGGGTCTTCTTTTGGAGGGGAGATGTTTGTTTGGTGTTTGTTTTCTTTCATGGTTTTATGGTTAAGAGGTGGTGCATGTTTTACTCTGGGCTTACCCAAGTTCCTCCAGTTTGCCAGTGCAAGTGTAAAGTAGCTTTGTATCTTAGCTAACCACAGAATGTTTGAACTCTGCCAATATGGCTTGTATGGCACGTGTAATACATGGTCTCTGACACGATGCACAGAAACATTCATTGGTGTAGGCACACATCTTAATATGATGAGGTGTGTAGGCTAACTGCAGCTCAGCTCACTGTCCTGTCTCAAAGCTTCTTCCCAAACCAAAGATGTCAGACACTCCGATTCTCCATTAGGCTTCAGTAAAGTCAGTTTTTTCCTGTTTAGGCATTCTGGCACAACTGGACTCTTGACACAGTTGTCCTTAATTCATACCACTTGTCTGTTGTGCCAAATACCTTTTCATGAGTTCTTGTAACAGTGTGTTGTGTGCTAGGGAGTGACTGAATGTTTCCTCTTATGGAATTCCCTGCAGGCCCATAAGGCTGGATGGACGCCAAGGGTCTGGTGCCTTTCTGCAACCTTGTGACTGGTTTGTAAAGGTTTCTGACTGTGTAGAAAAGTTCCTTAATTCCTTGCAATTGCAAGGAAATATTTTACCTTTTCTGTTTTCTTGTAATGGTTTGTCAAATGTCATGAAGAAATAGGTAGCCTTGGTCATTCCTTACTATTCTGAATTTTCTTCTCTAAATATTAGGTAGTTTTAAAGGTTTCAAAACTTTTCCTAGGAGAGAATTTGAGGATTATCTTTGCTTTTATTGAAATATTTATTTTTGTCTTCCAAGTTTAATATTTGAATTTCACTAAAACCCTGGTGCATGAAGGTACAGAAGAAAAAGCCTCTAAAGAATATGTGGTGCTGCACTGCATTCAGAAACAAGACTCAAACCAACTGTAATACTACTCCTTTCATAAGATCCAACAGAGTCTCATGCTCTGTCCCACAAGACCAGCTTAAATATTGTATTTTCCATTGTTAAAAGTACAGATATAAAATTACAGAGGCAGGAACAGTCTGTTCTGCAAGCTTCTTAGTACTGCAGGGAATTACCTTCATGAGGACTCTGGGCTTTAGGGCACTGTAGTGATATGTGGGACACTGAACTGGTAAAACAGCTCTGGTCAGAGTTTCCAAAAGTGCTTAGTGTTGGTGGAAGCTGACTCTAGAGTACGTCTAAGTTCAGTAGAAGCACAGCTGAATCCATACTAGATATTTGGAAAAATTTGACCTTACACTGAAAAGCTAGGCTTAAATGTATTTCTCTGCTCTTCATATCCTTGAAGTCATGATTATAAAACCGAAACTATACTTGAGGGAAATAGAGTAAACCTGATTTGATACAACAGGCTAGACTAGGAAGCAACCTCTTTAAGTTCGTTCAAATGAGTAGAAAAATGAAGAGGCTCTGGCTCCAGTGGGCTGTGCAGGTTTTGGCCTGCTTACGTGCTTCAGATGTGCAGATCTATAGATCTTTAACTCTGTGTGTAAATACCATCATATTCTGCAGGGAAAACAAGGCTGCCCAGCTGGAAGCCATTTAGCAAAGTAGCCATGTTGGTGGTGTAATAGCTTTTTTGAGGCTTAGACTTTCCTTTGAAAAGTTGCCTACGGACCATGGAAATAATTCTTTGCAGAATCCTGTATTTTGCAGTCTGTAAGGGATGCTCACCTGCTTATGCAGAGCAATGCTAAGCTCATCCTTTTAGAAAATAAAAATCTTATCTCTGTGCTAATAATTCTCTGTAGTACTTCTAAGAGAAAGCAACTGAAAAAATGTGAGGTACTTGCTAAGATATATACTCCAGAACTTGAAGAAAAACTAATTTTCTGCTGTATCAGAACTACCATTCAGCTTAAGAGCTCTGGTTAAAATGGTATAGACTTGGATTCTGCATTCACCAGTAGACTGTTCTTACACTTTTTCTGAAAAAGGAGTTTTAAATAGCTCCTCCCTATTCTGGGAAGGCTGCTTTGATATCTTGTTTTGGCATGTGTGTCTAGAATAGATGACAGTGATAGACATTGAAAATTATGATCTCTTTTAAATCTTGCTCCTTCATATCCCGCTTCTCTTATTGTTTTCCATGTTATGGCACACTTATACTTTTAAATTTCTCTCACAGGTCTTCTGTCACATCTTACTTTGTATAACATGTGGTCTCTATGCGTTCCTAGGATTGTTTTATTTATGCTCTATGTAAACCTTTTCTTTTCTACATAAACACACAAATTTGAGTTCCTACAGGGAGCACTTTGGTCAAAGCTTCTAAACCTGCGTAGGGTGTTATGTGTGGCCATTTTCCTACGTGTGGTCTTGAAAGAGCTGTTACTTGTGGCCCTCACAGGGAGAACCAAGGAGTCCAAAAATTACCCAGAACTTGACCTAATGTGTTAAGGTGCTGAAATGTAGACAAGTACAAGCTCAATGCAGCTGGGCTGAAGATGTCTGTTTGAGAACTCAACTGCCTGTCATCTTTCTGCAAAAGAGCTTCTTCTTGTTCAGAACAACAATGTGCTGAGCATTCAGAGGTTGCTGGCTTAACTGATCCTGATGAGTGGGGAGGTGGGATTTCAGAGTCTCTGTGGAGGTTGAAAGGTCTTAAGACCTGCTCTGCAGCTCAAGAATGGGTGCTATGCTTGTTACATATGTGGAATCATTTGCTGTGGTTCACTCCTCTGCAGTTTCACTTAGATTTGGTCTTTCATCTTGTGAAATGCTAAGCTCAGAATTGTCTGTAGGCAGAACGTGAAAGGTCATTTTTGCATATGGTATACTCAGTGTCCAAGTCAGTGCCAAGTTTCTCCAAAACTTTTTACCTCTCCTCATCCTCCACCTCCATGGAGGTGCATAGCCCTATTTTGAGACCTTATTTGGCCCTAATTTTTATAAATAAAAATTGGCAGTACTATGGGATTTTCTGCTGCTCAGATTGGGTCTTTGTAAACTTTTGAGTTCTGGTTGGTACAGAACTGTGACTGAATTAAACTTAGGATTGGGGATGACCTCCAGAGCAACAAGCAACTGCAGGATTGTTTTGCTACTTTGCAAGATGTTTTTTGCAGCTGCATTACTGTTGGTTAAGAAGTTCCAACTTCATCTTGGAAGGATAAAATCAAGCAACACTTGTAAGCAGTTCCCTTCAAGCTATCAGGCATGATTGCTTTTAACCCCTGGTGCTTGATTGTCTCTCCCCTGGTGCTGGGTGGTCGACTTAGCTTTATTTTTTCAGTACAACTGGTTTTAGGAATCTAAGAAAGAAATGTGTGCAAGCTTTCTTCTTCGTTGTTTCTCATGTCTGTTTCTTTTGATAACCAACATGTGTGGGCTGGAAATCTAAGCTGTTCAGTGATGTTTTGTTAGTGTAGGCTTTTAAAGGCAATATAGAGCTATGTTTTATTCTGCCCCGGTGTAAAAATCTAATGAATATTTTTGCTTTAATTGCTGAACTCAGGCATTCTTAGCACATTTCATGGGATTTGCTGGTTTTGTCTGACTAGTTGAATGGGTGTAGTAACTAGTAACTAGAATCTCTTTTAACTAGAGATTTAAGAAGAAATATCTGAAGGGCTCACCTCATGCTTGTTTACATCAGTAGTTGTTCTGGGAGACTGTCTGCCATACCTTGTCAGCTAAAACCTGTTCAACTGTTTTGGCCATGTCTGCTTCTAACAAAGGACCTGGGGTGATACACAACCACAGAAGGGTCCAACAGTGGGGACTTCCCTGACTCTGACTTCCCTGCTCAAGCAGGGCCATCCTAGGGCACATGGCACAGGATAGTGTCCAGATGGCTCCTGAATATCTATCTCAGTGAGGGAGACTCCACAACTTCTCTGGGCAGCCCGTTCCAGTGCTCTGTCTCTTGCACAGTGACTGATACCTGTGGTACCTCCTATCCTTGGTACACCACAGATGCATAGTGACTTGCTGTACTTTTATTGCACGGTACTGCCACTAGCATTTTTTGCATTTTGCTAAGTCAAAAATGTGGTGAAGTAATCTCAAATCCTGAATAGCTACTCTGAAAACTGCACACTGCCTTTTTGAAAGGTTCAGTACCTTGCTGTATGGCAACACTTCTTTAAGAGATTTTCTTCACCATGAGGTGACTTTTATTCATGTTTTCAGCTTTAGAGTTTTAAAATATCAAGTGCCTTCACATTTAGGGAGTAAATATTGTATGGCTGTTTTAAAAACAAATGACTACACGTTGTTCTCAGGTTTCTAAGCTGATATGTATATAAAAGTATATACAAGGTTCATGCAGTCTGTGAATTAGAAACTGCAGGTATTTTTTCTTCCTGTGATGTTGTTTTGTTTGTTTGTTTGTTTTTTGGTGTGGTTAACCTGAAGATCAATATGGACAGAACACAGGCATTCCATTAGGGCTGCCATACCTCAAAAGCAGGGCATATCCCAGTGGAGGCTGTCAGACCCAGCGGCTGCTGCAGTGCACTGCTGTGAGCGTGCTATGCTTGTGGAGCTCCTGGCCTGTGAGAAACTGTGGGCTTTGAGAAGCTGAATCCCATCTCTGCCTCTCTCTGCTCAGTTTCTAATGTTTAACCAGTTTTTTGATAAAGTATATGAATCTTCAATATTGTGGATTCTGATCAGCCATCAGACTACTCCCTGCAGAGAAAAGGCTTCAGTTCATGTCCATGGCTGGGGAGGAATTGACCTTCAGGTACTGTGTGTGCTGCTTGGGAGTCAGTGCCCATTGTCACTTAATGAGTCTTTACCCTGGCTTTTAAAGCAGTTAACATGATGTCCTGATGGGACTGGAGAGTGTAGACTACCTCTGTCTGAGGTGATAATCTAAACTAAAATAAAGAGTGAAGGTGGAGGTTGCTTTTGTAAGTAGCAGGCATTGGTTGGGAGTCCTTTAAGCATATCACAGTTGTTGTACCCTTTCCCAAAGCAAATGCTGCACCTGATTTTATTTGAAAATAGAAAAGTAAAGAAGTGCTTAAACATTACTTGATTTTTTAAAAATAAACCTGATCTAATACTGCTGGTATTGTGAAGTTATTTTTTTGCTTATCTTAAAAACTAATGTTTTATTTGATGTGGACAGAAAGTGCTGTGAACCTTATCTATGGTATGGTTAGTGGGGGTCCCTGCATGTCCCAACTGTGAAGACCCTTGTATCAAAGGAAAGCTGGCACTTAACTATTCTTTCCTCCTCAACTACTGCTTTCAAATTATTGGTTTAAAGCAAATATATTTACTCCAAATTTCAGGTAAAGTATTCACATTAAACTGCAAAGAACTACATGCAAAAGAAATTGAGTCTGGTTTAAATGTCAGAAATAAACAAATGGTGATTTAAAGCTTCAAATCTGCCCACAATGCAACTTACTGTACCAGGTTACAAAGTTTTGGAGATCCTTTCACTACTCGAGGAGTGCTGTGACTCAAGAATGCAGTCCTAGTGTTAATTTTTCTGGTTTTGGTTTCTCCTTTTATCACCAAATGACGGTTGGTGGGTGTAAGGAGAGGATAATGTAGAAATGTCTAAGTCCAGAAAACAGATGGCAACAGCTTCTTTAGAGCTTTTGTGCTTTATTAGATGAATAAGCACTTAGGGACCTTTTAAAAGCATGTGTCCTGGGCCCAGTACCATATCCTCACTCCTTTGAGCTTAATATTAATGTTTCAATACAGTTGGGATCTATTACAAGGTATAAAATGCTCCACTGATTTAGGGCTCTGTTTTAATGGTATTTGTGCCTCTTATCGAAGGTTGGCTCCTCATGTGCAGTTCTCCTTCCACTAGGAGGGGAGGAAGTGTTCCAGGAGTTCTGTCTTTTTTTGCGGGCATCTTTCAGGTTAAAGCCCAGTGCTTGGTCTCTGCAGCCCTTTGCTTAGAGATGGGTTGTGTGAAGGACCCCAAGTGGTACAAGGGGTCAGACTTGCCATTCTTTCAGTGACTGGCAGCCTGGAAGAGGCATATTTTTAAGTATGTAAAGCAGAGCAACAATTTCTGTACCTTGGCACGCGAGGATCAGGTGTAGTTTGTGAAAATAGGGAAGAATTGAGCATTTGTCTCAGTCCCAGGTGTGCCATGGTGCAGTGGAGGCAGGTCTGTCATTTCAATGTTCTTCACAGCAGTGCAGTTTTTTTCTGTGCCCTCTTAACTTAGAGAGAGTTGCAGTGAGCCTGGAGAGCTTTGCTGAAAAAAGACAAATTGCTAGGAGAGTGGACAATGGGAGGAGGAAGGGATTCCTTCAGCCTGCTTGGGAGACTTTCCTCAGTTTTGATGCTGTTCTAAATCCTTTTCAGTAATGTGTGACACCTGATTCCTCCCTACTATTTTGCCTGTGTTTTTGTGTTCAAAGAACAGAGGTGTTTTTATTGTGGAATTCTGGCATGGGTTCTCAATCTGTGCTGATATTTTAAGATGTGCAGCCATTTTATACAAACTCAGCAGTGTAACAAGATGACAGTATCCAGATGTTACAAACTGCATCTTTCACAACCATAATATACTTTTTGTATCTGATTTTCCTCTTTTAAAATCACTGTTTGCATTTCCTTTTTCCTTGTATACCTTCCATGTTCTTCAGATTGAGCCTTCAGTTCATTTTGGGATTTTAGTCTTGAATACCAGGCTGTGACAGGCTGATACATGATGCTATTGCCAGTTGGTTATGTTTAGGGGATTTTTTTTTTTCTTTTACTGGATGTGTGCAATAAAAGTTAATGTTTTACAATATGGTAGAGAGGAGGAACAATGGTGGCAGCAGTAATTTAGCTGAAGGTGCAGCGAACAGGCCCAGCTCATGCTCAGTATTCACACTCCAAGTCCAGAGTGGGAGGGTTGGAAAGAATTTTGGTTTTGGCCTGAGAGCAAGGAAAGGATTAAAACCACTAAATTTATTCTGAGGTTTTTTTTTTCTGAGAAGAAGAAGGAACTGAGCGGAGAATGAAGTATAGTATGGTGTTTTATGTAGTGATGACTGAAAAGCATAAAAAGACTTTCTTCTATTGTCAATTCTAATTGGAGGCTGGCACTGATTAGCAAGAGGAAAGAAGTCTAGGAAAGGAAAGACAAATGGGGAATTTTATTGAGTGGAAAGCTGCTGAACAAAAGAGGATTTTTGTTCCTCTGTATTCTAGTGGTTTTAAAGAAATCTATGAACTGCATAGAAACTATTGATGATCCTTCTCCCTGTCCTTTCAAGTGTGAGGAGGGGGGGAATAGGAAGATGTACGAGTGCTAAGTAATTCTTCTTGGGAGAGATGGTCTGCAGGATGGTTTGTTAGGGTTTCCTATATTGTGAGCTTTTGCCTTACCGTTCATGCAGTAGGGACAGTGAAGTGAATAAATATTTTATCTGGGGCAATGAAAGGACCACATCTCCTAGTGAAAATATTTTATTCTGGTTATGAGAAGATCCTGTTGGAAGGTTAAACATGAAGTGCCAACAGCATAAAGGCTGTTATATGCATTATATAGTGTAATGCATTTTATAGGCATGTGAATCATATGGATTTGACTCTTTAAGTCAATGGAATTGCCATGTGTCTTCCAATTTAACACAAACTTGCAAAGATGGATCTTGCAAGTGGCTTAGTTAATTAGAAATAGCATCTCAGTGGTGATATGGAGGTTAAGTTGTAATGTTGGGGTTGTCAGGTTGCAGAAGCTCAGATGCAGAGGCAGAAACGCTGGCTCTGGCTAGAGACAGCCGAGAATCTGTTTCAGCTTCTTGCCTTTCCCATTCTAAAGACTTTACAAGGAGCAGTAGAAGTAATTGGATGGCTCTGTGTCTGTGGTGCTTTTTTCAGAAGTCTGAATACCTGATTTGTGCTCCCAATTTGTTATGGAGCCTTGAAACACCTGGCCTTCCTCAGCTCTGCAAAATCAGGGGGTGTGATGATGCCTGTTCCTGCAGGCTTTGCACAGTGAGAGGCTGTATTAATATCTTGTTTGTTCCAGGATGGCTTCAGGCAATGGAGTGGTTCTGCAGATATATGGGTGGGAATCTGTTTCACAATAATAGTGAAAGGACATCTGTAAATGAAGAGTAGCTTTGTTTTTAAATATAAAGGGATTAGAAACCTAATTTACAAAATAAGCAAGTGTGTTTTGAAAGTCCAATAATGGCAGCAGCTAGGATAAAGAAATGCAGCACCAATATCTTAAAGTAGAAGAGCAAACTGTTGTTTGGCTCTGAAATTAGTAAGATAACTGTCTGGCTTAGGTGCTGAAGGTAGTTGAGATGCAGCTGCCACCAGCTTATTCAACAGCACTATGAACAGCATAGTGTGAAGTCTAGGCTTCTCCAGCCAGGCTGTGAGTATCTGCTTCCCAGCATCTGCTACAAAGAAATTAGCTCCCTGTATTGTATGTTGACAGTAAGAGTCCTCAGTGTTAATTCTGTATCCATCCTTACATAAAATATTAACACCAGCACAGGAAGGTACATCTTGAGTTGACTTGAAACTAATAGATCTGTGACAGATGAACTTCTGGTATGAGTAAACAAAAAAGCATACTATCTCCTTCTAAAGAAATCAAATTACAGTATTTCGCAGGTTGAGAAATACTCAAAATTTGAGTAAATACATGTGGCAAATACTTCAGGCAAGCCATTTGGAAGCATTTCCTCGTAAAACTTGGGGAAACACCCCCCCCCCCCCCAACTTTATTGGCCTAAATATTGTGTGGACTAGAAATTTTCTGAAGGACTTAAAGCAAAAATAGTAGATGTGGCAGTAATTTGAGCTACAAGGCAGAGAACAGCGCTTGTAGGACAAATACCAAACTCAGATTGAGTGTCTTACTGTTGATTTTAAGGAGGAGGTGAAACAGCTCATCAGTTAAATTCAGAATTTGATACTAAATGAGGACTTTTTTGCAAGCTCAGATAGAAAAAAACAAGTACGCAGTATGGAATGGTTAAGTCTTAGGAGACAGTATAAAAAGAAGCTAAAAATCAGTGTTTTACTGAAGAGAGAGTGCTGGCATCTTTTTTGTATGGGAGAAGTTTGTTCAGCATGTTTTACCTGGCTGTGTATCTGCCTTGGCTCTACTAGTTCAGAGACATGCTTTGCCAGCTGTAATTAGTGTTGAAGTTTTATTCCTGCTGAAGACTATGGCTGAGAATTAGAATTGGGTCATAAATACTGCAACAAATCCAAGGCTATTGTTAATAAGACCGTGCTACTCCAAACAGCAGTCTGATTCTGTAGAGATGCTGAGGGGCCATATCCCTTAGGACTTAAAACAAATGAGGATATTTAATACTTCAGAAACCAAACTCATTTTTAAGTTTCTTTCACAAAGAGGTAGTTATCACATTTTATGCCCTGAGCTAAGCTGCAGTTCAGCCTATTGTACTTGGTGTTTATGCAAACTACTGTTTCAAAATATTTTTAAGTGAGCGGATCAGGGAACCAAGTTTTTTTCCTCCTATTCTGTTTGTAGGGCACTCACTGGAGAAGAGGGTAGACCCCAATTGTTCTCCCCTCCCCAGTCTGTGTGGGTGTGTGCACAGTGCCTGTGGGGTATTTCAGAGAGGCAAGCAAATGATCTCCAGTGTATTTTTACATTATAACATTATAACACTCTTTAGCTGTGTAGGCAAGAAGTGGTGACTTTTTGTGCTCTGCTGTGTGGAGTCAAGAGCATTGGTACACTTTCAGTGGGTCCCTATTCAAAACTTCATTAGCTTTCAGGGAACAGAGCACTTCTGGATCTGCTGGTGCTATACTTGTCATTCTTGCCAAAAACATTTTACTAGTTGCTGTTTCAACTGATGCTTGATGTTATTACAACTAGGGGAGTGCATTGTTTTATAAATGCCATTAATAAAACATGTAATACTGAGGAAATCCAATGTTAGCAATTTTAAAATTGATCACGCACGTTGTAAAGGTGAGTTTAAGCACTCTAATAGAAAACATTTGATGCTTTTCTCCAAAATGTTCAGTTATATTCTGCCTGATTTAACGTAGGTAATCAAGACAGACAAACCTGACACAAAGTACTTAATGTTTGCTCTTAATCTTTTGAAAAATTACTTTCTATAGATTTTTTTTCGAAGCCTTCCACTTTTTCTGTCAAATAATTCAAGTATTTTGAGGATTTGCTAGTATTAAGCCTTTCAAATTTCTGGTTTGAGTTAAGTCCTAATGCCATCAGTGTGCCTTACTATTGGCTCAGAATATCTCTTCATGTCTTGCACTTGACAAACTATCCAATAATTTCAGAAGTGCTGTAATAATGAGTTTGCCAGTACTGAAAAAGGGAATAAACGTTCAACTAACAAGGGATGTAACCTGGGTGGGCTCCAGCAGGAAATTTTGCATAGGCAGTTCATAAACTTCTGCCAAAAAGCCAGTCATACAAAAGACAGACAGTGATTGTGATGGGTTTTGTGCTGCTTGCAGTTGTTCCAGGATGACTCTGAATGTCACTGAGAACCCTAGTTACTGCATGCTAAATCACTAATATTTTCTATGTGTTTTGTCACAGAGGGGTTGTTGTACTGAACATCTGGAGAATGGAGTGCCTACAGAGATGCTTATGGGAAGGGTAGAGAGCAGAAGGGGAATAAGCTTGGGAAAAGTGGTATTTGGGGAGCTTGAAAGATTAGCGATGAACTGCAGAAGTGTAAAGGATGGGCCACTTGGTTTGTAAAATTTGATAGGCAAGTCAGGAAGAATACTGAAAATCAAGGCTTAATTGAGGTCAGAGTTTGATATGAATGCTGGTGTCTTGGAAGCAGCATTTAGTTTTTTTGCGTGAGAAAGGGGCATTTGTGGATGTAAAAAGAATTGCAGTAGTGGATGGAAGATGATTAGGATGGGAGTAGGGATTCCAGTTTTGTTTCCAGACCTGCAGGTGTGAAGTATGGTTCCATCTTGAGAATCCAGAGTAGGTTTGTACTAAAGAATCCCACGCTAGAGCTTAGTAACCTCTTCATGATGAACAAACAAATTTTCTTGAGAAGACTTTCACAGTTCTGCATGAAGTTTATACACTCATAGGGTGGGCAGGAGTGTAAAAAGGAGATTGGAACAGTCTTGTTGTACTGGAACTTCCTGTGATGGAAGCAATAGAGGAAACATAAAGCAAGAATTGTACAGCAGACAGCCTCTCTGTGGTCAGATGCGGAGAACAGACACCACCATTTTCTTGACTTATAGAATAAGACTTGCGTCCAATAAATGCGCTCCTACTAAGTTGGAAGTAAAAAAGTGTGAGGTTTAAACATAAATTTATTGTCAAAATATTGATAATTTTCTTTATGCACAATATTGAGGTAGTGAGTAATTACTGAATCAGGTAACTGAGTCAGAAAGCTTATTGGAGAAAAACCAGTTTGAAATAGTGGATCTACCACAACCTTAAACAAGTCTTTGTAGTAGCTTCTTGTTTTTACTGTTCTTAGAAAGAAAAAAGCTTACCCAGTTTTACCGGCTAGTGACTCTTCTGTGACATTTGCCTGGCAAGATAAAAAAGCAGTGTTCTTATACAATAGCAAAGAAAACTTCTCCCATTATATAAAGACTGTAACTGAATGAACCTCAATGCATTTGACTGAGCTCCTTAAGTATCTTATGGTAAGGAAAGTTCTCTACAGATTTTTCTCTGCTATGACTTCTGCATTTATCACTGAATTATTAATTCCTTTTGGTACAACAGCACATGCCTTTCAAAGGCTCAGTGCAGAGTAAATACTTTGTCTGCAGTAAAAAAATTCTGAGTATCAATAGCTTCAGAACTTAGCACAGGTAGGGAAAACACTCTTTTTTTAAATAGTAACCTTTCTCTTAGACTTAGACACTCTGAATTAACTTACATATTTGTTTAACCCAGGCCTATCTGTGATTAAACTGATTAGCTTCTGATGGGCATCTGGCAGCAATCCTGTGGTGAATGCCTTTTTAAACTTGATTTCACTAACTATTTCTCTCTAAGAAATGGTATCATTATCTGGAATTCAGGATGTTGAATGCTCCTGAACAGACCATCTACTGCTAATGTGTGGGAACATGTTTTTTTTTTCTTTTAAACAGCTTATTTAAGGGCTTCTGCTTTTTTAAATGTGTTTCTCACAGTCTTTGTGCTGCTTGCACAGCATGGAAGTAAAGTAGCATAACAGAATTTTTAAATTGAGTTTGTGGGATTTTCTGACTTCCCTCTCCTTCACTAAGAGGAGCAATAGTTTATAGTGGCATGGAAGCTATCCCTGTATTCTGAAACTGAAAAACTATGAGTGTTCAATTAAAAATCAAAAGTGGTGGTAATGGTTGTATTTCTTGTGGTCTGTCTCCCAACTTATATGTAACATTTTAACCCTGATAGGATCAAATTATGCTAGTCTTCTTTGTGGCAGTTGAAAAGGGAAATAATTAGGTATTCCTTTAAAAGTTCAAAAGCTTCCATTTCTTTCTGTTGGTTTTACTGCCAGTTGTGTGCATAATTGTCAGACAGCATGTTAAAGGAGCCTTTTGTTTTGAAATGTGCTGGAGAACTTTCCATACAGCATTAGGAGTAGAAGGCTTGAATGACCCTGTATAATCTAGTTTTAGTCTAACATTTAGGAGTGACTAGAGTTAAGGAAGATAACGCTGAAGATAATTTAAGGTATTCTAATATTTGTCTTATTAGCTAGTTCTTTAGGAATTAATTTACATGAGTTATTCTCTGGAGGTCCAGGCAAAAATCCTCTCTGGAAGTCAGCTGCAATACCTCCCTGATTCCCTGAGGATGGCAGCCTCATCATGTGTACTGAATTACCAGGCATTAGTATTTATCTGAAAGGGGTTTTGCAGGTGAGAATTAGTCTCTCCCTTCCTGCTGGCCACATCCTCACTTTTGTTTGTTTGCTTTCTTAGGATCCCTTGAGCTATACCAATAGTGTTTTTTCCCCCAGTGCTGTGTTGTTCAAAATAATTATGTGTTAAATATCTTCTTTATAGAAGAAACAAATGCAAATCTGCCTTGAAATCAACCCTGATGAATAATGCCTTAAAAGATGAAGTTGCCTGTTTTCTTGTTTAATGCTAACAATCTAGTTCTATTTCCCAAACATATTTCAACAAGAGCAACTGCCCAATTTTACAAGTTGTATAAAGCTCTGATAGGTTTGATACCAGAATGCCAGTGACTTAAAAAAGTGATTCGAAAGGCTGTAAAGGAAGTGTTGCTTTATTAAGTTTTGTCTTTGCCACAAAGGTTTAAAACGAGGTAGGATGGGACAGGTTTTCTTGAACTCAAGAGAGTCTGCACTCCAGTGTGAATGCAGCCACTGATACATAACCTCAGACATGGATTTGCAGATACAACTGACAGCTGCCAGGGTGTAGAGGACCTTGGACCATTGATAAAGGTGGTTCCCTAAAGGTAACTGATACCACATAAATACAGGGAGTAAGTGAACTTTGGGGTTTTTTTTCTGCTCCATGACTACAACTCAAGAGTGAAATGCCTGCTCAGGAAAGGGCAGTGGTTGTCCTCTCTGGGAATGTTTCAAATTTCCTTGATCTTTGCAATAATAAAGTTCTTAAATACAGCTGAGGCTCTGCCCCTCACTTCATTTCACTTGATGATGTGGGGGTAGTGCTGTATTTGTGTGTAATATGTTGAGGAAAGGGCTATATGAGTGCTGGTCTAACAGGGGACTTGGGCTGTTGCAGAGCAGTAAAACCCCTTCCTGTTCTAAGCCATGTCAAAAGAAGGAGTAAGGAATTAGCAGATTGCCAGGCAGGCACTACAGTGCCTTTGCCTTTCTTGTTCTCCCCAGTATTTTTCAGTGTTTTCCCCTTCATTCTCCTTTCTCTACCAGGCGTCAAATTGTGTCATCTGGGGTTATAAGTTTGGATGTAGATGTGGTTTAAAGACTTACTAATAAAATTCTCTTTGCAACTTGATTCTGTGAGGTGTTAAATGTCTCCTGTTAGATGCTGAGTGCTTGATGCAATGTGGGATTAGGATTTTAAGTCAAGTTTGTGCAGCGATGCTGTTATTTATAACAAATAATGGTGAAAGGATGTGTAGAATGTCTGAAATGGTAAAGAGGTGTTATCTGCAGGCTTGAACCTGTTTCTCTGTTAAGATTGGGCACAACTGCAGTCTTTCTAATGGTCTTTCGACTGGTTTAACCATCTTTTACAGTCTTAGAAACTTTTTTTAATGCTGATCCCTTTGAAAGCTGATAGTGTAATAACTTTCCAAAGCAAAATCTCTAAGGTCTGATAATACTTGCTGTTTACATGATATTTATTTGCAAAATTACTTGCATTGTGTTTTCTGTATCTAGCTATACTACTGTTCTATTATGTCTGGATAAAATAAATGGATCTAGTGGATTTTTTTTATGTAAATGGACCTTCAGGACTTCATGTTTTTCTCTTACAATGAAGGATGATGAATTTATCATGTTCCGTTGTAGTATTGGCTGGGTTCCTGAAATTATTTGTGTACAAGTACTTTGAGAGAAATGGAAGACAATTTTGCTTTCTGAGTTCTAATAATAGAATGATTTTTCTTTGGTGCAGCTTTATTCATAGCAAATTAATTATTATTATGGTAGAATATGACATAAAATTACTGCCTTTCTGTTATTAGTTACTTGTTACGGAGATTTACTGTCCTATTGTATTGAGTTACAGGAGCATTACAGAAAATTTTGCTAGAAGTTACTCAGTTCTATGTAGGCAATTGTGATTTTGCCTGTTCCTACAGGATGGTGAAAATGTCTTTGTTTACAGTATAGTGAAAAAGCAAATAGCTCTTCTCCTACCCACTAGGAGAAAGACTCATGAAGTGTGCATTAATTTTTTTGGGAAGAAAGGCACTGAACTCTTTACATGCAGTATGGGCAGGTGTGCACTGCAGAATGAAATGCAGAGCACTTGCCTGAAATTAATTGCAGCAGTGAGAAGGAATAGCAGGGGGTTGGTTTTCTTTCACGTGGAAGTTGCATTGCACAGTGTAAAGCAGTGAAAGCACAAACTATAATTCCTGTCTCCCTTTCTTCCACTGCCCTCCATCACCCAAAACTTCACCCCCAAGAGGCTCCTTCTCCAAGCATTGCTGTCTGAGTTAGTAAAACAAAACAGTGTCTGTGCTCCAGAGATGACTGAGATGGAATTAAATTATTACTAGAGAGTAAACAACGCTCTCTTATCTGGAGGGAAATAGCCCTCAGCAGAAATGTTTTGTTTCCTAATTTGACCAATTTACACAAATCAATTTAATGCATCTTTTGCCCTTGCTTTGACATTTGCATTCTCAGACACAGAAAATCCCAGCAGCAAGGGGAGAGAAGGCAGCTGGGCAAGGGGAGAGATGCTCAGTACAAGCTTCAAGTACTGAGAAATGTGAGAACTGACATCTGTCTGAGACACTTCTTCCAAAGTGTGACACACAGAGCAGTCCTCTGTGGGATTTAGTGGGGGATTGTGTTGTGGTACAGGAACAGCTGGCTACAAATACAGATAGCAGGCTTGAAAACACAGGCAAAAGGAAGCCTGTGCTAAGCTGGCTGCTGTTTTCTTCCTAATACTTTTCTAATCAACTGTATGTGTAAAAATTCTTTGGTTATTCCATTGATTCTTCTGGTATTTATTTAATTTATATATGTTTTGCTCTTGGTTTATTACAAGTATCCGACCCAACCTCCACATTACTTCCCCTTCCAGCCAAAATATTTGCCAGCTTTGATAATAAGTTTTTGTGGTTTTTTTTGTTTGTTTGGTTTTTTGTTTTGTGTTTTTTTTGTTTGTTTGTTTTGTTTTTTGTTTTTTGTTTTGTTTTTGTTTGGGTTTTTTTTTGTTTTGTTTTGGTTTTTTTTTAGGTTTTAAAAAAACATGTGTTTCTATTTTGCTTGATGCTGTAATAGATTGAGTTAGTCAACCATGATCAAGACAGGTCTGTAACTGGTTAAAAGATAAAATGCTTCTGAGCTGGGAAGGCATTAGAGATTAGTCTAAATATCTTGGTCATATGATTTTTTTCTCATTGGAGGTGGAAGGAAACTTAGCAGGGGCCCCATGGACCCAGCCCTAGTCACAGTTTTCAGATAGAATCAGAAATGGCTCTTTTAGAATATGTTTACCACCACTTTCCAGTTTAATGAAATTCTTCATATCATGTGTTACAGGTAGGATTTGGGGGGAGGGTGTGTATGCAGGCGATGGAGGGTGCCCAAACGAAATTTTCACCACTTCTTGTTCCAGTCCAACTTGAGTGGGTCTTTACATAGATGTAGCTTCGTCAGATGATCTGTGGTGTTCTTTGGTGTTTTGTTCAAGCCTTGCACGAAGGTGGAAATCAAAATCTGTGAAGCAGCCAAGTCAATAAAAGAAATTAACAGAATAATTAGAGTAAGGCGGGGGGGAAAAAAATGTGTATTTAGTGTGCCACAGTCCAAGGCCATTGGGCTGGATAAAACATCAGGCTTTGAACCAGGAAGTGTTTCATTGGAGTGGGCTTTGGATTCCCTATTATATTTATGTTAAAATGAAAGCTGGACATACTGCTGGAAGATAACTTGCTTCAGCACACTTGCATGACTTTGAAATCTGCCTAACTCTAAAAATCTCTAACATAGGTTTAATTTTTTTTTCAGCAAAGCTCATTTAGTCCAAAGAACAGAAGGCTTGGTTGAAGTATTAAGAGATTCAAGTACATTCATATGTGTGAAAAATACCTGCACGAGAACTGTAGAACAAAGAGAAGGTGTTTTATGAGTTGTAATTAAGTCTTATAAAAATTTAGGGAGGATACTTCAGTGGTGGAAGCAAAGATCATAAGTACTTGTAGGGCTTTTAGTTTTAATTGGTTGGGTTTTGGATGTTGTTGTTTTGTTGTGGTGTGATTTTTTTTTTGTTTATCTGGGGGGTTTTGGTTTACAGTTTGGTTTTGATAGGGTGTTTTTTGGTGTTTTTGGTTTTTCGTTTGCTGATTTGTTTTCAGTTTGTGGAGTTTTAGGGCATTTTTTTGTTAATTGTTGCTGGTTTTTTCGATTGGTTTTTTGGGGATTTTTGTTGGTTGATTCATTCATTGGGGTTTTTTTAGTTTGGTTTGTTTTTTTGTTATGTAAGAGCCATAATGTAATCTTGCAAGGAACAAGCATTGCTTTACCAGAACTTGCTGCTTTCTAGTATGGGAAGTGTAGGTGTGAAGACTGGAATCAAGGTATTTAAGGAATTGGCAACTTGCCCTTTTTAGATGTCCGGTACCTGTAATTTTTTTGTTCTAAAAGAACTTACATGAGCCTAGGGAGATTTAAGTTGCATGGAATTCCAGCCCTTCTCACAAGTCCATCAGATCTGCAAATTGCAGAGTTCTCCACACACTACTTTAAGATGTGTGGATCCATGGTCTGTAAGGTATGAATGTTCACCTGTGGCTTGACTTGGGTCTGAAAAACTTGTTGAGCTCAGTCTCTTATGCCAAGTAGTTTGAGGCTAATGGGAGAGAAAGCAGACTACTGGGCTCAAGAGGTGATGTGCAGGTCAGACCTCCACATTTCCAGCTCCACAGGTGGGATTTATAGCATAGGGGTAAGCACACACACCACAACACTGGAAGGTGCTTCTATAGCTGGATCATCCAAACACTCCCACACCTCACTTCTGCTGCAAAGTGAAGACAAAATGTGTTTATAGGCATGCTGGATCAGAAGGCAGTATTAAGTGGGTTGGAGGCAGTGATTTAAGGAAAGAGCCATGAACCTGTGCATGTGAGCAGCATTCTTGTCAAGTGTGTTCACAGATGTCAGTTTGCTTGTCAAAATGAAATCATGTTAAGAAAAAACAAAACTTCAGGGGAGTTCCCTCTATTTGTGATTCTTGGAAGGTTCATACAGACTGAGTAAAAGCCCCATTTCCCAGAGTACAGTCTGTTCATCTGTGTTGGTTGATAGTGGGTAACAACATAATAAGGTATGTAATATAAGGAACTAAAAGATAAAAAGATTTAGGTAGTCATAGATGCATTGATGGAAGTGGTGTGTGTCCAGCTGTGAGCTGCAGTGAACAGAAGACACTTCAGTCAGCTGCAAGGAGGCCTATGAACACATTTGTGTAATTTGCCTCAAGGGTAGTGTTTAACACAGAGTAAATAACAGAAGAAGGACTTGTCTGAGTTAACTGCTGTTGTGTATCAGACTGGAGACCATTGTGGATTGTGGAAGTATAGTTTTGTTTTACTGTGTTGCATCACTAGCTATTGCTCAAACCTCTGACTACTTTGGGCTGTTTTGGTTGTTTGTTTCTGTAACTTTTATATTAACAGCTAGTGATCAAATTCTTCTTAAATTGGTGAGGGATAGTCATAATAGACAAACCCCATCTATCTTCATGTATATGTGTGGGGTGATATGGCAAATACGTGGAGCTAAAAGGATGCAGTTGTCAAATATATGGTGGTCACTTGTGATTGAAGAAAGTCCTTACAAGTACAGTGCACTTAAGTCAGAGGAAATTACTTATGCTGGAATAAATGGGCACTAGCATTGTTTTATGGAGAGGACTGGCAGAGGTGAAAGATAGACAATAGGCACCACATTCTTTTAAAAACTCCTTAGGAATGGGATGCAAAGCAAACAACCGTATGAACTCAGTGATGAAAACATGTTAAAAATTTTCAATGCAAAGCTATTTGTGTTTAACTTTTCTTTTTTTTCACATATCAATGCACCTAAATTAAAGAAAAAAGACCGAACATAACAAATAGAGCACTTCTTGCCTGGAAAAGATGTGTGTTTAGGTTTGGGGTTTTTTTGACATTTAACTGAAATCTGTCTTTGTGCTTGTTGTGATGCAAAAGTCTCAAACTGTCTTTGCCACCAAGATCCCGTTTTTGTCCTCAGGATAAAAAAACCCTCACAACTGTTTTCTACTACTGCATTAGTCTGTTATTTAGCTATTACTGAAGGAACACCAAAAAGCCAAAACCCCATCCTTTTCTTAAAACATTCCTGACATTTCAACTCTTTAAGAGTGTGATTTATGTTATCCTAAATCAGTCTCCTTGATACTAATCAATACTTTCTCTCAGTTTTAAAACAGGAAATAGCTTCAGTCTGTGTTTAAATCTTGCAATGTCTCATGTCGTGACCTTTTAGTAGTTTGTGCCTTTTCTCCCCCCATCCCAGTTTTTTCTTCTTTTCCTTCGCACAAAGGCCCCTCAGCTTGTCCTTGGGTTTTTTCTGAACAGTAGAAGCTGTAGATATTTCAGTTCCTACTTTTGGGTACTTGTATCTTAGAGGTTTCTAGTGCCTACTTTATCACCTTCTTTGGCCTTTCCCTTTGTTTTCTTTTTCTTTTCATATCATGCTGTATTCTTCTGAACTACTCATTTTGTCACATCCACTTCAGTCCCAGAGTACAGGCTTCTGGTAGTCTGCTTCTGCTGCTCCATCTGTGGGGATAATGAGCTCCTTGACACCAGCTGTATAAATCTCTGTTGTAGGCAGTAGTGTCAAGTCAGTAGGAGCATATGGGAGATTAGTTCTGTGTCCAGACAGGCTGTATGGGTATCCAGTGATGCTGTGCTTTGGGAAGTGGAAAGCCTGTATTTCCTTGTGGCATTCTGTTCAGTAATTCAGTGGTGTTAAATCTGCTGCTGAAGGGACACTTGGTATCTCTCCATTGGTTTTCATTTGTTTCATTTGGAGACCTAACAAACAAAACATACTGGAGGACTATTAGTCTTAGCTGAGTAGACATGTATTGAGAGAACCCTGTATATAACTTTAACAGACCTTGGCATAGTTAACAGGATCTTCTAGGAGGGGCCCAAGGGCTAAACTGGATATCAGGCTTAACTTTTTCAGACATTGAGAAAGGAGGCTTCTGGCAGAGCAGCTGTCTGACAGGATGCTGGTGCAATGAGGAATGCTGGTATTAATTTATTAATTCATGTACCAGAATAAAAAGATGGCACTGCTGCACTTCTGCTTTTTTTTTCTTTTTGTTTGTTTTTTTTTGTTTGTTGTTGTTGTTGTTTTTTTTGTTTTTTTTTTTGGTGCAGATATTTACTGTCTTTATGAACAGGAAATGTTTAAAAAAAAAGTGCAGAAAAAATGTCTGCTAGCTTACTGTCTGGTTTATTCCTTTTTCTTCCCCTACAAGATACGTTGTGGGGATTTTTTTTAAGAGAGCTGAGTCTCATGAGCGCTGTCCTCAAGTTAGTTTCCTGGTTTAAAATCTGCATATGGTAATGTAATATTCTTCCCCAGGGAAGATTTTTTTATGGCATATGTAAATGAAATAAGACCAGCCCCTGGTGGTATTGACAGGATGCTGAGAAGGAAGCTGCCTGTGTATTAACGTGCTTGCAGCTTAGGTCATTCTCACCGAACCCTGCAGCTCTGTGAGGTTCAGCTGCTTGGTGGAGGTGACTTCTCATTCTTTCAGTGACCCTTTGTAAAATGCTGTTTCATTAATGAGAAATATTTTTTTTACAGACATCTCTTCCCTAAACTGGAGATGATACTGAATTGGATGTGTAATAGTTCTGTTTATACAGGCATAATTAAAGAAATGTGAGCAGGAATCCAGCCAATGTCTGGTGTAAACATTACAATGGAAATAATCACTTTCTTTTGTGATCATTCAGTTCTCTGGATCAAACTGACTTCTCCATATTTTAATCCCTTTGGGAATGGTGTGGTTTCCTTTACTTAAACTTTCAGAGAATCTTTGATTTCTATCAATTTCTTTGTTTTAAAAGACAGGAGTTTTAGTGAGAATGGGATGAGATTTCAGGAGACAGCAAGAATAACTGGAACATGGATTTTCCAAAGCAGTACTAGATATCATTAGATATATTACACTTTTAAAAAGTTGTCTTTTGTGCTAACAGCTTGGTTTAAAGAAACTTTGTAGTTTTCTTTCCAGAACAGGACAAAAACGATCTGGACAAAACTGATCCTCGACACCTTATGTTGTACTTGATGAAATATGGTGTTACTTGGTAGATTTCTTCCAGAACTCATCAAGCTCCCTAATTTCACAGCTGGAAGCTTCCTTGGGATTTTGGTACACTGAGAAGATTATTTTTCCTACATTCAGAAAGCAGTAAGCTTTTTGTCTGCTTTACATAGTGCTGTGTTGAAATCAAAGGTTCTCACAGGTTCTTTTCCCCTCTAACAAATATGAGTAGCAGAAGGAAAAACATCTTTAATGGGTAATTTATTTCCACCAAGTCTTCTTGTTTAGAAAGTTGGTAATAAAGCTGAGGAACTTCTGTCAAGCAAAACAGTAGCAAAGGAGACAAATAGGAAATTTTATGTAGCAGGAAAATCTAGTTTGTCTGATGCAAATTTTGTTGTACCAGGTGTGTAAATTGAAGAGCCTTTGACATCTATCCAGATGGAGTAATGACCATTCAAACCAATGTAGCTACACTGACCTCGAAATCTTTCAGTTCAGTAGTGGTGCCCAACATTTTATTATAGAATACTTCCAGAACAGTTTATAATGAGACATTTGCAGGCCACATGTTCTAAGTATCCTCTGTTTTGTACCAAAACTGCTGCCCTCTCATTCTTCTCTCCAATGAGTGGTGACTCCTACCCCTCATCTGATCAGGTGACACCATGCATTTTAGCTACACAGCATATTTGCTGTTATCGTTTGCATCAAGTAAGAATAAATATATTCTCTGGGATAGCTGGTAAAATACTGTTTTAATGTTTTTGCTGATTTTAAGATTGCTTTTTATGTTAAAGGATAACTCAAGAATGATTAAGGAGAAATATTTTATGTCTTTTTGCATATACACGATGTCTGACTGAGTCCTTGCAGGGGAAAATCTTGGTGTAATTAGATCTTTGTTATCCTTTCCTGTGAGAGCTCCTTGGGATTTTGCTCTCTATTCCTTTGTGTTTCCTGTTTGCTTTGCATTTTGGAAGTGTGTTAGCTCAAATAGGTATTTAAGACAACTGCCACCCAAGAAGCAAGGGAACAAAAGTATCAGTAAATACCTAAGTACATGGAAGAAGAATTTAATTGTCCTTGTTGCTGTCTGAAGTTTCAAGCGTAATGATGGCTGTGCTTTATTATTTTTCTCCTATGCTTTTCATTTCTTGAGAAGGCTTCCTTAGTACTGATGTCTAAAGTCTGTTGAAGGCTGAGTATTCTTTTAAAAATGTTCCATTGCTGTTGCATGTCCTTCTTGTCTCTCATTGCTGAATTAAAGAAGCAGCTGTGGTATACATGCAGTGAAAAGGAATTAGGTATCTTCATTTTCTTGGTAGCTGATTATTCAATTAGAATTTGTTATCTTGGGATATTTTTGTTAAGATCTATATTATGATATAGATATCATAATATTGGATTCTTAAAAGTTGCTGCAGCCTTCAAGTGTCTCATTTACAACTGAGGAGTTGCTTAAGCCTGCAACAGAACAATAGCAAAAGGACCCTGCAAGACAGAAGTTTCATAACTGACCTACTCTCTGCCAGATATGGAAGAGGCAAAATACAAATTAAGGGGGTGATAGATCAAGCATATGAATCCAGAAGTTTTGTGAAAAGGCTGTCTTTTGTCTTTTGTGAACACCCCCATTCTGAGAAAGACATAAACAATGAGAGTACAAGAAGACGCCATGTTCGAAAACACTGCAACTTTTCAAAATTCCTTATAAGTTTAAGATACTCTATGTTTTGTCAAGCTGCTATATGCTGTCAGTGGTAACTGATTTCTTCTTGCATAGGAGAAAAACATACAGAAAAGTAGGCTTATCACTGTCAGGATTTCAGTACAAAGTGGTAAGGGGTCATGGCAGTGCATTATGTTTCACTGCACAAACTGCTATCCAGTCCACTGCAGTTCTGCAATTCACTGCACAAATTGCTGTCCAGTTTGTTGCAGTTCTAGAAGTAGAAGGTGAGCTTTTCTTATCCAAGAGGTTTTTAGTAGGCTATCTCCAGACCTTATGGATGACATTGCATTACAGCTGTTCTTTAGCTACAGGTAAATCCACATAGAAACTTAGATTTGTTGTAGTTGTCAGCCAGTGATCTTTGGCCTGCTTTCCTATGTGAATGTCAGTGTTGGACCAGACCCAGTCTAATCCAGTTTTTGGTTCTAAACACTGACCAATAGTGACTGCCTTGGGAATGTGTGTATAATTAATAAATGAAACCTCTGTTGCCAGCAGCTGTATCTGCATCTTGTTTTAACAATCCTTCATTGATCTTTTTTCGTTCATAAATTTTACATCTTTTTCTCTGAAATGTGTTTAAACTCTAATCTCAATTAGAGATTATTCTGTAATCTCACCCTGGACAGAGGGTGTTATGTACTGTGCAGAGGAAGTATTTTCTTTTCCTTTTAAATCTCCCTGGTAATTTCATTGGATGCCATCAAGTTCCTGCATTTGAAGAAGTTAAGAATAATCATACTCAGACTGCTTTTCTTCCCCCTCTTCCTCCCCAGTAAATATGCCTTCAGTATATTGACTTTTAGTTGACTTTTTCAGGCAGAGGCTCCTTGTTTGAAAGGACTTTCACCTTTTTGTTTTTCCGTGCCCCCCCCTTTTTTTTTTGTTTGTTTGTTTGTTTGTTTGCTGGTTTGTTTTAGGGTTTTGTTTTTTGTCTTTTTTTACACTTTTGGTTCTTTTTATCTGATTGAGAGAAAAGGGCTGCCGCTAAAGAGTAGGATGCAGTGGATTTATGCATTTGCATAATGGAGAGTTTTGTCATTTATATTTTGTGGGTTTATAAAGTTGTTGACTTTATGGACCTAGGTGAGTAATTTCCTTACATGGAGCTGAGATTCCTAGACCCAGAAATATGATTCATTCCAAAGCCTGCATAACAACTAAAGTGCCGAAGGTCTGTAAACATATGGCTTCTAGCTGGTCACCTCCAAGGTGAGACTGGGACTGAGATTAATGAGTAGCTGTTATGCCTGAATTTGTCTGAGATGCGTGAAATAGACCTCCATATGTGTAAATGCTTTTAAGGAATGGCTTTGGCGTGCATACTGAAGGCACCACATGAAGCAGGCTTAAGCTGTTCCTTAGACTGTGGGAGTTTAAAGCCACAGTGTTTCCCTTCCTCCTGCCTGCCTGAAATCAGGTTTAGGTAAGGTATGCTATTCATCTCCCATTGTGCCACTTGAAGAAGACAGAACAGCAGATCTTGATTTCTAAATCCTATTGCTGTTGTTGTGTATCCAGTTATCCAGAGGGAAAAATGTCTTCCTGTCCTCTAGCTTTATGCCTGTCCACTGAAGTGGATTTAGTAATGTGTAAACCTTACTAATAAACCTCAAGAAACAATTCATTTAACCTTCTGTGTTTTGTTCATCTGGGACATGGTCAGTTAAATATAACGAGAGATTTGTTTTCTTAGCTATTAAATAGCTTCCAATTAGAGAGTACGCATCAGGGAAGAAAAAAAAAAAGACATTGTGCCGAACCCGGGAAGGGTAGAACCTAACACATTTCAACCAGATTTTTTATGACTTCTGGCATACTTGAAAGATTCATACATCATTGGTTCAGGTTTATTTTTTGTGTGTGTCTTAGTGTTCTGTGAACAGTACGGCCACTGAGTAGAGAAACAGAGTATTAGGACTGGTGGTGGAAAGTTGAAAATGTCTTCCCTAAAGTAACGCCAGAGGAGTTTGTCACTGGAATAGCTCCAGTGAAAGGATGTTGAAAGAGAGGTGAATCAGTGAAATGGAAGAAAGAAGAAAGAATTTTAAGTAGCATAAAAAGGGAAGTGGGGGGTCATGTTTATTTTCTCTAATTATGATTTCAGGAGAGTAACTGGCTGCAAAATTAGTTAATTATCTTGTGTTTATTGTAAACTTGTATGCTTTTTCTGAAGACACCAGAAGTGCTTTTGCTTCATAAATCAAATTAAATCAAAGAGCTTTCATTATATTACAGAGCCCTATAAATTGATGTCACAACTTGAGAAAAACACTTTTATCTGCAAGCACTTAAGAACACACACTGCCACTTTCAGAACCATGCAAGATTTTAGTAGCTGGCTTGTTCAACTCCTTTCAGCTTTCATGCTGACACATACCATATTGAAGACATGGGTTGTTTGTATAATACTTGGTTTGATGTTTTTTCGTGGTACTTTCAGTACTGTTGAATCAATCAAAGGAAGTTACTGCTCTGTTGGGCATTAGCATACATTTAGATATTTCTGCTTTTAGAGCTGTTCACAGAGGAAAAGGCTTTTATGTCAGAAGGCAAGTAAACACTACGACTGCCGCTGCTTTGAGCTGTGCTGTTACTTCTGACCCACGTGTATTTGAAAGTGAGCCTGTTTTTACAAGCAGTTATTCCAGTTTGGGCCATGTTGTCATGAAAGGGTCCCTCTTTTCCTCTTTTTGAATTTTTAAATACTTTAGTCTTTAGCAACTGCGTGAGTGCTGCAGATGGGGAAAGGACTCAGTTGCTCATGTGATGATTTGCTTCATTCATTGATTATCATGCACAGTTGAGTTGACTTCTTTATCTCCTGCTGCACATTCTACTGGGAATAGTAATGCTAAGACAGTTGGTAATGCTGAATATTCATAATTTGTGTATGACATGTGGATGTAACTTCCCTTGGAAACTTTTTCACATGAATTTATTGGGAAAACCCAGTTCTACAGAGGCCTGACTAATCGTCTGGCCCTTTTTCAAGCCTCATTAAATTCCATGAAGGATTAGTTTTCTGACTGGGTTTGTAGTGATTACTGTCAGCTACTAAATTGAGTAAAGAGCCACTTAAAATGCATCTGTGCCTCTTCTAATGTCTTACTTAATACTGTTTTATAAATGTCACAGATAAGTAGTGAAGCACAGGAAGGGATAGAAATGAATAAAAGTGTGTCTGAGATATAAAAGGCTGGGAAATCTTATTGTAGAAGTTAGCATTGACTATGATAATTATGGCCCAATGTAATTAAAAAAGGTTTTGTTCTTCTTGAACCCTCTGTCTTTTGGTCAGCCTTACTTGTAAATATATGTGAGAATGCATTTAGGAAGACTCCAACTCAAATATATATGCTTAAGTTTTGTAGAAAAATTAGGCTAATGGTCTGTTTTCGGTTCTCTTACATATCCATGCACAGTTTTCTTAAATTGCAAGAATTAGATCTCGTTCTTGTTTTCCTTTATCTAGCAAAGGTAAGAGAAAGAAACCAGAAATGTCTGTTACTACAAGGTCTTTCTTTGAGAAGTAGGTTATGATCAGACATTATCAACTATTGAGATGCAGATGTTAATTTTTGCTCGATTTGGAAATAGTAATGTGGTGAGTGCTAAAAATGTGAGTGCATGAGAGCTGACCATCTTTGGAAACAACCTTTACCATGTGGAACTTTTTGCTGGATCAGAGCAGTTTCTGTTGAGTCTACACTGACTGTCTAGCTTATTCAAGAGATATTTTTATTTCTTCTGATGGACTGGCTTTTATGCCAGATGTTTTGGGGTTTTATAAACTGAAAAGTCTATGGCATAAAATAACCAAGAAATTTTATAATGTCTACCCAAAGAGCTGTTAACTTAGAAATTGCCAAGTCTATGTTATCTACTGCTAAAATACAAAAATTTCAAGTTAAAGAAATTATGCCTAAGTTGTTTTTATGCCTTCAATACCAGTGGGTTATTCAGGCAAGAGAAAGGGAGTGATGTGAAGGTGCTGATGGATGAGGAAAAGGCAAGGCTGGAAGGAGAAAACTGTTTACCTGGGGAAGATGCTCCAATAACAAATACATGCAGGGGAAGGAGATGAGGTCACTTCTCTACTTCAGTGCCCGGTCTCGCTGGAGACTTTCAGCATACAAGGCAGCATGTATGCTAAGTGAGCTTGTTTGAAACCCAGGCCTCACTGTGTGATGAAATCACATGGGAAACCCTCTTCAGGGGCTGTTTCAGTCTTTTAGTAGGGAAGAGCCTCTCTTGTCACTAAACTGAAATTTCAGGTGTAAGTCTAGGTGTTTTCAGTCTGTGGTCATTGGCCCATGTTTCATTGTTTGATGTGACAGGCAACTCTTCGGGTAACTCCATATTATGCAGTAGTACATTGTTGTTAAGCTGCCTCTTACCTGCGCAAGCCCAGGTGACACAACCTCCTCTTACATGTTACATATTTTAGACCCCAGACCATCTTAGTAATTCTCTGCTGGGCTCTTTACACTACTGGAAATGTTACCTCACCTGTGCTGAGGAGAGGACTGATAATAACTTGTGTCTCTGTCCTGGTCACACTTGCGTCCTGGTTCATTTCCCTAGTGTATGGTGTGCCTTGATCACACTAAAGGTGTTTTTCAGGCTCACACAGAACCTGATGACCACCATAACCAGGTTATGGACTGACCATTTTCAAGCCTGCATTAGTACATGCTTTCCAAGATATGGAGTTTAGTCCTTCTCTGAACTCTGTGAGGCTTGTTAGCTCAGTCCCTGATTTTATGATGGTTCCTTTAAGTAAAAGCCCTTTGACTCCTTGTAATCCAGTCCGCTTAGTTCAGCATCATCCTCAGATCTGCTGAGGGTATCCCTTTTGTCAGCATCTGGGTTACTAATGATGCTGAGCAGGATGGAACCTAATGGTACCTCTGACCATTGCCACTTTGACACTGAATGTTTGTCCTTATTCCTGTAATATAGAACTTTATACTATATGAAGTATGTATGATATATTAGTTACGTCTTTAATATGTTAGAACTGTTGGGTCTGCAGGTAATTGCTCTGCCCTGCACCAACGTGTTGGTTTGTGTTGGGGGTGTTATTCTTACTGAACAAGGTGAACATGAATAAAATCCGTACTCCTAAAAATTAAATGGCAGGGAATCTATAGTACTATTATACATAAGTGCATGTAGAGAATAAGCAGTTTTTCTGTTCTATGTAAATTATTTGGATTATTTTTACATTCAGAAAATTTAGGTATTTACTTTTTTTGGCGTTCAATGTGTTTTTACAGGTTTTTTAATCCAAATTGCTAACTTTGATTTTTAAAATCACAGTCAAGTATAAGATTAAAGGTAATTAGTAGTTTGTGATCTTTATGGTTTTCCATTATACTCATGGGAGAGTTGCTCATATAATCTCTCTCCATCTTCATGAAATGAGTGTTTTGAACACTTTCATGTTAGATTAGAGTAGCTGTGACCTCCTGGAGATTTGTGGTTTTGATTATACCTTGAACATCACTGCCAGAAAGCTCCTGGCAAGGCTGCTCTGACCCTGTTTGGAGAAATGGAGTGTAGAGAATTGTACAGATGTGTACAAAGTGTAATCACTTTTTAAATCTTAGGTTAATGAAAGGTAGTGCCCTGAAGGTGTGTGCTGGTAGCCCAGCGGGACAGCCAAGCCTCTCTGGCTGTGCCATGTGAACTCTTATGGTGGATTCTCAAACGCAGTTGTCATCACCAAAACAATTGGCACATCTGATTTTAGGAGGCTTGAAATCATCCTCTTGTGTATTGCCCCCATCCATTCCCCTCTGTCCCCCAGGCTCTCAGGCACAGTTCGTTTAAAGGCTCTATGTACATACTTTGTATCCTGCAGTCTAGACCAGCTTATAGAAAGCATTCATTATACATCTACTGAGCCTGTTGAATTTGAGCACTTTTCGCATTACCACATCTGTATTCCACTTTTGTAATGTATCTTGAGATCCTGCTTTCCAGTTACCAGGTCATATTTGAACATGGGGCTCAGTTTTTACCTCAATACCTGTTTAGCTATAGGATTTTTCAGTGTGTTGTATTTGAAAATGAATTGCTGTTACCTGAATATTGCCAGTATGTGAAATATATAACCTTTTCAACTTCCAATATATCCTAAAGAGATTTTTGTGAATTTAGGCTTCCAAATCTTAGCTTTTAACTTAAAAGATAAATCAAAATGTGCTGCGTAAATTGACCGTTGACTGCATGCTGCTACAAAAGCCATATTATTAAGTCAGGTGTGTGTGCATAGGCTCAAAGCTGTTCTCTAGACAAAAGTTACTGTAAGCTGACCTTCTTTTCATGGCTGGATTTAAAAAAGTAAGCATCAGCTTAGCTGTACTGATATGCACTGGTACACATGGAGAGTATCCTATCTAACTCACAAAAGCTGCTTTTCTGTTTTCTTTACAGCCCATGAATTTTTCAGCATGGGCAACTAATTTTTCCTCCCAGGTTTTTTGCTTCTAATCTTGCTTAAGACATGAAGAGCACTGGCGAATACAGTTCAACTTCAAGCAATTCTTTTTTTTGTCTCAATTTTTATAGTATCTGTTTAGGGAGATGTTTCATGTTGTCTGGCTTATTTAGCTCTTTGAGTTTTTGATGAGTCTGTAGGTGACCGAGGTGTTGCATTATTAATAAATAAGGTAGCTTTGTCTGATACTTCAAATTCCATTGATGCTTGTGACTTGGATGTGGTCAAATTCAGTATTGCTGTGGCACTAATGGTTTGAAGAAGCCCAGTGCTTAAAAATCATTGTAGCAGTGGGGGAACAACTCTCTTCTAAAGCTGATATGATAAAGAAGTGTTTATGGAAGAAATGTGATCTTCTCTGGCTCCAGTAGTGTGCTGGTACTTCACACTGCCTATCAGTTGCCCAACAGTTCACCTTAAAAGACCACAAGTTAATAGGAAAGGGCTCATCATTAAGCCCGCTGAAATGTTTCAAAGCTGGTTTTCTGCCCAGGCAAGAAGTTCCTTTAGGCAATGTCCTTCTGCCAGCTTTCAGGAGAAATTTGACACAAGTGCAGCTATTTTCTCTATGCTGTTCCAAAGCTCCTTACGTGTAATTATTCCTGTGTCTATCTTTATTCCCCTTAGTAAAGAGTGGTGGAAGGCATGATTCTTCTTGGCAACTTAGTACTAATTAAGCATGTCTTGTGATAGCTGGACATGTATGTTACCAAATGGGAACTGCAGCATTTTGTGTTCTTTCTGTAATGATGAAAATGTTTGACATTCTAACGACCTGGCTCCTAGTTCTGGATTCTTAGCCTAATTCAGGAAGCAGAATCATTGTCCTAGTTTGTTACATTAAGCAAAACGTTTGTGCTTTTTTTAACGGTCTGTACTCCACAGAGCACAGTTCTGTGTTAAGCTCTGTCTCTACTGATATGGGTGATCCTGTGGTTAGGAATATGGATGAAGAACTAAAAGTCATATGTGGAAAAGAAAAGCAGCTTTCAAAGCTGAGACACATTCAGGAAATCAAAGTTGCAATTTCTTTGATGCATTTTTTGTCTAAGCTCTTGAAGATCCCTTTTACTAACAGCAAGGTATCCAGCTTTGAGCTTTCAAGAGACTTAATTCTGACATCAACGTAAGTTTGGGAAAAGAGGAGACAATTGAGTTTTTTGAGACCTTTCCTTGTAAGTTAAGCATTTCTGGCTGTGTATATGTAAGAGCTGTTTATAAGTGCTCTAAGGAGTAAGTTTTGTCACTGGACTGTATATGTTCATCCTGGGCTGTTTAAGTACTCCCTGACTGCACCAAAGTGCCTGCACAAGCTTCTGGGGACAATCTGCTCAGGCAGTGTGGGAGAGGTGAGACTGGACTATGTTGGCCTCCTCTTGCCCAGCAGTTGCCCACACTATTGCAGCAAGTGGTGTTCTTATGTCTCGTGTGACAGCCTGTTATGCACGGCTTCAGTTTCACATGCTCTTCTCTGCAACCTTCCATCCTTGGAAGGTGCTTGGCAGTCAAGGGTGCAGGGGATCAGTATGAGTTTTGTTCACTCTGCCATCTGCTCTTCTATTTTGCTCTTACAGAGGCGCTGCTACTTAGCAGAGCTGTTTTCACAAACTACAGGACACTTCTGTGTCTTAAACAAGATACGCGTGTATATTTTTTTTTGTGTTTGAAGGTTACAGATTGCCCTATGTCCTGGGTTACTGCTGAATTGTATCCCCATCCGTCTGTTTAAATCAAAAATGAGTTCTGCACCTTTAAGACTGGATCTAAGAGTGAAGAAGAAACAGTGGAATGTCTGAGGCGGGTGTTTTCAAAACATCAAGATAAGAGTTTGCAGTTTTGGAGGACACACAGGGAGTGTTGGCTGCAGTGCGGACGGCGGGAGAGAGCTCTCCTTTGCTTTCTGTTAGTTCGTGGCTAGCTGAAGCAGAGAAGTTTTCCGGACTGTGAGTTTCTTTTCCTTTTTTTTTCCTTGGAACTGTTCAAACCTACTCTGGACTAACCCCCAGCAGAGCACCAAGAGCTCATCCCTGTGGCCCACCGGGCCTGGCTTGGGCCTGGCATTTCCCAGTGCCAGGGACTGACACAGACTGAGCGAGCCGAGCTGCACCCCCGGCACAGACTGGCTGGATTTGTCATCTCTGCGGAGAAGCAGGAGGTTTTGTTCCTTGGTGTTCATTTGTTGTGCTTGGCCTGTTAAATAAACACATTTTTTCCACTTTCCTCTAAGGAATTTTTTTTGTTTTGTTTTGTTTTTTTCCTCTTTTCCTTTCCTGGACCAGTTGGGGGAAGGGGCCATTGGATTGGTTTTCTGGAGGGACCTATTCAGAGGTTCCTTCCCAAATTTGCCTTAAACCAAGACATATACAGTTAATTGGCGCCCAACGCAGGGCTGGAGAAAGTGGAAAAATTGTACTGATTGTATTTTAGTTGTACTTTGTATTGGGATAAAGCAGTCAGCAGCTATGTTGTTGCTTGAACTCATAATGTCTCTCTCGGTGGAGGCCTTTCTGGGTTTCTGTTCCCTAGGCTTTTTTGAGGTTTTAATACCTTTCTGGTCTTTAGGTTTATTCTCTTATTCGGAAATAGCTCCAGTGTTGTTCCTAACACGTAGTTTTTACTGTAGAGGAGCATGTATTAGAATAGCTATTGTACTGGGCTCAGTGATAATGATTTATAGGAAGTTCATAAAGGTACTGGAGTTGGTGGCAGGTATGTTTGGTTTATGGATCTTTCGTCTTACCTTGCGTCCCAGTTCCAGTAACATGTTTTGGGGGTTTATTAGTAATTACACTCAGTTGGTTAGAGAAGAAGGAGGGGATGAGGCTTTTCAACCTCTCCTTTCCCTCTTCTCCTTTGAAACTGTTACATCACTTTTTAAGAATGTTCAGTTTCCTTTGAATGCCAAGGATACCACCTTTCTGATATTTCAGCTGGTAGGTTTCCTCTATGTAGTCTGCAACTTCTCTAGAATGAGGGTTGAGATCTCCAGAGTAGCTGCTGAGACCCCTGACCCAGAAGTAAAGCCAGGTGTGCAGAATCCTGAGTGGTGTGGAGAATGGGAGGATATGGGCCAAACCCTGAAGGAATTTTCTGACCCTGTATCCTGGGACTTTCCACGTGAACAAATTCAGAACCCAGCCAGGGTAGGAAAGTACTTGAAAGAGAAGTACCATGATGATACTAAGGAGAGAAAGCTCATTGCAATAAGCTGGGCCTTGGCATATGCTTATCGCACACTGCTAGATACTGTAGGGCAGCAGACAGAGGCAGCGGGGCAGGGAGATAAATCAACAGCTAAACCAGACAGTGAGCTTAAGCCAGCAGCTAAACCAGACAGTGAGCCTAAACCACTGGCAGTTGCTGCAGGAAGGAAGCACACAACTAAAACTGATAGGCGGGTGGAGGATGAGGACCCAGGTGAAGGAACCTCAAAACCAGCAACTGACAGAAAGGCAGAAGTCAGAACAACTGGCACAGGGTCAGAAGCCAATACTGAGTCCTTCTCCCTGAAGGACCTTCGTGGCCTAAGAAAGGATTACACTCGACGACCTGATGAATCCATAATTAGTTGGTTAGTCCGTCTTTGGGATGCTGCAGGTGAGGCTACAGTTCTGGATGGCACTGAAGCAAGGCATTTGGGATCTCTGTCACATGATCCAGTTATTGACCAAGGAATGATGAGGGGGGCCAACCCTCACAGCCTCTGGGAATGGGTCCTAGGAAGTGTGGCACAAAGATATCTGTGTGCAGACGATCTCTATATGCAGCAAACACAGTGGAAGACCATGGAGCAAGTGGATTGCCCTCATCACACAGCGCGCCCGAATTGGAAACCCAAATTGCCCTGGAATTTTAGAGATAATTATGAATTGGCCAGAAGGTGAAAACTTTGGTCTCATGGATGAAGAGGAACAGGAACAAGTGACACGGGCTGAAGAAGCTCCACCATACAACCAACTGCCCCCAGAAGAAACAGGCTACGCCCTTTTCACTGACGGTTCCTGTCGTATCGTAGGGATGAACCGGAAGTGGAAAGCAGCTGTATGGAGCCCCACACGACAGGTTGCACAAGCTGCTGAAGGAGAAGGTGGATCAAGCCAATTTGCTGAACTCAAAGCTGTTCAACTGGCTCTGGACATTGCTGAGAGAGAGAAGTGGCCAAAGCTCTACCTATACACTGATTCATGGATGGTAGCAAATGCACTGTGGGGATGGCTAGAGAAGTGGAGAAAGGCTAACTGGCAGCGTAGAGGAAAACCAATCTGGGCTGCTGAAGAGTGGAAAGACATTGCTAGTCGGGTAGAGAAGCTGCCTGTGAAAGTCCGCCATGTAGATGCCCATGTCCCCAAGAGTAGAGCTAATGAGGAGCACCACAACAATGACCAGGTAGACCAGGCTGCAAAGATAGAGGTGTCAAAGATAGACTTAGATTGGCAACACAAGGGAGAGTTGTTTGTAGCTCGATGGGCCCATGATGCCTCGGGCCATCAGGGTAGAGATGCCACCTATAAGTGGGCATGAGACCGAGGGGTGGATCTAACCATGGACAGTATTTCCCAGATTATCCACGACTGTGAGACGTGTGCTGCCATCAAGCAGGCCAAGAGGGTGAAGCCCCTCTGGTATGGGGGGCGGTGGTCTAAGTACAAGTATGGGGAGGCCTGGCAGGTTGACTACATCACACTGCCCCAGACACGCCAAGGCAAGCGCTACGTGCTCACAATGGTAGAAGCCACCACAGGATGGTTGGAGACCCACCCAGTGTCTCACGCCACTGCCCGGAACACCATCCTGGGCCTTGAAAAGCAAGTCCTGTGGAGGCATGGTACCCCGGAGAGAATTGAGTCGGACAATGGGACTCATTTCAAGAACAGCCTCATCAGCACCTGGGCTAGGGAACATGGCATTGAGTGGGTGTACCATATCCCTTACCATGCACCAGCTGCAGGCAAAGTGGAGAGGTACAATGGACTGTTAAAAATCACCTTGAAAGCATTGGGTGGAGGATCATTCAAAAATTGGGAGCAGCATTTAGCAAAGGCCACTTGGTTAGTTAACACCCGAGGCTCTACCAACCGAGCAGGCCCTGCCCAGTCTGAGCCCCTGCATACAGTAGATGGAGATAAAGTCCCAGTGGTGCATGTCAGAGGTTTGTTAGGGAAGACAGTTTGGATTAATTCTGCCCCCAGTACAGGCAAACTCATCCGTGGGGTTGTCTTTGCTCAGGGACCAGGTTGTACATGGTGGATAATGCAGAAAGATGGCACAATACAATGTGTACCTCAGGGAGATCTGACTGTTGGGTGAGAACTATGTGTAAATATCATTACTTGTTGAATGTCACTGCCATTGTTTGTATCTAATGATAAATTGTATATATGTGTGTGTAGAATTAAAAGATGTATTAGTGTTGGTAATAAGTTGACGATATGGGGATAAGGGGTGGAATGTCCTGGGTTACTGCTGAATTGTATCCCCATCCGTCTGTTTAAATCAAAAATGAGTTCTGCACCTTTAAGACTGGATCTAAGAGTGAAGAAGAAGCAGTGGAATGTCTGAGGCGGGTGTTTTCAAAACATCAAGATAAGAGTTTGCAGTTTTGGAGGACACACAGGGAGTGTTGGCTGCAGTGCGGACGGCGGGAGAGAGCTCTCCTTTGCTTTCTGTTAGTTCGTGGCTAGCTGAAGCAGAGAAGTTTTCCGGACTGTGAGTTTCTTTTCCTTTTTTTTTCCTTGGAACTGTTCAAACCTACTCTGGACTAACCCCCAGCAGAGCACCAAGAGCTCATCCCTGTGGCCCACCGGGCCTGGCTTGGGCCTGGCATTTCCAGTGCCAGGGACTGACATAGACTGAGCGAGCCGAGCTGCACCCCCGGCACAGACTGGCTGGATTTGTCATCTCTGCGGAGAAGCAGGAGGTTTTGTTCCTTGGTGTTCATTTGTTGTGCTTGGCCTGTTAAATAAACACATTTTTTCCACTTTCCTCTAAGGAATTTTTTTTGTTTTGTTTTGTTTTTTTCCTCTTTTCCTTTCCTGGACCAGTTGGGGGAAGGGGCCATTGGATTGGTTTTCTGGAGCGACCTATTCAGAGGTTCCTTCCCAAATTTGCCTTAAACCAAGACACCCTAGAATGTGGCTGTGTTAGTGGCAGGACATGTGCAGAGATGTTATTACTGTATCTTTGTGATGTAAATTTTGTTGTATTAATTTAGAGTATAGGTTGTGGATGAAGGCTAAAAAATCACCCTCTTGCCCTGAATGCTGTATTTTAATGCTGTGATTTAACCACAGGCTTAGTGAATGACTCAATTGCTAAGAAAAGAGCAAGGAGGGGAAGGAGGAGAAATAATGGAGTGATATTCTAAAACAATGTTGCTTGTATTGAGTCTGAGGTTAGAGGTTAATGTCAAGTTCCTTTCTTTCACCTTGTGTTTGGGAGTAGTGAGAATGCTGCGAATGTTCTGCTGTAAGTTAATGCCTAACCTGGCTTCGGACAGAGCACAGATTTAATAGTTGACCAAGAGTGAGCAAATCCCAGTCAGACATTCAGTTCTCAATGGCTTTCCTATATAAAAGTGGTATAATTTTTCATTTTTGTAATCTTAATGGAAACTGCTAAGTTTTCTTAGCTGTGGAGAGATTGTGGAAAACAGAAGCTCAGTTATTTTTAAAAATAATATCTAATGATTTAGGGACTTTGCAGGCATTTTGTTCAATAGAGACTGTACTTAAAGGAAGAGTGGGAAATAATTTGGATTTTGGTGGTGTTTTAATGGGAGATTTGGGACCTCACATCTTTTCCCTGATACATGATGACACTGATTTTTCAGGTATACTGGTAGTTTTGAAATTGAAAGGCTTGCATTTTTACAGATGTGGCACTTTCACTTTGGATAGTGAGTCCTCTAGATGATTGCAGTCCTGTGATGGTACTTACTGGGTAAGATGCCCTGCTCCAGATTGTGTCTGTCTTGTCTGTTCCAGGAGCATGTAATTCAGAGATGCTAGGCTTTTGAACTATAACATGTGGTTGCAAGTTGATCATTTATATGAATTTTTATATTAAATTCCAGGAAACATTTCATAGAGGGGGACAAAAATAATCCTGCAGAGTTACTTGAATTCAGAAGGAAGAAAAAAATCTGTCAGTGCTTGTAGTGCTGCTGAAATAGTAAACTCTCTCAAATCTGCTAGCTACTATCCCTTCATCTTCCTTCCATGTCAGTGTTCCTAGTTTGTTCCTTAGGTATTATGATCCTGAAAGGAGCGGTAATTTACAACAATAATGGTGTCCAAAGCTGCTTTATTTTATATTTCTGAGCTGTAGTTGAGTGGAGGAGCAGAGCACTTGTCAGGCTCCTAAAAGGAGGTTACCAGGAGACACAGCTCAGTCTCTTCTCACAGGTGGCAAGTGACAGGACAAGGGAAAGTGTCCTCAAGTTGCACAGGGGAGGTTTAGATTGGATATTAGGGAGAAAAAAGTCACTGAAAGTGTGGTCAGGCATTGGAACAGACTGCCCAGGGAAGTGGTGGAGTTACTATTCCTGGAGGTATTTAGAAGATGTGTAGATGTGGTGCTTAGGAACATGGTTTAGGGGTGGACTTGGCAGTTCTGGGCTCCTGGTTGGATTTGATGACCTTGGATGTTTTTTCCAACTTCAATGATTCTCTGATTCCATGATGGTGACATATGTGGCATGCCTGATGCTCTCACAGTATTGCTGCTCTGTTTCTAGAGGCAGATGCTCACCCTGACTCTTCCAGTTGACCTTTTGGCTTCACCACTGGGCAGAGGCTCACTAAGTGGAATGATGTGCTTATTAATTGACACAGTGTCAATCATCACTTAATTTCATCTTGCATTGCAAAATTTTGTAAACAGCTCTGCTCTGTGAAATACATGGCTGCCAGCTCTGGGTGCATGTCCTCAAGGTTATAAAAGGACTAATCTGTATGTTTTGCAGACTGAATTTTTTTTTTACTCTGTCATTAGAAAAAGATTGGCTTCCGTGTTGCCTGAGAACTGCTCAGGCTGATTAACATGGAAATGAATGTGCCTTAATCAGCTTGGTGTGAGGGAAGCTCAAAATTAATTTGATATATTAGTTTCATTTTAAAAACATATAGCTGTTGCCACTAGTGACCATTATAGTTAAAAATGCAAAATAGTCCTTCATTCAACACTAAGTTTATGCCAACTCATCGCTTTCCAAAGAATTTGTTTTCCAAACTAGATTTTCTGTATTTAATCTTTGTCCCAGAAAGCAGACTGGGGGAAGGGCAATCAAGACAAAAACATGCAGGGAGGGATATCAAAGAGGAAGAAGATGCTGACTTGAAACATAACCCTGTATTCCCTGGAACATGGTGTTTATGTTTCACTGCTTAGAACCTCAAATCCATCTTATAAAGAGATTATTTCCTAGCCCTCGTCCTCTGAAGATCATTTCAGTGGCAACTGTGAAAGGCAAATGAGTTATTGAAATATGAAATGCAAGTGAGAAATTCTCTAGTGATACATATGTTAAAAGAAACCCCATATAATTAGCAATAACTTTTTTTTGTGGTAAAAAGATACTAAATTAATTTGTGTTCTTCCTGTTCAGAAGACTGTGTAATTCAAGGCCTTTATAACTATACAGACAGCTTTATATTAAGGAGGCATATCTAATCTATCTAAAGTGATGCAGAAGGAACTGCTTTGGTAACCATTAAATTAAAAAAACGCCCATGTCCTGTGAGCGTGTACATAGAAGTGTGCATGTGTTTTGACTTAGAGCCCTGCTAGGCATCAAAAATACCCTGTTCTGGATAACCTGAAATTTAGAGGTAATATATGTTGCTTGGATAGTCAAGTGTGTGACTGGCACACCTGTGAGACTGAAAAACTGAAGAAAGATTTGTTTGGTATTTATTATAAGATGGAACGAGACTCCTGATGATAGGAGAAATAGGATGCAAAACTCTTTAAAATTTTAAAAACCAGACTTTAACTAGTCTGATAAATTTGAATGAGTGAAGCTGTTTGAAGGACTGTCTGCTCTGGAAAAAAAATAAGTATGGAAAAGTGAGATTGCAAATGAAATGACACAAAGGATGATGAAGCTGAGGTTATTCTTACAGAAGCCAGTAGAGGTTTGGTAAGCCTTCTGGTTGTCTTTTTGAAAGAGATGGGTCTATAAAAAGTCCTAGCAAGAGCTGGAAGCAGAGTCAAGAAGTGAGGATTTTAGAAGGGAAGGTGTGTCAGTCAGTTCAGCATCAGATGGCCATAGCAAGAGGAAGCAGGCATTCTATCTTACCAGAAAACAGGAGAGCAAAAGCCTGTGCACTTGATTAATTTAAATGTATTTAGCACTGCAGTAATGTAAAAGAAGGGCTTCAGCCTGTGAAAATTTACGACATTTTCATGTGAACCACTTCCCTTCAGCTCCCTCTACCTTGGTTGAGAGAAAGCGGAAGTTTTAAGAGGATATGAACTACAGCCTTAAAAGTACATGTCTAAAGCCAGATGAATTGCACTCTACAAGTGCCCGTTTCTCTCTGACTATAAAAGGAGTGTGGTGTGATTAGTGCAGACAGAGATGTCGCCATTGAAGACACTTACATGTAGTTGGATGAATTCCTTTGATGCTTTTTCTGAACATTAAATTATCCCATCAGTTCACTCAGTGCCAACTCCAAAAAGTACTGGAGCAGAGCCAGTCCTTTGAAAGTTGTCAGCAGGGGAAGGAAGTTCAGAGAAATTACTACATGTAAAGCATTCATTCAATGTGAAGCACATTTTGAGTCAACATGATGTGTACTTTTGTTCACTTTTCTTCTGAGGGTTACTGTATCATTATAAGATTATCCAAGATATCTCAGGATATCATGACTGCAGTTCACGCCTAACCCCTGTTTGGATGACACGTGCTTGAAATCTGCAGGCTGGTGTGTGTCAGCAGAAATCAACTGCATAATTAAGGACTGCTAAATGTAATGTCATGGTAATGTTCCTTCTTTTCTGAGCATTACATTTAGTGGTGTGTTAATTTATCTTGCTTTTTTTTCTGGGAACCAATGTGTACACTTATGACAGTGTTATTTGTAGCTCTCAGCTTTCTGGGCTGTCTCTCATTTGCCTTTTCTGCAGATGAGGTCACCAAGCTTTTTTGAAGTACTAGAGTATTTTATGATGGAACAGGGTAAAATCATGTTCACTGCAATAAAGGTAAACTCTAAAGGGCCTTTTGTGTTGCATTAACAAGGCATTTCAAGGAAGTAGGATATCAATTTCATGTTTCATGTTAAAGACATTAATGTCTTTCTGTTTATGCCTGTTATGGCATGGAAGCAGAAAAAGCTAATACTTGAAACAGCTTCCTTCCTTGCCTTCCTCTTTTCACAAATGAACATTAAAAATTTAAAAGCATGGATAAGAATGTCTTCAGAGTATTTTGTATCAAATTGGGAGTGTGGAAAGTATGCAGTCTTCAACAGAAATGCTCTAGACTGCTTGTTTTTGTGGAAGGAACCCACAAAAAACATCTCCAGAAAACCCAACACATGTGGCAGAACACAGGAGATGGCTGACTATAGGTAGCAAACTGTGCCTTGCTTAGATATGGAAGCGCTTGTGGGACTGCCTCTCTTCATGGCCATGTAAGATGGGCTGGGTATAAACTGATTTCTTAAAAATTCCCTAATCTTTTTCTCTATATATATCTTATGAATAACAGGACTACAGTAAGATTTACTTACTTTACTTTTTATTGATCATGTATCTTTTTATAAGCAATTGATAGTCTCATTTGCTAGTTCTGTAGCAGAGCCCTGTCTTTATTTGGTTCTTTAGGCTCGAATGCAATAAATAAAAGTAATTATTTTCTGAAATAATGCATTTCTATTTCCCATCTGGGCTTATGACTGGCTTATACTTTGAAGCATCTGCAGTGATGCAGCTGTAGTTTAAGGGCCTTGTGTGGGAATTATTATTTACAGTTGCTATCAGTTGCTGTCATACATCTGTAACTGCAATAAATGCAGGTATACATAGGGACAGAATTAAGAAAACTATAATTTCCTACTGACAAAAATTATGGAGTGTAGCTGACTAGTGTGACACAGGGATGCTTGTGCTGATTGTGTCCTTCACATTGTATTTGTGACTGCATCCATCTTGATATATTAGATGGACTCTGGGAATAAGAGGGACAGCCTTGTAGATCGCACAAAGTGTGCAGTAAAGGAATTGATTGTTTTAAATTAGTTAAAGTACATTAAAAATTTAAGTCCTATTCCATTGCTTTGCTTGGTTGAAATTGATGGTTTCATGTTTCCTCTTACTACTTTTGAGGTTTTAAAAAACTTTGGTACCAAAATGAGTTTCTGAATAAAATGCTTGATACTTATTTTAAAGTATCACCATTTCACTATTGGTTTGCAGGTTTTTGTAGTTGTTGGAGGTTTTGTGTTGGTTGGGTTTTTTTTTGGTTTTTTTTGGTGAGCCTTTTCACTAAATGATGACAGAATTTGTTAATTGCTCTGGTTGTCCCATAAAGTGTTCCTGATGAAAAAATTTGAACTGAAAGATCTTTCATCTTGCTTAAATTCTCTTAAAAAAAAATAAAGCAAGCCTGAACAAACCTCCCAGTGAAACAATGAGTGGGATTGTAGAATATCTCAAGTTTGAAGTGTCCCATAAGTCCAGCTCCCTGCTCCTTCCATCTAAGACAGGATCATACAAGTAGAAATTTCCTGAACAGATGAAACAAATCAGGTAAGAATTTTGCTTGTGAAAGCGTATTAGGCTAAAGAAGCAAATGCAAACTAAATATTTAAAGCCATTGGGACCTGATCTGCAGAAGTCAGTGGGAAGCCACTGACATCCTCGTTGGAAACCATCTGTGTTGCTGCTCTGTGCTGTGCCCTGTACTATTTTTTCATGAGCTTCCTTAAAGTCCAAGAGGGACCTTAAAGTATTTACTGATATAACAATACAGTATTTTGTTACCTGAAAACTACTCACCCTCTGCCTCCTTCCACTGTTCCCTTATGAATTTAAGTAACCTAAGGATAATTAGGTCCATGTCTTTCTGAGAATCCCTGACTCTGGGCTGCATTTCTCTCCCAGGATTTTCACAAGGTGTGGTTCTTTGTGCCCTCTTGCTTCTACCCATCCCATTACAGAGGAAGCAATATAATATGAAGGCATCAGTCATCTTCAGGATGAAAAGGCCTTTCTGTATTAATCTGTTAAAAGTGCTGGTAAAGACTAAGCAGGTTTGAGACTGACAAGAACCTGTTTCTGTTTTCCATATTAGCTTTTGCTTTCTCAAGAGCAAGGCTACCAGAAGGAAGTCCCAGAGGTGGGCAAGGAGCAGCTCTGTTGTATGACTGACACTTAACTTCATGTATTCATGCCATCATCCATGGATGCTTTATATTGCACAGCCAGATGCTCAATGATAGGCACTTTATAAAGGTGAAGTCTTGACCTCGGACTCTCTTGTAGCCTGTGTAGGCTAAATTCAGATTGTCAGGGAAAGAGTTCGAGCAAGAATCTGAAGACTTGATTTTATCAGATTGTAGCTATCACTACAGTTGTGGTACTTGAAACCTGACTTCTTTTTTTCCTCAAGTATGTGTAAAGGAGAGAATCAATCTGTTGTCAAAGACATTTTTGAGCAGAGGCAATAAAAATAACTTCGGTATAAATTAAAATATTTTAGTGAACTCTTGACTATCACTCAAATAACCTTTATAAGAAGTACTGCTGTCTGACCAGGGAACTAATACAAGAGTAAGCAGAAGATTTTGATGCAACTGATGCTTTATTAATTTCTTAATTCTTATTTGGGTATATATCCAGGCAAAGCTTACATCCTGATTCTGTTGCGGTGAGCTCTGCAGTTAAAGGCAGGGATCTTCCTCAAATGATACATACCAATTCTGTCACTGCAGAATTTTTTTCAAAGAAGTTAGTTCTTTCCTTGTGCTTTTTACTTTGAACTCCTGCATTGGTCCATAGTCTTTGTGAACTTGGCTATACCTGGGGGAGCTGCAGTTTAATAGTATCCTGTGCTATAATCTTCAGTTCTTTCTGTAGACAGCTTATCAAATGTGCAAGGATTGTACCACAGCTCTGATCATCTCGCTAAGGGGATTAATGTCACCTAATGCAGTGTGTTGGTACCAAACAGATTATAAAGAGCAAAATAGGTTTGGAGGCTGCATCAGTGACTTGGGGGAGGAGAGGTGTAAAACCCCTCAGGAAATCAGTAATCATCTCAATTTGCAGCTTTTGTAGCTAATGTACTGTGTGCAACAAAATGTGTTTTCTGGAGTTGTGGGCTATACTTGCTGTTGAAGTTTCAACAACTTCATGCTTGTTATGGAGCTACTGTTTAGGAGAAACAACTACAATCAAGTAACACATTGTGCTGAAATCTTGTGTTATATTTCATCTTCTTAAACCAAGTCCATAAATATTTGTGGTATTTAAAATGCACATGTAGCATTTCCGGTAGTTCATTCAGCCTTACTAAGCATATAGGGATATTAAACACTAACTTGGTGCTATGTAGCTGTGGATATAATTAACTTAATTTGGTAAAGACAGTAAAAGCAAACTCTGTGTACATTATGTAGCTGATAAATGCATTTTTAGAGAGACATTCCCTTGACTTGCCAAATAATGGGTTGCTAATGACAAAGTTGACTTAAAATCTGAAACCACACCTACTCTGTAGGCACAGAAGTGAACACAGGCTACATTAGCTTGCTTGACATTTCCCAGCTAAATTACACTAGAACAAGCTTGAGTATCTTTGCCACATTCTGGTCATGTCTGAAGTGTCTATAGACAAGCTGCTAGTTTAAACTACAGAGTCAGAGATGCTGTTCACGTTTTGTCTTTTTTCCTTCCCCTGCTCTTTTAAGCATATTCAAAAACAGGGAGCTTCATAGGTACTTCTTTTGCTATGTAACTGAAAAGTAATTGAACATAAATTGAAATTCCAAGAGAAGTGTATGTCTGAGAAGGCTGTTAGCAGATAGGTGCAGTACTTTGCTGTGAAGAAATGATTGCATGAGGAGACTGCCAAAAGTATATGGTCCTGTGTACTGGAGGTGCCCCTGAGGCTCATAATGGGGGTCTGTGCACTTATCAATCCAAATCCTCCACAACTGGCCCCAAGTCCCTCTGGAGTTTCCATATTTTGGCTTGAAGTCCCTTTGACTCCTTGTTCCATGCTTTAGTATTTTATTACGTGAGTACTGGGGGAGAGAGAGGAGTGTGTGTGTGCATGTATGAGAGGAGAGTTAAAATTTGGTGTAGATGATGCTCAGAGCTGATTTATAATTAAAAACCAACACCTTTTGTGCTCCATAGGTTGGTGTGTTGGGGTTTTGTGTTGGTAATTTAACTGGACCTCTACAGTGCCAAGTGATGTTTTCACTGCCAGGTAGTGGAGTGCTTAATAGATATATCCAATGGCATTAAGTAAATTTTGTGGTTTTATCAACTTTTTCATCTATTTGGCTTTTAGGAACAGGACAGCTACTAGACTTCTCAGGTGGTTTAGTTCCCATGTGTAGTTTGAGTTTAGCACGTTTCTTTTTCCCCAAATTACTCATCAAGTTATTTTAAGAGTGGTTTATTAATAAAACACCTATTTAGGTATTTACTAAATAAAGCCAATAAATCATAATGCTGAACAAGATAACTCTGCTTTTTTTTTATCAGCAGTGATTCAGATGAGTGTATTAAATAGCTATTTAAGTTGCTCTCACAGGATGTAAACTCTGAAAAAAAAAATGCCACATAAAAACCCTCTGTCTCCCCTATTCCCTAAGCTTACTATTGTCCTTCTGTTTGAATAGTGAAACTTATAGATATCTGTTACATTATTTTTCTTTTGAGTGGTATGTGGCTGATTCGAGATGTGGAAAAGTTTTGTCTAAAGCTTTATTTAAGGAAATACAAAATAATTTGGAACTTTAACTAAAAGTGATGGGGAAAGGAATTAGGGTTTTTTGTACAGATGGGGTTAGAATGGAAATATTTAATCTACATGTAGGTGTTTCCAAAATACCTCATATGATTTGGTAATCTGATCTACCTTTTCCATGACAAAAGGCCATTTTGGACGTCTTACCCAATTTAGAAACCTAGTCCTGAGTATTTTTCCACTTTTGCCTGCTTTTGACTAGTTCAACTCTGAATTCCATGAATTTTCATTGACTTGAAACTAATATAGAATGAGAGAGGAATCAGGTTAAAGTAACTGCCAATAAAACTGATAAGGATATTCAGATATCATGGAGTCAATCTTTTGTTGTTGAGTTGGAATTGAGTAACCTCATCGCTGAGGTCAGAGTTGCACCAGCACACAAGACCATATGTGAGATGAGGAAGTGGCCTTGTGCTTTCTGATCTGACCTGCATAGCCTGAGATTGGAAAGATAGCCTGGAAAATGGGGAGGTCAGCTGGAGGAGGGAATAGAATCATTAAGGTTGGAAAAGTCCTTCAAGTTAATTCTAACTGACAAGTCCACCACTGAACTATGTAGTGCTGCATCTACGTGACTTTTAAATGCCTCTGGAGATCTCGGGATTGTGACTCTACCACTTCCTTGGGCAACCTGTTTCAATACTGGTCAACCCTTTCCCTTATTTTTTTCCTTATTTCCAATCTAAACCTCCCTTGCACAACTTGAAGCCATTTCCTCTAGTTCTTACCATCTTTTACCTGGGGCAAGACTCCCAGGGCACTCCCCTTTAGGTACCATCTCCTTTGTGGTGGTTGTAGAGGGTGATTGGGTATGTAGCCCTGCCTCTTTTTCTCCAGGCTGAACAATCAGAGCTCCCCCAGCTGCTCCTCATGAGACTTGTGCTCCAGACCCTTCCCCTGCTCCATTGCCCTTCTCTGCACATGCCCCAGCAGCTCACTTGTTTTTCCTGAATTGAGGGACCCAAAACTGAACTCCAGGAGTGGCCTCAGCAGTGCCCAGTACAGGGGGACGGTCCCTGCCCTGGTGCTGCTGGCCACACCACTGCTGATGGGTGCCATCGGCCTTCTTGGCCACCTGGGCACACACTGGATCACGTTCAGCTGCTGCTGGGCAGCACCCCCAGGTCCTTTTCTGCCAGACAGCTTCTCTGCCAGTAGTGCTGCCTGGGGTTGTTGTGACCCCAGTGTAAGATCCAGAAGTTGACCTTGTTGAACCTCATACAGCTGGCCTTGGTCCATCAATCCAGCCTGTCCAGATCCCTCTGCAGGGCCTTCCTGCCCTCCAGCTGATCAATATTCTCATCCAACTTGGTGTCATCTGCAAACTGACTTAGGGTGTACTCGATCCCCTCATTAAGATCATTGATAAAGATGTTGAACAGAACTTGTTGAGTAATAAAGTAAGCCTGCAGTTTTGCAAACCATTGAAAATGTCTCTGGATGTATTTGTGGTCTTTCTCCTTCTGAATGGTGATGACAGGAGGCAGGGAAGCCTGCACTTTTAGTCTGTAAACTGTCATAGTTGAAGAGGAAACTGACTTCGATGTTCCTATTACAACATCACCGGTGTTATGCCAGTTAGGTGGGACTGAGTAAGGAAAACAAAGCTTTGAAACCTTTCACATAGATTTGGTATCTTTTGCATCAACTATCAGCAAGTAGATAAATGTGAAACTATTTTTAAAGCTACTTTTTTCTTCTGAAATAGTTTGGCACAGGTTCTGAAGCTTAGTTGTTGAATAAAGTAACTTCCCAGCAACTGCCTTTGATTACTTCTAAATGTAGGTTACAGCTGTTCTTTTGGGAAAGGCACATAGCTCAGCATGTGAGAAACTGACACCTTTTTCTCTCCTTTTCAGAGTATCTCCTCTACAGAAGTCTGAAATAGTAGACATGGTCAAGAAACACGTCAATGCCATAACACTTGCCATTGGGGATGGTGCCAATGACGTAGGAATGATCCAGACAGCTCACGTTGGAGTGGGAATCAGTGGCAATGAGGGCATGCAGGCAACCAATTGCTCGGATTATGCCATTGCACAGGTCAGATGTCAATGAACCACAACCATATCATCTTGTGAGAAATGCACTGGTCAGCCATGTAGTGCTCGATTGGCTTCTCCTAGCCGTCAAGCTAGAACCATCTCTGTTTCCTTTTCCAGGCAGCGGTCTAGAACATATTTTGGATACTTGCTATGATTTTGTATTCTTCAGGGCCAAGCTCTATCTCTCTTCAAAGTCATAGTTTCCTCCTGACAACTGTACAATGTTCTTCAGTAATCGGGGGGAAGCGCTTTCTGTGATGCTTGTGTTCATGTGCTTTTAAGTAACTGATCTGTCTTGGTGCATACTCTTTTCTTACTATAAGTAGGTACTATAACCAGGTGTAAGAAAATTTGGCTGTTCAGCAGTTCATAATTTGAGGTGTTTCCTCTATCTCTATGTCCCCTCCACCCTGTGTTGTATCCAAGAATTGATCACAGTTCTAGAGAGCTGGCCAGCATTTTTATTTTACATAGGTTATTTTGAACATTATTTGGATGAGTGCTCCTAAACTAGTTCATCAAATTAGAACTGATTACTTCAGCTAAAAAGAGGAGTTAAAAGCCTTTTTTGTTTGTTTTGCTGAAGAAACCACAATTTAGAATCAAGACTTTGAAAGAAAAATCAGAAAGGAAAAAGATGCTTCAGTTGCTGAATATCCTCTGAATACTAGTTACACCTGAGATGCTCTCTGTGTGTTTGAGACTGATGCAGGGCAAAACCAGATCGAGCTGACAGGAAGCAGAGACAATCCCTTGTCTCCTCAGTGACCAGGGCTTCAGCTGATGTTCCCTTCTGGCAGGGTGTAGTCAGATTTGTTCTACCAAGTGACATGAAATATTACAATCTTCTGATAGCTTCCAGTAGTAGGTGAGGTTTTGAAAAGGCAGGGATAATGCTGCTGTATGCACAGATAACTGTTTATTGTGTTAACCCTGCTGAGAAGCAAAGTAGCAGTTGTCTATTGCTGCTCTGTTTTGACCTCTGATGAAGAATGCTTGGTTTCAGATTTGGATAACTGAGACCTTTCACAAAATCTGTCTGGAGAATTTTAGGCAGTTTTACCAAGTTTTTCTGTCACAAACAGTAGCATATTCCAAATATATATTCCAGTATAGGAACTGCCATAGTCATTGTCTCTGGTATCTTGTAATGAATTTTACATTTTTAATTTCAGTGGATTATATATAGTTTCTGCTGTATAACTTAATGGAATGCTCTTTACTTGGACTTCCTCAGATCATTTATTACTTCTGCTTTAATAACTAAGCAAAGCAACATGATTTTTGTCCATAGAAGGCCCTACATATGTCATTTCTTTTATCTCACAGGAGTGTTAAATCTGGAGAAGTAATTCCACGTTCACGTGTTGCTTTTGCATTAACAAAATCTGCTGTATTTCAGTTTAGTATTAGAACATGGAAGTTGCTCTTGGTTGTAATTCCAGTCAGCAAGTTACTGATAATAACGATGAATCTTTTTAGTTCAATATGAAATAAAAGCTGGTGGCACCAGCACAGAATTGCAGCATTCAAAAATTTGTGAAACACCATAGTATTTTTGTGATTGTGTAGAAGAACTTTTTAGTGATTAAATTAGAAAACATTAAAAAAAATCCCTCTAGTAAAGGAGACTAATACTGTGTGGTAGTATGTGCTTAAAAAAAAAAGTGAAGTAGTGTTCAAAAGAAAAACTTGATCTCCGTGGAGTGTATTTCTTTCAGCGAAGACATATAACTCCCACTAAAACATTAGTGTATGTGCATGCCTTGAAGGCAGAGTATGTTCTTATTGAGTAATTTAAGACAACCACTGTAATGTAGCATCTCATGTTCAAATGCTATTTCAAATGCAGTGCTGCCAGAAGTAGGCACTTAGAGAAGAGAGAGTCTCTATATAGGCTCATTTGGGATTCCAGGGAGAATCAAAGCATAAACCAAACAAAAATAAAAGCCAACTTGTGTCTGACTCCACTTGAAATAGCTTCCACAGGTGCAAGGAGCATCTGTTTGAATCATCCTTTTCCCTTGAAATTATATTGCACCAGTGACCTCTATTTAGAGAATTCCCAAATCAAATGACCTAACTAGTTAGAGAGACAGTAGTAGACTGTTTTTCTCAGTAAATAGCTTTATCATCTTAATCCAGAGAACATCTGGTGTCTAGGGACTGTTTCCTTTTCTTAATTAAGGAAGCTTCTTTCTTCAACAAATGTTCTTATTTCGGTTTTCTTCTTAGAAAAAATTGGCTTGTTTTGTGGATGCCTTTTCAGTGTCTTAAAGCCCTCCCCCACATGCCATCACCTCATCCTTTAGTCAAGATATATTCTAGAAGATGATGTCTGTATAAAAGAAGTTATGCTAGGGTGATATAGAGATGACTGTAAAAAGTTACGCAGACTGTTTTACAGGTAGGCTGGCCAGATGGTCATAATGTTCCCTTCTGATTCAAAATGCTGTAAATACTGCAGCATCCAAACAAAGACAGTGCCTTGGTAGAGCCCCTGTCTGTATTGCTCTGTGCCTGTAGCTGTGCATTTGCATAATATCAGCATCAAAGCAAATTTAATTATTTGCCATGTCTTAATGCAACTTTTCACCATTATGAGCAGTCTCAGTGTGTTCTTTAGGCTCTGAGTATCTTCCTTGCTGTGCTCTGTAGTGCACTCAATTTCATGAGAGCACAGACAAGAACAGTTAATGACAGGAGTTTTTTGTTGCCTTGAGCTTTTAAGAAGACCACATCCAAGATGGTCTGTTGTTAGATTCAGCAGAGAGGTTCTCAGGTTGTGTCTGACTGTTCTCCACAACAGCCTTGGGATGACTTGTAAGATCATTGTGGCAAATTTCCCATCACCTTGGTGGTGTTTTGTTAGTGATTTTGATGAGGTAAGTTGTAGCTCTCCCACATAGTAACTTGAGGTATTAGGGGTCTAACAGGTCAGCTACTCCCTTGGGAGTGTCCCGTTATAGCTGTAGCTCAAGGTAAGCAGAGAACAGTGAAGCCTGGTTTACTTTTGTTTTCTTTCCTACTCTGCTGGCATATCCTAACAAATCTGAGTTGCTGATGCATGGGAGAGAGGCTGTCCTTACAGGATTTGTGGTTCAGTAATTTCATTGCTGGAAGGCATGGGAGCAGAGCTGCCCCATGACAGTCCTAGCTCATTACTGTAGCTATCCATTTCAAGTAAGTTTTGGTTAAAATAAATGTTATAGAATCTAAATTTAGGAATTCAGAATTTTCCTGTCAAGTCACTTTATGGAAAAGGAACCAAAGCAAATAATTACCTTAGTGTCCAAGATCCCTTCAGGTACACACATGCTAAACAGTAAACACAGTCATCACTTTGAGCTGGGGGTAACTGGGCAAAAGAGGAATGCTGCAGGTCATAAAAAGGTTCACTAACAAAGCCAAGACCAGAAAATTATACATTTCCCAGTCTGGATTACAACACTGGCTCCATAAAAGTCCATTTTCAAAAGTTCTGAATTTGAGCTTCATCTGGGGTTCAAACTAGCATTAAAAGGTGCAAGTTATACGACTTTCATTTGCTTGCCATTTTTGGCAAATGCTCCTTGCTTTATACAATACTTTATGTAACACACAATCACATACATTTTGTGGGTCGAAAATGTTAATGTGAATATCTATTCTCTATAAACACATCTATTTTTTCCACTTTTGTTCCTCTCCTGTGTATTTTAGTTCAGCTCAAGACAGTTTTGGTTATTAGGCTGTTCATTTTACACAGGGAAAGGAGATTCTGAACCTTGTAAGCCCTCAAACATTGATTTTGCCATCAGGATGGTAATAACAATTGAAGACTTTTCCATTTAAAACCACTTTTAGAACCTTCATAAGTTTTGCTACAAAAAAGATTTTATCTTTAAGTATTTTAAGAGTTGTTTCTTGCATATATATTCTGTCGTTTAAGTATTGCACTTGAATAGCTTTCAGAGCTGATGTGAGGATTTTATTTTTCCTTGAGGACAGGTGTTTACTTTCAACCAATTTTTTTAGCAGTTCTTCATATACGTATTTCTTTTCTGTCTTTCAGTTTTCCTATTTGGAGAAGTTATTGTTGGTCCATGGTGCTTGGAGTTACAATCGAGTTACCAAATGCATACTGTACTGTTTCTACAAAAATGTGGTTTTGTATATTATTGAGGTAAGAGTAACTAAATGGATGGGTCTTACTCGTGCTTATTCCTTAAATCATCTCTTATAACTAGAAAAGCTCACCCAAATGATTGAGCAAGAAAGACTGCTGTTTTTTTTCCATGTTTAACAATTAAAATTCCGTTTTCTTCCTCAAATCAGTTCACTTGAATCTTTTAATGTTTGTAAAGGAAGACCAAAGGTTTTCAGTACTGTGAAGCTTTGGATATGAGATGTCAGAGACAAAGCTGATTCCTTCTGTACAAACACTCTTATTGAAAGCGTTTTTGTATTCATGGAAACATTTCACCTAGTGCTTATATTTATAAAAAACTTGAGTTAGGGGGCTAAATTTAAATCAAAAGTTCATTTTAATAGCATTTAGTAGGCAAAATAATAAACTATGCAAAACTATAGCTGTTGCTTCCAAGTTACAAAGACCATAGATTAGCTGCAAGTGAAATAAGTTTGCTTTCTTTTTTTGGAAAGAGGCGACATAATTTTGTCAGTAGCATTAATTTACAAAATGAATCAGGTTATTTGATTTAATAATTAAAACATAACTGTATTTTGAAAATAATTTGCTAGAACATATCAAATACTGAAACTTTTTTAAAGAGGGCTGAATACTGTTAACATTTCATTTCAGCATGCTTAAGATAGGAGTGTATTTCTCATGCTGCAGAATATAGTCTTGAATTTAGGATATATCAGGAAAGGATTTTTCTGATGCACTGTTGCCTAGTTGGAAATACTCAAGGAACTTGAAGTCAGTGGTTTAATCAGTAGGGTATCAAGTGATCATCACTTGGTTCAGCAATTTCCACAATGTTCATCAGTTTTATTAATGTATGTGCATATATGTTAGATTTTCTGTTTCTTTGTGCAGTTGAGCAGCCATGAACGAGGTTAACAGAAAATTGCAACATTTATAATTAGCCAGTTAGTTATATCAATTAGAGTATATAATGGGTGAGTAATATTTTGCAGTTCGGTAAGTCATATAATGATCAGAGTGGTCAGTATTCCTGACTCGATCAGGATTTGATTATCTTCTGCATATGACATTAGAGAACAAACATTTTCCACTAACTTGTTCCACTTTTCCTGTGCTATTTCTGAATTAGTTATCTGTTAAAATTTCAACACATCTCAGTCTACTGCAAGAGAGTTATCCTGTACATCATGTTTGTAGTAAAGGTTTTTGCATGCTCTTGGAGATAGCAATATTTGTTATTATGCAAAGAAAATACAAATAATTTTAAAAAGAACTCTTCTATAGTATATTTCTTACTAAGCATAGCTGGCCTTTGCTAGGGTTTTGCCTGAACTTTTCAGAAAATGCTTTATAGGTTCATGATTTTTTGCTAGGATTCTTTTCTTTATTTGAAAATTAGTTTTGGAACTCCCGCTTCTAGCTTATTATAGTACCATGTGTCTTTGTTTCTTTTACTGTAGTCTGACAAGTAAATTAAGTTCTGCATCAAATGCTGTATGGCAAAACTATGCTTCACATATAAAGAGCTGTGCATGGTGTTGAATACAACTGAAGTTCTCTGGGACCTCTGTCCTGAGGTAGCTCAATTATTTTACCCCAGGGTAGAATTTTATTAGCCATATATCTCTATGTGATACATAAAATCCAAGTCTGCTCTGAGAATATGAGGTCAGAGGTTCTCTTCACTGTCTTAGGCTGTGTTCAATTCTTTCTGTATACTGCTCTGAGCCAAATGAGCTTTTGTGTCTCCTCATGTCCATGACTGAGGACGAGTCAGTCCCATCCAACACCTGAGCACTGAAAAATGTTTCACAAGATCCAGCCCTGCACCTCAGTTACCTCTCTGTGCTTGTGCAGCATAGAAGTTGGGAGCAAGTTTAAGGCTTTAAAGGAGATAAGTGACAGAAATAATCTTGTCATCCTGCAGCAATGGGAAGAGCTCAATTTGGTTTTCCCTGGTGAGTTTCCCTTTTTAGCAGCCTTAAGGAACTTCCCCTCCAAAACTGTGTAAAACTAGCCAAATTTCCTGGAAACCCAAGAGACACTAATTTTGGTATCCTAGGGGTATGGGGTAGAGAAAAGAAATCTTTAATTCCCTCCTTCGCTTTACACAAAGAAGGAGAGGTTGTTTTGTGTATGTGCTGTGAGGCTTGGCAGTGCTGATCAGTTTGTGGTATGGAATGATGCTCATGAAAGAGATGCTCCACAAGGGAATAAATTGTTCAGCTTGAGAAAATGGTAGTAAAATGCTGGCACTTCTGCGCTGTTTTTTGTGTATATGGTGTGTTCCTGATTGTTTCCCAGTGCTCTGGACAAGTTTAATATTTACCCATACTTTCTGCTTGGATATGTGATGTATGGAGAAATATCCTTTTAGCATCATAATGAAACAGGGATTTGAACTTGAGCTACTTTCTAAGTATCTTCAGAAGGATTGTGCTACGTATATATTTATGCAGTTGAATGTAAAAGCACATCATCAGTATGACTGCCAGTTATACCTTTTTTACTGTATCTATTTTATTTCAGTGGAGTTTTAACACCTGAGGAATAGCCTTATATAAATGGCTTTTGCAGCAGAGAGGCACAGGGAATGTCTTAACTTTTATTCCCTGATACTTTGCAAATACCAGAGAGAAGGAAGAGATGGTGGTCCAGCTTGGCATGCAGAACATCTGGACAGAACTTGCAGAGGCATGCAAGTTAAGGCATTAAGATTTAATTTAATTAAACAGTGGTAAGTTCTTGAGAAGAGCATATTTGCTGTCTCTTTTCCTGGCATTGCAATGTTGGCATACTAAAACCCCTCATACATTAGAAGTTCATCTTGATACCAGTTATGTACACTTAAACCTGGAAAATCCAAAGTGTTGCATCTCTGAAACATTAAATTTACCAGCTTTTTTTTCAGGTTCTGGGTTAACATGTAGAATTTGGGGTTTTGTGAAAAGTGTCCTTAGGTAATTGTCTTCATGGGCTTTACTCCTAGGAGGTGCTGTGGAGTTAAGGCTGGTGTTTACCTTTCTGCAATGGCTGATTCTTTGTGGAGAGGTTGGGGCCCAGGAACTGTTTTCAGCTGCTTTGATGACTAAAATATGTGCCCGTATTGAGATAGTTCCATGCAGCTAGAGAGGTGGTATAACAGACAGCAGGCCTTGTGGTTTAGTGATTGCAGGGATAGTGGAGATGAGAGTGTATTTTCCCTCTCTCTTGAAAAGGCCCTCCTAGTATTTTTCAAGAGGTGAGTTTCAAGTCATAAAAATAATAAAGTTTAGTGAAATCTGAAAAGATTTTGTCTTGGCTTAGCAGCCGGAAACTCTATGTTCCTCTCCTTTCTCTAGCCTGGTCTCTCCTTTACCATTTCTTCATCACTATTCTCCTCACATTCTCTTGATTTCTCCCCTTGATTTTTGAAAATACAAAGCTAAGTTAAGTACAAATAAAAAGCACAAAGAGAAGCAGATCCTGGAAATTCAAGTCCTTTTAGTGTGATTCTTAGCTCAATTCCTGAACTCTTGTAATATCACTGTTGCCAAGGTGCTTCTGGGTATAGAGTTGGGGTTCCCTTACTTAAGGACTCACCTATCAAAAGGGGTGCAGAATCTAGCCTTTCCATCCACAGAGCTCATTGATAGATTAGATTAATTGCTGCTTCTTCCCCACTCTTGACTATCCATGTTGGGTCTGTCTTAAGAGTGGCAAGGGAATCTGCATGGAAAGCTACCAAGATGGCTGCAGGGATGAAATGCAAATATAAAGCCCTCTCTTTGATGTCCATTCCTGTATTTCCTGTGTCTGCATGCACTAGCAGTGTGCACTAGATCTGTTTCTGAGGAAAACCAACCATTCAGCATCATCCTGAGGCAAAAGATCAGTGACAGGGACTCAGCTTTTAAAGATATGACAGACAAATACCTGAGCGTACTCACAAAATACCATTTCGTTCAATTACTTAACATAGCTGGCTTCAAACTGAGTAGTGAAACAAAAGATCTGTTTCACATCTGTTGAGCAGATACGTTTAACAGGAGATGATATAAAGTTGTCCTGTTGACATCAGAGCTTTGAAATATAGCTGATTTCAAATGTAAAAGAATACAGGAATGTTGCTTTCATGTCATGCTCAGAGAAGTAGAAACACAGCAAGATCAAAGGTGGTATCAGAAATATCATGTAAGAGTTCAAGACCTTTGGGAAGGGCTCTGTGGAAACAGTAGCATGGAAGATAGCTTTCAGGCCAACTCAGTGTGCAGGAAAGATGTGCTCAGTATGTCACTGGAGCGCATTGGTTTTTCAAAATGTACTTGATATGAAGCACTTTTGTATTATATATTGCTGAATGAGTCAGGGATGGGAATAGATGACCCCAGTGTCAAGGTCTGGCGATGTAGGGCCATGACGAAATGAATGACAAGTGTGAAAGGGAGAATATGATGTACATACCTTGTTTGCTGCATAATTTTAATTTCTATTTTAAGAATCCAGAGATCAATTGTAAGCCTAGATTAGAAAGCTCTTTTATTGTAGATGCTGAAAGGGAAGTCTAATATGTGAACAGTGTTAAACAAACAAGATAAACATACTAAACAGCAAAACAATAAGATCATAATTTTTCTTCTAGAGCTGAATTTCCAAGTTTCAAAAGCTCTGAGTAAACACAATACCTAGAGAAACATGTTTTTAAATAAGAGGTGATTTTGTGAGTCAGCAAGGTCTGGCAATGAGAGCTGTTAAGTGCTCCACACTCTCTTAGTGGTCACCACTTCAGACGAACTGATAGGACAGGCTGCTAAAGCACATGTTAAAGCTGCCTGAGACCTTGCATTTGTGTTTTCCTATTTTCTTGCTTTTCCATCAAACACAGCAGGTATTTTAAAGAATACAGAAAGCAGGCATGGGAATTTCAACTCTCTTCCCCAAATGGTAGGCCGAAATGAGTGTATCTGTTATGGTACTAAAAAATATGCAGCTCTAATGCTTCTGTGTGCTTATCCCTGATTTATATGATCTGACTTTTATCTACATCGCTGTACGTTCTGTTTCCAATTGACTTTGCCACTCTTAGGTTACAGCCAGACAATAGAAAACCTTAAGCATGGGGATTTTTGCAGTAAGATGAGGACTGAAGTGCTATAACTGTTGTCATATAAAGCAACTTTCATAAAAAAATAAGAGCAGTCTTTTCCTCAGTGTTAAATTAAGTATAAGAACATCTGGTCGCAAAACTTTCTAACAAGGGTAACAAGAATAAAGGCAGCTAGTTGTCTTATCTTCTTATTCAAATTAGTCAGTTGCCTGTTCAGATACTTCAAATGCCATTTAATAATCGTTACTTTTGTGCATGTACTCAATATGGTAGGCTTAGCACAATGCTCTTGTCATGGTGAAGCAAAGGAGGAATGTGTGTATCGCTTCGATTTCATATCATTTGGGAATCTAGATTTGGATTCTCACAAATGCATTCATATCCTGAATAACTAATTTACTCTCTGTAGACAGGTGCTTTCAGGTAGACAAAAGGTGGGATTGAGTGTCCTTAAGATTGGTATCAGGTTTAAATTAGGTGCCTTAGAGAAATGTATGTAGTATCCATGTAGATAACCTTTGTGGAGGTTCTGGGCTCATGGAGCAGTACGGGACTGGCAGGTATGTCACAGGACCTGTGTGTAACTGAATCTATGCAGGAAGAGAATCTTTTTTATTCTGTTTTTTGTTTGTTTGTTTGTTTGTTTGTTTTAACATGTTAAAAGAATTCCAAACCCCTCAGCTCAGGTAATATTAATCAGTTCAAAAAGAGCAGAGAATAAAGTTTGTGAAACTCAGCATTGCATTTTGATAATTTGTAGAAAAACAGGTCATACTTATGTGCTTAATTTCTCTTGCACTGTTCATCAGCCTTGTGCACAGGTTTAAAATGGAGAAGACCTAGAACAAGAGAGATCACTGTCCCCTTCCTGACCACCAAAAAAGCTGATTGCAGGCTCCAATTCAAGAAAACATTCTTTAGTAGCAATAGTTACAGGAAACAGATTCTACAAGGAGCCTGCCAAAGTTCGTGTAATATTGTAAAATATAATTTTCCAACCTAATCCAAAATTGTCCAGATAGTTCTTTGCTTTTTGTTCCTAAAATTAGGTCTGAATTCTTTACAGTACCTGGTTTATATGCTGCTACTGACAATTTATTCTCTATTTCAGCCCCCCTCTTGTCTGAGGAAATTCAGCATTGTATATAGGCTGATCTCATCAACTTTAATCCATGATTGACTTCTTGATTTTTGGCTTCCTAATTGAGCATGTTAATCCCAAGACTTTCCAATGAATCTGTGATGAAGATAAATCCATGCTAATTTTCCTTTCTTTTTGTAGTGCTATGCACTCACAGTGAATCATGAGAGAGCAGACCATCTTCCCAGAAAACTAAATTGACCCTGCTATGTAATGGCTGGGTTTGATTTTTTTCCAAGCATGATGGAAACTATCAGCATTGCTCTGAATTTATGAGCACTGCCTTGATTATACCCTGCAACCAACACAACCTGTAATTTTTTAACATTCCAGATATTATAAATGGTAAATCAGGATCCTTTGCATGGTCTCAAAATCTCTAGATGAAACACCCATCAGGTTCAGTAGACACTGCAATAGATCACTTCAAGAAGAGATCTACTCTTATATTTTATTGGACACAGACATGTTGAGTGCCTGGATCAATTTGTTGTGTACATTTACATAAGAGGAATATGACCAGCACAGTGATTATTTTTTTGCCATTGGTAAGACATATACTTAATTTGGTGTGAAAAATTTTAAATTCATGATTTGGTGGGTTTATATCAAAGCAATGATAATGTTGTTCTCTAAATTTGAGGCTATTCAATGTGAAACATTTAGTCATCTCCAGAACAGTGTGTTCTTCAAAGCCAGAATCCTGTCATTGGTAAATGTTTTTTCGCTTTAATTATGTCACCAATAAAAATAGAAGTTCATGTTTAGAAGTGGGAGAGACTAATGTGAAGACACTTTTACTAGGGAAGATAAACCTATATTATGAAAATAAGGAAAACCCAAGTCTAGTTTTTTTTCGTCACAAAACCAGCTTGAAATTCAACACTTGCTTGTTGAAAATTTTAGTCCCACTTTCTTTCCAAAAGCTAGACGTTTTCATACAAAATATAACTCCTCTTATGGCCTTGAGCATTGACTTGAAAATCATTGACTGCTCTGACTCAGTGTTGGATAACCCATTGTTTTAATAAAAAAAAAAAAATTAATAAAAAATACTTTCATCTAGGCTAATTCGGTGCACATGACATTACTTGTTGGTATAGAGAAGACTAAATTTCAAATTTGTGTTGTTTTGGAAGTGTAAATAAACCTTACAATGGAATTACTTGTGCTTAGCAATTGAATGCTGAGTTTAGCAATGCTATTCTGCACTGAAGGGGTGATTTTGAGAGTCTTTTTAAAATCCAACACTACAGATAGATTGATGTATATTTGGTGATATATCTATTTGCAAATACATCCTTTGGGCCTGTGCTGATTTTCTTTCTGGACTTCCTTTAGTCCATTTCATTCCTCATCTTCATGGGAATAACTGCGAGCAAAGTAGGGTCCTATGCATATTGCATATGTGAAGCAGAGGTTTTTGTCTGTCTTGCTTTTTGCTAAATAAGCCATGGGGCTGTCATGCTGAAGATGTGAGCTCACTCCATTTCTACCTGTACCTCATTGCTCTAAAAAGCAATCTTCAGAATTCATTTCTACAGTAATTTACTTGCCTTTTATGGAATCTGAGTTGGAACAACCTGCAAGAACCATCCAAGTCCAGCTCCTGGCCCTGCACAGGATATCCCCAAGAGAGTCACACCATGTGCCTGGGAGCATTGTCCAAACACCTCTTGAGCTCTGTCAGGCTGGTGCAGTGACTACTGCCCTGGGGAGCCCAGCCACCCTCTGGGTGAAGAACCTTTTCCTGATACCTATCCTACACATCCCCTGACACAGCTTCACGTCATTCCCTCGGATCTTGTTGCTGGTCACCAGAGAGATCAGTGTTTTTGACAATGGTAATACCCAATGCTTAGAAAGGAGGCTGAGGAGGACTTGCCCTGGTGCCAGTGACTGCTGACAGTTTGGAACAATGGGTCTAATTCTGCTGTTTAGCTTTGAGGCACTGGCATTAAAATGGCAATGTAAGTGTGTGTGTTCTGTTACTTAAATACAGGTTGGGAGACTTCAGTCTCCCAGGGGAGAGAAAAGCAGAATTACTTCTACCCAATTAGCTGTAGCTGCTTCAGTTCAACTCAAATGTTATCCTCATGTCTAAAAACACTGCATAAACTAGTTGTGAAAAGGAGGTTGCTGCAGTTCTTTTTGCATAGCTCTTTGTAAAACACCTTTTAGAGTGACAGAGGGTTTGGAAATTCTGCAGACAAGATATAATACCGATTCACAAGTCATGCTTTTGTGCTATTTCACAGTGTGGAATTCAGCTTGGAGCCCACTTTTGGAAATGCCTAGTGGCTTGCTTGTGAGCAGTCTCACTGAAGTGACTGAATAGTAATTGCATTTTCTACTTTCCGCACGGTTGTTTGGAAATAAAATGCATTTATCTGTTCCAAGCCACGTGCTAGGATATTCTTGTGTGAGCACAAGAAATGCTGGTCTGTATGGGCTGCATTTCTCTTGCTTGAACTGAAGTCTGCATGGCTGCCAGCCACTTTTCAGCAGTAAGGTCAGGCTACAGCTTTGTAATTTTTGAGTGTAAGAGACTTGATCATAACACTGAAACATTCTGTTTTGTGTTCAGTTTTATCATCTTGAAGCATTTTACTCATACTTTGCCTCTTTGTTGGCAGGTTAAGCCAAAAAGTTAATTTTACCTGAGCTCCAACAGCAGTCTCATTGGCAAATTTTCCTTTCTGATTGTTGATAAGGGCATTTTTCTGGCATCTTTGGAGGCACTGCTGCATTATGTTTCTAAAGATGAGATTTTCTAGGGAGTCTTTTTAGTACAGATGCATGCAATCAATGAATTAATAACTCCTGGTGTCTTAATACCACTTCACAGACAACTCCAGAATCCCTCTGAATGCTAGCTCAGGAATGTAGGATCACCAAATTTTTGGGATATAGAATTTCTCTCCAGTATATGTATCATGAACTGAGCTGGTCCTGATTATTTTGAGGTTTCTTGGGTTTATATGCTCATGACCCAGAGAAGCTAGGGCAGAGAGCAAACTTAACTGAATACAGATTCCATTTTTAAATGCTGCTAGCAAATTTTTCCATTTTACTTGGATGAGCACTAATGATAAAAATACCTCTATCCAGTTTCACTAATTAACCACTAGAGATTGTTTTATCTTGGGATGCATAAAAGGTGTCTGTAACCTAGTTTAAACGCATGTGAAGGATTTAAAATAAAATGTATCTTAGTTTGTCAAAAAATCTAGAGTATAGCTTTGGAGTATTTGTTTGCCCAAGTTCACAGTCTTGAACCAAATTTTTATACTATAGTAGGGTCAGAGTTAAAAACTATACTATGTCTTCCATGATCAGTATGCAGAGTGAATCTGGAGCAGCATAGGTAGTGCTTTCAAATGTGCTTTTACAGCCTCTTCTACTGTAAAACCAATCCAGTGGTTTGACTGTATTTGATATCCCAAGGGATATCTTCCCTGTCAACAGATAGAGCTCTGTGGCTAAAAAGGTGTTGTCACTCAGTGCCCTTGGGAGTCTCCCTTCCAATGCTGGAATCCTGTCACTTAAGGGAATCGGCATCCAGAGGCATTGTCCTGTGTGATAGCCCACAGCAGGTGTGAAAGCTTTGAGTAACCTGTCCAAAACAGGTTATCTTTCTGCTCCCTACTGAGATGTCGAGTCCTTGCTGATAGCTATGACTGTTGCTATGATTCTGGTTATTTCTGTGCTCTAGAGAGTGTGTAGTTGCTTTTTGTAACTCCTTATACCTCTTCTATCTCTTTTCAACAAAATAATTTAGAACATGTTAAAATGCACTAGAAGTAGCAAATTACACTATTTACTGATAGCATTACTTTTAAGTTAGCCACTTTTCTTTACCGAGATGTCAAAAATTAGTCAGTTGTAGCTCCTGCCTCTGATATTTCATTGACAGTTCATAATGTTGTCTTGTTACTTCTCCTCTTCCTCACTATTTTGAACCTGATACCTATTGTGAGCCATTGCAATTTGAGTAACTGCTGTGAAATAAAGGCATCCTAGACCAATGGGGTTTTTTGGGCCAGGATTCACAGCCCAGTGTGAATGAGGTCTGTGTCAGACAAGGGAGAGGAGATTCAGGGCTAATACTTAAAGACTGAGACAACCATCTTCTTAACATGTTTGTGGGTATACTTAAATGTGGAATATAAATGCCAGTAATCATGGGCTTAAGCTAAACCCCCCAAACTATACTCCAAAAGGCAGAGGGGCACATTCTGAGGCAAAACAAGAGCTAAGAGTTCTTGGTGTGTGTTACAATCTGTTTCTATTCCTTCAAGACAAAGACATGAAAAACCACTGGTGGCTTCCTGCTTTCAGAAGAGTGAAGGTAGTCAAAGCTTGGTCTGCCAGCTTTTAAACATGACAAAATTATTTTTCTTTCTTTCTTCTTGCTGAATTTCTTTCCCTCATTGCTTTTGCATGAATGTATTTGGAAATAGAGGAGATGGAATATATTAGCCTTAGCTGTATCTAGCTTCTGCAGGGATTCAGAAAAATTATACATTATGAACTTCATAAATACTATATATATTAGAAAAGAAATCCAGTACTGTGTTTTCCCATCCAACCCCAAATAATGCTATCTTTGTTGGTAAATGACAATGCAGATTGATTTTAACTGACTAAAATATATAGACAGCTCAATAGCAGCATAAGCTTAAACCTTCAGTAGTCAGTAACACCTGAAACTCTCAGCGTTATCTGTGATGATGGTTCCTGTCAAGTTCAATTTCTGTAGAAAAATGAGTTTCCCTTTTCATTTTGCTAACAGTGTCTTGACCTTTTCTCCCTTTTGTTGCCAAGGAGTGACAGGTGTCTGGAGCAGCCAAGCAATGTGACACTCAGCCTGTGCTTTGTGTCAGCTCATATTCATTAGCCTTAGAAATGACATGTGGGTTTGTACTACTCGGAAATGTGTTTGTGCCCATTAATATGCCTGATTAATGGACAGAATAGGGATAGACTGTTGAGTTGCTCCACTTTTCCCTGCTTTTCTTTTGTTTACTGTTGTTGAATATGTAAATGTATGATATCTAGGAAATTTCAAGCTGTGACTTCTATAATGGCATTATTAGTCCCTGTTTGTCTGCTGCAGTCTGTGTTGGTGGTACCATGCCACGTTCTTGCAGTGAGTTAAGCAACTTTCCCCACTGGGAGCTTTGAGCAGTGCTCACCTGCCACTTCCCTTCGAAAGTCCCAGTCCCTCCTGCAGTGTCATGGATGTTGGTGTACCTGGCACAGGGCTGTGCTTTCATCATCCCTTGAATCTACAACTGGGCTATGCTTTAACCCCACATGAACATGCACTGCCATTAATAAGAGTAGTCTGGTCTTCACAGCTCCCCAGGGGTGTGTTCTTTCCTCTCTTCCTTGCCAAGGCATTAGTGTTTGCACAGCTGCAGGATGTGCTCTTTAAGGTTAGGATTAAGGCCTTCCTGATGTACGCAGCAGCAGCCCTTGGACAAGAGAAAGAACCAGCTCTTCTGACAGAGGTATAGACTTTTGTCAGATTTTACATGTTATTTTAGTAAGCTAATATGGGAGCCTTTGCTTATGTATATCTGTAGAAAAAAAAAAAAATTTGGAGAGGTGGAGCAAATGAAGAGCATGAATAGGTTTTCATGATATCCCTAGTAATCTCCATGGCATAACTGCTTGGGAACTTAAAATGAACCATTTTTTCCCTTTTGGGCTGTCAGGGTATCTTTTACTCAAAAACATTCCAAACACAGACCTGGAGAAGGAGAGGGAAAGAAGTTGAAAAGTGGTAGTTGATCCCAAAGACGTATCTGGACAAAAAATCCTTTCCCTATGTCAATCACATGTTGCTGATATGCATAAAGAAGCTGTGATCTCTCAAAAACTGCGAATGCATCAGAGACTGTCATTTTAGAAAAATGTATGCATGATTACTGGATTTTATGGTGTGTGATTTGTGGGGTGTATGTATGTGGAAATCTTTAAGAATGTGTGTTAGGCCATCTGGGCAACAAGGAGGAGCTGGTTTGTGCTAAAATACAAGCTATTTCTGCAATGAAGGAGTGATAAAATGATAGCAGAGAAAGTTCTGGCAGACTTTATTTCTCTGGAAGCAGTAACTACTGCTTTTTAAACAGCCCCTGATTTATACTGAGTTGAAATAAGAAGGTAGGAGCAGTATATCTAGGGGAAGAAACAGGAATGTTACCCAAAACCAGGATAGTGCTTCAAGGGTTGCCAGAAGTGAGAGTTGCCGTTCTCTTCAAACTGACTGATACTGCTGAGAAAATGCTGTAACAAGGCATGAGAATGAAAGTGGAACATTTTAAAATATGGATTAGGATTGGAAATCCTTATATATTTGGCTTTAGGGAATGTAAAAAGTTACTAGTAAGCCTGGAAAACCTTCCTTTCTTGGACTTGGTGAAGAAAGGGGAGTGTGTATTGGTGGTCTGTGAAGGGCCTCTCTGGGGTTTGTAAAGTCCAGTTTGGTTGGGGAGGGGAGGAGGTAGCATTTGGATAGGCACAAAGCTCTCACTTTTAACATACCTCCCTTCCTGAGGAGATTGACTGTTGTCTCTTCAGCAATGAAGTTGTTTCCTCGTTTGCATTTTAAAAAGGATAATACACAAAATAATGCAACATTTAGCATGCTGATTTTGGCACCCAAATACATTGTTGGTACCTATACTGTTTCTAATGACTGAGACTTATTCATGCTCACTCTTAGGATAACGATGCTCACTGAGAACTACTCATGAGCATGAAAGTCTGTCTGCCCAAAAGCTTGATTTTCATCTTTTTATTTTTTAGTATGTCTGTTCCCTATAGAGCAAGTTGCCGGATCAGTAAATTATGATTTCCCAAGAGCTCTCTTCTTGAGAAATTCAGCACAATCCCACTGGTCATTACCTGCCACTCTTCATGTAGCTGACTGCATCATAATCTGAGTGTTGGTGACTGACTGGTTTCTTGGATGGGTGTTTTCGTCGTGTTGACTGATTCTGTCTTCCTACTTGTTTTACTGGGCTGCCAGTGGGGAATCATGTCATCAGAAATTTCAGGTACTCCCTTTACCCACATTGGTATCCTCTTGAGATTTGTTACTAAATTTGTTATTGCTTTCTAAGGAAAATACAAATCTGCCCGTTTTTACTGTGGCTCCAAAGCAGCAATAAATGATACAAGTGCTGGGTACAGTAAACTCCACTTTGGGTTGTGAGCCCATGGATGAGTTTCTCATTTGTAAGGAAAGTTGCTGCTGCATACATTTCTCTTACATAAAGTCTAGCAGTATTTCTACATCTGCTGTCATGTTAAAAATAATCAAGATAGATAAAACTTGAATTATCATATTTCTTCATTTGGAGGTATAGCTGGAAGCCACTCTGGTGGGCAGAAAATGTCTGCTCTCTTCTGTTTGAACAGAGGCAATTACTATTTAATTTTAATAAATGGGGACAAACAGATCTTCACCTGCCAGACTTCACTTATTTCCCCCTCCCCCACTGGCATCAGTCACATAAACTCCTGTAGTGAGTATGTATCTCATTTCAAATAGCAGTTTTGGCAGATGGCTGCCTGCTTAACAGTATATGAAGAATGATATCTTAAAAAATGGCTATTATATTGCATTTAAATAGTTCCTGCTTCCATTGCAAATATGAAGTTGTGGTAAATAGGTACGATTCGTGCTGACAAAATTGAAACAGTAACCGATATTGATACAGTAGTTAATATTTGGAATTAATAAAACAGTTAAAAGGTGTAATGCCAAGAAAGGGAGAGGAGGGGTTCCACCTCCCCTTTTTCCCTGCAGATGTTCAAGGCAGGAAAAAGCAAGAGATAACAGTTACTAAAAATTAACAGAAAGAAGGGAAAATCTGGTTGGATCCCAGGAAAATGTTAATTATACAAGATTTATTGCTTTGATGCTTAAATATAATATTGGCTTATATTATGATAGTTTTGGCTTACATTATACCAGCTTGGTGCACATGTGTAACCCAAAGGTGAATCGAAGGACACCGAGGAAGAGGAGAGGCCTTCATCAGAGACCCCCAAAGAGTGCTGCGACCACCGCAAAGAGTGGTGGAGCGTACGCGGGAAAGGCGGCGATGAGGGCGGAGGTAGAAGTTGATGAATGGAAAATGGGAGGAGATGACATATGGCATAAAGGGGGAATTTCCTTTGGCAAGCTCGTATGTGAGGTGGGGGTCCAGGGACCCTGCACTCCGTAGCCTGCGGTCATTTTATTTTTGCTTATGCGCTATTATTGGAACTAAATTATCCCTCATTTTAACCAAATTATATTGTCAATATTTCAAGTGTATCTGATTTTATATAATTTAAGATACTCAATTAAAATTGCTGTTACCTTTAATATTGTTTGGGTTTTTTTGATGATGGGATAATTGGGCAAATATAACAAAGTTGTCCTGGCCTTGTCTTGTAGAGTTTGGTACTGAGAGCAATCTTATGAGTTAATGTTGTAAAAAATAAAATTTAAGAAGTCTTTCTATCTCTTGTCAACACTCACAGAGCTGGTGTAAATTTTGAGGGTTTTACACTTTCCCCACTGAGTGCCTAGCTCATGGAGCAGTGTCCCCAAAATCATGAAGTACCTGTTCTTGCTAGACTCTCCTGAAAAATATTTTGGGGTAATAGCAGCATTGTTCAGGTGCTCACTGCTATATCCTCTGAGACAGATTGCAACTACATCAGAGAATTAGAGGTTTAAGGTGTTGTCTTAGAAATGTATGTGTTGTTTTGTTGCACTTGTAGATTTTTTCCTTCCAAACCATAAAAGGCTTCCTTCTGAATTGAATGTGCATGTTTGTGTGTGTACCACATGAAGGTGTCTTGCTTTACCAACCATAAAAATGTTTAATGGCTACTGTAAAGCAGAAAGCTACCTTTATAAAAGTTGTCAGTCATAGTTGTTTCACTATGTTGGGGAAGAGGAGCAGGGAAAAAAAACCCGAACAAATTGTAGTAGTTTAATTTAAACAGACTTACAGATCTCTTTTTAGTGCTTCAAACAGCTGGAAGTCCAGCACAGTTCCATCTGAGAATTTATAGCTTAGTATATTCTATCAATGGTTAGTGAATTTCAGCCGTTTCCTAAAAAGCATTTTGAACTGAATCCCTTAGATGCACATGTCTCTCTGTATCCTTGATGTATTTCTCAAAGAGGAGCTATTTCTATGTTTGCATTACTCTTGCTTAAACCTGCTCCCAAACTATTTTGAAATCCCCATTATATGTACGTCGGGAGACTGTAGTTGCAGTGTGTCAGACTTGGTAATTCCCAGTATTCCTCATCTTTAACAGAAATCAGTTGCTAATGAAAATTTAAAAGGAATAGGGTAGAACAACCATATTGTAGTTAATATTTTCAGTATTTCAATTTGTGGTGGTTATTTCCCAAAATCTGAAACAAGAATTATTGACTGAATTTTACGATATGAATAAAATTTTCTCAATTATATCTGTAGCCTTAGGAAAATTAATCTGATGCAGCCAAATGAATTGCCTCTGTGGTATAAAATGTTCCTACTTGGTGTTGCTGAAAAGAAAATTAAAAAATTGAGCCATCTCACTGTTTTCTTTTTTCCAATGACAACTTTTTGCAGCCTCAAGTCATTTGGGTCACATTTCTGGCATACTGACACCTGCTTTACATAGTAATATAAAGTTTAAGGTAAACTACTGACATAAAGGTCAAGAAGAGCTTGAAGATACTGCATTTCGGTTTTTTTCCTAGGAAACATTCATGTTTTTGAAATGATATTGATTTAATGTTGGAAGACACTTTTGTTGAAAGACCATCTTGTTGGCAGACACCAGAAAACTGACTTTCAGTACCATTTGTTTTCTGTAGTTATTTAAATTAGGAGAGAAATACTGTTTGGGGAAGGATTGGGACAGTTTCATACTTTTTTCAAATGTATGTGCACTGGTGACACATTATCTCTTAAGGCTGTTTGCCTGTCTTTCTAACCTGTTTTTGGACACGTGCTTAAACGCAGTCTCTTTCATAAAGAATATGAAAACCTAATGCACCTGGATATAGAAGGATCTTATTCCATGGTGTTACAGTGCCCTAAATAATTTAATCAATAATGTCCAAAACTGACAACTAGGGAATTCCTGAAGGATGACAGATTGTCATTAGGGTGACACAAGATGTACTGTGTGTGCATTTTTAGTAAGAATGAGTCTCCCTAAAGCCTGGGGTGGAGGGTCTTAGGAAATGCAGGCAACTTGAAGATGATGCTGTTCCAGCTAAACCCTACAAGAACACAGTGAGCCCTGCAGGCTCATTGTCGTGCCTGTGATAGTCTCTATCATGTTACCACTGGTCAGGATCAGGAGGATCTCTAAACTTCTGGAGGGTGTTTTCTAGGGGGTCGTGGCTTTTGTAATTATCACACAGATTAAGAATACAATTCAGAAGTGTAGCTTATGCATCATTTGTGTTGGTGTGCATGTCAGTTTTTCCCATATGAAGGAAAGGGAGTCTTGTGCTGCAGTTGTTTGTTCTCTAAAGTTATTCCTGCTGGCCTACCACAAGTGATCTTTTATTTATTTCTATAAAATACGGGCCTTGAAAATGTAAAAGGGAGTATTCATATTCCACTTTACTGTTCTGTTGCAATGTCACTGAAGAATTGAGAGGTTAGAGGGAAGTCCCGATTCTTTATCAGATTTAATCTGTTTGGACCTGAAGGCAGATTTGCAAACTGCCAGCTGACTGGGGCAGGCCCTTGTTTTAGCAGCCAATTCATAAACTCAGAAAGGGGAAGATCAACACTCATGCTTAAAGAAAATAAAAGAAAATCAGAAAATATGTATTTTTAGCTATTTGAAAAGATGAGAATGCAGAAAAATTATTCTTATAGCTTATCAACAGAAATATAGCAAAATTATTTTATTGAATAGCTTGTAAATTATACATATGTATGGTTCTCTTTTTCCTTAATGTATGATTTATGGCATGGCTTTCCAATACAGATGTGTGGTGTGTAATACAATATATATAGTGAAGTTTTGAGTTGAACCTGAATAACCTATATTAAGTTTTATCATCTGTGGGTATTAAAACAGTTTACAGTAAGTAATAATCAATCATAGTAAATGGCATATGTTGATACCAAGTTGTAGCTCTGCTCAGTGCCCACAGCATTGTTCTGATTTTAAGTAACCCATTGCAGTTAAATTGAGCACATACACACCGTTTGCTGTTTGGTTTCGTGGTACCACACAAGGCCAGAGTACTTCAAGTACTCTGAAGTCAGAGTCTTCAAAGAAATGAAGTGTCCAAAGTTTCAGCTCTTTATCTGTCAGACATGGTGAGGTGAGGTGTAGAAGACCTTTAGAGAAAAGACAGAGAGGAAAAAACACCTTTAAATCACTCCAGGGAGAGCTTCACAAAAGCAGACTCCAAACCACTGCTTCTCTATTTTCAAAGCAACATTTGCAGGCATAGCTGCATGACTCTCATTAAGTTCGTCTGAATCGTGCAGCTAAAGCCCCATGCAATGTTTTGAAAATGTAGGAAATAAAAATGGTCTTAAACCAGACATCTGGGCTTCTCTCCAGTTTTCTGGTGATAATGTCTGAAGCATGCCATTAATAAAGCATCATCCATGGGCTAAATTATTCAACTATAGAACCCTTTGCAGAAGGCTTATAAGTCAGCTTTACTTAAAAAACAAAGGAAAAAAAAGCCAAAAGCTTCTGTTCGCTCTTCACTGTGTGCAGCAGCCACTGCTAAGCACAAGGCTCTTTTCCTTTTTAAGTATTTTAACATTTTTTTCCCTTGTACTTTTAAATTTTTTTTTAACTTTTTATCAAAAATTCTCACAGGGTACCCATCTGAATGTTTGGATCCTAATTTTTGTGGAAGAGATGAAGTGCTTTTTCTTTGCTGGTTCTTTTATCTCAGGTGAATTTGTATACAGCCCAGGTGCCAGGATTGGGAAAAAACATGCCTTTTCAGAGGTATAAATTGTGCTCTTTCCCTGTCTTTCGTATTTTGATGCTGATAGAAAGGTAGTAATCTTAGTAGCACTTTTTAGAACCTTTAAACCTTAATATTTTTTTTTTAAATCATCTTAATAGAGAAGAAGGTGATTTAATTAACTACTTCTATAGATGAAGGTCTTCATGAGTAAGTTTTGGGTTTGCCTTCAAATGCCAGCAACTAAGCTGTGTGTAGCTTAGAGGTTACTTTAAGATTTCCATAAATGTAAGTAACTTGATCATATTACTCTACTGTAGCATCAACTACGGTATCATTTCTTAAGTGTTATCAGTTTGACAAAGGTTTTGTTTTGTCTTAATCTGGTATAAAGTATGGAAGGAATTACTAAAAATTTGAAAAAGTGAGCTACTCTCTTTGGTGTGACACACCTGTCTTTGATAGCTTTTTGGAACACTGGAATCTTTATAATTTGCTTGTAATCTCTTTGCCATGTTGATGGTAAAGCATTCAGAGCAGGCTAGAGGAAACGTGTCTGTAATGGCTATGGCAAGTAGGGGACCTTTCAGTCCTGAGAAATAGCTTGCAGTATGTTTTTGTGATGTACTTTAGTGCATTGGGTTGTTTTAAATTACCAAGTTACAGATTGCTTTGCAGCAATGAATTTACTTCACAGTATATGGTTCTGCTTTATAAAACATTGACATTTTTGGTTATAATTCTAAATCTAGTGCTGTGTTGAGAAGAATAATTGTGCTGCATTAGAAATAACCTTGAAAGGTTTTAAAATTTCCATACAAATTAAAAACAACTTTTCTGTGGGTTGTGTGTTACATCTCATGTGAGAGACCTTAACACTGAGTGCAATTAAAACCTGTAATTACCAATGTTCTCTTCTGTTGTTCTGTGGGGGAAATCCGACACTGCAGTTTTGAGTACAGTATCTTGTTTTAAATACAATTTAACACACAGGTCTATCCGTGAGTATAAATGTGAGTTGATGTTACATGTGCCATACTGTGAACTTGCCATATCAAAGGAATGCTCTTTATTTGCTGAACAGGTGCTTTGTTCTTCAATTTTATAATCATGGGATACTCAGAGTTACCAGTCCTCAAAAGGAATCATATAAACTGATTTCTTCAAAGAAACACCCTGTTCTATGAAAAATTATGCAAAAGTAGACCTCAACTCAGACAAAGTGATTGGCAACTCCTCACTTCTGGTTGCATCTCTAACAGTGGACGGAGGGGAAAAAACTTGTATGAGCATCTATAGAACCTAAGTACATGTTTTCTTGTTAGTGGTCTGTTTCTTGTTATCTGAACTTGAAGTCTCAAAACACGTAAAACAATTGCATTGTACTTCTGGTAGCAGGGTGGTGATTTCAGCTGGAAGTTGAAATAACTTTTGCTCTGTTTCAGAAGAATAAAAGATATCTGACCCTAAAGAGGGCATGCTGATTGTGAGGTAATTCAGATAATTAAACCCAAGCTGCTATAGCCTTTACAATAGGAAATATTTCTTAACCTGTCAAATCCTCTTTCCCTCAAGAGGAAAATATTCAGTAGTATTCAATTAGGACATTGTAGTATCTGAACAAAAGGAACATGTGTTCATGCTAGAACCTGATACTAGTAAGACAAACAAGACAGATAATAACTCCCCAGGACCCAAGGACCAAACATTTGTATGTCAGCACCTTCCAAAAGTCTTCCAGCCTCATGCAGCCCAGGAATTACTAGTGTCACACAGTGGCTCTGAGGCTGGGGCTTTTCCTCAGTGAGTTATTTTCAGGGGAATAAAGCCTCAACTTTGAATGGCAACTTCTGAATGACAAGATCACTTATGCAAGTAACCACTGGCCATCTTAAAATGATCTGAAGAGCTAACATTACAGCACAGAAAATGGATTGGTTATTATTTCTGGAGATTAAGCAAGATAAAAAGAAAAGTTTTGGGTTAAAAACATTAATTATATTTATAATTTACCTGAACAACATGTAGTTTACTAAGGGAAGAGTGTCTGACGTAAATTCCAGATGTATTTCTCCACAAGTGGATGGATATGGCTGCATGTAGTGGTATATTCTCTATTGTTAAAATTGAGTGACTGAGACAGAACCCAATTTAAAGTGGTTTAAAGTTTCTTCTAATATTTGAGTAGTGCAAGTATAATCACAAGCTTTTCCCCCACCTTTCAACTTTCAGAGCTAAAATCCCCAGTGAAGTGAAGGCTATTTCTGACATACTCTTTCCCCTCATATAGTCATCCAAACTATAAACAAATGTTCCCTTGACTGCCATACAGGCTTGTCTACACAAGGAAGTTACAGTGGTTTAACTGCGATGTAATTGTAAATCCACTTAAATTGGTTCCAAATGTTCTGTGAATGCTCTAAGCCTGATTTAAACTGAAAGGATAGCCTGGATAGTTTGTTCTACAGATTTAAAACCTGTATTTAAAATTGAGTTGATTGTTGTGCTGCAGTATGGAAGACAATCTTAAATGAAACATCAAGTTTGCTATGATACTCTGTTTAGAGTTGAAATGACTCTTTCTGAGAAAACACTCCTGAGGGACTGGAGGCTGGGTGAGCCCTATGCAATACAAGCCTGGCTTGCTTTGTTCAATTCTAGATGGGTCTCTGGTGTCTTTTGAGGAAGCAAGAGCTATGCTGTGTTTTTCAGTTCTTCCAGAGAGCTGACTACCAGTCTCATAGATACCAACTGGCTTGTGCCCATACTGCCCAGGGTCAGCACCTGGTGGAACAGTAGGCTGACTGTCTTGTGGCCCTTCATGCTTGGTCTGAGTAGGCCAACTGTGGGGAGTTTTTAATAAACCTGAAAGGGCTGGAAAGAATGAGGTTTGTGTTTATAGCATTAGTGAGGTCTTGTGTTGTGGATATAGCACAAGATAAGAGGATATTTGAGGGTCCTAAGCCTACCAACATGACTTAAAGAACTACACGCATTGAGGGTGACAGTTCTCAGACTAGATGTGGGCCATATGCAGTGAAAAGCATTTCATAGCTTAAATACTTTTGCAACTGGATAATCTTTCTTATGTTTAGATTAAAAGACTACATCTCTTACCTCTTAGCACCATTGTTTAGCAAAAATATTTTTTCCCCAATCCTGGCCCAAAAAGATCTGAGATACCACTGTGTTTCATATATATTGCTTACTAGCCATATTTTCTAGGTAGAGTTGACAAAAATCTGTTGTTACACCAAAGTGTTCAATAATACCAATTAACCGACTTTTTGACATGTTAAAATTTGTGGAGAGGCAATCCTTCAACTGTGACTCACTGGTGTCCTGTTTATAATGTTCCTTTCCCTTCCTTGCCAGGTAGGAATAAACCTCTGCATTGTCAACTGTTGCACTATCTCCTGTTTCATGTAAAAGCTTGCACTTGAGCCCAGTGTCTTGAATCCACCTCTGCCTTCTGGCTGCCTCCAGAAGTACAGTGCAATCATTTTACATGTTTCCAGACTTCAAGTTCAGATAACAAGAAACAGACCACCGGTAAAAAACATGTACTTAGGTTCTATAGACGCTCATATAAGCTTTTCCCCTCCATCCACTGTTAGAGATGCAACCAGAGATTTAAGGGAGGATGCAACCAGAAGTGAGGACTTGCCAGGTCTACTTTTGCATAATTTTTCATAGAACAGGGTGTTTCTTTGAAGAAATCAGTTTATATGATTCCTTTTGAGGACTGGTAACTCTGAGTATCCCATGATTATAAAATTGAAGAACAAAGCACCTGTTCAGCAAATAAAGAGCATTCCTTTGGTATGGCAAGTTCACAGTATGGCACATGTAACATCAACTCACATTTACACTCATGGATAAACCTGCGTGTTAAATTGTATTTAAAACAAGATACTGTTGTAGGACATTTACAGGGCCTTAAGAGGAAACAAGAAAGTCACAAAGGAATAGAACTGTGAAGGTTATTGCATAGGCAAGGCACAGGAGACTTGGAAAATCCACAGAGCTGGATATTTGCAGATAATGAATGAATACCTGGAGACTGTGTAGTTATTTCTTTTTCTTAGGTCTTGGAATGCATGCATGTGCTTTTAAAAATAGGCACCTGGGTGGGATCAGCCATTTGTTTGAATGGTTGTGACTGTCTCGATGGTCTTCCACCAAGTTAACATTTGCAGTTCCTGGTGGAACTGAGATGCTCCTTCAGGGAACTGAGCCCTTTCCCCGGTAACCAAGATCTTAGTTACAGTGATACATGCTTCCAAGGAGGAAAGATTCTGTATTGCATATGATATGAACAGAAGATTCCCTATATAGCTGATTACTCTTATTTTCTGGTTGCCTTCAACTTACATAAAGTGCTGTGAGGGTGTTTTTATTGTTAGGGTTCTTTTGGGGTTTTTTTAAAGGTCTTATTGTGTCTCCACTCAGGTATTGAATGGCTACATTCTGCCCCAGGGAGAGCTACTTTTCTAAAGTAAAAGATGTATACCTAGAATAAAGGGAGAAGGCAAGAAGGGGGAAACCTTAACTATGATTTAGTTGGACAAGTTTTTGCATAATACATGGTCTCCGTACAGAAGAACGTCTTTTGGAGCCTCTGCTGTGTTCTGAAAAGTTCACTGTCCCAAGAATTCATTAAGAGGGAATAAATATACATCTCCCCTGTATTTAATTCATCTGGCTTGGAAACTGAACACGTCTATTTATTCCTTTTATGCACCTGAATCTAGTTCTGAAGTACAGCTGCTGTTGGAGTGGTAGAAGGGATGTGTACTGCAACTAGATCACAGGAATCTTGGTATGAGTACTCTCTGTACACATGTCCCTGCCTCCTATTTTCTGCAGTATTAGAAGCTAGCAACACTTGTTTTCTTTATGCTAGTTAGTTGTGGAAATTCTGCTTGGGTTATGAATTAATTTGGTGTCCAAAATAGCTTTGGGGTCTTGCACAAATAGTATATTATGGTTTATACATATTTGCTAGTTTTTAAGTAAGCTTGTAGCTAGTCTTTCATCATAATTTTTTTTCTGTGTTATAAAAAAGATGGCAAATGCACCTTCATTCTCAGAGTTGCTCCTTAGAGCATTGCCAAAGCTCAAGCCTCATTTGTAGACTTCATTCCTGTGAGTATCATCTCAGATTTTCATTATGTATAATCTTACTGTGGTTTTGAGGAACTTGTTAAAAAGAGAAAGCAGAGGTGTACTGTTACTGTGACGCAGATAGAAACACACAGTAACACACACAACAGGTGTTCAGGCAGAGAAGAAGAAAGGAAGAAGAGTCTCCGTTTATTGTTGACTTCGTATATATAAGTTTCTGGACAGTGATCAGAGATTGGACAGAGAAGTTACCACCTCTCTGTCTTCACTGGTCACTTGAGAAGTCTATCAGGTGATAGCTTTTACAAAGGAATGCAAACATGATTCTTGTTTATCTTACAATTCATGAGAACTGACTCCACTATACTAAAACAAATCAGAAGGCTTATTTTCAGGGACAACAGTGTACCCCTGGCCCATGTTTGGGGGCTATTCAGTGGTCATTTGTCTTGAAGAGTTCACCCAGAAAGGTGATGGTGCAAGTTAACTCTCTCTGGTTAAAAATTTGCAAAATGCTGTGAAACTAAGAACTGGTTTGTAAGGAAACATCAACAGTCTGCCATAGTCTCTCCTGTATTACCCAGCTTTTATAGGAGAGACAGTCATAAAAAGAAGTAGTGTTTTCTGCATGCTTGATGTTGTGAGTGAGTGTGCAATACCTTCCTAAAGCCACATAATGAAATCTTAGAGTGAATTTGGGAATCACGTGAATGCTTTGCTCCTGTGTGAGCTTATAAGCTTTTCTTCTTTAAGGTGTTTTTCCTACCTGGCAAAGAAAAACTTTGGTTTTCTTTATACACAGCTCTATCATAAGATACAGCAAATGCTTTAAAGACACCCCAAGAATTTCTTTGTATGTATTGCAGGGAAAGCAAGCTATTTGCTTTCCTAAAGAAGTTAAAACATTATTTCTGTAGTGAGAAGTACATCAGTAGGTAATGTACCAGTGAAGTGATTGCACATGTTTAGAGTGTGCTGTGTATTTTGGCAGATGTTTAGGGCCCAATTCTTTTAGCTTTTGCCAACACATAAAGCAATAAATGTAGACTTAAGTTACCAACATTGTATTTATTTTCTACATGAGAGGAGAGGCAGATTTTTTGTTGTACTAGTTTTGAAGCATAAGGGAAGGGGTAGCATGTTTAAAAGCAGCTGTGTAGAAAACAAAATGCTAAGTCCTGTCTATTATTAGTTTGTCCCATTGACCAAGCAAATGGATGCATTAATAAAAATGGAACAAATGCAATGTAAGTACTGGGAAGATTTTCAGACTGCATCACGTGTCCTGGTAGTTTAGGGCTAAAAATTTGTCTTTGTGCTGAAATGGTAATAGGGTTGTGGGTAGTGAGAAACATGGGCTGCTCCTGGGATTACCCCCTGTAAAGGTTTACTTTTGTCAGTATGACAGAAGATGAGCTACAGTTTCTGTAGTGGTCTGGCTTTTCTGTTGCTAATTTTGCTATTTTCCTTGGGTTCCAAGCTGTCAGGAAACTTCATATAAACTTCCTGGATAAAAGTAGCTTAATTCAAGGTCTTGCAGACACTGAATTTTATTTCATAGGAAGGAAAGGGGGAGAAACAGACTTCTAAGGGAAACCTGTCCCTTCACGTAGCCATAACAGGGAATCCTAGGGGGACTGCAGTTTCAGACCTAAAATGACCTTGCTACAGAACTGTTCGTATTAAACTTAATTCAGCAGATCTGCAGAAGGATTCCTTTATGTGGTGACAAGAAAAGCAAAGTCTGTGAACCTGTATTTATAAATGTAACATAAGGGACTTCTGCAAATAAAAGTAAGAAGGGAAAGAATTGAAGTGAAATGTCCTATGAAATAGGTAGTAACAGTCAGGGTATTGGTCACTCTCAGTTTTATTCAGTCAGTGCTGGGATTGCATCTTGACCCTGGAAATTTTGAAATAATTCTGATTACCTAACACATTGCTTAGGTTCATATCCAGGAAATAAGAATGTACAATAAATAAATATTAATTTCCTTACTAATTTTTATCCTATTGCTCATTGTGTCATATGCAGGTATAATTTAATGCATTTGGGTGTGGGTTGGTAACTCTGTTAAGCTACTTACAAGTTAAATGGAAACTGCCAGCAACACAATGCTATGAAATGAAAGAAACTAAGAGCAAAATTAGTACCATTTTCTTAATGAATTGTACCATTCTATACATTTCTTTCTCTAAATCAATACCTATCCTGTTCCTTCCTGATACCCTTTCCCCCTAAAGGGTTAATGCTTCTACATTCCTAAAAATCTTTACTACATTTCCACTCTCCTCTTGTCACAGAAGTTTTGGTATTGGGGGCATGTGTTCCATTTTCTGAGACTAATTATTTCCCAAAAAATTAATTCTAGGACTAGATTTGTGTCATAGCTCCTGATGTTTGTCTGATTTTGCTTTGGTATGAGAGGTGTGGAAATATTTTGTTGCTACATTCTGTGGTGGCGTGTTTTCTTCAGGTAGCAGTGAGCCCTAGTGCACATCCAGGTGTGAAGAGCCTTGGTGTGTTGAGCCTCACTTTTGACTTATGGCATTATCAGGCTTTACTCACAGAGTGCTGTGTGTTTTATTGGTTTTCCTTCTGCTTCTACATCCAGTACCAGACTGGTCGATCATTTTTGTAGCTGTTTCTGTGCTTTCTTTCCATTGTACTTACTTGGATTATAGCTGAAACATCTTTTCTTCCACAATTCTCTAATGTTCTATTTCAAATACTGCTTTTCTTGCTATTGGACATATATTTTCTTAGTGGACTCCACGTGCTTAGCAGAATTTCAGGTAGATAACTTACCTGAAACTGTTGACATTTTCTCACCTATCAATATAAATACTCAAACTTCTTTCTTTCATTTGTTTATTTCAGCACCAGAGAACAAATTTAGAATAACAAATCCAAAGCACTTTATTACGTTATCGGTAGTTATACATAGCTTCAGAAAAGCCAGCAGATCATTTAAAACTATATAGTAGCATGTCCTTATCTTGTCTATGTCATATGAGCCAATTACACGGTTGTGAAACTTGTATCAAGACCAGTCTGTCATGATTATGTGCTGAGGAGATACCATAAGCTGTTAATAGTCATATTGTACTTCTCAGTTCCACAGTGATGTGCTAGTACTCAAGGGCAGTTAAAGAAGTTGTTTAGGTAAATCCAAGAGGCAAAAACCTCACCAAACAAGCCCCCCCAAAGACATGTTAACCTGCCTAACTTGACTCCAACCTGGTACTCACTGCTGCTGTGTGCATAAGGATGATGTCATGTCAGTGGAAACCTTTCTTTACAGTTGTTTGCTTTGTAAAGGAAGGCTGATGGCACTGGGAGTTCATAGCACAAGTTTCCATTGCTCAGCAGTAGACAGTGTGGCCTGGCGTGATTTTCCCAGCTTGCCACCTGAGAAGCTGGGCCCTCCTCACTCCCCAGGTTGGGGATGGGAGGAGGATGTGGACAACAAGATCCTGCCTTGTTTCCTGTCAGCCTGACTCCCAGCCAGAGCAGGACACCCTGGTTGTTTTGTAGAATATTGATTGGCAATTCCCAGCATCATCAGTCCTGTTGGCTTTGCTCTAGTTGTGGGTTTAGACCCCTTTAACCATGCAGCTGTGCTGAAATTCTGCATCGTAGTAGGGCTTGGCTGAATCATGTAAGGGTTTAATTTGGTTTTTGACAAGTCACTATGTGAGTGACTTCAAGGGTATCCCATATAAACATAGAAAAATCCTGGTGTAGCAGTGTCAGCTTTCTTCAGAAAACTTAAGGAAGGATGAAAAATAAACTCAGAACAGAGCTGTCTATATTTGTAAAAGGGAGATGTTCAGAAGAATTTTTAGGAATTTTTTAAGAATTGCTAGGTTTAACCACATCTTTTGACAAGTACATCTGCCTTTTGGCAGGGCAGACCATTTCTAATCACATTATCATAGGCTAGCTTCTGCAGCAATTAGTGTGCTGGGCAAATATTAAGTACCTGGAATACTTCACACCAAAAGAGATGAAGAAATAGCCTGCCTTTTCTCTACGTGATTTCATAAGATTAAAAAAAAAAGTTATATTGCAGCTCTGTAAAATATGCTCTAATGAGCTATGTCTTTGTTTTACCAGTGACATAAACATGAATAGGATAATTTAGCACACTGATTAGATGTTCATATAACTCCAGGAAAAAAAAAAGTAAAGTGCTTCCCAACAAAAGGCATTGGCATGGCATGCTGGGTTTTGTCATTTTTAAATACACTCATTAGTATATTTGGGGCAAAATGTTGCTGGAAGAGGCGATCTTTTTAGGTCTTAGTGGTAGGGTCCTTTTAATGTAGGCTGCATTGTCACCAGCAGGTGTGGTATCTTCCCACAATGCTCAAAACTCCTGGGTTAAGCAGCATAATCCTTCTCTAGTGATAACCACTGAGGAAAAAACCTGGATCTTTGCGAATTCTTTCTTTATTTTCAAGTCTTCAGAATTATTCTGAGGACTGAAATGGAAATAATTGTGAGTCCAAGTGTGGGGTGCCTCTTGCCCTCTCCCCCTTCCATTCTGCTCTGTGCCTGCCTCTCCTGTTGAATGTTAGTTGTGCTTTGGGAGGAAGGATGTTAGCAGCTGATTAGTTAGAGAAGAGGAGCGCAAAAGCAAATTTTATAAGGAAGGAGTAAGATTTTCTGCATATGCCTCTGCTGTAAACAGGGAAAAATGAAGCTGATAAAATATGTGCTTTTTAGTATGCTGAAATATAAACTGTTTGAAGTCAGGAATAGGAGAAATAGAATAGGAGAAATAACAGCCGTTCAGGCTTATTTAATAAATTAGTGTTTAAAGCCCAGAAATATCTATCATAGTGGTTGCTCTAGTATCAATCTGACAAAGCGTTGCAGCCAATGCATAGGGTTTTCTTAATGAGACAAAAGCAGCTTGAAACTTTGAAAATAATTGTTAACACTGGCAGAGAAGACTGGAGATGATTTTTAACCTTGAATAGGCACTTGTTTGGAGTGCACAGGCCTAGAGCAAATCCTTCTCACTTGTAAAATATTGATCTGTTTTCGGCAAAGAATTATTAAACACTGGGGGGAATAAAAGGAGCAAGGGAAATATTCCTCAGCAATTGAAGTGTGTCTCAGACAGCCATGCCCACCCCGTCAAATCTTATTACTAACACACTTTGCCTACATTATAAAATTGGTGCTGTACATTCTCTAATAAAGGGATTATTTTAAGCTGTGGGCATTTGGGTAGGAATAAGAGGCTGGTGTTGAGAGAGACATCTGTAATGAGCGATCTTAAATCAGGATACATTATTAATGAACTGCACAGGAGAAACACAATGCTTTATTGCTTTATTATGCTTTATTGGGCAAACTGTAAATGAGCCTATTTGGTAAGAACATGCAAAATGTGTGTGTGCTGAGAGAGGGTATTTTGAGAATTTAACTAATTTCTGAATAGTAAAGGCATCCAGTCTGGCTATAATTGGTGCCTGTGGCAATTGTTGATACCCTGACTACATTAGCTTTCTGTGCCCTTTAGCAGAATTGAGAAAAATTTCTAGTACTCGTTAAGCTGTCTATTATCAAGTCTTCATAAATATACACATTTAGAATAGAGATGATTTGCTATCCCAGTGCCTTAGAGCACTTAAATAAATTAGTTCCTACTATTTCAGGCATTAATTTTGCAGTAATTATGCATGAAGCAATACTGCAATTAAAACTGCCTTCCAACTTGCTCGAGTGGGAATATTTTTTGAAAATAATACTTGATCTTTTCTCAAAATACACTCTAGAGCAGGTGGATGTGCTATGTAGCTCAAAACAGCAGTGCAGGACTGTTCTACCTTGAGATTCTCAGTTTGCCTGCAGCTGAAGTCAATATTAACCAAGTATTACCATCTGTTGGCTTTTGCTGACCTCTGGTTTATTCCCTTCTCCCCTTTCTCTAGTGGCAAAGTGCCCATGTCACAGCTGGCATCGAGTGCTTCAGCAGTGGGGTTTCTTATTTAAAGAATGCAGCCACACTTCAAGGCAGGAAACACGGGCTAGCTTTCAGTTTGCAACATCCCAGTTTCTTTTTGCATGGTACCTACTGGTTTCACATCTTTTCAATTTCTGCTATAATAAAGCACAGCAATGTATCAGCCCAGATTTCAGCCTTAAGTCTGAATCTCTTTACATTTAAATTGGACCTCTTGTTTTTTGGGAGAAAAGTATATATTTTGTAGCTGAGTTAAAAATAAGCTTTTCCAGCTTTTTGGCAGCTAGGTAATAGTTGAAGTGAAAAGATTTCTTTTTTCCAGCCAGAAAGAGGTTTAATAACTGTGGGTCCATTTGTTCATAGCAGTACTGGAGCTAAGCCCTGCAAACCCCTGGAGCTTGGCAAGCCAGGCAGACTTGGCAAGTTTTCCTACTAGCTTACTGTGTTTGAGTCAAGCATGGCTTGTTGCAACTTCAAATATATTTAGTACATTTTGTTAGCATGAATATTAAGGTGTAGGATTTGGGTTTTTTTTTTCCTTTGCTGACCTTAAGGTATACCATGCTCTCTCTACAAACAGCTGGTCCTTAAACCATGCATGGCAGTTTATGGCTTGTGTTAAATTCGAAATAAATAACTGTGTATTTTATGCAGAATATCTGATTTACTCTTGACATGAAGATATTGAGGAAGCATGAGATGGTATCCCACAGTCTTTCTGTCAGCTGGCCTTTGGTAGTGTGAATCTGTGGAAAAAACAAGCATAGCTGTTACTTTCCATGCATTGTAACAGTGATAACTTTTGCCCTCTGTTTTGAGCCTGTGGTGCATGAAGCCTTGTGTTGGAAACACTCTCACTTCGAATTTTTACCTGTGCAGATACTGTTGAAAGGAAAAGAGTTCAAATTGGACTTTTGGATTGTCTGAACTTTATAAATGCTAGTTCTTGCTTATCCAGATTATATCAGCCTTTGAAATAGGGAGAAAACTTTTCTTTAGAGGAGGACTCTACTCCAGTCAGACACAGCCATCTCAGTATTCTCCTGTATTGATTCATTCATCTCAATGTGGTGTTATCAGGGTCTTCAGTGAATTCTGCACCATGCAGTTGTGGCAGTGCAGTGCATCTTCAGTAGGAAGAATTGGTCTGTTGAGTGGGTGTTTTCACTCTTGTACTTTGGCAGTCTGTCTGCTGCTCTGTAAGGCATCCTAGCAGCTCTGCTGTTCCCAAGTTTTATGTGATTCTGTCATCATTATCGCTAATATTTTTGTTGGGAAATGTGAATCTAAGAATCCAAGATGTTAGATTTGCCTGGTTTAGGGCTTGTCCTCTAGCCAAAAGCTAGCTACAGAAAGTCTGGCTGCTTTGTTTTACCCTCTTAATGGATAATCAGCTATGTCTGTTGCTAGAGGACTGATTGTGGGAAGCTATGGTTTCAGAAAGCAGTTGTTTCCTAAGCAGCACGAGCCAATGTTATAAAAGGCCTCATCATTTGCTACCAAACCTTTGAAGTTTTCTTTGCCCAGTGGGATCTAGAAAACTGAGCAGAGCACAGTCAGGTTGCCAACTAAGCCAGACAGGCTTCTGATTTGTGAGCTATTTATTGTTTCTAGAATTGCTGCCCTCATTCATCGTTCAGTTAATTGCAACAAGCCTGGATATGATAAATGCCTAGATCATTATTGCTAAATATCTGGGAGCATGCTTTTTTAAAGCTTGTATTCTTCCTAGAAGAAACCCTCGAGTTCCTAACTTGAACACCCCAAATTAATTGTGGTTTCTTTTTGGGACCTCAGGCTTTGTACCAAAGAGGTTTCATATGTTTCTTTTGAAGGGCTGTGTAGAACTGGATGGAACACTTCAAGGGTGAGAGTGTGACTGACCAGTGTGCTGCTTTGGGCCATTAATTGTGTCCTTAGAGTGAGATTTAGGGAGTATTCCTTCAAGGTATCAATGCAAAAGAACTGATGATAAAAAGCTGGGATGTAGAGTGTGTCTTCTGTCCCTTTTCTGGACAGAGCTGGTGAGGTGAATGCTTAAAGGCTCCTTTAATTGAATGGATGTTTGGCAGTGGGTAAGAAGGAGGCACTTTTTTAAGGAAACCTAAGAAATTTATACTAGGCTGGTGCATTTTAGCTAAGTGGTAAAGGAATGAAGCTGTTGGCTCTTAAGAAGCCTTACAAGGGCACTTGTAAACTACAAGCTGCAATAAGGGCAGAAGGTATTGAAAAATGCAAACTTCAGAGCAATATAATGAGAAATAAATAGAAACTCTTTACTCAAAAGAGCAGCTGACGGTTTAAAAAATTACAGGAAGTAATTTTAAATAGGTGACCAACTGTGCAAAGCATAGCTATAAACAGATGAGTTTGGATCAGTGGCATTGTTTTCTACTTGAACAATGAGTGTTCATTAGAAGCCATGATGAATTTCAAACAAGAATGGTGATATAATAACTGTAAGAGAAATAAGAGAGCAGAGAAATAAAGAGTTCAGCTAACCAGGTCTCTGGTTTGTGAACAGTGGTAGTTCTCTGGCATACTCATCTGGTCTCCAGCTTTCCTTCTGTGATTTTTTTTCCAAATTGCCTTTTGCATCCACAGCATCATCTGGGAGACATTTCCACAGGCCAGCCATGTATTGTGTGGAAAGGCTTCACTTTTTCCTTTTGTGTAGCTTGTGAATTTCATGTCTTGCAGCAGTGCCTATTTGAACAGCTATTTGTTATTCTTTCCAATCTTGTAAATAATATTCCCTGAAGTCGCTTCCATCCCATGTTAGAGTCCTGGACTGTTTAGATATTGCATCTATGAAAACAGTGATAGGTCTTGATGCAGTCTCTTTTTTTTTTTTTTTTTTTTTTCTGTACCAATTTGGGTGGGAGCAGAGAAGAGATCAGATAACTATCAGATAGTTAGATACAGCTAACTGCTTGTTATCTGAGGTGTTCTCCTAGGCCACTAATACGGCACGAGTGAGCCACAAAATAAATGATGCTGGTAGGAGAGTGCTGCCCAATGAGTGGCAGAATGGTGTCAGAAAAGCTACCATGGGTGCCATGGGCTTTCAGGGAGTGGGAAGGGAATGGGCATGGTTATCACTTGACTGGTCTGCAATGAATAGCACATCTACTACAACGTGGACTTGTAAAGTAAATGCAACACAAAATATGTTGAAAGAGGGTGGTTAGAGGGAGTTTTCTCACACAGAATGTTTAATTAATTTTGAACAAAGTAACATGGTGTACTGTGGATTTTGAAAGGGACTGTAGCCAGAAATTTTCAGAAATCTTTTTTTATCTAATAAGTGAAATGATTTCACATGCAAACTGTTTCGTGATGCCCTTAAACTGCTATTGTTCTTCCAGTTTCCAATTTACTTGGAAAACAATAATTCTTTCCCTTCTTTGTTATGTTGTTTCCTAAGCTTCTTTCAATGTCCACTAAGAAACTTTGTTCTAACCCAGTACAGCAGTTTGTGCTTCAAAAAGGTGCTTAAGCAAGATTGTTAGTCTCAAAGAAGCTGCATCCACGGAAATGCTGAAAAGAGTTTACCTATGCACTGGAGCTTAAAGCTGTTGCCTGGGATTGTGTCATTACAGAATCCCCTCAGTTGGAAGGCAACTTGAAGTCCATCTAGTCCAATCTTCTGTTTAAAGTAGGGTGAATATTAAATGCAAACCAGGTTGCTCAGGGCTTTGCCCAGTTGTGTCTGTAGACTTCTTAAAGGATGAAGACTCTGTAGCCTGTTTTGCAGCCTCCTTCAATTTTAATTGTTAAATAGGTAGTTTATTAAATAAATAATAAAGTTTGCATCATTTAGACAAAAAATACATTCATGATCATTTAACTGACAAGTAGATATCATTGTAATTCTGGGACTGTAAAAATGCAGCACTAGTTAAGCAGAACATCCAACAAAACACAGCTATCTTGAAAATTCTGATCTTTATGAAGCATGATGGAAATGAGGTTGGCATCTGGCTTCAACATGTTAATTTGTCAGAGATAAGGATTTTATAGTAGTTTGATGCCATCTGGATTTTTAGAGCAATGATGTAAATACAGCAAATTATTCCACTGCCTGAGTATTTTATTTTAAACATGGAATACTCTGCCAGCATTTAAAATATAGAACTTGAAAATAACTGCCTGGCACTGCTGATAATTATTTCTAGAGCATGGCAAGCATGTGTCTCCAGATGGTGGTCTGTATTCCACATCCTTCTTCTCTACTGTAAATGGAAGCATGTACTGCAGGAGTGATCTAAAGCTTTTTGTAACTTGTCTCTTTTTCAGCTTTGGTTTGCTTTCATCAATGGATTTTCTGGGCAGATCTTATTTGAGCGATGGTGCATTGGTCTGTATAACGTGGTAAGTGCTACATGTTTTGACTTGATAGTGCTTGGGACTACTGTATTGTTTTGTTGTGTCCCATTTTTCACAGGTAACTGTCCTAGATGTATGTCAGGAAAGGTGAATTCATTTGTAAAAGCCATTTTGAATCCACTCTGAGGTAGGAAGAAAAAAAAATTATACTTTTATTGCAAAATGTGAATTTGGGAGAACACCTTGAAAATAGATGTTTAGCCTAATACAACCTGCATAAAACTCTGCAGATTTTAGATAGAATTTAATTTCCTCTTTGAAAGCATTTTCAGTGTTTTGTACTGGATATTTTGGTGACAGTTCATGCTCAAAATACTCCTAATCTCTGAGTTTTGATGATTATTTTTTCTCAGACCATGTAGAGTTAGATGCTGAGAGACGTGTTATGCAGTTGCTTTGGGCTGACTCGTGTTCAATTAGGTACCATAAGAGAAGCTGCATCACTGTGTCATCAGCATTTCATACTTGAAACAAGAGCGGGATGTGTCAGTGGGAGTGGTGTCTGATTTTCGACATGGCCTGCAGGGTGCCACACTGTGTCATATGACTTTATTCCTTTAATCAGTTATATTATTTAATCAGTCACATAGATTAAAGTCTGAAGGATCTCTGGAACTGAGTTCTGTAGCATACCATGGACCTGTGTTGGTGTTTTCAATGGTGTTACCTTTTTAATATTACAAGTGGCCCAGTGCCTGGATTTATAAACTTTTAGGACACTGTTAGTGTTAGAGTGTCTCTTTGCAGGGAGGGAATTTAATTTTTTTTTCTTTAAAAAACTCATTCCAAATATATGCTAATACAGAAAAAGCCAGCAAATTATCATTGAGTAGTATTAATGGAACCACTTAACTTCTGTCACGTTAATTTTTAAAATGATGGCACAAGCTCCCATATTCCATAAGATTTCTTACTCTTAGTTGAAGATACTTATTCAAGGATTTATCATTCCCTTGATTCCCTTCACCCTAATTTCCTGACTGTTACGCAGTCTCTGTCATTCATGTTTAGATATTTGCATCTATTATCTTTTAACCTCTTTTGATGAATCTATCTACCCTACCTAAAGTTTCTGGATAAAACTCATCTTCTGTAATCAGAAACTAAACCTTGTTTTTTAAGGTCAGTATTTTCTAAAATTAGAACTGGTTGTATGGACTCATGGAGAATCAAGAGCTGGTAGGGTATTAGGGATTTCCACAGTTTTTAGGCTTAGATTTTGAAGTACTTTTAGCTAAGTCATTCTCTTCTGTGCAGATTAACCCTTTCTTTCATTAGGAGTCTCATTAAAGTATGAAATGTATGAAATCATAGTGGTGGTGTAATTCCTGATTTTGCACTGGTTCATACTGGAGGTTTGCCTTTGTGATCAAAACCACTAGAAGATTTACTTCATGTGTTAGTGACCCAAGAAACACAAGGAAGTGGGGGGAGTACATTAAAGCTGTATGAGAACAAGGTCTTCTTTGGAATATATTGGACCAGTGCTCTCAATTTCAGTTCTCTACTCTCAGCCTGCTGCCATTTTAGCCATCTGGTTTATCACTTCATGAGTGAAGATGCACAATTCCCGCTGGATTGAGGGTTGTAATTACCGATTCTCACTCGTCTCTGTTCCTCCCCATTCTTCTTTGTCTGCTCCCCAGCTGCCAGTGTGCTGCTGTTGGGAATCACAGCCTGCCTTCTCCAAATGTGCTCATGCCCTAGAAACAGTTCATAACTCCAACCTGCCTCTTAACTCAGACTGTTAAAAATAAATGTATGTATATGATTGAAAATTATGTTTCTGATATAAACGATTGATGTAAAAGAAGGCGAATAAAGTTTGGTGTTCAGACTTGCACCCTGGTGTTACTTTTCTGTGCTTGCACTGTGGACCACAAGAAACCTGGATACCCAAGCTGGCTTTAAATGAGCTGCCTCGGATCCTGGAAACACTTTAAGAGCAGCAGTGTTAAAGTCAGTGGAGGCTAATTTACTCTGCTTCTGGCAGAGCGTCCTGCTGCCTGTATTGGAAGGCTTCCGAGGCTTGGTCATCCAAGTGTCTGCCCATAGCACAGACACACACTGCAGTTAATTTGTTCCTATCAGTTCATGCCTGCCAGGGGAATCCCCAAAGTACCATAATGCAGAATGGCCTTTGTTGCTCAGTAGATTTTTTTTTAATGTGATTTCCACATTTACTCTGTCTGTAAACTTAGCAGTGGTTAAGCACATTACGTATTTAATCATGGCTACAACTGCAGCTGTATTGGAACCTATTCCCACAAGGCTATTTTGTAAAAATACATGTTGTCTTTTCTTTGCAGTCAGATGTGTCTGACTCTCACTGGATTAGCTGGTACATCAGGAACTAATGATGCTTAACTTCTTGAGTTTAAGCTTATTGGTTAATAATATGAATTTTCTTTCATGTTTCTTTTGTTCATAAGTCAGTATTTGAAAGTTACAAATTGGTGAAATTAGTGTTTGGACCATTGAAAATTATGTCAACATGCTAGGTAGCAGTAAGTCTTCACTGAAGTCTGTGGGAATTTTGCTTTTGTCTAGATAAGGAAACATTATATGAGATACATTTAAAACTAAGAGCTGCTTTCAATTAGTATTTGCTTTCCTTGCAGATTTTCACAGCGCTGCCACCCTTTACTCTGGAATTTTTGAACGATCATGTACTCAAGATAGCATGCTTAGATTTCCACAGCTATATAAAATCACTCAAAATGCAGATGGTTTCAACACAAGGGTAAGGGAAACCCTGTTACTCTAACAAAAAAACATAAACATTCTTATATTCCAGATTTTTCTTGTCAGAAAATAACTTATTTCCTGATGTTACTTCTGCTTCATGCTAACCATTGAGAGTGATTGTTTAACCTTCCAGTTCATTACAAGGGATTATTTTTTATTTAAATAAGAAACATCCTTGTTTATAAATAAGGATTTTCTGCTGTGACTTCACCTGAAACTGGTCCTGAAATATTCATATATATATATTCATATCATAACTTTCATTCAAAGTTAGATTCATATCCAAGTATGATTTTTTGATTCATAGCTACTGATAAGTCATGATGATATCACCTGGATTTACTTAATATATGTGTTGTCATAACACTCTCTGCTAAGGTGCTTTTTCATACTTAATATAGCTCTGTTCCAGTAGTTCTTTTGGAAAATAGAATTTGAATTGGCTTATTTGGACTTCAGAGTTTTGAAGAACACATTTTATTCTATTTTGCTGTTCAAATGCTGGAAAATGCCAGCATTTGGTATTCTGTCTTTTCCATAATAAGCACATTAAATATACTTCTGAATCAAGGAAACTGTATGATTGCTTTGTTTGGAGAGGCAATTGTAGAGTACATAAAGCTCTAGTTTGTGCAAAATTGTATTATGTGCTAGCTGAAAACTGTGAGGCACAAAGTATTTGCCCATTTAAAAGAAAATAGAATATTTCATAATACTGAATCACTCTTTTAAAATTATTCTTTGAGGTAATTAAGCAAAGTTGGCTCAATCTGTCTGCCTTATTTCAATAAAGATCTTAAACTGAAGCATGCTTGCCTATTATGCTTCAAGTTGGTAGAATAAAATGATTGAACTGGACAAGTGTTTTCTTGTGAAAGAGCAGAAATTGTAGGAGAAAATAGATCCTGCAGAAGTTTAGGTATTTCACTTCAGGACAAACATTTTCTGACTCTAAACTACACAATGAAGTGTTTGTTAGGAGTTAGAGAGAGGTCAAGAGTTTTGGACTTTACTGATGGCTTGGTTTGTTTTCCCTCAGGTTTTCTGGGTCACTGCATCAATGCCCTTATCCATTCCATCATTCTTTTCTGGTTTCCACTGAAAGTGCTGGAGCATGGTAAGGGCTTCATTATTTTTACGTCAGTAACTGATGTTCAGTCTTACAGAACCAGTGTGTTTGCACAAGGGGGGGTCGTGACAAGTCCCAAGAAATAATGCTGCCAGACAGTTAGTAGTCTTTAGCTGCTAAGCTTGGCGGGTTGTCTAGTGGCTTTCAGAAATTGTTCTAATTTAACATAATTATTGTTCATATAGTGACTTTAATAGGTGAAAAATTAAACTACTGCTTTGCGAAGAAGTCTTACCCAAATACTGAGTGATGTTTCACAAAATGTCTTTTTTTTTTTAATTAATGATAGTGTGTGTAATCAAATGTCTCAGCATTTGATTAAATAATATTCTTACAGCAGCTGCCTTAGAACCATTTGCTTTATATCTTACTGGAACTCTCCCATTCCATTACACAGTACTGTGAAAAAGAATTGGCTGGAATGGAAGTAAACTGGATCAAGACTCAGAGATAACCAGGGAAATGAGACTTTGGTGTACAAATTAGGGTTATTAAGTCTTGCTTTTCTGGGTAATGCAACTCCATGGTATTTCAGGGACCAGTAAATCCTATATGGTTCTTGCCTAGCTTTCCAGTATAGTTGTGTGGGAGGGAAAAAACATAGGAAATCTGTTCTTTGATTGTAGTAAGAAATAGGGTTAGATCAGATGAGGAATTTAGGGCTGGTGAAGAGAATATTTATCTAAAATCATAAATTTTTCACAAGCGAAACTCTTTCCTGGAAAACACTGGTTTTAAGAAAACCTTTTTGGCTCCAGAATGGGGAGGAGGTGAAAGAAATAAAAAGGGAGGGAAGATGAATGCTTATGTCAGAGGCATGATAGTAAAGATATTAGTGGGGGTTAGGTTCATGTTTCTCTACTTGGCTGATTAAAATGTCAGTATCATATCCTCAGTGGAAGCTTCACACGCTGGCTGATGGACCATATAAGAAAAAGGGACTTCCCTTTCCTCTGTACATGGGCTAAAGAAGGTTCTGTTTTGTGGGAGAGAGGCTTTTATGGTTGGTTGGCGTTTGTTTTGATTCGAGGAGTTTTGTTGTTTTGTTGCACTGTTTTTATGACAAATGTTAATCTTGAATAGCTTTTTTAAAATTCAGCAGCAGAAATTTTAGGATGATGTCTGTAGTGTTTGTAGTTAAAATTACATAGTCTTCATAGATGTTTTTCTAGTTCCTAAACAGATAATGTGCTTTTCATTTCAACAATTTAAAATTGTAAGACTGAAATACCAGCTCAGAGGGGAACTTTCTAAGTTTCTTTGAATAGGTTGCTTAGGTTTTTTTCCAGAGAGGAAGTTGTTTTGTTCATCCAATTTTTTCATATTCAATGAATATTTAATTTTCAAGTTTCTTTGCATTTCCAAGTGCAAGAAGGATTTCAATGGCAGAGACAAAAATGTGGCCTTCACACTGGGATGGTTCTTAATCTCTCAACTTCCTTACAACATAAAGTACATGTTGTCCATGAATGGGCAATTGTATAGCTTCAGAAATGAATGTTCACTGAGCATCCTGCTGTTCTCCATTAGCACAAATATCATTCCTTTCAGGACTGTGTAGCCTCCCAAACTGAAAGGTCATGGAAAACTCTGAAAAATAAAGACAATGACTTACTGCATTAAATAATATAACTTCTAAAAAGTTGAAACTTACAGGAAAATTTGCTCAATTATTTAAATGTTCACTGTGATATTACACTAGAGCATGGCTTTGTCATGTCAGCTTATTCTAGCAAAACTGAAATATGTTTAGGCATGCCTTTCTTTTTCCTAATAAACTGAGCCTTTTGGCACCAACAGGGTTCATTTGGCATGGGAGACTAAGTTCCCTAGTGCTCTTCACCTTTTTCATTGACACCAGGGGAAAGAGTAGGATATCTGTAAAATCTTGGTTGTGCCCATTGAATTATGTGGTAAATGCCTGAAGCCACTGGGGAGGAGCTGGGCCGAGGAAGATGCCAGTGGCTAGAAACTATACCAATTCCTAACATAGCTCTCTCAGGTTTTAGCTCCAGTTGCAGTGTTAGTCACTAGTCTATCTGCTGCTGTTTCTTAGTAATTAATATTGAAAAGAAAGCAGGGATACAGAACTAGCAACATCTGGAAAATACTCAGAGCCTATCAGTTCTTTGGAGACAGCCACGTGCCACATGGTAGAAGGAAAACAAAACAAATTGGGTAACTGTACTGACTAAATATATAGGGGGTTTTTAGCTGTTAGCTAAGCAGGGTGTTCACCATGGAGGTCAGGTTGTCAGGAGCTCTTCTTTATAGGCTTAAAAAATTAATGATCCTGGAGTACACAACCTTTGTTTAAGAATGTCAGATCCAGTTTTTCAAATAAATCTAACAAAATGTTACTGTCATTGATGCCTTGAGAGGCTACCTAGAACAGAGGCTAGACAGTGTTAAAGGAATAAAGTAGGTATTTATTAAAAAGGCCTTCAAAGGATACACCTTGGGCAGTAAAAGAGCCTGGCTGAGGCTACACCCAAGATGCATGGCAAGTCATGAGTTTTCACACTTTTGTACGTTTTGGTCCATTTACATGTTGAAGTTAATTGTCCAATTACAGCTTCAGGTAATGAAGTCCCATCCTCCTAGTATACTCTCCTCAATCCACTCTTTAAACTTTTTGGGCCCAAAGCTGCAATGGTGTCCTTGGTTCTTGGGCTGGAAAAGGATTGTTTTGTCTAACTAAAGTGGGAAGAGAACTTGTTAATAACACTTTATATGAAGTTCAGAGTTATATATTAATGCAGTACAGAATCTGGATAATATGAAAGCTAAGACTTAAGGCATCATCAAGGTAGAAGCTCAGCATGCTAGGTAGTATGTATTTAGGAATGGGTCCAAGGTCTTATCTTAAGCCTTTTTGTCCCTGCAGTTCATATATTTCCCTAGTATATTTTAGAACTTGAAAATAGCAATACTTACAATGCTTGAATAATGCTTGAAAACTCCTGTGAGTACAAGTTCAGTTGGCATTCGTGTGGTGGTTGAATATGTTTTCATGCTGTTCCAGTTTGATACAGCAAGGGCTGAGAGACTAAATGACATTTGAAGTATTGTCAAGTATTAGACTATTATTAAAAGCCTATAGTATTACTCTATATTATTAAAAGGCATTTGAAGTATTGGCACTTTCAAATGATAGATTAACATGTATGTACTCACCTTTGTGCAGACTTGATAGAGAATGGGTGGGCAGAGACTGAATACTGCTCACTTACTGAACTAACATCCATTAAGATATTGTACATGTTTATGTGTATCCTTTACAGATGAAACTGTCACTGCTCTTCTTAATTCAGCTCTCTTTCACCACAAGTCATCTGGTGTTTTACTGCTTTTTCATCACAGGCATCCAAATAATAAGTATTGTTGACAATTAGTACAGGACAGACAGCAACAGAAAAAGTGACAGGGACATAACTCAGCTCTTACAGGCAAATTACATGTTAGGGTCTGGTGAACTGTCCTTTCTGCTAGGCCAGTGTCTGGCAGCCAGGGCTGTGGATGTGTGCTCTATCTGAGCACCATGCCTGAGGTCCAGCTGAGCACAACTTCTGCGTTACCATTACCTCACGGCTTCTAAGAGTGCTTTTTCATGCTCCAAAAGGAAAGGTTGGGACCAGTTATTTTCTCCTGAAAATCTCTTTGTTCTTTTGTCCATTCTGTTGATAAACTGATGACAGATGTGATCTTTTTTATCTTCTTCTTTCAGATGCAGTATTCACAAATGGACAGGGAGTTGACTATTTATTTGTTGGAAACATAGTTTACACTGTAAGTCTGTGTATCCTAGCAATTTTTGAATGGTAGACTTTTTTTCCAGCCTCTTTTTCACCACGAGAAAATGGTGTAAACCTGAAGAAAATATGTGAGTAAAATAAAATCGATCTGAAGTTGTGTGTAATTTTCCCTCTTCCTTTAAATTTTTTTTCTCAGACATGCACCAACTATAGCTTCTGTTCTGTCCTTCCCCCATCCCCTGTCATTTAGGTTTCTACCTAAATGGTAGTAACTTTTTAGGTGTAAGGGGGGGGGGGGGGTCATGAACACCTTGGAATTTGAGAGTGTTAGTAGCGAACACTTTTTTTTCCTTGCAGTATGTTGTAGTCACTGTTTGTCTGAAAGCCGGCTTGGAAACAACTGCATGGACTAGAGTAAGTACTTTCCAGTACCTTTTGTTTTATTAGCACACCTTCCTCCCTAATGTGTATTAATACAGATAAGAAGTACTAAAAATCATTTGGAGCTTCAGAGTTTTAATTGGGTCTTTCATGTAAGGATAGACTGCTAAGCTCCCTAAGCACAGAATGTGAGAGGAATGAACTCGTAGATCACACAATGTCTGTTATGTAAAAGAGCTGCCTGACAGAAGTGGGAAGAGTACACTATAAGGGTATTGTCAACATCTGTACTTAAAAATGAGGAAAATTTTTCATGAAATCAACGTACTGTAATTGTTTAAGAAAATATATCAAGAAAATTATTCTTTGTACTCTGTAGCTCCTTCAAAATTAATGCAATACAGAATAAAAGGTGTCTGTCCACAGATAAACAACTGGGATTTGAAAACATCTTTAAACTGGGTAAAAAGAACTAGTGAGAACTTCACATTGGTTGAATTATTTTGGGGGTTTAGGTGTTTTTGACACTTAGTGTAATAAGGATGTTTGTTAAATAGTTATGTTGGTTCCTTGATATATTTACTTGAAATGGGCAAGTGCTCTGTTACTGGTAGGTGATAAAATCCAGCAGGGCAGTGAGCTCCAAAGAGTGTGAGGGACAGGGAGGGGAGGGCTCCTGTGTTGATGAACCTTCAACACCCGTTCTTTCCTTGTTTCCCCTAGCCCCTCTGAAACACTTTTAATTTTTAAAAATTTTGATGGAATCCCTTTTTCTCCACACCAGTACGATACTTTATGGGAATCCAGTTTTCATGACATGCAAAGAAACTCTGCCCTCAAGACTAAGATGTTTTAAGGACACATATTTTTATTCTACCAGTTTCTTGGAGGGTTTGGCTTAGATCTTGTTAACCTCATTGCTTCTGTTAGTTGTAAAATGTTTTATTTCATTCCTCCCGGGGGAATTGTGAAGATCAATGAGCTGACATCTGTTCTGAATTTTAAAGATGAAATGCAATCTGTATGGGTTATTTAATTGTTAGGGAGATGTTAATGTTTTCTGCCCCATTCGCTCATCTGAAAATAACATCTGTGTGTTTTTTACTGTTGCTTATGCATCAGTTCTCTGTTGTGTATCAACATTTTAAAATGCAAATATCCTTAAATTAATCCCTTGTGCACCAGAAAAACATATAACCAAGTCAGCATTGAAGGCGTGTGAGCTTGTTCAGATCCTGTTTTGTTGTGAATTGTTTGATGGTTTCTCTTCTCTCCTCTTCCCTGGATAGGTAATAGGTGTCTTTTCAGTCACTTGCAGATAATCATGATCCCCTCATTTCTAAACTTCTTTTTAAAAGATACCATAACTTTTAGTAGAAATTGGAGTTCTGTAGTACTGGCATTTTACAGAGAAATTATTGTTATTCACACAGAAGTTGTGTTTAGAATCAACGTTTTTTTCTATGTATACTTCTAAATCCTGTCTCATTGCTTGGAACAGTGACTCATCAACTCAAAATCCGATGTTGGTTATAGTTCAGCTGTGAGTGAATCAACACACAGAGAATCTTTAGGTTACTTGAAGAGTATTAAATTTACAACACTGAGTTAAGACTCTTCTCCATCATCAAGCATATTGATTACAGGCAATTTGTTCTAGAGAGTGAGAGGGACACTGCCACTTGGGAGAACTCAGTGTTTTCAGCAGAAAGCTCTAATTAATTACACAGTCAAAGTGTTTGGGTGCCTGGTATGTCCAGTAGGTAGTTTGGAAAGAAAGACTGTGATAAAAGTGCACATAATGCACAATAAAATCCACACATTGAATTTGAGTGGAGTAGCTTAATGTTACGTGTCTGGAACACTGCAGTTAAGTTTTTTCCCAAACACACACATCTTTTTTCATCACTGTTTTACCACACTATAGGAACTGTTTCAGATAAGCAGGGCACATCTTGGGAGAACCACACACTCTGTCTAGGTTTATGCAAGAATCTTGATTTCTTGGTTTTTGTCATTCATTTAACACATCTGGTAGGCTCTCTTCTGGGTTTGCATGTGAAGTCTCCAGGGGTAAATGCAGACATCAGTGGAGAATCAACAGTGCAAAGGTTGGTGGGGTGAGTGTGTAAGGAACATTTACAACCAGGGCAAAGAAGGCTCTTCCAGAATGCAGAAGCTCTTTTAAAGGCAGAGAAGCAGTTTTGGCAGAATCAAGCCTGAGATAATCAGATGGTTGGTGAGAAAAAGGTAAAGACAACATAAAATGAGCTAAGTCTGCTCAGTTGGAAAAGGGTGAAGATCTGCAAAACTTGAAAACTGTCCTGCCAGCAGAATGGAAAGAAAAACCTGAGTGAGACAAAAAAAACCCTGATGTCATTTCATTAGCATAAATACATTTCCTACAAAATAAGGCTATGGCTGAGATTTTGTTCTCTGCTTGCTTTTATTTTTACTGGTTTTAGTCATAAAGTCCAGGAGCTAGTAAAGCACCAGTCCAAGCTCTCCTGAGCCTTCTGCCCATTTGTCTGAGAGGAAGGCCATGGCTCAAGAGAAGGTATCACATCCTTTTCAGAAAACAGTGGTGGTGCTGTTCTGCCATTGTATGGGGCTGACTTTTCTTAAAGATGAGTTCTTGCAGCAATCTTGCAATACTTGATCTTTGGGGAGCTGAGCACTACAGTTGCTCATTAGGGCAAGGCTTCTAGTCAGAATCTTGATGTGAATTGTACCCAGTTTTCAGAAAAGTAGGTAGACTGAGAGGATAAAATCTCTCTTGTCTTCCAGATGTTAAAAAAAAATCCTTCAGTTTCTTACTTTTCTTCACATGAAAACTAATTGAGCATGTATGTGGCTATTTTGGAGGTTTTTGTTTGTTGTGTGAGGGTTTGGGGATGGTTTTTTTTTGTTAGTTTGTTTCTTGTTTGTTTGTTTTAAATAAGGAGTTGCTTATTTACTGAGGTCAGATCTCCTGGGTAAAACAGGATAAATAGCAAAGTTTGAAAACAAATCTTCCTGCCCACTGCGTCTCTCCAGGAAGGGGTCTATCCCATGTCTTGCTTATTATTAGCCCAGCAACTTTCAAACAAAATTGAACAAAGTTGAACAAAATTCCAGATTTCTGAGAGTGCCTAGAGGAGTGTTCTTTTCATTGCCTCTGACATTATGTTGTGTGAATTCTTCTACTGTAAGGTAGCCTCTAGTTGATCCCAACTATCTGCTAGTCTGCAGTGGTGCTGCAGGCTCCTTGCTTGTTTGTTTTCACTGCCTGTGCTGGAGAAAGCTTTCTGAGGATGTCCAGCAGTTGCAGATTAGGAGACATATTCTCCTTCTTCCAGAAGTTTGTGTTTATCTCACAGCAAGGAGAACACAATACTCAGACACTTCTTTGGTTCTCAGACATACTGTTCAAAAAGTCAACAGACACAGTCATCCAGTAGGAAGTATAAAGCTGAGAGCTGAACAAACATGCTGTGTCCACCAGCACCCAGTATGTGAATTAATTCCCATGTTCCTGAACTCATATGTAATTAGTAATTAAGATTTATGCAGGTACTTCTCTGAATTGGAGCCAAAGTCATCAGCCACAGGAGTTGTTGGCATCCAGAGAAGCTGGAGCCAATAATGAGCTCAGTTGCTTGTTACAACTGAAATGACTGGTTCCATCCACTGCAGTGTAAAAGTAAAACAACTTAAATCATCCTGAAGAGAAAAACAGTTTGGGTGTGTAGGAAAAATTACTTTAATGCAAGTGAGAAGTTTGTGCTGGATGTACTCTTGGTCATTTAATAGTTCTTTTATTTTCGCTTAGCGAATCTACAGACTAAAGATCCAGTAAAGATGTAAACTGCATTGCATATCTGTAAATCAGTTAGAACACCTTTAAAGCAAAAAAACCCAAAGTTGATCAGTAGAAGTTTTGTGGTAGCGTATTACACAACCACAATTTGTGATTGTGGTAGTGTATTACACAACACTGAATCTTCCTCCAGGGAAGGTGAGAAAAGCTCCAGCATGTAGCTTGGAAGTATACACTGTGCCATAAGGGATTTGTCCATGTGAACTTTAACCTGCACCTTTGAAAATTTCTGCCTTGATTTATGTGTTGAATCTGGCATGTGCATGACAGGATACAGGAACTAGATGAGAGAAATCATGGTTCCAAGGAAAATCTGACGAGTTTTTTGGAGCTCCAAATAAGATAGATTGGCTTAGAAGAGTATCTGTCTGCCCTGCTCTGAGGCAAAGATTAAAGAGAAGTGGTTATGCTGTTTGAACAACCTGTGTTACTGGCCCCAAACCAAGAGCAGTAGACAGGCCGGAGTGAGACCGACAGAGACCCGAAGAGGGAAACACTTCTGCGCTGGGTGAATGGAGGAAGTGCCGCGTGTTGACTCTGCTTCTCTCCCTGTTCTTGGCAGTTCAGTCACCTGGCCGTCTGGGGGAGCATGCTGCTCTGGCTCGTGTTTTTCGGCGTGTACTCGGCCATCTGGCCCACGTTCCCCATCGCGCCGGACATGCTGGGGCAGGTCAGTACCAACCCCTGGGTCTGGGCACAGCGGCGCAGCACAGCGCCCTGCTGTCACCAGCGCTGCTGCCTGCCGCCTCCTCCGCACTCACGGAGCAAAGGACTAGAGCTGGCAAAGGACTTGTACTTTAGGGAGAGTGCTTGGACTTCATTTTAATCTTCTCTTAATCCCTGTATTCACTTAGCTTAATCACCTCATGAGAAGAGCTCTCTTTCTCCCCCAAACTGACATCATCCATGATGACATGCACTCTGGATGCTAAATGACAATGCCCAGTTCGCTGTGATGGCAGTGGGACTGGCTCTTTTATTCGTGTCTAGTCCTGTTTTATTTGGTTTGGGATTTTGTTTTGCCATGGATTTGGTTTTTTCCATGTGTTTTGTTTCGTATTGTTGCTTTATATCTTCATTCATTTTAAATAAACAGAATTTCCTTGAGACTAGAATGAGATGGTTAGAAGGAGATATGTTACTGATTATAGTACTGGAGGAATTCTGGATCTGTTTCTGGACCATCTGAGCTCCAGGTGGTAAAATTTGAAGTTTGAAATTTTTCCTTCGGTGTCATTATTTCAAGCCCTGGTGAGAAAATTGAACTGCAAGCCTGTCAAAATCACTCAAGAGCCTTGTCCATATTTTAGATAGGGAGACTGCAATTAACAATTGTAACAATTAAGGATTTAATAATTTTATGATAAAAAGTTATTTTGTAGAGGTGGAACTGCTTTCAAATTTACCAGAAAAATGTATTGAGTTGTAAGTTTAGACTTCAGTGCAAAGATGTGTTTTAATATACAGAAAGAAGAAAAGTTATCTAATAATTTCAAGAAATTATATGCTTAGATTGCTACCCTTGTGTAGTACAAAATGATAATTAAAAAGTAAAATGTTGGCAAGCCAGTTAGATTTTTGAGATTACTCCCATGTTTGTATTCAACAAGAGAAGTCAGGCATGATTTTGTTGCTGTTCTGGCTTAATACATATTTTATTATTATTCTAAGACACTGAGGATAATGGAGGCTATGATATATTTTCATGGACAGCTTTTTACAGCCAAGACTGACAGCTGACAGGCTGAGCACATAAGTGACTGACAGACAAAGCCTTAGTCTCTAGTAGTATTTCATGGTGATCTTCACATGTTACACAGCGCATACAGCATCAGTAGCTCTAATTCACATTTTCATGTATCGGGCAGGAATTTGACTTCAGTACCATGCAGAGTCAAGAACAACTTGTCCTCCGTGGCAGACTTTAGTGCTGTCATTAACATGTCAGCCTTCTAAAATGTAGACAATATGGTGAAATGTTGCTTCACACAAAAGGGGCCAAACTGTGGGCTTTAGCTTGCTGTTGCCTTTCCTTTTTTCCAAAAGTGACTCTTATTTTTTATTGCAACTCAAGCAAAATTCATGTTGTATTGGCCATCAATGATTGCTGCAGCATATAAAACCACAGGTCTTGGAACAAAACCTTCATATTAATAAGGCTTTGGTTTTTCTTGAGTATGTTTTTAGAAAGTGTTTGTATTTAACCTTTGGTTTTATGCTCTGATTTTGTGACATTATGACTTGAGAAGTGATACTAATACCTTGCCAAGATGAAAATAATCTATTCTGCTTTTTTTTTTTTTTTTTTTTTTTAATGGAGACCACGTTTACCTTGACTGGTAGAGCATCCAGTCCAGTACTTGTAAAGTCGTGTACCTGGATCAGTAATTATCAATTTAAAACATTAAGGATATGTTATCATTCTAGAGAGATGATTTTTTTTAATTCAAGTAGTCAAAAATAAGCTGTTTTTTAGCTTTCAGTGTGTGCTAGAGGGGATCAATATCATTCTTCCAGTTTTCTTATATTTTTGAGAGAAGGAGCAGCAGTTCAAAAATGTGTGGGTTTTTTTTTTTTTTTTTCCTCTTTTATCCTTTTGTAAAGTCAAGGAAAGCTCCCAAGGTATAGGGGAACTTGTTTACCACTTGCATTAACTCCCACAAAGTCTCTTGAGTAATTGGTTGCTGTCATGGTGAAATGAGCTGGGACTGTGCTAGGCTCTAGTCAGTAGAATGAGTTGCCTTGCTGCTTCCTAAACTTATGCAATATCTTTACTCTTGCTGTATTCTTTTGTTCATTTATAAGTAATTGAGGTGTCTTAAAAGCTTTATTCTTGTTTTAGATCTTGCAAGTGTGTTTATCTTAAAATAAACTGAACTCCAGGATATTTTAGATCCTCATACCATGCAAATCTAATAACATTTTTAAGGGAGCTGATTTTAGCTGGAATAGTCATTAGCATTTGTGCCAGCCAGGACTTTGTGCCATCAGTAGAAGGCACAGGAGGTGCAAAACATTTTATTCTGTTGTTTTACCAAGTGTCGGCATGAAGCCTAGCAGACTTATAAGTAAGCTTTGTTTCTGCTGGGGTTTGTTAAACTGTTTGCACTAAGTATTTCTTTCTCTTGCCCATAATATCTTGAGCATTCTTACAGGAAAATGATACCCTTTTTCCTCCTTGAGGGCAAAGGAAAGCAACTTACTTATTCTCTCTTGTCAGAGTCAACATATTTCTTAAGTTTCCACTACAATATTAATTATGGAATGCATGTAATATAGTAAGACAAAGCCATGATTAAAATCTTAGTAATTTTCAGAACTCTCAGAAATTTTCCAGTAGTATGATATCTGGTACTTTGGAAATGAACTACCTCTGCTTTGGGGGAACCTTTTCAGACACACAATTTCTCTTTATTAATATCAGAAATAATAATGTAAACCCAAGAAAACTTTCTGGTAGCTCTCTTTGCTTTCCTGAATTTTTGTATTTTTTCAAGTGAGTTTTTTTTATATTTACAGAGAACAGTGACACTGAGAAGAGTTGGTGCCTTTTTTTGTCTTGCCTTTGGAGCCAAGATGCTTTAATTGGAGCTGATTCCTTTTGAATGGTTGCTTCCAGATGACAGTGTTTTATACAAAACATGAATCTTTTCCCAGCTTTTGGGTAGTTATGACTTACCCCCACAGATTTTTGAAAGCAAGTAAATATTTGTGTTTTTAAAAAGAGGTACCTAGTTTGATACTCATTAACTGGAAGAAGTAGCACAGAAATGTGCCACTCTGAGGATGTGAGTTCCTGTTTAATTATCATTCATTATCATGAACTTATGGGGCTTGTAGCTCATAGCCCAGTGGTATTTTATTGATGAGCACATTAGCCACAGTCCTGCCCTCATGCCATCTTGGTTATTTTGTTTGTTTGCCTGGGGACATAGATTTGGTGCCCTGAAGGGAACAATGAGTAATAGTATTTGTGCTTATTTCTTATATGAGTCATACTTATGCTATAAGAAATATGCTGCTAATGCTCTGTTCTTGTATTGATTTCTTCATTGGAATTGAAGCATACTTTAGGTTCATGGGAATAATTTAATAACTATATATTATATAATATAAAATAATAAAAAACACCCCCACACATGTCTAAATACCTGTACCTGAAAGCACGCAGATGTGTACAGGAGGATGCTTTGAAAATGATCATGCTTTGAGTCTTGATCTGGACATTATCTAAGATGAAGAAAAACAGGTATTTTCCTTCCCCACCTTGAGCTGAAGTTTTTAGTGTTTTAAGGGAGAGTAGGGTTGGCAGGAAAAGGATTGTTCTTATCACCCCTCTGAAGCATCTGCTGGTTGACAATGAAAGAGCTACTACTTAGCTGTGATTTCTTTCTTCCAGTTTATTTACCTTGTGTTGTGTTTTGTGTCTGCCTCATTAATTGTTGTTACCATTAAGGAAGTATCTTTAGGAAGGTGAGTATCAGTCTCATTGTTTCTGCCTGAAGGAGAGGGGTTTTTATCTGGTTTTGACTTAGACCTGTGCTGTGGTTATTTTAAAGTGCAGGTTAGTGTTTCTAATTTTTTGGACTTCTGCTTTGTGCTGTATGTGGTCATGTTGCAGAACTGGGGTTTAGCAATCATCTTAATCTTAGGATGCCATTAGGAGGCCCATCTCATTAAAACCTCATGGCTGGAGGTTTTGAAATTGAGGCTGCTGCACTTCCCAGTTACCTTTATGCAGTTGCATTTTAGAGAAGACTTCTTGAATCACAGTCCACATAACTTTACCATTAGTGTAGCTGAAACAGCTCCATGTAAGAGCCACTTTTGTAGCTGTAATTGCAGGTGTGCTTTTATTTCCTAGTGCTCTGCACATCCTTGACAGAAGGTACTTATTTCTTTTCCAGTTAAACTGTCGGATTCTTGCTAGGTTATTTGACTGCTTATGAAGACTATTAAAGAAGCTGCGGATGAGCTCTACCTGGATTAAAGGTGGTTTTTAAAAGATCCCAGTAACGGAGATCTCTGGTTGATCCCGTGCAATGTGACAGTAGCAGGACTTGCTTATTTTAATGGTTTGTTAAGAAGACATCTGTGCCTCTTTTAGCAAAGCTTCCCATTCATCTGTGTGTACGGCATTAGCAAGATGGGCTTGCCTTGACTATCGCACTATTGTTGGCTTTTGAGGAAGGGAGGTGATGTAGATAAAGAGTGTGATGGACTCAGGTCGCACAGTTGGTTTTGTAGTTGGCCTTCGATCTGAAACTTTATGAAGTCTTGCTGATTGGGTTCTTATCAAAGCATGTGAGAAAACTTCATGGTTTTCAAGACTTGGAAGCAACACAAAACAACACCCAAAAGTCTTGGAGGCAAGATAAGTATTATTGCAGTGTAATAAACAGGTTTCACGTTACTGCCCTTCTAAACTCACACTACAAAGCTGACGGCTTAGTGTACATTTTTATCTTTTCCAGAATATTTTTGTCTTACTTTCTACATTTGAATTGTTTCCCAGAGGTCTCAGTTGTTGTTCTCTCTGACTTCTCATATTTCTACAGTTTGTTGCTAGTTAGAAAATTGGCTGTTCTGATTGTGGTTTGTTTGTCTGCAATCAGTTGCACGTTACATTGTGGTGTCAACATTTTGGTTGGTGAAAATGCTTCATCCAGCTATTATGCGCAAATCGGACTACGCCTGCAGATTGAGGTCCTTAATGCCTGCTGATCATGTTTGTTTTTATTATTATGCACAGAGGTCTCCGTGGCACTTGATGTGGTTTTGGAATGTTTTATGCAGTTTTGGACTAGGCTCTGAGCAGACAAATTAGACTTACGAAGCATGCATATGTTCTTAAGCATCTCTTGAAGGAGTGGGTTTGTTGTTTTTACGAGCCACACATGGCTTTCAGAAATTAATCTCTCATTTCTAGGTCTCTGGCATTGTGTTGTACTATGTCATATACCACAAGGATGAAAAGATGGAGATAAATTAATATTTTTATAAGTCATGAATATGAAATAGATTAAGCATGCTTATTTTCTGCAGGCTTATCCCCCAAAAACATGCCCCTTTACCTATTTGGCAACTTTGAGGCAAACCTGTTCTAAATATTTCTAAAAGACGTCCTAAACTTAATTTCTCCTTAGGAAATATTTTACAAAGGCTTTAAAGCAGGACTGTATATGCAGCTGTGCCAAACACTGTGCTAGCATTTCCTATATAGAGCCATGTGAAAATAGCATTAAGCCAGAAGTATAAATACTCGATCAGTGCAGAGCGAGGCGGTCAGCTGGCTTCAAACTTCTCCAAAGTTTTCATGTGCTCACCTTCACTTCTTGGTTCATGCTCTGCAGAAGAACTGTGGCTAGCAGGTGAGTGTGTTAGATGGGGGAGCAATAGGAAGGGGAGTGGTTGTGAATGGTTACCTACAGGTTGTACAGATGGTGCAGAGGTGGTCAACTGGTTTTTCTTCAGTGTTGGGGTGTAACCTGGGACTCCAGCCACACTGTCTGGGCAATGTCAGTTTGGAGATCAGGTATCCTTAACAAGTGTAAATGCTGCTCAGTAGCTTAAATGAAAATACAGGGCATTTACACTTTTGTGTAATTGTCCCATTATCCCAATTTATTTGCTTTGGAGTGGGGAAGAGCAGTGTCCAGGAACAAGTTCCTTCACTTAGGATGGAATTATTGTTCTGTAGTAATTGACTGTGCTTCAGAAGTTGCATCTTTTCTCAGTTTCAAGTTCAGTGTTGCTTCATGTCCCTCAAAGTTTTCCCAAATAGCTTTATTCGTATATTTAGAAGTAGCAAAGCCTTGTTGCAAGTTCGTGGAAAGATGCTTGGAAGAAATCCTATTCTGTATTTTCTCAATTGGAAACAGCTGGCTTTTAAATATACAAGAGCAGCTACTGTATTCTACCAGAGGCAGTGTGTACTAATACTCGTGTCTACAAAAAAAGTCTGTGTTTTGAGCCCTGTTGACAACCAAGGACAAACTAAGAACATATGACTTGCCATAGTGGATCAGAGCATTCCTCATGTATGCTGTGTTCTGCATTAGAAACTTAAGGAGGAAAACCAAGAAGCTCTGCAGTGTGGGTTTGCCATGTATTACGAGGGTTTGTGTGCATCTCAGTAAAAGAAAAAGCTGTTCTTCTGTTGGATAAGTGGAAAATAGCCAAGCAGTTTTTATGCTCTCCTGAAGCAGCACTTGGCCTCTGCGGCATCTTTTGCAGATGAAGTTTACAGGTTAGCAGTGTCCTGGGCAGGCTGGGGCAAGTGCGAGAGGCTTGGTACCAGGAGGTGTGGGTCTGCCTCAGCATGTGGTCACTGCTGAGCTCTGCTCTTCCAGCTTGCCAGGTGTGCGAGCCAGATGCGTTTCCAGCTGCTGTGAAGGTATCAAGCAATATCCCGTTCCTACATGGGTGTTGTTGCCTAAACAATCTGGCATGGTGAGGGGAAGGCCATGGCAGAGAGGACATGAAAGCATACCAGCATGCTGCCATTCCCATAATCGATAGGACAGAAACAGAGAGGTGGCAGGGTAATTGTGTACAGAAGGTGGGGTTTAAATGAGCGTTTAAACTCCTAGCAATGAAGCTGTGACTCCTTTGGAAAGTAAGAGTTGCAGCAGATGGGTTCTATTCCGGAGGGCAGGAGGTGACTGTCTGTGAGCTGGAATTAGTGGTTTTATGGCTTGCTTTGGTCACACTTAAGTCACTTTGTTTTCTGATGAATGCAAGGAAGCACAGATAGCAGATATTTGGGGGTTGGTCGGGATGTTGTTTTTACCTTCGTTCCTTGGGGACAGAAGGGTCATGTTACGCTTTTATTTGAATTTGCATAGTATAAAGGGGTTTTGTTTGTGGAAGATTTTTTTGTTAGTTTAGCTGAATTTGTGATCCATGCCACTGTTTCATTCCTCCACTAGTGGATTTCATTTTTGTAAGAGACAAGTGTAACTATTTCACATGGGAAAATACTTTCAGATCAATTTGAAACATACCTTTATTCCCTTTCCTCCCTGAAGTATATGTTTCATGAGATCATTTTTTCCCCCCCAATTGTATTATGTCAAAATTTGATCCAAAAAGCCCTGAGGAGTAGAAATGATCTCTCTTATATTGTTCTAAGGCTAGCATAGGTACACAGGCTGGAAGGAGTACAGCCCTTCCAAGTGCCCTGGCTGCTGGTGTGGGTCAGCCAGAACAGCCTGGCCCCCATGGCTTTCCTGTTAACTCAAGAGCTGACAGCAGTGATGGTATCTCGTGCTGCTTCTCTATTGGCGGATGTGGCAGGCAAAAAGCAATTGAATGCAGCCACTTCTGAGAGTGCCTTTGGGGTTTTGAGTCTGTGCAGGAAGTCAAACTGCACCCATTTGGCTTGTACAGTGTAATTTCTCATTTGGGTATTTGCAGCGCTTGCACTGGTGTTTCTACACCAGGTATAGGGAGGAGAGTGTCTCCAGAGAGCTGTGTTTTCTTTGGATTCAATAGGAGTGATAGGAGAAAAGGACAGAATTATACATAATGTAATGCCTAAAGTGTGGAGGGGTTGGTTATATTTACATTTGCCACTATTAGTCTCTGTAGCATAAAACCCAGCAATGGTACCTCTCATTAGGCTGGTGTTGGAAAACACGTTTCTTTCACAAGGTTTGCACTTTCAGCTGCAGCCTCTTGCTGAGCATCTTACAGAGCTACATCTTGCAGCTCTGGACACATCTCCCCTTTCTAGGATATGGCTGAAGGCAATTTCATGCTTATGGTAGAGTCAGCAAGCCAGTGCAGAGAAACCTTGGACAATAGTGTTGTCACACATAAAAGAGGATAAGCAAGTACAAACATTCTTTCTCTGTACCACGGAGAGCTTTATGGTGGATGCTGGGTGAGGAGAAAGAAGGATTCAGTTCAGTGGCTGAAATGCAGAATAAAAGTTAGACCCAACATGGCTTTTCTGTTTTCAATAAATTATCCCAAATGCAAAGTGTCAAACAGCATTTTTCTGCAAGTACTCCTTACCACTTCTTACCCTGTTCAGCATCTGGGAGCTGGCAGTTCCTTTCAAAAGAAATGAGCTAGAACAGTATTATATGCAAACTTACTTTCATTGTGTCATTCTCATTTGGATTGAAATTGTATGTGTCTCATGTTAGAAGATTCCTGAGAAGGAAAAGGATGAACCCCTACTAGCCATCAGCTCCTCCTGTAATAGGCTGCAAGCTGCACTCAGTAGAGAGCAAATGACATGCTGAGGGAATGAGTTTCCATACCATGCTCAATTCATTGGTTGCCGTGTCATGGGTGTACAAAATGTGTGACTCAAAGAGAAGATGCTATGGTTGTCGGAGTGTCATTTTATACTTTACCAAAAATTACTGACACCTTTGCAAGGACCTCTTTTGTGCAATGTTTTGGAGTAGGCATCTGCTCTAGTAAGTATCTAAAGGGTTTTCTTTTGGCACTTTGTCATTAGTACTCTGGTTCCAGTATCTGTCTAAGCAGCATGTTATCCAGCAGTCTGTGTACAATCAGTAGAACGACCAGATTTAGGCATTTTATTTTCAGATACAGAATAATCTTCTTGTGGGGTTCTGAAAGAATTTGTAAGAAAGATATACCAAAACGGATGTTTTCAGGCTATTATTTCTATTTCAGAGAAGCATGAAAAGTAATTACTTGTAGCTTTGTTTCAACAGAAGCTGCATTCAGGGAAACACTTTCTCAATGCAAGTGAAGTTTGTCCACTCTGAAACAGTAATCAGAGGAATTTCTTTGATAATGTTACACAGTTGACTTTCATTGTGCTTCTGTAAAATTGGATATCAATATAACAAGAAATTTTAAAACATAGAGGAGGGAGAAGTGTATATATGGAATAACCAGACAGGTATCTGATGGAGGACAGAACAACTGAAAATAAGGCTCTGTCAATCAGATACGTATACAAAGTGCTGTTATTTGGGGCTAGGCAAAATTTCATTTAGCTGATGCGTGTCAGCGTTACTGTTCATTCAGAACAGATGGGAGGAGTAGTTGAACTCTTGAATCACTGGCATCCTCACACAGACCAAAAAGGATGAAAGGCAGCCACAAAATCAAAAATGTTTTCCAAAGACCCAGTGAAAGTTTAGTGACAAGTGTATTTGATTTCAGCTGTGTGTAAGGAAGAAAATGTTAATGAGGAGCATGGAATTACATTGAAAAGTTGGAAATGGCCAAAGAGGGAACTGAAAGGGAGCTTCTAAATAAAATTACTGAATTTGGAGTTGGGATGGTGAAGAGTAGATGTGATCTGTTTTCCTGATGTTAAAAGTCAGAAAAATAAGTGTCTGTCAACTTTTTCTGTGCAAGGTAGCAGAATTGTTTAAAGCTGTATTTAGTCTGCATCAGTTTCAAGTGGCCTGCAAGGACTCAAGTTTAGCTGAGTGCTGTCACAGACACGACAGCAAAGTAAATGACAGCCTCTAGTGGACCTGAATACTATGGTTTATTTCGGGACCAGAGAGATTAATGCTTCTACTCTGTTTAATTATTCTAATTCGAATTCTCTTCCAACAGCATTGTGTTCCCTAGGTCTCAACTTCTCATCCCTGCAGGGAGGCTGCTGCTGGCCTGGAAAGCTGGGTTGGTTCCTGCTGAGCTGCTACTGTCAGTGTACTGTCTCCTGTCTTTTAGTTAGGGAATTCAAGACATACCACTTCTGTTTAGTCCCAATGTTACAAAAATTTGCCAATATGTGAGTTGCAGCTAGACCAGGCTTCTGCTTGATTGTTCAAAATTTCAGTTTTTGAAAGACACTGAAAGTTGTACATACACCTTTCCCCAGTTCATTGCTGTCATCAAGCTTTAAAAGAATCATAAAACCATTATGGTTGGGAAAGACCTCTAAGATTGTCACATCCAATCATTAACCCAGCACTGCCAAGTGTCCCCAAGTGCACATCTGCATGTCTTTTAAATACCTTCAGGCATGGTGACTGCACCACTTCCCTGGGTAGCATATTCCAATGCCTGATGACCCTTTCAGTGAAAAACCTTGTTCTGATAACCAGTCTAAACCTCCCTTACCACATCTTAAGGCCATTTCCTCTTGTTCTTACCACTTTTTATCTGGGGTGAGAGACTGACCCCCACCTGGCTATGACCTCATTTTGGGTAGCTGTAGAGAGCATTGACATCCTCCTTTTCCCTAGCTCCCCAGCTTCCTTAGCTGTTCCTTCTGAGACTTGTGCCCCAGACCCTTCCCCAGCTCTGTTGCCCTTCTCTGGACACCCTCAATGTCTTTCTTGCAGTAAGGGGCCCAGAACTGAACACAGGATTGATTGGAGGTGTCGCCAGTGCTGAGTACAGGGGGACGGTCCCTGCCCTGCTCCTGCTGGTCACACTATTGCTGATACAGGCCAGGGTGCCATTGGCCTTCTTGGCCACCCAGACATGCACTGGATCATGTCCAGCTGCTGTTGACCAGCACTCCCACGTCCTTTTCTACCGAGCAGCTTTCCAGACACTGCTCCCAGTAGTGCTGCCTGGGATCATTGTGACCCAAGTGCAGGTTCTAGCACTTGGCCTTGTTAAACCTTGTACAATTGGCCTCAGCCCATGGATCTGTGCTGTCCAGGTCCCTCTGTAGACTCTTTCTGCTCTCCAGCTGATCAACATTCCCACCCAGCTTGTTGTCATCTGCATTCGATCCCCTCATCCAGATAATTGAAAAGATACTAAACATGATTGGCCCAAATACTGAGCCCTAGGGAATGTGACTGGTGACCACAGTGGATTTAACTGCATTCCCCACCACTTCCTTGGCCAGATTGTTACCCAGGGAATAGTGCAAGCTATTAATAATCCAAGCCATGAGCAGTCAGTTTCTCCAGGAGAATGGTGTGGTAATTGGTGTCAAAGGCTTTACTGAAGTCCAGACAAGGTCTGCACCCTTTCCTTCTTCCACTAAGCCTTTCACCTAGACTGTTTCCACTCCTCTGTATTGTATTTCCAGTAGACATCTGGTAAGTTGCACTCCCCCACAAGAACAAGGGCCAGTGATCATGAGACTTCTCCCAGCTGCTAATGGAATATTTTGTCTGCCTCTTTATCTTGGTTGGGTGCTCTATAATAGACTCTGACCAGTATATTTGGCTCGTTGACCTTTCCCCTGATTCTTACACATAAACCCTCAACCCTTTCATCACCATCATCAAGCTCTAGTTATTCATAAGGCTCCCTAATGTACAAGGTTACCCCACCATCTGTCCTTCCTTGCCCATTCCATCTGAAGATGTTCTAGCCACTACAACACACCAGTTGTGTGAGTTATCCCACCATGTTCCCATTAATGCATCATTAGTTTTCCTCCCACGCAGGGGTTTCCAGCTCCTCCTCTTTGTTGCCCATGCTGTCTGTGGGCATTGGAGTAAGTCCACTTCAGTTGGGCTAATGAGCCTGCTAGCTTTTTCAGGAAGAAGCCCTAATTCCTACATGACCATACTCAGAAGCTTCCATGGTTTCTAACACATCAGTAACGCTTGTATCTTCGCTGCTGCATGGATCTGTCTCCCCTACCTCCACTGAGACATCAGACCAAAGAATCTCACTAGCACACTATACCTTATGGAATGCCACCCCCCAGGCTTAGATCTGGTGAGCCTGGTTTTATCCCTTTTTCCCTTCAGATCTAGTTTGAAGCACTTTCAATGACATCTGCTAATTCTTGTGGAAAGATCCTTTTCCCTCTATGAGACAGGTGGAGTGTGTCTGTTGCCAGCCATGTTCTTGTGAATGTTGCTGATTAAGTGCTGATGTAGTAAACATATGTATCACTAAAGATTTTGTTCATTTTCTTTTAACACTCTTCCAGTAGAAATATATGGCTTTTGTACTAAACCTTTCAAGCCTCACGTGTTGCATACAGTGTGTGAGAGATATATTCTATACCAGGTGATAATATAGGGAAGAATGGACTTCAGTACTCACATGGATGTGAATATCTGGATGAGCATTTTTGGGCTCTGTCTCTGCCATAACATATTGGAAACACTGCTTTGGTCTGGTTAGCAGCATAACAGAAGCTTCCTGTATGTGTTGTGTCCATACAGCCTAAAGGGCTTGTTAATGGTGGGACTCCTTATGTTGTGGGTGCAGAATTTCAGATTTCTGAAGACGGAAATGGGCTGGAGACACCTGTAGAAATAGCTTACTAAATATAGTGTGTGAACATTAACAACTGTAGATATGTTGTAATATCAGCTGCTCATATCTGTTGCATCAGAGCTCTTTGCAAGGCTGGGTTTTTGAGTGATTAAATATTGATGTCTGTTGCTAAACTGACAAACTTGGAGTGAACAGAGAAAATAAGTTCAGTTTAACCTTCTGGATACTCATTAAGGCGATCCTGGGCTTTACATAAATTAGGCTGTAAGCAGGTACGTACAAGTTTATCAGCCTGAATGTGTCTGCAATTACTTTTTTTACACCAGAATCACTTTAGATGCTGCTTTAAGACAAACTACAAGATGGGTTGTGTGAGAGAAAGAAATGTCAAGAGGGGCAAAGAGAAACAAGAGCTGTGGAGGACATTGCCTGAGTTATATTATGCTCATTAATTCAATTTGAGGCAGGAATGTGTGTAAATAAACCCTGGCAGCTGCAGCAGCTCTCATTTCTGCAGGGCTTTGGCAGGAATGCAGGGGCCAATGGATATGAAATCCTGGCTCTCTTTTGAGAAATTGCAGGCAGACAGCTCTGCAGCCAGAAGAAAGAACAATCTAAGATTTACTGAGAAGACGTAATCACTTTAAGCAGACTTGAAGAGTGTGGAGTTTCAGACATGCAGATTTGGAAGTAAAATTAGTGCAGACAAAAACTAAGTCATTGGAAAACCATGGGGCTTACCTAATTCTCCTGGGTTAATGGCATTATTCATGTTCCAAATATTCAGCCTCAAAATGGAGCACAAGAACTGTAGCTGTACCATTAGGTGTCTTCAGATTAACCTGAGTCTGGATATTCACCAGCAATTGTCTGCAGGTAGTGTAGCTGCTGTGTACTGAAAGTCAGATGTGCTGACCACATTATGTGAACTGGCTTGTGTCCCAGGCAGTTTGGTGTTTGGTGTTCTTCCTGATACTGGATCCTCAGGAGTGCCTGGAAGAGCATTCCTATCACTTCGCATGGTCCCAGAATGTGTGCTCCCCCACCAAAATATTCAGAGGACAGATCCCTCGATGCATGCTGAAGAGCTCAGGATGGGGAGAGAGATGGTTCTGCAACAGTTAACAAGTGATACTGGATTTTCAGATCAGGGGATTTTTCAGCTTTGTTTTTTAAGTAGTAGCTATTTGTCTGAAACTGATTTGAATATGAGCTTGATATATCAGCTGCATTTTAAAAAATTTTTAAAAAGCAAAAAAACAACTAAATAATGTGAACAGTCCATGACCAAAGGAGAATCCTTGGTTTTGCTGGCTTTAATCTAGAATTTTAAATAACAATGTCACCAAAAGCCAAAGTGGTTTTAAAGGCACTGAGATGAATGTCATAATGGCAGTATTAGAGGTGATTAATTGATTATATTAATTGATTCTATTTTACCAGATACTTAAAATCCAACAGTTACTTTATTCATCTCTAAAAAAAGATTTTTTCTTCAAATGGAAACCAGCTTCTAGTGTAGGTCTTTTTTTTAATCTCAATTCCATTGTCTTCAAATATTTGCATATCAGAAAATTTTATTTGTTAAAAGTGTGCTGGCAGGGGAGTTTGTGTGGAAACGAGGTCTAGTAAGGTCAGAAATACAGAGCAAAATCTGCAAATGTAAGAACTTGGCCTTAGCAATAACAATAATAATGTTTAGTATTTGAATGTTCATTCGGTTTTAGAATATCTGCTTTGCTTTGCATGTTATATAAATTAGTGCAAGCAAAGGCATTGATGTATTTAATTGTAACTTTTTTCATGTAACAAAATTTGTCAATAACAATTTCAAATTATGTTTCTTAAATAGGACTTTGAAATATTTATTGTGACTTTACCACTGTCTTTTTCTGTAGTACAGGCACCTGTGCATGGCAGAAGATAAGCCAGGAGGCATCCAGGGGGTGTCACAAACAATCAGATTAATCATTTGGATTCCGAACTGGCAGCTATTTTGTTAAATAGCTGTGTCTCTGTAGCAGAAGCAATATATTGACATTGTAAATTTTTCTCAGTACTCTTCAAGGAAATCCGTGAACAGACCAGAGGTTTTGTGCCTTTGAATTTGGAGAATACTGATGGACATTTGGAAATACAGGTCATAAAAACAGGGAACTGGAAAAAGGCAGCTCAACAGTCAAGCAAGGATATACCCTGTCATACATAACACTGGCATTAATTTTGTTGAAAGTGGCAACATGCAAAAGTTTACTGGTCTTTCAGTCTCTTTATAAGCTTGTCAAATCTGTTTCTTTTACTGTGGAAAGTATCTGCTGGAGAAGCGGTGGTCAAAACTCAGGACAAACTGCTGAGACACTTCTTATGTTGTTTTATGCTCCCCTCTATTTTAAGCTATTGTTTACATCCAGTGTTGTTATTGCCCCTTTCAGCCCAGCTCACCCTTGACACTGCTAGCTTCAAACATCATCTAATGTGTGATTTAGCAATAGAAGAGCAGCAAGATCTGCTCACACCTGCTGTCTTTCAATAGCTGCCTCTGGGTCAGTAGCCTCTGGCTGGCTTTGCCATTCTTGAGAAACTTGAATTTTAATCATTTGCTCCTGTCAAGAGCAGCATAGGGAACACTCCTCCATCAGTTTCAGTACAATGAGTCTGAAAACTGGGTCTGTACATGCATGTCCAAGATCCCTGGAAGTCTCTGCTTGCTGCTAGTTTTGTCCGGAATAAAATCAGTTGTGATTTCTATTCTGTCTCGTGGGCTTCTCTGCTCATGTAGAGAGGCATCCAGTGCTTAAAATCTGCGCACAGCACAAGCTCACTGGCATGGTTGTTTTCCTCCTGCTTCTTTCCCCACTGCTGCCCAGCACCCTGGTGTGTGTCCCCACATAGGTACACCTGGGTGCAGCCACAGTCCTCTCAGGTCACCGTGGTTGTCACCTTGCATCACAAGTTTTATTTACATTTGGATGCTTATGGCACTTAAAACTTAATTTCTACTAATATACCTGCATTGGTTTGTAGGTAAGATTTTCTCTTTGTTTCTCTCATGTCCAGAATTTACACTGTTTTCTCTCTTGCTGCTCAGAGACAGATGAGGAGCAGCTTTTGCAGTGTCAAGTTTGATTCCTCCCTGGCTGGCTCCTTGCAGGGCCCCCGAGCTGGCAGCCACAGTCCTGTTTCCTGCTCACTGCCTGGGCCCCTCACACCTGTTCTGTGAACCACTTCCAGGAGCGTCCCATCCACTGGAAGCTGCTCCTTTGCCCCAAACTTTGCAGGGTATTTTCCAGTAGGGCTTCAAAAGAGAAGAAAGGACTTGAGGGAGAAATTATGTGAACCGTCCAGCGGTCACAGCAGGGGATTGAAGGACATTTTCCAAAGTGCCCTCAATTAATTAGTGTTACTGTGGCTAAAACCTTACTGGAGCTCAGGTATAGCTTTGAGTGCTAACACTGCAGGGAAGGCCCTGAAGAGTCATTTCAGCTAGTTCTTTGCTTTATATTCTATTCATTTCTTTTTTCTTCCGGTGGGACTTAACTAGGACAGAAATCACAGTCTGGCTGAAACAGAATTTTTCACAGTAGAATACATTACTGAGTTAGAGATCTTTCTCCCTGCTTAGCTACTGCTGGCCATTTGTGTAATCTGTTAAACAGTTTGGAAAGTTTTAAACTTTGTGCCAGAACTGAGCTATGAAACATAAAAAAATAGCTAGTGCTATCCTAAACTGAAAAATCAATATGATAGTCTCAAGTGTGGCTGCCCTGCTCTGCTTTGGTCATCATGGTAATATGCAGAGCACTTCTTTGCCACAGCTGCACTCCGCAGTTAGGTTTTAGCATTCCAAAGTCCAGTAAGCCTCCTGTTCTGCCTCCATGGCCTGGTTTGGGGATTTTTATTTATTAAATCAGATATCCAAAGAAATTTTCTCTGTGTATGTTTTCTCAAATGTGGAACTTTCTCCTTATATTGACCAGCATTTCATATTAAGTGGGGTTTTTTGGCCGCCAGCCAGCGATGGGTTGGAAACCTGTTTTAAGATTATAAAGCAAGAAGCTGAACTTGATAGCAAGGGAGAAGGAAGAGATTCATTGAGTCTTATTTTGGACATGAAACAATGTATACTTTCTACCAGGAGGTGTTGTCATGTATGCCATTTAAAACACTTGATAGGAATGTTCTTAATCAAATTAATTCCATTAAGAATAGTTTTCATACCTGCTAAGGAAAGTGGAGGATTTTGTTGTTGGAGCCCAAGGGTAGAAGGCTGAGAGAATGGGAATGTTAGTATGTTGAAGTAATTATTGCTGTGATTTTATAGACTAATAGGTTGTGACCTTTTTCTGCCTTTCACTGGAAGGCTGTGAATTTTCCCGTTTGCAGTAATCAGAATTTCCTGTTGTTGAAATCAGATAGTGAAAAGATCGCAAGTAGCTGTTAGCTTTCCTATCGAGTCAATCTTGTGGGCTTGCGCAGTGTCACTGGAAGGCTTGGGTGGGTTTTAATATGACTTTAATCCTACCATCGACGTGTGCTTTACAATGCAACCACTACTGTAATTGCATATTTGCCTTCAAACAATAGCTTGCAGTGCTGTGTAATTTTTTTCATTACTTGGGTATATGTGTCTTGTTTGATAGTGCTACTTACTGTGCTGTGTGCAAGATTATATATTCTTTGAAATCTTTTGGGGAGGGGTGTGGGGGTGTGGAATATAGTAACTGTTCATATGCACCAAATGTGTCAGACTGAATACTAGAACATAGGATAATTGTGGAAATGTGGTAATTTTTAAGCCTGTCTACATTAGCTTTCTAGCTCACCACATCATCCCCTGAAGTCAAGGAAATGATGCAGAACAGAGTCACCATTTAAATTATTAAAATGTGTTCCTTGGAGAGGAGATATGTTCATATATGAGTCTAACTCCATGAAGATTTATTGGATTTTTTGATAGTAAGAACTGAGTAAATAGACAAGAATGGGGAGGTGGAGGGGGGAATTAGAGGGGGATGTATATCAGTGATCAGGTGGTGAAAGAGAAACCCATGTAATGAATTATATTTCATTTAAGTAGTATATACAGAACATTTTAATGACAGTATTGAAATACTGTACTTGATCTGTATAATACTCTTAGAAACTTCACCAGTGCTAGTTCAAGGTCATTTTTTTTAACCTGGCTGTGCCATTTCCCAGCCTTGAACTACTGTGCCAGTTTTGTAATTTTCCCATCCATCTGTTGTCTATACATTTGTCAGTGTTGATTTCCATCTATTCCTTTCCACTTTATTGAAGATATTTAAGGAAGGTGAAATCAAGATCTGATATAGCAACTCTATATTCTTTCTTGCCATATCCAGCATTTTTGTCCTCTTCTGATTTTTTTCCTGCAGTTCTGCCCCAAACACATTGTTTTCTGTGTCCCAAGTTCTTTTATAGCCCATGACTTTCTTTTATTGCATGTAATTGATTTAATCTGAAATTTATCAAACCACACTGTACTACTCTCTTGTCCTTTTTTCCTGTTGTTTCTTTATTCACTGTAATATTGGTGACCCTTTGTGCAGTTTCCCCTTCTCTTCAACCAAAACTGTCTCAGTCCTGTTCTATCATCTGCTTATCACAGATCTGAACAAATTCTTAAGCCACTGGCTTTTATTTGTCTCTTTTTTTTTGACAATTCTGATCATCATCTTTGTTAGAACCCACCACTTGTCCCAAGCTATCATGTGTCTTGCCGCCTCAGTTCATAAGGAAAAGAAATCGGATCATAAACAAGTTGGAGTTATCCCTTAAATATACAAGACCGCTGAGAGAAAGTGAAGCAGATCCTCACAGAGTGTCCCAGCAGAACAGGAACAGAGTAAAAGACAGAGCAGTAGTTTCATAACTATATTGACTTTGAGTGTTTCTAAGCAGTAGAGGTGTTTTTTGCTGTGTAGGAGGCAAATGGCAGATCCTGCTGCCAGAGAGGATACTGGCTGCATTGGTAGCCTGGGCTCACACGCGCTGTGCAACATCATGATGGTGTTTTCAAGTCACACACTTGGACTCAGGAAAAGCAGCACTGTGGATTTTGAAATATTATTTCTCTGTACTTAATTTCTTAAAATACATGCTAGACAGTTCTTCATTCAAATGCAAGGTCGATACGTAAGTAGTGTTCAAAATAGATGTACAGCTGTAACATCTTACTAATAGTCTTCACACACATTTTGGTGTAAAGATGTGTTGTAAAACTTTGTCAAGAGGAGAAATACATCAAAAGGGTTAAGAATCCATAAGAGATTAAGGATCAAATGGCTCCACAGAGGAAGAGGGAACTCAAAACTGAATAATGCTGTGAGCTTTCTTGGAACAGAGCACTGCCAGCTGCTGTTACAATCCCATTACTCTCAGCAGGCACAAAGCAAGACTGGGACAATTGTGTCTCTGGGTTCAGTATTGAATGAGCTACTTTTGAAGCTGGCATGCAGGGTTATGTCATCCTCTTGATGAAGTGGTCTGTACTGTGCATCCTTTACACATTTGTAACTACTTAGGAACGCCCCTAAAGTTTTCCACATGGTTACAAACCACAGCATGATCAAGAGAAGAGAAAGGGTAGGGGAGTGGGAACACTAGATTTTATTATGTATAAGCTTCCAGTCTAGAGGATACTAAACAACTTCAGAGGAGAGACTTCTGCCCTGACTAAGCACTTTGCTTTTTCTTTTTTTGGAAGCTAATCTCCTCAGTACCATGTCACTGGATCTCCCTTTGCATGGCTTGTACCAAGCAGACATCTGGACTTAGGCCTCTTAACAGGCAGCATGCAAACTCAGCACAGTAATGGTAGATGCACAGTATGATGTTCATACAGTTGTCAGTCATATCACAGGTACACTGGGGTAAGCTGAGAGATGCAGGCAGAAGTAGGGGAGTGTGAATGCCTGAAGGGCTTAGACTTGCTTTTTGGAAATAATATCCCCCACACTTGATATTTCCCTTCCCTACCCATTATCTTTCCTCTGCCCTCCCAGCGGCTATCTGCTTCTTTCAGTGCCTGAATTCCTTTGCTCAGAAGAGATCAGGAAACAACTTACCATTTTCCACCAAGCTTTCTGGTCTAAAAAGAATGAGGCAGAGGCCAGCCCATTACTCAAGCATGCAGGCCCTGATGAGCTTTGATGGGAATCTTAGTGCAGCAAAGTGTAGTGTAGGAAGCAGTAGGGCGGAGTAAAGAGTTTGAGAACAAGTTCATACTTTAATGCACGCCCTGATAGTTTTGCTGAAACTGCCCCGGTGCATAGATCAGACTGGAGCACTGACTAGATAAATATCACTTTTCCAGGAACAGTTTATAACATGTTATTTTCTTAATGCTGAATCCTATTAGTTGAGTCTGGCACTAAGGGTCTATATCAGGAGCTGTGAGCAAGTCAAGGGACTTTCTGAAGAGCTGTGAAAGAGGTTCTGGAACTCACATCATCATTCTCTCCTACAAAACTATAATCCTCCCTCTATCTGAGGTCCCAGCCTCTTTCTGAAGTGTTTCTTGCCATGGCAAAGAATCCCCTTTCCTTTCCAGTTCAGGTACAAAAGCAACTTGCTGGTCTGACTGGAGCCATCCTGAGTCTCCACATGTGTCAGCTGAACTCTGCCACCATTTTGGGTGCCAAAATTTCTCTCATCCCAACTCAGAATCAATTCAAGAGCAAGGATGTAGTCTGGCACCCAGCTGCCCCTCTCCACTCTGAATAACTTGCTGCACCTATTCTTTCTGAAATAGTAAAATGGAAAGGATTAATTTTTAAAGGGGATTCAGGCCATTATTCCCTGAGGAAAAATCTGGTTAAAACTCAGATTTGCAAATGCAACTTGGAGTTAATGAGCATTTTTGTATGCCCTTGTGTCTGTTGCTCAAAGCTGTGCTCTTTCTGTGTTAATTATCTCCTTCCTTGATTACTCCAAACTCCACTGTTTTGATATCACTAAGTCCCAGATCATATTTGTAATCTTTCCAAGCTTCAGCATCCAAAAATTCTCATTTTAACCCATTAATCTCAACCTGCATAATTTCAAATTCCTTCTCAAGCTTCTCATGTACTCTTTCTAGTGTTGGCAGTTCTTGCTGATTTATTATAAGCAACATATAACAAAAGCCTGGCCTTGGCTCAGGAGGCTGTAGGAACAGGAGAAAATTTGCAGTATATCCCTTCTGTTTTCAGATGCTTTGGAAACTGAATAAATCTCCACCTGGTGTACTGTAGCAGGCAGGAAGTTGCTCTGTTCATCAGGCAAGGATCCCATATCTTCCCAGTTGTTAGTGATAGTCATTGAATATATGTACCCCTCAGCCTTTTCTGTTATTTGATGTTATTTTGGACAGGTTACCCATTTGACACATAAGACAATTCATCTTTTAAGGGTGGCTTCAGGCCATGCTAAGAATAAAAGCTTTTTGTGTATAGAGAAAATATGTTGTTCTTTGCCATAGAGCCTAAGAAATAATCTTTGCTGTAGGCTTAATTTTCCCACCCTGTTGTCAGAGGGCTTTGCATCCACCTACACATGAGACAGCTTGAAGTTAGTGCTGATGTCTCTGTGCTGGTGCAGAAGCCCACTTTGGCCTCTCTAGGGTACCACATCAAGTACTTTTGTGTTTTGTTTCACTCCCTGGTCGTGTCAGTACAGAACACCCTGCCCATGCACACAGAGTTGCTCAGTGCCATACACCTGACATAGGAGATGAAGCGACTGAAGCAATGGAGGAAGGTACTTCAAGCTGAGTGCCATACTGATTTAGCAACATGGGTGAAGCTTTGCCTTCTGCTTCCACCTTCTGTGGCAGGCCTATCAATGTGCTAAGTTCCCAGTATCTTTTTCTTAAGCTCCCTTTCATGTTACAGAAGGCTGATAGGATGCTTGGTGTTAACCTTCTGGCACTTGTCAAGTCCTGTCTTGGGTTAGGTCTTCTTGGCAGTTCTGCAGCAGAGCACAGCATGTTGCTGTATGTGATGAAATGTCAGTATTGTTTGGGTGTCTCCAGGAGACTCCAAAATGAGAACACAGACTACTTAAATTTTATCATTGAATTGAATGATGGTTTATAACAGATCTTTCAGCATTGGCTACCTTTTTGTTTCTTGAAATTCACCACCAATGTCATAAGCATTTAACATTCAGTTTTATAGTTTCTGAAGCTCAATTGTGTGACTTCTGATGCTCTGTTTCTGAGGCTCTGTGAATAGTTCAGAGATGGCTACATTGCTGAGCATTTTCTTTAACATCACTCTAGATCTTGCCAACTTTCCAGCTGAAACACAGTTTAATTAAATACAGCCATGAATGTAGATTTCTACTTTTGTCTTTGCTCCTGAAGTGTGTTGTAATTTCAGTTTATGTAGGTGTCAGATAAGGTCCTCCTTCGCTCAGTCATTTCAGTTCTGTCTTGACTCCAAATAATACTGCATGTTCTTTGAACTTTGACCTCTTCTGGCTGGTTGGGTTGGTTTTTTTTTTTTCATTTGATCTTTTGCATGGTCTGATGGTCCATGTGAATTTGCACTAGACAATTGAAAGTCTGACTGAAACTGAAGTGGTTTTAAATCAGAGGCAATGTTAATTCAGGAAGAAGCACTTTGACAGCAAATAATCAGGAGTCACCTCCCATGAAGTCAAACCAAGGTGAGATCTGACCTTTTATTTGAAGGAGGAAAGGGCTAGTGTATGTTCTCACTGTGTTGCCAATTAATAAATGTTTTTTAAAACAAATAATCTGTACTACAAAGTTTTTCGTTTCAGTGGGTATTTCCAGAGTTAGAAAACTCCAGAAGCCAAGGTTTATGCTATAATACGGAAGGTGTATCAGGTGTTTGGAAATAATCCTAGAATCATGGAATGGCCTTGGAAGGGACCTTAAAGGTTATCTAGTTCCAGCTAGATGTCAGCTGATGACAGGGACACCTTTTACTAAACCAGGTTGCTCAGAGCCCCATCCAGCCTGGCCTTAAACACTTCCAGGAATGGAGCATCCACAGCCTCTCTGAACAACCTGTTCTAGTGCCTCACCACCTTCACAGTAAATAATTTCTGTAAAGAAACCTAACGTCCAATTTAAACCTGCATTCTTTCAGTTTGAAACCATTCCCCCTTGCCCTGTCACTACAAGCTCTTGTAGGTAGTCTCTCTCTCCCTCTTTCATGTAGGCTCCCTTCAGAGGCTGGAAGGCTGCAGTTAGGTCACCCTGAAGCCTTCTCTTTTTCAGGCTGAAAAATCCCAGTTCTGCCAGCCTTTCCTTGTAGGGGATGTTCTCCATCCCTCTGATCATCCTGGTGTCCCTCCTCTGTATTCGCTCCCGCAGGTCCCTGTCCTCCCTGTGCTGGGAGCCCAGAGCTGATGCAGCCCTGCAGGTGGGGTCTCAGCAGAGCAGAGGGGCAGAATCCCCTCCCTGGCCCTGCTGCCCACGCTGCTCTGGGTGCAGCCCAGGGCACCTCTGGCTTTCTGGGCTGCGAGAGCACATGGCTGGGTCCTTGCACCCCCAAGTCCTTGTTTATCAGAGAGTGCACCTTATTTGACCTTCCTGTCCTGAAGCAATTTGTTTATGGAATGTAATTTCCACTGTGGTCAAACCCTTAATTTGTGTTTGTGTTTGAGTCATTCTTCTGTTGATTATTTGTCTCACACTACCCTGCAGCCTTTTCCTTCAAGGGTACCTTCAAGGGTACCTTGGAACATCTCTTCTTTATCTGCCGCCTTAGTTCAGTAAAATGCGAGTGAACCTGAACTACTGCCAAGATGGGATCTCCTGTTGAACTTTGTTGAGTGTAACCAGTACGTTCCACAGTTTAAGAAGACTGCTGTTAAGATTTGAGGCTGGAATGAAAGAGTAATTTAGGAGTCAGTTTATTATATCAAGACAGTATGATGAGTGGTGAGAAACCTGCCAGAGGAACAATACTGCACCCCTGGAAATGAATAATCTTTCATCCCTTACTAGGACATGCTGCTGACCTCATCATGTCCTTGTTTTTACTGTTTTCATCATCTTTTCAGACCAGGGTTTGAAAAGGAGATAAATACCTGGCTTTTGCACATGCTAGGTAATTTTATTGATACTTTTGATGGGTTCAGAAACTCAATTGCAGTGAGTGCACATTGCCTTGAGGGGGTCTTTGCCTCTTTTGTCCTGGTCCTCCTATCAATCTTCATATTGTTTACAAATAAATATATTGTTGAGAAATTGGGCCAAGCTAAAAGCCCTCTGGAGAGGGACAGTTGCTATTTGAGCATGAATTCGTACCATTATATGAACTCTGGATTGGGCTGAATGTATTACAGCCCAGACTCCTGCGAGGTGCATGAAATTTGGGCATTTCAGCATGATTAAGAGGAGAAGCCTAAAGACAAGTCAGTAGCCTGTGGTGCAGAAAGTAAGCAAGGAAAGTCATCAAGTTTTACAAACCTATACAAATTGCTGAGCCTGTTCTTTCTGTGCAGCTTAGACACAGCCATTACCTCTAAATAGGAGGTTCTCTTTTAGGTTGCAGGGTGTGTTTAAGAGCGTTACTGTATTTTGATAGTTTGACAGAGTAATTCTGCCTATTCGCTTCCATGCGTTTCACTTAGTTCAGGTGCTTCCCAAGCAGAGGTGTTTGCTGTTCTGTATTGCAGAGTAAGGGTGGTGTTGCAGAATGCAGTTACTGAATCTGCTGATGGTGCCCGAAACTGGGGAAGCACTCCTTTTTCACTAGTTGTAACTGCAGTACAATACAAAGAAGAACATGTTATACTTGGAACCAAGACTCTGGAACACTTCTAAAATTGTTGTAGTAGGTAGGATCTTACTCCTTAGCAACGGGATCAGTTTGCTTAGGGGATCAGAATGCCTTCTGCACCACTCTGGACAGAGTAGTACATCTTTCCCTTAATTACTTGTGGTTTTGAATCCTATAATACCCTGAGCTGGAAGGGACCATCGGGGGTTATCGAGTCCAGCTCCTGGCCTTGCACAGGACAACTCCAAGAATCACACCAGGAGTCTGAGAATCTTATCCAAATGCTTCTTGAACATTTGATTTTTCACGTGAGATTTTTATTGACAGTTGTTAAGTGTAGTGATTTAATGGTGCTGTTTCTTGCAGAAGCTTTGCTCCAGCTGCAGCTATCCTTTTTGGGCTGTATTTAACTATAAGATAGTCTATGTTAATTGTGAGTTGGAAAAAACTTGCTTAGTTTTATCATTCTTTGTAAAACCTGGGAATATTTTCAAATATACTTAAAAAGTGATATCATTTCTGCTCCAAAATTTAAAACTCCGAGGGCCTTTTTTCTGCCTTATCCTTCTGCAGACATGACCTAATTAAGGTAATGTAAAGGTTCTTAAAAAAAAATCCTCTGTATAAATGCAAATAACTGAGAATGAAAGGATTTAACTGGCTTATTGTGAAAGGACATAGACCTATTGAGTGCAAAGTCAGTAACCCTTTCGTTTCTGTGCTCTGCACTTTAGGTGTAACTTCCTAAAAACTCCATATCACCTAGCTGACATATTGCCCTGGAAGAGAAGGGGAATAGAACAAGAGCAGAGGTGGGGTGAGGACAGCAGGCAAATAGCCATGTGTCTGTCTCTGCAGTCCCAAGCAGACTTCTACACAGGAAGTTTCTACCCTCAGGGCTGGCTTTAAATAAAACATAGGGGGTTTGTGGGGAGCGGGGTTGTGTTTGACTGATTTTTTGGGATTTTTTTCCTGGGACATGAACTATTAAGTCTAATACAGTTGGTTTGCAGTGAATTTTGATACAGGGATTGCTCTTCCAGATAGTTTGCACATTGTGTATTGTTGATCATGGTTTGTAACAAGCCTTCAGTTCTTCTCAAGGACCTTCAATTGATGTCCTCTCTAATTGCATGTTCACCCATCAGCATAAGGCCCTGAATGGGGGGACCTTACAGCTTTTATCTTTCTTTTTCTGATATTCAGTCAGAGCTGGAAAAGGCAGCACAATCCTAGTGCCTGATTGAGTCAGCCCTGCAGGCTGCCTAGAATTGAGGAACTTTGTGCAGGGCCGAGCAGTTCCCCAGTGGTGCTGTGGTGGATGAGTGCACCTATCACCTGGAGGTGGTTCTGTGCTACTGTGGCTCTGGAGTTTTTGTGGTTAAGCATGGTGCTTGCCTTACTTGGCATTTGTCACAATTATCCCTGTATCTGTGCTCTGAAGGGACATGGGGACAGCAGTGACCTCCAGCTGGTTGATGCACTGACACTGCATAAGGTTGAGTAGGTCTTCTGCAGCAGAACTGATTGAATCCATAAATGCATCTACACAAATGGGAGAAATAGCTCTACTGTAAGAGAACCCATGCAATTTTTGACAGGTTTTTTAAAATACTGTAATGTTTTTTGGTTTGCAAAATTATTTATATCATCCTTTTTGTAGCAATGAGGAAAATATCTCTTACCTCTTTAAGCTTGTCTTTGGGGCATCTCTTGTTTCAGGCTAGAGTTAACAGGTAAAACCTCAGGAAAAATATGAAAGAGTTAACATGTAAAACTTCAGGAAACCACTACTTCAATGTTTCCAGAAGTAAAAGAAATAATTATTTGCATGCCAAAGAAAATAACTATTTTCCTTTTAAAAATAAGGATTTCTAATAGAAATAATTGAGTCCCATGGCAAATCTGAGTTATTCAATCAGGTTTGCTTAATTTGATCTTTAAAACCATTTCCCTTCCTACTTGCCAGCTGTCAGACAGAAATACTGATGATTTTTAAGGAAAAGAGAGTAAGACCCTAGCTCAGGACAAAAAGGGCTGAAGAACTAAAATCGACACTGTGGTATTTGTGTACTTGAAATTCCCTTGAATAGCTTATTTGTGTCTTTGCCATTGTTACCAGAATAAGAACGTTATAAACAGAAAATCAGGAATCTTGAGAAATAAGCACATGTTCTTTGTTCTGAATTCTGGCTTTCCAGATTCATCTTGATACTGTTCTACTTTTTTCATGTTATGAGGAAAATACACTGCAAAAAAGTGAAACTGTGTGAATTAATAACACTTTAACAAATGATAAGGTTTCATAAAGGAGCTTACTGGTTAAACCAGAGTCATGGTCTGTGGAGCAAAATTGGCCTGTTGGCTTTAAAGGTGTCTCAAAGAAGGTTACATGCAGTGTCTGCAAATGATAATTTCTCTAGCTGAAAATAGGTTACTAGTGGCATACTCAAGGGAACTGATCTTTTTAGAAGTACATATATAAATAATTTGAGAATATCAGATCTAAGATTGTAGTAAATATTAGCTGACTATACTGAATTTACAAGAAGGGAATAGAGAACATTTCAGAATTTATGTAACCCTATTCAGAAGGATTTGGGATGTTTTACGTCTCTGAGTCATTCAGTGGAAAATGTGCTTTAATGCAAACAGATGTAAAACAATGAGTCTAGTGGCGGCCACAAAAGAAAAGTATGCATGAAACAGAACAGTCATGAAGTTCACTGACCAGACACAAAATTAGGGTTTACTTTGCATCTGTGTAGCTGGGAATACAAGCCTGGTATAGCTGTGCAGGAGAAAGTCAGAGGAGGGGATTAATGTTAAGAGAGACAAAGAGGAAAGAGCAGTACAAATCTGATTGTATAGTGTGTTGCTGGATCACAGCAAAGGCAGATTTTAGTCAGATGACACACATGCAACTATAAAAACCTCCAAGAGTGAGCTCACAGGATTTGTCTCAAGGGCTTTGTTCCACTAGGGGTTTCAGTGTGGTAGGGCTGAAGGAACAGCTGGAGTCCAAGTCATCATTTTTTAATGAGGAAGAAGAGCTCTAGGCAGGTGGGTTTGGATTTTATTTTAGTGGGTGTTTTTTCTTCCTGTTTTGAACCTTTGACTTAGTAATTCTGAACCATGGAAACAATACCAAGAGGACTTTAAAATGAAGGCTGAAGTGGATCCCAGTGGATGTTTCCTTAGCATGATAGAGTAACAGTGAATCTAGAAGAATGCTTAGAACATCAGCAGAAGCAGCAGAAATACCGAAGCAATCAAAAGCTCAACAGTAGGAAGTAAAAGAGTTGATTCTAGTGTGTTGGGAGTCAAACAGGAAGATTCTTCGTTGTTGCCATTTTTAGTATGATTTCCAATGACAGTACTTTGCCCTAAAGAATTCAAGTTCAAATGGCATCACAAGCATCAAGGAACAGGAGCTGGAAGCGTGAAGCAAATTCAGAGTTGGGCAAGTCTCTGAGAATTCGCCTAGTCCAAGATAATTTTAATTTGATAAAGGTGGCAGGCTGTGTTTTGGGCATCAAAAATGTGTTTATTAATATTGAATGAGTGTTTAACATATTCCTTTAGTAGTCTGTGACAGGGAAGGAGGACAGTGTTGACTGAGCCATCTGAGATACAGAGCCATGCTTCCAGACATGTCCAAAGCAGGCAGCCTCTGTTTCAATGGCAGATGGCCAGCATGAACAGTAGTAGGTGATAAAAAAGGAGTTTTGATTCATCCCCCCTTTACTCTGTCCTGACCTACCTGTCTCAGAACTGAGGAAGTGCAATGTTTGTTTCCTGAAAGGACTCTGAAAGAGGGAAAGGTATTTTTGTGTTGGGATTATCTCATTTGTTACAGGTAAATCATCTTGAGGTGGAGAGGAAAGCCAAGCTCTGGAGAACTGTCTATGGCTTGCATTTACCTGTCTCTTGATGCATCCAAACCAGGTTCACTTGTTCCTTGTCCCTGTTGCAGCAAATACTACTGCTATGTCTGCCTGACTGTGTTTAACTTCATGTTAGTCCATTAATCTCATTTTCTCCTGATTCTTCTTTCTTCCTGCTTTCCTGAGATATTCTTGAGGATATTATTGCTCTAGGATTTTAATTTCTGACTCGATCTGAAAGAATAGGTTATTCATGATCTTGGGAAAGTAAGGCTTTTGTCCCACTAGAGAGCATATATAGGATATAATTTTCAGGATAAAAACCCTGGGCCAGAAAATTGATAGAGGGTGGGATTGTGTGATGCTGAGAATCATAGCTCTTATGAAGAGCAGTGGAAGGAAATTTGGCAAACCAAAATCCCAGAAGTGGGTGTAAAGAGATAGTAAATAGGGTTTCATTCACTCAGCCAAATAAAGGTTTGGTTAAAAGATGTATCTACAAGCTGGTATTGAGCTTTGGCTGAAGTGGAGCTGATTATCTGTTGCAATTATAGCAATATTTAGGTAGGCATTAAAGGGTTTGGGGCAAGTATCTGTCCTTTTACAAACTTGTTTATCTCTGCAATATAAAATTTAGAAAGAGGATTTGATATGTCAAAGGAGCTTTAGCAATAAATAGTACCTACTTTTGGTTGAAGAAGGAAGTTAGTTGCAAATCATGGCAGGTGTCTGGGTCACTTCAGCAAGCACCAGAGAAAGCAGAGGCTGTGAGGATGGGATGGGGGGAAGTCTGTGGAAAAGTATACCTTCTAGAGATACTAGGCTTTACCCAGTGCTATGCATCAGTAAAAATGAAGCTGTCTTTTCTATTTTAAAAAAGAAGTAGTTCTTAATACTTTCCCACCAGAACTAGAATTCATCACAATTGTATGGGGTGTGGACACTAGTCTCGTTTATGAACTCAGACACAGGTACAAACTTTGCAGATGCAGAATACATTTGTGAACAAGTCCTTCCTCTGATCATTTCCTTTCTGTATTCCACATTTGGTCTTCATTGCGTATCCGGTGAATTTAGTGGGAAATCTGCCATTGACTCTGATGGGAGCTTAGACCCTTGAGTCTTCATGCTTCTGGTTATTTCCAGTCTTTTATTTGGCTAATAAGAATTACAGAAATGCTTTTCTTACAAAAATACTCTTTCTGGCAGTAACAAGATATATTTCCCTTGAGAGCTATTTTTGCTATATTGCTATTGCTTTCTGATCCTTAACAGCCAAATCCTGGTTGAGCCCCTCATGCAACTAACTAGTCTGTGGGCTTATAGGCTATATAGTCAATCAAGAGAGCAAGGCAAGCATGGCATGGGCAAGGACTGTCTTGCTGCTTGTATTAAAAGGTGAGTGGGGGGTGGTAGCACTGTAGAAATGCAGAGTTTTTAAATGCATGTTTTTAAAATTGGCATACAGATGTGTTACACTAAATAAGCACGTTTTAAAGGTGAGCTAATCCTCTGCACGGTCAATGGCATGAAAAGGAACAGAAGCCATACAAGTTTTCTCTTTTACCGAGGGGAGGGTTTTGGGTCCTTCTGTCATGTAACTTTACACCTAGCGATGGGAGCAGGGTAGCAGCAAAAGCTGTTCATATCAGGTTGTAGATAAGGGTGTCACTGGAACCTTTTGCCCCCTTGGGTGTCTTGTAACAGCCTTTCAGAACAGCTGTTCCATTTTAAGGATGAGTGCACATAACAAATTCCAAACATCCCATGGCCTGTGCAGTTGCTGAATGGTGAGTTTAGGCTTCATTTGGTATGAGCCTTGAGAGGGCCGAGACAGAGCTGTCAGGGCTTATTGTTCAGCCTACAAGATCTAAATAAAGAAAACATTTCAAATTCCAGCTGACACTGTTGTTTTACCAGACAGAAGTAAACACAGAGCATGTATGTTCTTAAACTAGTTGTATCCCTATTGCAAGTTTTTTATGTTTTAACTGTGGTCCTAATAATAAGTGATCTTGGGTTTATATCTTTTTAACCTTAGAGAGTTAAATAAAGGAATTACAAAAGCAGATTTAGGCAGTGACCAGAAATAAATGAATATTGATTGTTGAGGATATATTGATCTCTATACTTTTCTTCCTAAATTGTCTTTAGTCTCTCAATTCTATTTAAGAGCTTGAAGCGTTACTAATGCTGTTTTTCTGAAGTATGCTTTTAATAACTTTCGCTTGTATTAGTAGTTTATATAGTTTGTTACTACAAATAGCTGCTACTGGAAAGTTGGCTTTTCACCATTACTTAAAATAACTTTTTGGAGAAAAAAACCTCAACTGTACATTTGAGAGAAAATACTAAAACTCCCGAGAATCAAAGGACAGAATCAGCCTTAAGAATTATTAGAAAATTTAACTGGCACCTACTAGTGGTTTTTTCCTATAACTTTTTACTCATTTGTAAGCAGTCGTGTTTATTCTTTTAGAAGCCTTTGTATAGATGATTCCTTCACTTTGAAGGTCTTTTTTTAAAATAAGACTTTAAAAAAAAATTATTTTTTCCAACACAAAAGCATTCTAACCATTCCACAAAATAAACAAAAACCTGCAGAAGGAATGCCTGGAATGACTGTCACACATACTGGTGGAGAAGCAGAGGTAAGCGCAGTATTACGTATTGCAGGAAAATAACGCATTCACTTGTGGCATGAAGATTCATTTTAAGAAGATAAATGTACTAAATGTTGATTGAATTTTCCCATCTCCTTATACAGCCAATCTGGTCAGGAAACTGCATCTGTGGCTTTGTCTGTGATGGTTCATCTGTAGATGGATTTCACTGTTTTCCAGGGAGTTGCACCCTTGCCTTGATTCCTGTCCAACTATAAATCTTCACAATGCATGCAACTACTTCTGAAGTGTGTCCAAGATGTGTTGCTGTCTGACCAAATGGTAGCATAACTCTCCCAAGAGAAAGAACACATTGTTTTCGCAGTTTTAAATAGACCTGAAAGTGTAGTTGTGGTTTTTCAGCTATTGAATTACTTTCTCAAGTGTGTTAGGAAGTATCCTTGATGGTAGGGAATACAGAGGGAGTGTGTAGTTGTTGGAGCTAGACAGAGCCCTTTTCAAATGTCAGTATCGAAGTGTACTTCAAGTCAAAGAGTTGTAATCATTTGCTATAAGATTTCTCTATACAATACAGAGAAACTGAGCATGGTTTATCAGTACAAGAAAGATACTTGTGTGCATGTATAAGACTACAAAAGTACAAAGAAATAATACAGGTTGAGGTTAACTGCACATACATATAATGGTGTCAAGTATAACATCTTAAACTCTCCCAAGAGATAATAAGCAAACATGCTGAAGACGAATGGTCTGATTTTTTTCCTCTGCTCCCCTGTGACGCAGTCTAGGGTTATAAAGTTTTGATGATTTATTTCCTCCTCCTTCTTTCTCTTTCAGCTGATCCTTATATTCTCCATCCTTTTCACATTATTGTCATCTTCTTGACCACCTTCTTCCCCACACTGAATTTTAAAAAAAAATAGTTAAAAAGCTGGTCAAACCCAGTAGTTCACCCCATCCTACACTTGTTTCAGCTTTTGTTTCATGTTGAAAAAAGGCTGTTTCTACCCCTACCCATTTAAGCTTTGTTGTTTTAGTGCTGAAATTTTTTTCACTTTAAAGAGCTTTGTTCCTGGTATAGATGGATTGTTTCAGGAACAACCTAAGACAAGTGAAGTAGCATGTACTGATAATCAGATATAAATAGATATAGATGGAATTCGCCTAAGAATTGCCACCATGATTGTTCCTTAGCCTAATTGGGTGTACTCCTATAGAATATAGATTAGGGGGTTCTTTAGGTGATTCCCTGGGGACTTCTGCAGATATTCAGGTACAATACTGTAGTTCCCTTTCCAAGGTTTTGGTCATTCCCTCTGAACTGCACTAGCTCCTGCAAACTGTAGGTGGTGGCTGGTTTTTTTCTCTGTATTTCTAATGTAGCTTGTTCCATCCTGTGTGCTGCCCCTTGGAGGGAGGAAAAAAGTACCCTTATGCCATTAGTATTTCTATACTCAGAAGGTAGGATATTGCTTCCCTTGTCACCTGTCTTAGGCAACCTCTGGAGAAGATACAGGGGTTTTTTCCTTCTTTGAAGTGTTTTAGGGCTGAATTAAAAAGAGCACTCAGATATTGTGTCAGGTTGTTAGTACTGACCAGACATTTGACTGCAGCAGATTGGTGATCTTCAGAATTGAGAACAACTCATGTTTGCAGTTCTGTGGCTCAGCTGAATCAGCTCTCTGAGAATGAACACAGTGGTAGCTGTCTTTGCCTTGTTTGCCAGATTCTGCTCTGTACTCACCATTGGGGAAGTCTAAAGTTTGTGTCTGTCTGTACAAGGATCTTGTTTGTGATACGCTTACTGAGAGCTAAAAGAAATTATACACTTGTCTCATGGTTTACCAGTCTATAGATCACAAAATGAAAAACACTGATCTAGCAAATTACATGCATGTAGGGCTTTAATCTCATTTTGGCCTTGCATTTCCAAATGAGGTGGACATGACAAGTATTGAACTTGTGTGGAATTGATGTGGTCATTTCAGCTCAGCTCATTGCCTTGTGAAAGATGTGCATGCATCAGTTTTATCCAGAGATGTGCTAAGTATTCTGGCAACATCTCTAGAGTCTTATAATTAACAGCCTTCAGTAGAACATCAGCTTGTCAATGATGAGGTCATTGTATCATGAGTATCAAGCCTCATGAGTCTGAGAAAGTTTAGTAGCTATGCTGAGCATGCGACAATGCCTAATGATTTTATTTATTTTCTGGGAATAAGTTTGCCTCCCTGATGTTTTAGTCTCTCATTATTGGGAGGGTGAAGAAAACTGGAATTTTGGAGGCTGTATTTGAATGCACCACAGTGAAATGGGAAATACTCATGGAACAGTATAATTGCTTAATCTCTGCGATGACTTACCAGCTGCATTCTCTCCCAGACATTTTACAGAGACAATTTTTTTTTTCAGTACTGAATTAAAACTGGGGAAAAAAATCAGCTGACACTACCCTCTGTCTTCTCTGGTTTTCTCCTCCTTTTTTCTTGTTACCCCAACCCAAAGCAGATTAACTTCTCAAAAATAAAAGTCTTACATTCTGCATGGAGTAGGACAGCTTGCCTGTGTTACGCATCAAGTCATTGTCACACCAAAGTACATTTCCCTTAGTCTTTACTCAGTGTCCTACAACCCCTGGAACTTTAGTTTTGGTTTGTACAAAAGAGGAGGAACGTTTTTTGGTTTACTCTTTGTTTTTGAAGCAGGAAAAGGCAATTCTGCTATGTCAGTAGTGTTGATTCTAACTCTTTAATACTATTGGAGGAACGCAAGAGGTGGATATTACGAGGTACCTAGTCTTACTTGTGTGTTGGAGTTTGAGCCAAAAGTTTTGTGCAAGAGGTCTCTTATTGGGATGAATCCTGGCAAACAGGGTGTCAGCAGTACCCCCACAGAATTTGCTGTGTGTTGAGTGTGGGGTTATTTACAAGAGTTTATAGGGCTGGGTTTCCTACTGTTGTAACAGCTGATGTCATTGCATGCACTTAGCTTTGAGAAGTGGATGTTCATATTTCTCCCATAAAGACAGCATTAAAAGAATAGTCTTGAACACCGATATCCCCAAATATTATACATTAGCATTAAATGAGCTTATAATAATAATGGGAAAATGTTTAGGAATCACGACCTTTAGAATCATTTGAACAGTCTGCTTTCTGTCAATTTTTGCCTTTTAGAAAGTGCTAATTCTTGTTAAGTCCGCATGAGAGATTTGTTTAATGAGCAGATTAAATGGGTGATTATATGTCTTTTAAAATGGTTTTTGTGGATAGGCTTCATGATGCCGCTCTCCCATTTGGCACAGCAACGTAGAGCAGTCTTTTTAATTACCTCAGCAGGGTCACAGGGACCCAAGCTGTTTGCTTTATTAAACCCTGATGGTGCCTTTGGAGCAGCTCCCTCTAAACTCTGCTGTCACAATTGTATCTAAATTAGCATCTGAGTGACCCTCTTTTCAGGCTTTCCAAGCCCCAGCTGACAGGGATTGCCAAAAGATGCTAATTGCTTGGGCCGACTAGGAACAAGGGCTTGCCAAGATAACAAAAGGACTAATGTTTCTTTCAATATGCATCTAGATTCACATAAGTACCTCTTTTAATTACCAAGAATTATTGTAATGCCCAGTCAATGGAATAATTGACCCTCAACAGCAAGAGCTTATTATGTAATAAATAATGGCGTCAGCCTTGTCAGAGTAGCAGGTACTGAGGTGATTTGCTGGACTGAAAAGGGCTTTTCTCAGCAAGGGCTCTGGGATAGACCAAGGCATCCCAGTAGGAGTCCAGCAGAGGGGACTAATTTGAGTTTAACTGAGAGGAAATGCACTAAAAGCTTTTAGCCTTATCCTTACGATGACAAAGGAGGAAATAAAAAGTATTGGGTTGGTAGTTTGGCAGCTTACATCGAGGGAATGTCGCACTGATGAAGCAGACAGTCAAGCGTTGTGCAGCTGCTTCTGGTCTGAGGTGTTTCTAAGAGCGTATTTTAATCGGGAGTACTGGGTGATAGTAGAGGGAGATTACTGCCTTAACCTCATTTATATCTCTGTCTCAGCACTCCTTATATTCACTGTACTTGCACAAGAATAAAATTATATTATTAGAAGGAAGAAATTGATAAATGTTATATAATATATGTAATTTTTTTTTTTAGGCAAAGAAGCAAATCCAGTGTGGTTTTACCTCTACTCCTGTTCTTATGCTTGCCTTCCTTTTCAACTCCTGAGTCTCAGGAGGTGCTGCAGACTGGAAGGTTTAGATCTGGTCTCAGTGACGCTGAGGTATGGCCAGGGTTCATTTATTTTGTTAGTGTGCCCAGAATAACTCAGAAATCAAGATCTGGCCTTCTATTCTGAAGTCTCCATGTTCAGAAAGGAAATACAGCCTACAGTAGAGCAGTTATCCTGGTGTTCAGAGTAGGCTCTGGGGATAATCTAGGAACTGTTGGCAAATATATGTGGAAAACACATACAGACATGGAAAATCCCTTCCCCTCCCCCTTACAAACACGGAAAGAGTCTGTGCACACAGCACGCTCCTGAGGGAAATGTTTGTAGTCTCATTTCTGCCAGTCTTCTTGTCCTTTTAGGTCAGACTGTTGCAAATTTGGCTTGAGATATGTTGGCAGAGCTTCTTGGGGAGATCTGCATATTGCCTGCCAAAACAAGTTTTGGACTAAACCATGCTTTTTAGTGCCTCGCTTTTATGACTATGGTCACTCCTGCAAAGTATGCATAAAGCAAGAAAATAAATATTGACTTGGCTAGGTGATATATGAATAGTGCTTTTTGTTGTGTTTATAAGGTCACTAGAAAGTCTGATGGAATTGCCTCATGCTGAATTTCATTTCAGTTTGTCCACTGTGTTTTCTCATGGGTATATTTTTTTGATGCATGGTACATCAGTATTCTGAAGAAAACACATTCTAGTTCAAAGATGTTTCCAATGGGATGCTCTTTTAAGTAGACACTTCTTGTTCTGCATGCTCCTTAACTAACATTATGGATGTCCAGAGGAGCTTTAGCATAACAGAAGAAATATTTCAGTTGAAGGCTGATAAGCTGAGTATGAATGGAAAATGAATGTTGTAGATTAATTACACATAAGTCATATTAAGCTCTTTCCATTTAAATGCGTTCTTCACTGTTCCTTCTAATCTATCCTTACCTGTCACTCAGACTCAACATTTTCAGAGCATTAGAGAAGGAGTGAGGAGCAGGCCTGAGGATAAATTTTGCCTGGTAAGTCCAACAGTACCTTATGGAAGAGCTCGATCTCCTTTGCAGAGGCATTCAGATCAGATGTGTTGGCAGCACAGCAGCAGGAGTGAAAACAGGGGCTAGTTGTACTTCATCACATGACACAAGTGTTTTCTGAAGTGGAAACCAAGTTTAAACTCTATTTTCAGGTTGCATTAAACTCCTACTGAGGTTGCATTTTTTTCTTTAATAGAGAGTTTCAGCTAATACCATTCACCTGAGAAATCTTGAGAGCATCCTGGCCCTTTGACCCTTTCACTTCCTCTCTGAACTCCACACTCACTCCTACTGCTAAAACTCCTGAGAGCCTTCAGGAGGCTTAGACTTGTTAAGAAAAAGTCTCTGTCCCTGCAGTGTGCTGTGTATATTCAGCACCAGAGAAAGGGGAGAATCAAAGAGAATATACAATATTGCACACTGGGAGAGTTGTCTATACACTGCTGAGGTAAGTGCACAGATTTGGCCAGAAAGGGCAATTCTGATGTGAGATAGTGAAGGGAGAGAGTGAAATAGCTTTAAAAGCATTTTCCAAGAAGCAGTTTCAAATAAATTGAGGGTGTCCTTCCATTGTTTCTCAAGCTTCTTTTTTTTTTTTCCTTTCACTGGGTCTTGAAGCATGTGCCCACTGATGCTTGCATGAGATGGCTTTCATGATGAGTCAAGGAGATCAGTATTATAAAGCTTTATCTTCCATTGTTCCTTGTAGGCAGAAATATCAGCTGATCACTGTCCTCCTTTTATCTGTGACTGTAGGGCTGGTCACTCTAAAGTGACTAAGACTTGAGTGATAGCTAAAGTAGGTGATGAGGTGGCAGGGAAATTATGTATTATTTTACATCTGTTTTCATTGTAGAAGATGAAAGGGAAATTATTATTCCAAGGGCATTTTTTTAATGGAAATCAGTGTGTGACCTAAGCAAATCTTTATGTTTAGGAGAAAGTTAGGAGATCTGTTGAAAATTCAGGAGTAGTAAATCACTCAAATACTATAGTGGAGGTATTGACAAGATAGAAGAGCAAATCTGTACCCTGTAAATTCCTTGATAAAATAGTTATTGTATGAATGGAACATAGTAAGCACCTTAAAAATCCCTTCCTGTTCTTTTTTAACAAGTGCTCCTGAAAGCCTTAGAGGTATGCAAATTAAGTCTGTCTTCAAGAGAAAGCGTAAGAATTAGATATAACTTAATTTTACTTCAGGTCTTGGAAATGAAATTGAGGAATGAATTTTCCTATTAGAACGGCAATAGCCATGAATAACTCCATCAATTATCTTTTTAATTTTTCCTGATACTGTTTTATGTAAGTGAATATGGAGTTCATCCCACAGAGATTTCATATGTGAAGAGCATAAGGGAAAAATTAGGTTAATGTAACTTAAGTCAAAATTACATGGCTTTGGTGAGGAAATTGTAGTGCTTTATATTATCAATAGTGTTACTGAAGAAGTTGATGGAGGATAAAAGCAACCTGGATGAGGCATATGACTTGGCTTTCCTAAAAGTTTTCCAAAAAGTTCCTCCTAAGAGTCTCTTGGGGAAAATGAGTAGCAATGTAGCAAGGCAGAGTGTTAGTGTGGATTAAAAACTGTTCAAGCAGGTGTGTACAAGGTCAGTGAAGTGACCTAAGCAAGCGGTGCTTTAAGGCAAAGATGATGGAGGATGTAGAAAAAAAATGGAGAAAAATTTCTGTCAAGTTTATCCAGAGGGGAGGCTGATGTAGAAGATCCTAGAATAGGAATCACCTGTTCTTGAGGCTGGTGCAGAGGCAGACAAAATTAGTGAGGGGTTAACTCATGGGTCTCTATGACACGGTAACTAAGGAATGGGAGAGAAGAGTGAATAGCAATTTGTAAAGGTCTGCTCAGGAGGAACTGTCAGATGAGCAGACAGTAATGTGTGGTTGAAAGCAGGCAGGTTCTAGGTAGATTCATCTTGAATGTTGAAGCATAAAATAATACCTGAATCAAGGAATTGGAAATTGCTTGGAGAAGTGAGGTGCTTTGACCCAGAAGAAAGCTTTTAAGAGTGTTTTGCAAGTAAATACCGCTCTCTGTAGCATGAGAGAAGAGTTGAACAGTTGCTTATCTTACCCTGCAAAAACATGGGTGTGATTGGTGAGATCAAAACGCTAATGAAAGGTCCCTTTCCTGTGAAGTGATCAAACTACCCCAAATCATGTGCTGCACTGAGAGGCGTTATGAATAAATAAAATAAACCAATCTTCAATAAAAGCACATCGAAGCAGTACTGCAATATAAATTGTGAAAATACATGTAGTTTGAGACTGCTTAGAGTAACATTTCAGCTCCCTTCAGATTTCTGCAAGAATTACCAGTGTATCTGATACTGTATCTGAGTATCTGTCACCACTTAGCTGATGAGGAAACATAATTTTTGTTGGTTTATTTTGGAGGCTGGTTTGTTAGAATTTAATCCTACTGCAATAAATATCTAGTGAATTGCCATTAACTTAGTAAAATAGTGTATGTAATAACCCTGACTGAGAGAGCAAGGTCTGAAGATTCTTCTGAGGACATGTATTTTTCTGTCAAGAAAAAACCCCAAGCAACAAAATAAAAACACCAAACAAAAAACCCTAACATCCCCCACCAAAGGAATAAACCCTTCAAGGATTGATTTTATAATCAGTGAAGGAGTTCAATTTATTCTGTTGCTTCCTCTGTTAACAAAGCTAGCTAAGCTGTAGTTATAGTATGGCAGTTATGGTAACATATATTATGGTCATGTTTACAGAAATCCTGGGCTACCACTGGCCTTCAGCTGTAACAGAGGAACTCTACAGTCATCAGTCCTTTCAGTCTTTGACCTGTTTCCAAGCAGCATTTATCTCCGTTTTTTCCTTTTCCTTTCATACAGGCTACACAAATACTCTAATACTCATTTTAGACAGTATCTGGAATAGACTTCAAACTTCAGCTGTTTTCGTGATAGCTGTTTTCAGAAAAGTGATTAGAATTTTTATTTAAACAGAGGGCAAGTAGTTGTCATTCAATCACAACTTTGTACAAGGTGTGGGAGACATTGCTTCATTTTTCTACTAGTGGTTTATTTTCTAATAAATGCCTTTTTCACTTTTATATTTAATACCACATAAATCTGAAAATACCAGAAAAAAATACTCTGAATTATTATGCAGCTTCATTATTATGGTTGTCTTAATGTAAATGTAATTTGGTTAACATCCTGTGGTTCTGAGGGGTTTTCCATACTATTTGTTTGCAATGTTCCATTCAAGTTTTCTGCCAAGTAAAAAAGGTTTGGGTTTTTTTCAAATGCTAATTTCATTACTTGGCTACCAGGGTAGGCAGGTTAGCTTCTGAAGTCTTTGCAAAACTGAAGAGCTCTGAAAGTAGGAATGAACAGATTTCCTTAACCATATTTGTTCTAGCTTTTTTAATCAGCCTTTTTAACACCTATTTTATTACATTGCCAGACTAAACCTTTTAAAGAAGCGATGTCTTTGTTTCATTCACTGCATCTTTAGTGTTTTGGGTATATCCAGTTAAACCAAGTATTTATTGGGTTAAAAATGGTAAAATTCAGAAAAGAAAACACAAAAATTGATGGACTAAAATTCAACTAAATGCTTTGGAAGAAGAATATCTTCATTAAAAATTCACTAAACAAATGTATCTGAGATATTTATATCAAGAGTAAAAGAGGTTACACATAGCAATGACTTGACAGAAAGGTATTATTTAGTGGGATAAATTGAGATCATTAAAATATTATATAATTAAATGAAGAGGCTAATTGCTTTGCAAGGAACCTTTTATACTTGTATTCCATCTCACCAGTTCTGTGCATCAGACACTGGATTGATACTCAGAAAGCAGATGAAAATAAGGAAGTTGTTCTTCTTGCTTCAAGATACTCCGTTAAAAGAAAATTGCACTGGGCGTTACTCTGCTAAGCCATTGACACAAGTAATTTTTTTGTAAATAAAGCAAATTCTATGTAAAAGAGAAGTGCAAACCAAAATGTAAGTAAACTGCAAAATTTTCTTAAACTTGTTTACTTGCCTGCTGATCTGTACCATGAAAGGCTTAGTTGCAAAAGCTGGCATCTGGATTAAGTGATGTGTCCCTGAGCATTATAAATATCTGCTATATTTACAGTGTGGAAAATATTTATTTCATAGCTTATTTGGGCAGATGTGAGCAAGTGTGGGAAGTATGTTAATATATGGTAACACGTAACTCTTTAAGTCAAATATTTCCAGTTGGTAATATCCCCAGCACAGATTAAATTTCTACCTAAAGCACAGACATGTTCTGCACTGCCCTTCTCAACCTTGCCAGGGAAGGCATGTCTCTTCAACAGGCAGGGATTTGGTTTACTCAAAATGGTTTGCTCTGGTCACTTCCATAACAGGCCAAGCAGGCTGAGGATCACTGACTGTCCAGCTTTAAGCAATAGGATAGTGTTTAAACAGGATTTATGGCAAGCCAAGCCATACAAATTGTTGCTGTATCAGGTCACTAATCCATTTAGTCCTCTGTCTTCTCTCAGGTTACATGTAGTAGTAGTATTTTTTTAAAAAAAACAGGAATTGAACCATCAGTGTCTGACTGAAACATGAAAAGCTGCTAATTAACCATAGTAATCTAGATGACAGTGGGGTGGACCTTATTGCCTGATCCATGAGGATTTATACCCTAAAAACTGTAATCCCTGCCTTGGTCCTTTTTGCCATGTTTTAGAGGACTCATGGCTGGTTGGTAGAGCATATGTTACTGATCCATACGTAGGTCAGGTCGATCACAGGGTGTTGGCTGTCTTTAAATCCAGCTGCTAAGCTACAATAGAAGAAAGCTAAAAATACATCAGATATTTTCCTAATACTACACTGCTGTGAAAGCAACTGGATGGTTGTAGAAAGTCATCACAGAGTTCCAAATGGGAGGACCTGTCCCCTTTGAAAGGTCCGTGTGATTGCACAGCACATTCCTGTAGGAAATCCAAGGGTTCTCTCATGCGCCAGGGTCTCATACCAGGAGAGCCAGTGGAGGCGGGAGGGTTCCTCACACTTGGGTAGGTTGTTGGCTTCAAAGCGATCTTGTTGCAGTGCATTCTTTGGGTTCTGTGGCATGGATTTTCACTTTTCAGTCTGCTCTCTCCTTGACTTGGAACATCCCGTGTCCTTTCTTTCCTCCTGCCGAGGATAATTAGCAATGGGAAACACAAGGCTGGTAACATTGCTGACTGGAGATGAGCTCATTCTGTTTTCAGATACCATAGAAGGAACAAAGGATCCTTCCTGTGTTCTCAGACCCTCTTAGAAAGTGATAAATTCACATCCAAGCCCATTATTCAAGCCTCATCTCCATTTTACTTCATTATACAGTTGACAGCTATATGGCTGTCAAGATGGAAATTTCCAGGATTTTTGGCAATAGAGAATACTTCCATTAGTTGTCAAAAGAGCCCTACTGGGGGCATTTATGTAGCTCAGTGGGCTGAATTTTCATCCTGACTTTTAGTTAACATCTGTCACTGAAGTTGGAGATTTTATTTCTCAGTTAAGGTGAGAGTGCAGCTAGTGGCTTTATGGGCTTTGTATTCACAGAAAGGAAGGTCTCTAATTTCTGCCAGACTGACAGATTGATGTTTACTGAGCCCCTTAATGTTCCCTCTCTTCTCCTTTTCTGTAAGATCTGTAAGAATCCAGTGCTAATATCTCTAATGTGAACATCACCATTTGTTTCCTTGGCTTTTCTGAGGAAGTGGTGTTCTTGATTAGTCTTGGAGGTTTTCAGTCAGGATGGTAGGGAGGTATTGGGAGTAAAGCTACTCCTTGCCGTAAATGTCCACCAAAGAATGGGATAACTTTTGCTACTGATTTACTCTTTTTATGATAAACCAAACTGTCCAACAAGCATCTTGCCCTTGAATGAAAATGTCACATGCAATGCTGTCATCATCCAGTTAACTCTCAGTTTGAAAAATCAGAGTAAAATGTTTTCCGGAAGAAAGTATCAACTTTTTCAGTTAATGATCCTTTTCCTGGTTCTGTTTATGGTTCTGAGCTGTCTCATCTTACAGAAGGCAGGAAAGAGTAAGAATTTGCCTTGTACTTTGCACGGGTGCAAGCAGAGAGGGTAACACTACTTTAAATACAGTTTTACTATTACTATTTCTACTTAAAATATATATAGATATGTGATGAAGGGGCACCAAATAAGCAAACATGTTATTAATGCTCAAGGACAGTGTTGATACAAAGGGATCTCAACAAGACCTGTGTAACTTCAGCTGAAGAGTACTTTTGAAGAGCTGCTTTTTAGGGTGAGGAAATTACAGTAGAGCTTTCCAATAATAGTTATAGTAGCAGAGCAAGAGGAAAAAAATTTGCTTTGTAAGGAGCAGATTAATATTTTCAAGAGGTGACAAACTAATTTTGTTCTGAAAAAAACACCAACAGATGTTGTGTGCATTTGAAGTGGTGCACCAGGAGCTGCAGGAGTCATAGCACAGCACTGTGCCAGAACTTTGTAAATGTGTACTTGGAATTGCACTCTGCTGCCCATGTGAGTTCAGTGACCAGCAAGATAGCTTCCAGTTGGAAATTCCTGTTAGTCATAATTTTCATAAATCTTCAGTTACAGACAAGTCAGTTTGGTATTTTAATAATATGATATATTTGGTAATTTTTTAAATGTTTTATCACTTGACAAGAGTTAGCTTAGAGTTCTACACTCTATCCTGTGCATTATATACCCAAGTCATATGGTGACAAGAGTGGGCTCTTCTGGCTTTAGTAAACTCAACCCATCTCTGTTTCATAACAAATCCCACCTGAGAAGGATGTGTGATGCCTGGTAATTACCAGCCTTTTTGCATCAACTCAGATGTTTGGTATAGAATAAGCAATGACATACATATGTATGTCATATCCTATTGTGGATCCTACTTCAAAATGCAATGATTATCAAGATTCCCAGGAGCTGGTGACTGGCTGGTACAGTTTTGATTACCTTTTGGTATGCATTGTTATCCTGTCTTTCCAAAGGAGGCTATCAGGTGCCCTAATTGGTTTTAGTTCATTTGCTATTAGGGCAGAATCTGATTATTCCATTTACAGTGATATCTGGAATGCTTTTTGATAACTGTGTTGATATATACCAAATTGGAAAAGTGATTTTTAGCAATCCTTTTCCTTTAAATGCTACTGTAGTGCATAGCCAAGAAAAATGTAGGCTTTTTTTATCTTGCAAATCTTCTCAAAATAGTAAGAGGAAAACTAGTTTCATATAGCTGACTGAGATTAGGAGCAATACATACTTGATTAGTTCAGACCACACAAACTCTAGTTTGTCTTGGAGCTGTTTAATTACAGATTCTCTCACCATTGTACTTAAAATTATAGTAAAACTGGAAACCATAAAACTTTGTGTTACTAAAATTCATCCACATATTTCATAATACAAGTCAGAGAAAGTGCTTAACATGAGTATCAGATTGTGATGAGAGAACAAGTTTACATTCTTATGTGTTAGTTGTACATTCTGTTACTCTGGGATCAAGACTTTGAGGGGCTGGGTTGTTCTTTTGGAGCATTTTGGAACAGGATTTCATTTAAGGTGAATAACAAAAGAGGAAAACAGGGACATGTATGTCTTCCTCTTCTGTAGTTCAGCTGTTACAGAGCTCACTGCTGACTTTGGGAGATGGAGGTGTTGGGTTTCAAGTAAGGTTACAGAAATTTTCATGTCACTTCTAAGTCACATCCTCGAGAACAGAGGTTTTCAGAGGAGGTCACCCTAAGCCAAACCACAGAATCAAAAAATATTCTGATTCGGAAGGGATCTACAAGACCATTGAGTCCAGGTTTTAAGCGAATGGCCCATACGAGCCTCTGAACGGCAGCAGCCACATGTTGTCATTACTGTGGTTTGTGCATTATCCTCACTCATCATGTGTATGTCAGATTGGGTAGGGCAACTGTGGGTTCAGCAACTAAACACAGGGTTAGAAGTGAGCCCCAGTCTGGAAGCAGACTAAGATGTGTTAGTATATTTAGTTCCACACTGCACACGTGCCGTGCTGCTGTTCATGTCTGTGCTTATGTAGCTCCTGCCTTCCTGTGCCTCAGCCTCAAGGGTCTATTCCATAGGAAGCCTCTCTACTAAAACCATATAAACTGGGGATGGATGGGCTTTTGTTCTTCTGGGGAGGATTTTTTAGAGGATTTTTCTCCCTTCTCGGAGAGAAGTTTGGCCTGTGCAATACTCAGAATAATTTATTTCCGTGCTGCTGGAACTGCACTTTGTAGATATGTCAGAGTGAGTAGAGATTGTGTACCTTGAATGTCGGGTTTTCTGCTATAAAGCTATACTGAGAACCTGTGTGGTCTTGGGCCTTTTGTGTTTGCATTAGTTTAATTGCTTCTTTGACCCCTCTTCATCTGCTGGCCTTTCAAGCTCTGTGGGCTCTTAGCCTCACTGATACCTCTCCACAGGATCTTTGTACCAGAAGCATCCGGGCTTGTCTGGAACCCCCACAGCCCTGCTGTCCAGTTATAGCCAGCATTTTCTCTGGCTTTTATACTAAACTTCTGGGTTTGCAGTTTTAATACCTGTAATTCGCTTCTTTCTGTTCTGTTAATCTGTAGATGAGGAGTTTATTAGTTTTAGTTCTCTTTATAACACATCTGTTTCAGCATCTGACTCCTTTTTCATTTCTTTCAGAAGCATTTAGTTGCCCTCTGAGAAAGGGAAGTAATTTATAAATATCCTTCTAGACAAGTTCTTTTACGCAGCTTTTTCAGTTATTTGATAGTCTGTTATTTTCTTTTATTGTTTCCTTTTTCTTTTTTCCCTTTGGTTTACTTTTCCATATTGTATTTCTACTGTCATATTCTAGGCAGTGTTTTTAAATTACAGTCTTTATCATTACAGTCAAAATAGAATCTATTTTCTGCCTTAACAGCATTGAAATTATACTGTTTCTGTTATGTAAAATCCAAAGTGGGGATCCACAAGTTAAAACAGTGAGAGGTGCTGCAGTTTGAACAGAATGCAGTAGTGTGAATTTCCACTATTTTTTGGTTTCACTGGCTATGTCAAGGCAGACTCTTGGGGAATGGTCTGCAGAGAGCCCTATCTGTTCAGGTCCGAAACATGTTGAAATAAGCTATGCTTCCATTCCAGCTCATGCCACCAGTAGTTTTTTCCCTGAAAACCACAATGTAGGAAGTGTCACCTGCACATTTTTATCTTGCCCCTGTGTGGACTTGGAACATGGCCCAGACACAGCCTCAAGCTTAATGGCACCCTTGCACCAGCATTCAGGTGCGTGTGCTGATTCTCACGTTTTTATTTGTAGAGGTCTCTCTCTTTCCATTCAGTCTGAATTTACAGACCTAATTTTCATAAATATGTATATGTGCACACACCCCTCCTTTGGACCCAATGTATTTAAAAGATGATACATTAAAAGCCAGCATGGATATTTCCATTACCTCTTCCTAAGAACTGAGGGTAGTACTTACTGATCTGTGAACTCTTTGGTGGTTTGAGACTGCCAGAGTCAATGAGGTTTCTAAAGACAGGAAAATCCAGAGCGGTTCAGATCTTCACCTTATTTCTCTTAAATGTGCTGTTATTGACAGTAATACTGCTGGGCTACCTTATCTCTTTGTCTGGATATTTTGTGGATTTCATGAACTAGGTCTATGAGTTCTTGTCGTGTCTTGGTTCAGAAAGGGATAATGCTCTTAGCTGAAAATAGGGCTGTTCTATTGTTTTCTGCTTGGTATTTGTTTTTCCATTTATAACTTACATATTTCCAGCTTTAAAAACAAATCTTTTATTTCCCATACATATGTGAAGTTGTTCTCTGAATGCTCTAGGAGTTAAGGTGGTCTTGGGGGAATAATGCCATGTCTGACATCAGTGAAGAGAGGCACACTGGAGAGAGACCTGTCAGGGAGGAAGCTTTCTTCTGGATTGCTGAGCTATGAATGTGGCAGGAAATACCCTAGGGAGTCTGGCTTCCCTAGGCAATGGTTTCTTAGGATCTCTCCTACTTCTGGGTACAGCAAACTCGCTGGACACATGAACATTTACTTGATCAGCTTTTGCTGCTGGAATAAACTGATTTGGATCTTCTTGCATGGAAAGGCTCTAACTCTAATAATTGTGTTGTTGATGGACCTAATCAGAAAGTCTATCAGGGTCTATTAGCTGAAATCTAAGCAAGCACTGGAGTCTGCTCTGAGCAAGGAGAGGTTAAGAAAACCTGGTTGCACCAGTGAGACTGAACTCAAGACTGGTATGTTTTGAACAGCAGAATCTTGGCCAGGGATTAAAAGCAGTGATGTCTCTGAAGGAGGTTAAAGCAGCTGTCTTCTGGGTATTTCATGTTTGGTTTAGCCTTGGAGAGCTCCAGGCTCACTTGTCTTCAGTTTGTTCCTTTCAGTACTTGAGCTCCCCTACAACACAGTTTCCTGTTAAATTTCTGAGGAGCATTACTATTGTAATAGTAATGACATGGCAGTAACCTACCTTCTTTAAACTGACAGGGAGTCTTCTTGTTTGCACTTGACTAACACTGTCAGCCAAAAGTCACTGAGTGATGTTACTATATTATTTTCCTGGCGTTGCATGACCTTTTCTAATTATTGTAATGTTTAATTTCTTTTCTGTTTTATGTTTCATAATTGATTCTGGGTGTATGCATGTGTATATCTGGCAAACACTTGTAGAATGGTTTGGATTGGAAGGGACCTTGAAAGTCATTCAGTTCCAAGCCCCAAATACTTCCCCCCCCCTCCCATCCACACCCTGCCATGGGCAGGAACACTATATATAGGTATATCTTTGGTCTGGTGGTTTGAATCCACTGTGCAGAGAATCACTTGTTTTGTAAGCAGCTGATTTGTTTCTTCTAGACATTCAGTACTCATAAATCTGAACTTGCAGTTTCAGACAGTCCTGGGATATCATGCTTAAGCTCTTGGGTTAGTAAATAAAATGCAGCTCCTTTGCTGATTGGCAAAATATTTTAGATGTGGTCTTTTTTGGTCTTGTCAACACCTTGTTCCTATGAGTATGCCCTGGAATTTGATTTCCAAGTGGCACACAGGGTTGGGGTGGTTTAGTTTGCCAATTTGCATTTGGGCTTGATTTCCTGTCTTTAAAGTGTTTCAGGTAAACCACAGGTGGAAAGTTTACAGAAGGCTAACTCCTGAAAATACAGTCAGTGTATGGTGCCACAGCCATTATTGGAAACTGTATTGGCATGCTAATAGCTGTCTTAGGTTGTAATCATGTTAGTCAGGGCAACTGGATGTGGTAACACCCCGAATCTGTCAAAACAGACATAGTAGCTGACAGTGTGCAGAAATCAATCACTTGGTGTCTTTGCTCAAGTGATGTGTGAAGTGTGTACCATAATAAAAGTAGGGGCTTTAACTGCTCAATTAATATATGTGACCATACCAAAATTTAAAATGCATTCTGACTTTCATTTCCTAATTAATAAATGCTTAGCCTATTGAAATGACAGTGGCAATTTTAATCCCCCATATTTAAGAATATCTGACTCACTGCTAGAGTAAGAGGAGAATATAGTAGTAGCAAAAATAATTAGGCATTTCTGTAGCATGCTTTTACATTGGATCTGAAATAATTTAGAGGCAAGCTGGTATCTCCATGATCATTGTTCAATGGGCTTTGGGAAAACCCCATTTAAGATTTTGGAGGTTAGACACATCACTCCACTGGTGGTTCCTCCCAACTCTGACACTTCTGTGATAGTATGATTTTCTTCCGCTAGATAAGGAGACAAAATTACAGATGGGGGAATTGGCAAGGTGAGGTACAGCTGTAGTAGCAGACTCTTTATTAAAGGGTGTGGAGGAGTCAACTATAAGTAACTGTGTGTGTTGTGGCCTCTTTCAAATCAGTGTAAAGTTTATGCTGGAATTGTTCCTGATGACATTTTGAAAGGTTTGCAAAAAGGACCACAAAATGAATGCTTATCAAAATGGTGGGGGTGGGTGTCTTTCTGTAAGGGGAACTGCAAACAGAAACAGAAGGTATTTGGCGTTTGTTTTACTGCTTTGGCTGTTGTTCCACTGAGATACAGAAATTGGACACTGGGCCTGATGAAAGTGTAAGTGAAGGGGGTAGTGAGCTTCCTGTGCCAAAAATGAGCATGTATTGGAAAGGCTGAATATGGGTTAGGAAAATCAAAACAGTGTAATTATACACAGAGCTGTCAGTAGCACGGAAGAGTTTAAGAAAAGAAAAGGCAAAGACTGTTTTGTGTGGGAGCACCACTGTCACACTAAGTTGGAGAAGAATTTGGCTCATGACATTTAATGTCACATCACTCATTTAAAGCCCTAAAAATAGTGTTTATAATAAAACCCCCGACACAGCCATGACTGGTGTGGTTCAGATGGCCCTTTCCTTTTTTAATTTGTGAGCAAAGCTGCTCCTTTGAAGGGAAGTGTTTGTTTACAGTTGTTTATCGGTGCAGGAAATGGATCAATTAGATGTAACTTTCTAAGTTAATTGAGTGCCACTACTGAAACCACCTGACGTCATGCTGGTGCCAGCAATGCCAGCTGAGAAATCTCATGGTTGCTGCTGTGGGAAAGACAAGGACACTTTGGGAAATGTTATTTTTGGCCCTCAAAAGATTAAAAATTTTAAATATTTATAGAGTCTTATCTAAAGTACTGATTGGTTATTAGTGCCTTGAATTGAGGCAGGGATGTGTGAATCCCTAGAGCTTTATAACCATACCTCATCTGAATTAATCTGAACCATTAACAGGGAATTGGTGCTCTGAATTTTCCTCTAGCTATATCCTCCTTTCCACACTGCACTGCCTTTATTTTTTCCTCTTGGATTGTTTCGTTAATGATCTAGAATGTAATAACAGCACGCACACACACACAAAAAAAAAAAAAAAAAAAAAAAAAAAAAAAAAAAAAAGAGTAGCTTTTAGATTCATTTCTCTTTGAAATATTTAGCTTCAGCACATATATTTTTATCCGTTTTTTCTGATTTTTTTTTTCCTTGCTACACAGGCTTATAATCCTTTTTGCCTGTGCAAAAGCAGAATGACTTCATTAGCATGGTGCTACCTTGTTGCTGTACTGAGTTTTGCAATCCTTTTCTTATTCAACAATTCTTCCCTGCTGATTTAAGGGAGTTTGGGGCGGGGGGGGGGGGGGGGGGGGGGGGAGGGGGAAGGGAGGAGGCTTAATTTAAATATTCTGGATTATTTTTTCCTGGCAAATTCATGGTCTGCTTTCAGACTGGAGAAGCTATTGGATGCATTTGTTAGTGTTGCAAACACGTATTTTTCCTGTCAGTTTCAGGATAGCTCTGGCTTATGACAACTGTAATGAGGTCTTTGATAATGCTTCTGCTGCCTGTAGCAAATGGATTTATTGTGGGAGCCAGGAACCCCTTCAGAAAGCCCCAGTTTCAGAGCTGAGAGAGGAAACAGGAGACCACAACCTTTAAGTAAATCTCCTCCCTCATCTAATCTTGAATCTTGCAGGAGAACCACTTGAGGCTACCAGTGAGGTTGAAACTACTCAGTGTGGCTAATGTTTATCAGCTAATATATATAAAAAAAAAAAGCAAACTCTTTTCTTCTGATACAATTTTGATGTTGCTATCAGGCTTGTGGTAAAAGAGTGAATGAACTTGGGATGTACTTTAAGGGCAGACCACACAGGAAGACTCTGCAGGTCAGTTACCTTAAAAATATCTCAAATTCAATAGGCTTGTGAGCCTAAGGCAAGTTCAATTAAACTTAAAGGAAAGCAAAAATAAGAATTTAAAATGCTGGTTTGGTTCTCATAAACCTGAGTAAGCCAAAGTTTGGATTACTCAATTATGTATGGTTGTGGGATTCATTTTGTGAGCATTTCCTGCACAGTGCAAATTCTCAGCATCCTTCTCTTCCACTGTGTGTGTGTGTGTCAGTCTCTCAAGAGGAGGAGAAGGAACTTCAGGTTATGATTTGGGGGCTTAGAATGTGCTCCATGTCACCCTTTTTCCTCTCAGGCTGCCCACAGACATGCTGGAAAGTGATTTTTAGGGACGGAATACAATGATACTCTTTGGAGTATATACCTGAGACTGTATCTGTGCAGCTGTGTTCCCTGTCTGTGCGTTGGAAAAGAAAAGAATTCCTTGGAAGGGATTGCAAAGCCCCACTTTGCAGTGAAGTTTAATAGGAAAACACAAGCTGACCACGTGTGTGTTTGTGGGCTGAAGGCTTGTCACTTTTGAAGAAGCTGAACCCTAAAGCCTGGCACTGTGGTATTGTTTTTCCTCCTTTAAAAATATTCTATAGTGAGCTCTGCATAACACATCTTCATTGAGTTATCTTTCTTATTTTCCCTTTTTGACTGAAATACTTTATTAACAGTTTAGTTTTCTTGTCTGTTAAGCTGAACTAAACACTTTGTAGAGCTTCTGCAATGGATTTAAGCATCACCGAGCCAGGTGGCTGCTTTGCCTCACTGTAAGAGGAATTAGTCAAATTCCAGCTCCTGTGCACACAGGTCCTTAGTTTCTGGAGCTCTCAGTGTCTCCTTTATCTGCAGCCTCCAGCTGATGCAGTCTAAATGATGCATGTTTGGTGCCAGTACAGGTTTCTTGCTGTCTTGGCTCTGACGGTGCCCAGTGGCAGATGATTAGGAAGAGCATAAGAATAGGAAGGGATGTAATGGTGCTTCTATGGTATAGTCTCCTACCTCTAAGCAGGTCAGGAATTACAACATTTAGGAATAATATCTTTGGTTTTATATAGTGTGATCACTCTCTGGTCCATGGGAACCTCCCTGAATCATGTGCTATATATGTGAAAGCATATTGCATCCAGGTGGTTTTGAACCTACCACTGTCTGTCTGCTCTGGTGTTCCAAGTTCTTGTACTGGAAGAAGAGAGGAACAATTATTCTTTTTACCTGCTTTCTGCCCTTCTTGCCTTTACAGGCCTTTATCGTCTTTCTCTCTCTCTCTCCCTCAATGAAAGTCATTGCGCAAGTCATTACTCACAGTGAAGCCATGCCATACTGTGATAATTTCTGTTGCCTTTCCTCTCAACCTTTTCTAATTCTCTGGTGTCCTTTTTGGAATGAAAATAGCACTTAGATGAAGCACAGTTGGTTTGTTGGGGTATTTTTATAGCAGCAAAATATTTATGTTTCTTCAGTCCTATTTCTAGTAAGTCCTAATACTGAATTTGCTTTTCTCGACTCCCGGACAATGTGATTGCATTCTTAGGCCTTCAGCTGACTATTACTAATACAATTTCCCCCCCATGTCTATTGCTTTTTATTAAAACACATTGAATTTTATTTTATTGCAAGAAATTGCAAACCACACAGAACCACTTGCTCCCTCTCCCGCCAGCTGTATCAGGGAGAGAATTAGAAGGGTAAAAGATGTAATACTCATGGGTCGAGATTAAGACAGGTTAATAGGGAAAACAAAAGCTGCACACACAAGAAGTACCAGAAATTAATTCACTGTTTCCCATGGGCAGGCAGGTGTTCAGCCATCTCCAGGAGAATGGAGCCCTATCAGGTGTACTGGCTACTCCACAAGACAAACACCATCACATCAGAGGTCCCCCTTTTCCTCCTTCTTCCCCCCATTTTATATACTGAGCCTGATGTCAGACAGTCTGGAATATCCCTTTGGTCAGCTGGGGTCACCTGGCTATGTTTCCTTCCAACCTCCCATGCATCCCCAGGTCCCCCCCTCTAGCATGGCAGTATGGAAATCAGAAAAGGTCTTGGCTGCTCAGCAATAACAAAACCATCTCTATATTAGCAGCACTCTGTTCAGCACAAATAAAAAACACAGCCTTATTCCAGCCACTGTGAACAAAATTAACTCTACCCCGGCGAAAGCTAGCACACTACAATATGAGAAATAAAGTTTTCTACCACACAGATATGGTGTAGAGCTCAAATTAGTAAGCAGCATAGTTCTTGCTGGAGAGCCCTGAATAGAAAGAAACAGGGAAATGCAAAGTATTTAAAATATTTAATCTGAATGTACTTGAGCATTTGTGGGACCTGTGCTCCAAAGTCACTGAAGTGTTCTTGAAAAATACCATAATCATTAGTAAGCAGTTTGCAGTGTGATTGCTGGTCAGATGTGTAAACAGGGTAGAGGAGGAGATACCCACTTGTGGGCCAAGGTAAACCTCCGCCGTCCCTAAATGGGGGGAAGCAAGGGCTTAAATTAAAATATTTCTGGCAAGCTTTTTAAAAACGCAAGTTGTCTGTTACTCCAAAGCTTTTGGGATTTGTTTCCAGTGTCACAGCTTTGGAAAATCTCAATGCTTCTACTATTTTAACATAAATTCTAGAATTACTGATCTTCATCTACTGTACCTTGCAGACTTTTAAGCAGAATATAAATCCACCTTTTTTAGTAGGCAGAAACTATTTCAAAGCTGTTCCTGATTATGTGCGGCTGACACGTTTTTAAATAGTAGCTGTATGGGAGTGCTTCTTTTAAAACACCACACAACATGGCATTGTAGGATTTTTGCACAGAGAAGAAAATAAACTAGGTCAGCATAGGTCAAACTTCAGTCTTCCAGTGAGAAAAGCATCTATTTTAAGTGGAAGATGAGAAATGATGTAGTAAATGTTACCCTGAAGTGAAAAATGGTGCTGTTTATGTATTTAATTGGTCAGGGTTTGCAGTGGGGCTTTGAATTCTGCTGCTGTCGGATCTTGTATTGCTGCTGTCGATCACGGGTTTTCTCTTTCTTAAAAGGCTCATGGTAAATTTATTTTGGATAGTTTCTTAACAGGTGTTTCCTCAGCGCTCCGAAGGCTTTAAATGAGAACCGTGCCGCGCGTCCGGAGCTCTCAGCTGCAATCACAGCAGCCTGACTCGGGCGCTGCTGTGTTTACTCATCTGCGGCCACGCTGACAGCAGGCCCTGGTGGGTCCCGCTGCCCGGCCGGGACGCACAACAGATGGCGGGGATTAGGGGGAAGGATCTGGGCAGGCTTTGGGGCTGCGCCTTGGCGGAACTCATTCATTGTGGAGACGCGGCCGGGCTGCCGAGCCTGTGCCGAGGAGTCGCCCAAAATGGGCCTCGGTGGTTTTGTGTATCTGAATGAAAACCAAATGTTTTCCTGGTGCCTTTTAATTAAAGGGAAAGCATAAATCAATACAATAATATAAAGTTAGTGCGCCAAGCAGTATTGTGTTTCTACAGTGTTCTTCCCAGCGAAGAAGCTGGCGATGTGGGGCTCTGAGAGTCACACTGCCTGCAGGCTGTGGTGGAAAGGCTGCCCGCTCTGTCCTGCTGGGAGGCAGGAGGTGGCTGTGCCTGACCTGTGGCCAGAGCCAGCAGAGCCTCTGCGCCTTGGACTGGCGCTCATGGTCAATTTGTCACTGTTTTTATGCTGAAGGGAATGTTTCCTGTGGGACTGCCTGTCTTCAGCTGTTGGGTTTATCCCTGGCCCTTGTGTTTGGAATGTTCTGTGCTCAGAAATCAACCATCTGTGGAAATATAGGGGGTAGCACAAGGTGACCAAGACCGAGCGGTGCATGGCACTGTGTGTTCCCTACAGGCATCAAATACTGCACCACATTACTGGGAGGTTTGTCAGGCATCTAGCTGGGCTGGAAGCTGACTTTTTGCAGCAATTCATTAAGTTATGGAATCAGAGCAGGCATCTGTAGCTGTGAGTTGTGATATGGAAAAAAATACATAAATTGTTACTATATTGTGAAGATTTCAGTAAAGGGGGAAAAGAAGGGAGAAAAATAGAGACGCGGGGTGCATCTCCAGGCTTTGGCAAGAGAGTGCAGTGGAAGTCACTGCAGATGGACTTCATATGTGACAATACAAGGTACAGAGTCACGGTGGCTCTGTGAAGAAGTTGTATGTGCTCAAGCAATGACATAAATTACTCTGGGAATGAAAACAAAGGAAAGGAGCAAGGTTTTATAGGAAAAACTATGTATTTGTGTAGGGCTCTGTTGAACTGAGTTGAATTTCCATCATGCTAAAATAACCCAAAGCCTTGTAGGGCCTCCAAGAGAGGCAGTATGACAATAAAGAAAACTTTGAGCCAACTGCATTCAGGATATGCTTTAAGAATGTAACCAATGAATGAAGATAAAATCCCATGTGGATATGTAGTGACTGAGGTAGTAAATTACTCTTCCTGGAGAAATAAAATGTGGGGAAGTAATGGCTGTTGATGATGCAAGTCAACCATTGCTGTAACAGATTTAGATCTCTAAAGCTGAGTTTAAAGGACACAGTTTTCCAGAATGCAGAACTCCCTCTATGGAAGTGGTGTACTTTCAGCTGCTGTTGACTTTGGTAAAAATTCAACGTGCTCATCAATTTATAAACCCTTACCCCAGTTTTATAAACTCAGAAAAGATCTACTTCTCTGAGCCTTGCAGTTGCAAGATGTAATTCTTGCCGTATGATTATTAGCCATTTTCTGAAATTCTTGATCTACTAAGGAATCTCTAGGATGTAAGACACAGGGAATAGTGTTATCCTGGTAAATGCAATCTCAAATCATATGAGGAAATAAGTAAGTTAAAAAGCAGAGCATCAGCAACAGTGTTTTCCCTTTATGGGTTTCAATGCTGTAATTCACTGCAGGCAGCAAACCACATGTAGAGTTGCAGTACTCTCCCACAAGCTGCTTCCAAGAGCAGGTGCCCCATTTAAATTGCTACATCAGGACTCTGGAGAGCAGCAGCAGTCTTGCTGACATCAACTCATTTGGCAGATTTGGGGACAAAATGCTGAATCTAATTGGAACTTACACTGATGGAAGTGTTGCCACAGGCTGTTTCAGATCTTTATATGTGCTGTAGAACTTGAGTTTTGGTCAGCAGCTTCCGTCAGGACCTAGAATTGTTTAGATGGCTCAGGCATGTGGATAGATACCTGATTATACTTACCTGAAATATTTAATAGTGTACTTAATGTTGGGGATTTTTACTGCGCTCTCTTAAGATGGTCTATATAAGCACAAAACAGCTTAGCTTTGCCACACACAGTGGCAAAACAAATAATGAAGGAATAAATGCAGATTTCAATTTTTTTTTTCCTAAGTTAGTAAAACAATCGTGAGGTGGGGCTGGTGTTATTTTATACTACTATAAAAATGCTGTTCTCCAATTAAATATTTGTTTGTTTAAAAGCTTACTTCTAAAACACTTCACTGAGGGTGGTTGTATTTTTTTTTTGTTTTGTGAGGTTAGAGCATATTCCCAAATTCATACCACGAAGCCATGGTAGAGGTGAAGTGGTCTTTCTGCTCCTGGTAGAGCATCTTTTTACTTAGGAATGCTAATACTGAGGAGGAGGGAATATCTTGAAACAAATGTATTTTATGTGAGAAAGCCAGTGCTGTTGTAGTAGCAGAGCTGTAAATTTTTAACACACAAAGCCAGGAAATTTGAAGATTCTGAATCTTTTTGTAGGTATAACTTAGCAAGTTGTACAAATATCCTGTATCTTTGGTGTCAAGGAACAGCTTCTTCTAAAGATAATTACTCCCCTGGAGTTTGAAATTCAAAAGTGGGTTCTGTAAAATTAACTTTTTTCCCCCTGCAGCTTTCATGATAAAGGCAGAATTATTAAATAAGGGCAGCTACTCTACAAGAGTTGTTACTCTTAAAACCTTTACAAAAACTTACAGACACCAAACAAGAGTGGTTACATGCTGAACATTACTTCAAAAGGAGAATGTAAAGTGTAAATTTCTTACATGCAGAATAGAAGTTTATCCTATAGTGCATGAAGCAATGAACAAGACAAGCTGTTACATTGTCGAGTGTGTCAAAGTTACTCTTTCGGATTTCATTCCTCTGTTGGTGTAATTTGAGGAGGAAGGAGAGCAAAAATACAAAGATTCTTTTAAAAGAGTGTGTAGATGTGACTTAGGTTTCATATTGGCATCACTTTCCTATGTGTTTTACCTTGGCTCGGCAAAGTTATGGAATCGTGGCAGGTCACTGCTCTGCCACATTTTGCAGGGGAAGTTCATCTTAAATTGAAGTATAAAAGACAATTATATTGTGTTGTAAAACTGTGTAATTGGACACTTCTCAGAAAAATCAAACTATTATATAATTCAGACAAACACCAAGCCTGACTAAGGTGAGGAAAAATAAATCTTGGATGACATAAACAGTGTCAGTGGGTTTTTTCCCAAGTCCTTCATGGTTTTCATTTGTGCTGGAGAAGCTCATGCTAATACAGAAGGGGGTTTTTTTGGTTTGTTTTTTTGTGTTTTGGGGTTTTTTTTTAACATGAAAAAATAATTAGCACCTGGTGCTATTTAGGTAAAAATTTAGTGACACACTTCATCTACTGTGAGGAGAAGGTCCTTTTCTTAATGAGATCTGTGCTTCCTAATAAAATTTCAGGAATCCACTTACTCATTTACATGGAGCATGATTTTACTATTAACTTTTAACCAGTTTTCTCCAAATCATTATGAAGAAACATAAATTTACTTTTTTTTTTTTTAGCTTAGTGTAATGAATAACTAAAAAAAAATTACAGGCTGCATGGAACTGAATCAGAGTTTACACTGCTAGTGAACCATAAAATCAAATTAAAGTACTATCTGATTACTTTTCTTAATTCTCTGCTATCAGAGTAATAATGGAGGGTAGCATGGGTAGGCTCCTTGTTTAATTGGTACTGTTGTATACTATTTATGTAGTGAGATAAAGTAATTTTTTTCCTTAAGCAGCACTGCATATGTACAATATATCTTTAGTTAATAGAAAACAGAACTTATTTTAGCATCCTGTGGGACACATTTGGCCAATGATATGTTCTTGTGTCTATCAAATATTAATTTCTATAAGTACATTAAGAAATAGAATAAAAATATGTTGTTAACTTGTTGTGTTCCTTAATTATGGAAAAAGAGTTCATGACAAGAAAATAAAAGGATCTAGAAGATCCTTTCAGTGTGCCCTTGTGGTTTTATAGCTCTAACTAGCCCTTTCAAAACCATAGTTGTGTATGTGAAGTTAGTTGTGGTGGGTTTTTTCTTCCCCTTGAAGATTTTAGTTTTTGTTTTGTACCTTTGTATTGCTAATTCCTGATCATGAAATAACTTACAGCAAGCAATTTGTCTTTTTTGAGCTGACATTATACTTTTCTTGGTCTTCTGTACTTTAATTTGTATTTTCCTGCTTTCTTTTATTTGTCATAACCACCAACTTCTTTAATGAAAAGCTTCTTGCCTGATACCTGGATCTCAAAAAACCTTGGGCTTTACTAGGAATGCCAAAAATATGCCTTTGTGCTCATGTTGGCAATTTTCTTTTTGCTCAAAGTACTGCTTTGGTTGTCTCCCCCTACATTTATATCCAGGTGCTACATTAAAAATATCAACAAGCTTTGTAACTAGGAAGCTAGACAGTGGATAGAATTCTTACTCTAGGCTTCCATGTGTGGAATTCTTACTCTAGGCTTCTTCAAGTATGACTGGCATAATTAAGGGAAAGGGGTAAAATATTTGAGTGAGGTGTCTGATTTTTTTTTTCTTCTTTCCTTCTTCTACTTCTCTCAAGGGGATGTGGTGGTATGAGCAGAGACTGGGAGAGGGAGGAAATAGTTTTGAGACTGGACTGATGTGCCATTGTGTTAAATCCAGCCAGCCAGTGAGGTCAGTGTTTTCATCTGAGTCATTTTTGAATGAAAACTCTTACATTATGGAAAACATTGCACATCTTTATTTCAGATTTGGAAATATCCAGCTAGTCTTTCAGTGGTAGATCTCCGCTCATTTCATCTGAGGTACTCCTGACTCCCAGTGGTGTAAGCAGGAGGGGAAATCAAATTCTTCTGCCTCATTTCTTAACACTTTGCCACTAACCCAAAGGGGTTATTCCTTAGGTACTTTTCCAGCCTAGACGTTTGCTGAAGAGGGAGCTGGTAAATCTGTTGGTTGCACCTGTCAGCCCTGAATCTATAAAACCTGTCCAGCCTGGAGCTGGCTGCAGTTATGTTGCAGGGAAAAGTTCTTAAGCACCAACTCATGTTCTGGCTAGACTGTGTTTCAGTGTGCACAGGGAAAGTCCTCAAGACTGCATTCTTGGAAATTGATTATATTTCATACTTGGGCTCCAGTAGGCTCGTTCTCCATGTAGTGTGATTTAACTGGGGGACTTGGGCAATCTGCCCAGCTCTGCAGTTGATTTGTGTGACCATGAGCTAGCCTGGTCATCTCTCTGCACTTACATTTTAATGTGTGTTAATCTCTAAGGTGGGTCTGATGTTCGTAGCACCTTGAGGATCTTGTGTAATACAGGAATTTAAAACCTATTTGTGTATTTTCTGCAGTATTAACGACATGGGGTGGAGTACTGACCATTCCACACAAGCTAATAGAAATAGTAGGAGGTTTTGATTTAATGTAACAAAGCTTTTTTATCATTTGAAGTGTGAGAAAGCCATTGCTAGCTGATGCCTTGAGAATAATTTATGAAAAATGGGTTGGGTTTTGGCACAGTATCTACCAGTTGTTACACGGCATGTAGTGCTTAGTGTTAGTTTGTGGCAAGTCTTGTGTCTCCTTAAGACCTGTTCAGTCACTTGATTGTTAGGAATTAACACTTCTGTCCATTAGAGGTAAAGCTTCCAGAGCTTTTGAAAGAACACTACCCAGTGCAAGCACAGACACGGAAACATTCAGGTTTAAGAGGCTCTGCATGACCCAAAATATGCAGACTGTGCACAGTGCAGTTCTCTAAAGGAAAGCAGGGGTGGGTAATGGTCTGCAAACTGTAAGTATGTATTTGCTGAGGAGTTTGCACAATGATATTTTTATGCATAGAATCTGTTTCTCTTCCTACTGAAGTTAGGGTTCAAATTTACTTGTGAAAAGCATTTTAAAATTAAAAAAAAAAAAAAAAATTATAAACCTGCAGCGAAGATGTCAAAGTTGTACCATTGATAAAAATGCAAAAATTTCAAGATTGGGGTAGACAGAATTTTACTTTCTACTGAAAATATTTTCTAGACATTTAAAGCAATGTCTGAATTAGCCCTATCGAGTCTATATAGCAAATGAAAGACCATCTTTTGCAGAAATCTGAGAGATTTCATAGCATTGCTGTAATGTGTCCCAGTGTTAATGCTTAAACTTCTCAAGGAGCGATAATAGGTTTGTCCACATCCCATGCCTTCAGATGAGGCACTGGAACTTAAGTAAGACTGTTTGCCCAAGCTAGCAGACCAGTGGGAAAATGTCTATGGCTGAGGCCCCAGAAATAGCACCTCAGATTGATGGGCTGGGGCAGGCTTTGAAGAAACTGCCCTCAGTGACTGAAAAGCAGACATGCTTCCACATGAATTGCCTAACATGGGATGGGAGCAGAGTGACCAACGGGGCTTCCCCTGCCCCAGCTCTAGCCCTTCTGAAGTGGTGAGCTCAGACCAAGCCACTGGTCTGGAACTGATGGAGGAGAGGTACTGGCAGAGAGGTCCCCCTGGTGCATCTCGGTTGGTTGCTTCAAGGTGTGTTAGTGCAGCTGGGCATGCACTGCGTCCTGCTTTGTGTACTGAGGAAGAGCAGATGGAGCAGGGCCAAGCTCCAGAGCTGTACTTGCAGCTCCAGCCACGAGTGTCATCAATGTCTGAGAAGTCCAGATCAAGAGTACGTCAGTGATGGCAGTGAATATTACTTGTACTGTCACCATCTGTGGATCCCACACAATAATCATGTGGCAGTCCTCTCCCTCAATCCTCCTTTCCCAAATGCTGCCAAAGGCAGTGCCATGCTATCATCCACATTTGACTACTAGGGACATAGTAATGTGCCATCACTGGACTGCAGTTTGGACTTGAATCCGTAGTGTACAGAGCTGGAATTGAATGAGGATGAAACTGCACTTGAGTGACTTATTGGGTCCTTATCCATATCTCATGGGGAGAGCTGTGATCGGGCTCCAGGCACACTTCCAGAAATAATTTTTTTTTTGTGCTGGAAATATAAAGCCAGCTGTTTCCATCATGGTCTTATACTTTTGCTGTCCATTTTTTTGTCAAAGTCATAATCTGTGGATGCATGAGGAAATGAAATAATAAAAAACTTTTGTTAATCAAAATAGGAATTTAAATTTTGTCTCACTTTTCTTGAATGATATGATTGAGATTCCTGTTTGCTTTGTCTGAATCATTTACTGGTCCCCAGTCATATAACCATGCTGTGATAAGAATACCAAAACAGTGTATATATTAACTTCCCATCCCTGTGCATTTTTTGGCCTTGTTCTCCTTGGAAGTTGTTGAAAATAGTGACACCACCTATTGGTGAAACAGTACAACTAGGAATGATGCTTGTGTAAATAGTAAGAATAGTAAAATGAAGAAAAAAGCTTGAAATGTACTCCAGACTTTAAGCAATTTACATTTTTTTTGAAAAAACAATCTATTCTCTATGTCATATGCTTGTGCATAACATGTCCTTGAGTTAAAATAAGCAAAGAAAAACTCAAACTCCAACCAACAAATGTAAAAGCCCACCTTAACTTAAGCTTTCTAAAACAATAGTACAAAGACGATCTTCCTGGTCATTCTGAATGGTCAGTGCTATCACATTTTTAATATGTTTAAAATTAAGAAAAGAAATTGTTTGCCCTTACAAATGCTATTTAGGAGAGGTTAAAGGCATCGGGACCTAAATTGTTTCCTCCTCAGTTGTGAAATAACTGGAGCTAAGTTCTTTTTCTTTCTTTTCTTGTTCCCATTCTTTGTTTTTAACAAATGTTATCGGTTCTCTAAAATGAATGCTTTGTCTTTGGCAGATTAATCAGTGTTTGAAAGGCAGACTACTGGTGGCAGCAGTTTAAGTTGCAGTGTTCTCAGAAGGAGGACTTGCCTTAGTCTCAAGTGTTTTTGGGGGATGCCATGTGATTAATGGTCTCTGGTAATTCACTTTGGATGAGATAGTCACTAATGTTTACATCAGTAGACAGAACAAAAATGACTTAGTTACATATCATGGGGCCTCTGTGATGACAGAGATTGTCAAAATTTTGAATTTGTTTAAAAAACAACCTATTTCTACTCCTGCTTCATGTGATGATCTTTGCAAAAAAAGAATTGTAGTGGTTCCTGTTCAGTATCTCTGCTTTTTATTTTAATCTTGGGGTGATAACTGATAGCTGAAGAGTTTATTCACAGGAACTGGGTATAGAAATGCCATGTTTCACTGAAGATGTATTACAGTACTGTGTTCGTTGTTGTCATGACTGGCTGAGCAACTGGAATGGAGCACAGCAACAGCTGGGAAGCGTGAGGAAAGCTTTGTAGGAATAGATAGGTGTTCTTACTGCTGCTTCCATTCATAACCCAGCTCTCTCTCCTGCAAGCTGGGGACTAAGCTAGAAGTGCTGTCTCTGGATGTCCCCAGAGCACATTGGGTGATTTGCTGTGAATGCTCTGCTGAGGAGCTCCCGTCCTGTGAGAAGAGGGTGGTAATCCTGCGAGGAGGAGGTGGAGTTCAGAGGCAGAGCTGTGCATGCAAGACACACCAGTTCACTGTCATGAAGCACAGGAGCCCCGTAACTCCAAGATAAAATGAGAGATGAGCAGGAAAGAAACCTTCTGGATGAGCTGAGGAATGGAGTAAAATTCTGGTGAGAATTGTGTGGAAAAAGCCTTGCCAGTAGTAAAATGAGTGTCTGACAGGGTTCCAATGAGATGAATAGTTTTACTGTTATGGTGAAGTTTTTGGACAGAATAATACTTGAGTAAAATACATAATTGCAGGCAAAAAATATTTGGCTTTGAGCTTTTTCCAGCATGCCACATATCCAAAGTCATAGCCATTGATTGAGATGTCAGCATTTATAACAAAAATAATAGCATTTAAACTTCTATTGGACACATACTCAGATTGTTCTGCACTTTGAAAGTGTGTCAAGTTGCTTTTGGCTAGAAAAGCAAGAAGTGGAACGTAAAGTATTTCAGTCAAACACATTGGAAAATGCATATAGAATACTATGGCCACTTTTTAGCCTTTATGAGCACAGGCAGAGGAAGGATGGTGAGTGGAAATGCTGATGTGATTCTGTGCAGGGTCATGGCCAAAGAAAAGCAAAGCATGAGGATAAATCTTATTATGTTTTGCCACTGTTATTACAGTTCAACTTCCTGGCTAACAATTAAGTTATTAATTCCCTCTTATTCCTGTATATCCTTTTCCTTAAATAAGCATAGATCAAAACTGCCTGTGTGCTTCTGGCATTCTCATGTGAATGTAGGCATGAGGGCTCCCAAATAACCAAGAGCTGATTCTGTGACTGGAATGTGTTTGCTTGCTGTCTGTGTGGGTGGCAAAGTGTCCATGAATGTTTTAGCACAGTCTAGCTTGCTCTTGGTTTCAGTACAAGATTTACCACTGATCCATCAGTCCAGAGGTTACACAGAAGACTTAACATTTAAAAGTGAAAACCACTTTTGGACTTACTCACTACTGGGCAACTCAAGGGCAAGTTGCTGCTAAATATGACTGAGTTGTTAGGTGAACAACTTTAGGCAGAGATGGACACGGAGAGACGATTCCGGATGCTACTAGTGAACATCATGTCAGAGCTCTGTGATGGCTTCTCTCAGTTTAAGAGCTTTACTGTAGTGAGTGGTAGAAGTCTACTGTTGTGAGTAATTATTTTCATCTTATGAGGTGTATAATTACAGATTTTGTCTCCAGTGTGTTCAAAGACTAGTAGATGTTTCTACTATTCTAGTAGATGTAGTTCCATTTCCTGTGTAGCTCAGCTGTGTCTTTACCTGTACTGTGCCCTGACACTTCAACAGTGATGATCTTGTCTCAGATATTCTGTGTAGCAAACCTGGCCTTTAAACACAATTTATCTGCAAAAGGTTCAAATGATCTAAAGTAGCATTTTTGCAAATAGTGCTTTATTTCAACTTCGTTCCGTAACTGTTTGTATAAGCTGGGATATGCAGGGTTTCCAGATATCTTCCTTCTCAAATCCCACCAAGCTTTTTCCTCAAGAATTACAAAAATGAGAAAAATGCAAATATAAACTTTGAGCTCTTTGTTTGTTAAAAAAAAGCCATTTGTGGGACAGGAGTGAATCTTTCTCACCCTGGCAGCAGTAGCTTGAACAGGAAGTACTGTATTTAAGTGGAATATGACTGAAACATTTTAGTGAATTTTTTTTTTTTTAATGTCAGTTTGATGGTGCTCAGAGATCTAAGATAGTAGATGGAATATAGATAGTAGATGGTTCGTGCTCTTCTCCATGACTAAAAATGTGTCTGCCTGGATCCACAACTTAATATCATTGGAGGATTTGGTCAAAATGCGTGACTTTTCAGAAAAGTTTAAGAAATTTGAGGTCATAAGGAATTATTGCAATGAAAAATGCCATCACTCTTTTTTAATTATTGGCCCACCATTAAATTTCAACATCATCCAGACTGTGGACACAGTACTAGTTAGATGCCATCGCTCTGCCTTTTTGCTTGTAAACAACCACTTAGCATGTAATGGCTTGAAAATACTCATGAGTTATTTGCTTGTTTTCTTCACAGGCTGGAATGGTGTTAAGATGTGGATACTTCTGGTTTGGCTTGTTTCTTGTGCCCACTGCGTGCCTTGTTAAAGACGTGGCATGGACAGCGTAAGTCCCAAACCAGTCCTCTTGGTGTTGGAGGATTTACTTTCTCTGCACTTGTTGTCCCATCCAGTATTGTTCTGTAAAGAACTCTGAAGTCTGTCAGTGATTGCAAAATGGTGGTACAAACTTGGAAGGGAAAAAAGGTGGAGTGGGTGATTCCTCACCTGCCACGGCACCCAGCAATGTGAGAGAAGGAATAGTTGGGACTAAATCTGAAGGAGGTGGGCTTGTCTGAGTAATGAAGGTGTGTCACCTTCACTGTTACACATTTGTGTTGTCTATCTGTTAATTAAAGGCAAATTTAATTGGACATCCAAGATTTCCTCTTCCTGAAAATGGAGCAAATAATTTGTTGAATCTGACTAAGGTTAGGCAGAAAGTAGAAATGTGGTGCTCTAATCCATACCCAGTGAGATCTCAGCTCTTTGTCAGCTGCTTTTTAGGTTCTCCTTCAGCAGCGGGTCTTTGAAGACTGAACTGGGAGAAGAGCAATACACTGCACTTTCTGTTTGAAGTGAAGTCTTAATGGTACCTTCACTGCTCAGAGAGGAAGAACAAACTGGTGAAATACAAGCCTGTGTAATTCCCTTCTCTCAAAATTTTGTGGTTTCAAAGCATTGCAGAAGGCAAACAATTTCAAGAACTTGGATTTAGAGGGAAGCAACTTACCTTCTCTGCCGTTGCAGTTTGAAATACAGAAGTAATAATTTTAATTTAGAATTTGTGGCATTTTGTTCAGCTTAATTTTAAGTGTCTTAAGCACCAAACCTTCCATCTTTTCCCTTGGAAAGTTGTATTACAACTAAGAAGGTCTTGATATATGGATACATAACAGCCTTGTGCAAGGAGGACCAGGGTCACTCCTACTCTGGGCAGAAAGGCAGATCCTGCCTGGAATGAAGAAGAAATACTGGTTAGCTTGTCACTTGTCAAAATGGCTCACAGTGAAAGCATCATGACACATAACACTTTGCTCCCAGAATGAGCTGTTGGTCAGTCAGGGAAGATTCTTGAAATCATACAACCGTTTAGGTTGAAAAAGTCCTGTGAGATCATTGAGGCCAACTGTAAACCTAGCACTGCCAAGTCCACCAAACTGCTTCATAGAAAAAATGCTAAAATGCTAAAATGCTAAAATGCTAAAAACCCAGAAATTTTCCTAAACACACGCACATTTCAAACACCTTCATGAAAGGTAAGTCATATGCATAGATGAGAAAATCTGGTTTTATTTCATATGGGGTTGATAGCACAGTGAAATTAAACTGGTAGTAGGCAAATCTGCCAGTCAGTAAGTACTTCTTAAATTTTGTCCCTTAGCTTAATTTTCACAAGCTAGACTGCTCAAATTAAAACTAGGTATTGTAATGTGAAATTTTGACTATGATTTAATAGTCCAGCACATCAGAGGTTTGGGGTTTTTTTTCGCTCACTAAACTTCTGCAATTGCAAATGATTTTAAAATTCTAAAACAGAGGCCAAATTGTTTAAATTTAGATACTTAACTGTGTATGTGATCTGCTTGTTAAAACTCTAAAAAAAAGCCTTAAGTTTTTTTATGTTTTCATGGTAGTGTCCTGAAGTTGTCCTCTCTTCATATCAGTACTTGGCAAAAATGATTCATGAATTGTAAAACAGGCCAGACCATGGCAGGCTCATCCTCAGCTATTAGTCATTTCAAACTCTGTTACTGACTGAGCCTGTTCTTTAATATTTCTTAAAGAAATCTCAGCATCAGAATCCTTTCAGTCATTCAGAACGAGAGAGTCTAGAGACTGTGAAGCTCTCAAGACAAACATGTATGATTGATAGACCAGATATTTTCCCAACAGATTTTTAACAGGAGGCTCCTAACAATATTAAGCAAAAAAATCTCTTCTCTGACCAGGACTTTTTTTTTTTTTTTTTTAAAACTAAGCCATCATTGAAAAATTAACACCATTAACATTTTAACTAGGATAAATGAAATGACACAGCTATCAGCACTGCCATATGGAAGGAGTAAAGGTCTGTTTCCTTTCCAAGAGGCTTGCCATTTAAAACTGGAGCCTAAGGCCTCTGGAAATCAGCCGGCACATTTCCACCGCAGTGGTTACACCACATTGCTTTCTGTAATTCAGCAGAATATGATTTTGGCCGTAAAATTCCAGCAACTCTGACTGCTCATGGTCATGGAATTTATCACTTTCAGTTTCTTTTGGACATGAAGCGCATGTCCACAGACAGAACATCCGTATGACCCAAAAGGTACATGCCTAATTTCAGTACAAAATACTGCCAGAAAGCCATAAACAAAATGCAGAGTTTTTGTCTGGAACAAGGTTGATGGGAGAGTCTGTTTCAGACACATACAAATATTTTGTTTATAAACTGATTTGCTGCATCTACTATCAAAATTTCTAATGCTGGAAGCAAGAATGTGTTTCCATTGTTACACAGGCTACAGTTGTCAACACATCACTTACCTCTCATGTTCCTTGCAGCTCCAGACTTTTTTATTTTCTTTTCATTTTTCTTTTTCCTTTTTAAATGAATCAAGGAAATGTGGAAACCTCTCTTTTTAAAGAGAAGGAAGCTTATTTTTAATACTTGATTGCAATACGTTGTTAACTTTGGTCCACTACCCTGAATTCAGTGCCTTGGTTTGCCTTGTAAAAATCCTAGTTGTGCCACTATGACAATGAACAGCACTTTATAAGGTGAGTGCTCCCTCACAGTTGGCACGTGTCACTTGAATACATGTCACTGGCTCTAGGAAGTCTTGGAATAGCCGACTCACAGAGGTATGTGGGAATCATAAAAACACAGCATGTATTCCAGCAAAATCAGGCAAGAGGGCAAGAATTTATCCCTAATTGGTGTCTCAGTGCTTATTTTACAGTGAAAAATTTCCTGAATCTTCCAATCATTACCAAAATTTTCAGGAACTTTTGTTTTTACCATGGGGAAGAAGCAGTTTGCACTTGCTGTTCTGCAGTGTAAGTAGGAGAAGATATGAAGAGCTCTTCCCATCTTTGCATATACTTGCAGTCCCTGGAATACAAGACTCATAAAATGGTATGAGGATAATAAGCCAGAGTAGAGGTGGTGTCATGTTTGAGAAACACTTATGAATATCACCATGCTTCTCCCTGGCAGATTCTGGCCTCCTGAACCCCTAAATGTCCCAGGTCAGTGAAGTGATACACTTCGCTGACTTCAAGGTGAAAGGGCCACACAAAATACAAAGATAGCCGTTTGCATGTTCTTACAGTCCCTGATCTTAATATCCAAGCATGTGAGGGGAAAGGTGAGTTTGTCTTTATGTAGTGCATTAAATTTTAGCTGAACAGGAACAGTGAACACAAGATCTCATTGTTCATTGAGGGCTGATGGTGCATCCAGAGCCACTTGTAGAGTACTAACCTAAAAGCTCAGAATCCTACCTGTATTTCTGTGCTTCAGAAGTTTGTAACATGCTGTAGAGAAAAAGTCAAGAAGTATCCAGTCCTGTTGCTAGCAGTCTGTGGAATATTTGCAGCTATCTGACTTTGATAGGAGCAAACCCAGACTCTGAGGCAATTGTAATACCATATTTCAGCATTCGTTTTTGAGGGAACATGTGGATAGGTTAGCTCAGGTCTTTTTTGTATTCTTATATTTATTGATAATACTTGATTACTGACCATTCCATGGGTGCTCTTGCTTCCAAGTGAAGGAGTGACTCAATGCATAGCAACTACCAGCCCCAGAAGAGCCCATGAATGTTCCATCATTTCACACTACTTGCAAAACACTTCCTTATCCCCAACTTCAGGCCAACAGTATTTCTTCCATGTTGTATCATATCAGTGTCATGCCTCCATGTGCTGTGCTGCACAAACTGGACTTGTTCATCAGGATCCATTCTGTCAAATTTTGAATTCAATATTCACTCTAAGGGAAAAGAAAAACATCTCTCATGGCTTATGGCAGGATAAACATGGAACTTTGGAAGAGATTGAATAACGTGTCCATTTCTCTCTTCTTGTCAGAGGGGAAAACTGGTGATAAAGGAATTGAAAAATTCCAAATATGCTCAGTCTTGAAGTTTGCAATAGTAGGTATGACCTCCTTAAAAGGAAAGAGATCAAGGTCAAAATTTCAAGGTCAAAATTTCAATGTATTTATTTAAATTAAAGAGTGTGATAGTGAATTCAACTGAAAAGATTATAAAAATTAATAGCCTCAAAGCTTCCTCATTTTAATAGCTATATTTTCTCTTCCTCAAAGAGGAGGCCAGTCTAATCATTAGCCTAACTAGTTATAGCAACTTGAATCTAATTAATTTCTGTGCAGCTGTTTATAATCTCACATTACTGAAGCATTATGCATTTAAAAAATATCCTTGCTACCCGTTTTTTTTGACACAGTATGTTGATGTTGCAAATCTTACGCCTTTGGTGGTTTGTTTTAACAATATACCTTTCTAAGTCCATCCTGATAATCTTTACCTTCAGATTTTGTTGTGCTTCGTCTTCTGTTATTATATTTTTTTTCTCTTAACTGCACATGTGTTTTGAATGTAGTTTTCATTTTAGCTTCTCATTTTTAGATATTTGGGGCCTAATTCAGCAACACAAAGACCAGAGTACTTAGATATCCTAGTATTAATATCAAGGCACTGTGATTATAAACAGTATCAGCAAAGATTTTGCAGTCTTTGTTTCTTATTCCCTATGGAAGGAGCAATAAGTATCACACTTTTTAAAAATAAACGCCTCATCATTATATTTTAATTACATACACACCAGTTTTTATTTTTCTGCTAGAGGGAGTTTTACATTGTTTTATATCATCGGCTAAAGATTTTATTGTCTGCATGTAAGATTTTTATAAAACTCGTAAAGAAATTTTTGCCACCTTTGAGCTGAAGAATATTATTTTAATGCTGTGAAGAAAGTAGTGTCTCAGCTGACTTGGCTCCATCTTGGTTTTAGGCTTATTGTGCAGTCACATGCAAATCAGTATATTCTCATGGGACACTTGTTCTCCTTTAAGTGGCACAAAAGAGGAAGCTGATCAAAAACTGCCCACATGAGAAAGATCCCTGTGTTTTGTAGTCTGGCTTTGTACAGGTCAAGAAAAAGGGGACTAGATTGTCTCCCTGTGTCAATGTAATTTAGATATAATAGCCCTGGAGCAGTAGGTGAACCTGGGGGGTAAAGGCCCAAGTTTCTTCATGGGGGGCTCTAAATTGCACTCTAAATTTTGATTGCATGTGTGGTGCATGGATTGTTCTTTGAATCCTCAAGCCAAAAAAGTGGGAGGACACAGCCAGTCTTGTTACTGTCAGTTTGGAAGTTCATTGAGGAGAGAAGTGCCTTTCCAGTCATGTGAGACTGATAAATGAAAATCAAGGGGCTTGAATGGCAATTATTAGCTGAGACTCTCCTCTGGTTTTCAGAGCAGTGCCACGTGTAGCTCAAAAGAGAGAGTGGATTCATGTTTTACTGCCATGAATATTCAATGAATCCCAGCTCTTTTGTCTGAGTGCCCGGGTCCTGAGCAGTCCCACGGCAGCAGCAGCGGTGTCAGGTCTCTGTAGTCCCATAGTGTTGCTGCTTGGGTAGCTTTTGAGTGTTGTGTTGAAGTGGCTAAGCTCTGTTTAATTTGAAGTCGTCCTGATTTCTCATTTCGTATGTATTTTTCCCCAGGTATTGTAAGCCTGAACTAGCAGGCATGCACTGTGCTTTATTTCCCAAATCCTTCAAGGGAGGGCCCTGTGCCTCTCACCTGAGAGGTAAAATTGGGGATTGTAGCAAAACAAATGTTCACATGGCTTTTTTGTTTTGTTTTTTGTTCTTTCCTTGTGGTACAGGGCGAAGCATACCTACCATAAAACTTTGCTGGAGCAAGTTAAGGAGTTGGAAACGAAGACAAGAGAACTGGGAAAAGCCATGCTTCGTGATAGTAATGGAAAGAGGCAAGTCTATGCTAAATGTTTAAACCAGACCCTTCTTTTCCTCTCCCCTCCCTATTTCTCATTCCCCATTAAAATCTGATTGTAGACAGGTTAATAAGGCTTATTCTCCTGTATTATTCATTTATTGCTGTTCCTTTTCATATATGTCTGTTCCCCCACAGAAACCAGCCCTTCCATTTTCATTTCTCCTGCCTCATTGCTGTGAGGCTCTATTGGAAACTGCTGCTCAGTCTCCTGCATGGTAATGTGTAGTGCTCTTACCTGGCCACTGAGCCAGACTGCTTTTGAAAGCACTTTGTTATGCCATCCAAAAACCAAAACAAAAAAAAGATAACCATTTTCCAAGGAGGGAACTGACAGCAGCTCAGGATATAAAAACTGTAGCTAAAAGGAGAATTGGCTTAATCAGATGTGCCAGTACTTATATTCAGTTTCACCTTAAGGGGTTTTTTTATGCTTTTGCTTTTTTCACTACAGCTTGCAGGTCTCTTGCCTTCAGGGTTCTCAGTTTCTCATTGTGCATCTCCCTTATAACCACACCATATGGACTTGAATATATTGCTATTATTGAACCTTTCATTGTATACAGAGAGTATGTGTTGTGTGGGAGCTTTTGTCTCTTCTGAAAGAAGCTAAAGAAAATCATGGCGAGGCTTTTGCATCCAACAGTTTCATTTACCATCTCAGAATGTGGTTCTGCATCAGCTGGTCGGAAAAGCTCCCCAAGTTCAAAAAGGTTTTAGAACTAACTCTTCTGTTCCTTACACAATATGGCACCACATGGCTTGCTAAGAAACTACATGATCATTAAACTGGATTTTAGCAAACCTTATAAACTAGCAAACTGAGTGGAATGGGGCTTTTAAAAGATTTTGTTCTTCTGGGGCAGGGTCATCCTTTGAGCCTTTGATGTCTATTCTAAGGTAAACTAATTGCCATATTTTAGCTGCTGCTAAGACAAGCAGATAGTAGATTTTTTTCAACTGAATTTGTGTGTTAATAAGGACTGGTTTTAGGGAAAATTATCAGGCAATGATTTACTGAGATTATGGTAAACCGAAAAGCTTTTAAAAAACCTTGTGTGAACTTTAATGTGTTTGTAAGATGTCCTTAGTGACCAGAGTTTGCTTCTCAGAGGCCGAGACAATGTAAACACACAGTGTTATTGATTAAGATCACTTCAAAATACTTGGTATCTTCAGTTTTTGAGTAATTTTTCTGCTGCAATTTTTGGACCCAGCAAAACAGATTTTATAAACTTTGCTCACTAGCAGAAGTCACAAACTGCACATCAAATGATTTAAAAAGAGAAAGTAAACTTTGCAGCAACAAAGGTAGCCTTCTATGCCACAATTATAACCAACCAACAAAGATCCTTCATATCAGGGATTTAATTAAATAATCGGCCTTGTTCTTAGAAGGTTGAGCAGTCATTTTGAAGTCAGTTGAAACCAAAGCACTTGTAGCAAAATCAGGTCAGTCTCCCCAGACAAGAAAGGTGTAACCTGGGGTTGTGAAATGCTGGCTGATAGTGTGATTGGATGCCAGGTAAGTGGAAACCAGACCAACAGAAAACTGATTATTCCCAGGCACTTGGCTCTGATATGAGCTCTATGAGTCACCTGGGTGTTGCTGTGGTTCCTATCCACGCATTTATGTGAGGTTATGTTGGTGCTGGTTCGAAGGATTTGTGTTTTCCTGCCAGTATTTAATGCCAGTTCTTGGCAGTCAGAGCGGAGCATGAGTCAGCTTTGTGCCTGGTGCATCCCTGGGTTTCAGGGTGGGTTGAATTGCTGTTAACAGCAATAGAGAGACAGTCAGCATTTGATGTGTTTATATGTGCATGTCTGTGTCTCCAAGAACTTGAAGGGTTTCTTCTCTATTTACACACTGTCCTGACTTTCTGTAAATTTCATGACCATGTTGTAATTCATTCATACACTCCGTGTTTTCATAGCCTTTTACTTTATTGCATTCTCACTGCAAACTCTTTCATCTGCATTCCTCCTCCATATAGCTTCACTTCATTCTCGAAACGCTTGCATGGAGATGATGTAAGGAATCCCTTCTAGCCTTCCTTCCCATTTTCCCTCCCCCTTCTTTCCATGCATTTGTTTGTTCTCATTCCTAATTGCTCCCAGATTTTCTGGGTGGTCCATCTGTGAACTAGATAATGGTAGAGTGTCTCTGCCTGCTTAGAGCTGGTGTGCTGTGCTTGTGTTGTGGCCTCCTGACTCCTCTTCAGAGTTGTTCTTTTATCTCTTTTGTTTGTCTCATGGCTCTTTCACACCTGCAAGAAATCGTGTGCTTGTCCAAAGGGAAGGGTGGGGGTGGGAAAAAAATAGAGTGGGAACTTTCTTCAGTTAGTCACTCTGGTTCTTGTTCTTTGTTTTTTAAAAAATTTAAAAATTTCCTTGGAGCTAAGTGTGCTAAGATGCATGCTCTGGTCTCCCCTCCTGCCCACAGCCCTGTTGCTCTTGGGATATTTCTGGCACTGTGACACTATGCAGGAAGGGAAAAGTAATGGGACTCTTCTCATTTCTAATAGAAGATAGAGAACTGTATAAAAACTGCACGAGTCCCTCTGTTGCCTCAGTCTTTGGTTGGAAGTGTTCCTGAAATGATGCCCATTAGGTGATGGTTTGTTCAGGCAGCTGTGGAAGATAAGCTGGCTGTCATCGGGGTCTATTTTCCTGGCCTACAAAGTGGACACTGTTTTTGTTCAGTGCTTTTCACAAACAAACAACAAAAACCTCACACCCAATTACAGATAAAAGAAGGATTTAGGGAGCTAATTGCTTTTATCATTTCCTAGACCTTAGACAAAAAATGAGGTGTGAGATCTGAATGTTCAGAACTGATCTGCTAAACAAAAAGTAGTTTGCAAAGCCTGGAAAGCAGTGAGTGCATCTAGACTTGCACAACAGGATGCCCACAGTTTTCTGTGACTCAGCTGAATTGCTGTTAAATGGGGGCAGATATCACCTGAGTCCTTCCTGTGCTTGGGGAAGGAGTACTGGGAGAGCTGTATGTGCCACTTGATACCTATAAATGCGTATCCTGCCTCAGCTGTTCTTGCCAGACACATTTTTCTGGGTTAATAAAAAATTATTAATAAATAAATAATTAATAAATAAAAATAATAAATAAATAATTAATAAATAAAAAATCCTCACTAGTGCTCATTATATCTTTCTGAATCTTAGCCCCTTTGAACAGTTTCTAAAATTGAATTTGCTTGTATTGCTCTGTAAAAGCAAATGTGCATTTTTGCTGTACCCATGGCTGGGAGTGAGCAGCAAGGCAAGTGGTTGATGAGGGACTGTTTGATCTGTGCAGGGCAGAGTGTCAGCACCCTGGGTCCTACAGTTGGGTCCTGGAAACCTTGCAAATAGCATTAGGGTGATGCTTGGAGATTATAGCAAGTGAATAGTTTTGAGCTGTAACGGGTCATGCTCTTACTCCTTTATATGTCTCATCTGAACGGCTAAAAACTTATGTTTGGTAGAAACTGGGACGATCACAAAGTCAGATAATTCCAAGAGCAGGGAATTCATCAGGGGAAACGTGGCTGGAAAACTGGCAACTCCAGAAATAGCTTGAGAAGCAGGAGAGTGAGTGTGCAGTTAAGGGGCTGTGATGGATCCCGTGCCACACTTGCCTGCCCGTGGAAGATGAGTAGCCACACTTGCCCTGCTCAGCCTGGGCACCTGGAGTGCTCCAGCCCAGCTGTGACATGAGCACGCCTTGGCTGGGAAGGGAGAGGGACTCCCTGGCACTCTCACGTAACAAAAGGCAGAACTTAACACTAAATTTTCATGAATTTGGAGAGGTGAGAGGGGCAGCTCATGTGCCAAAGCAAACATGGATATGAGGAGACACCTGCCCAGCAGATTTAATCATGTTAACATGTAAGATTTACACAAGGAAAACAAACACGGTTTGCGTTCAAAAGCAGCATTGAGTTCAGCTGCAGAGATTTTTGTGTCTTTAAATAAGTTTACAACTTATATCTTGGCTCATAAAGGGCCAAACCTTCAAGTCCTCATTCACTTTTCACTCCATCTACCCTCTCATTGAAGTCAGCAGGAGTTCAGGTAGAGTAAAGCCTGATTAGGCACCAAAGCAAACTTTATTTTGGAAACCCATGTCACTTTATTGCTCCACTGGCCAGTTAATGGAGAGTGAGCAAAGCTCTGTGGCACCCTCTTTGCGACAGTAGATTTCCTGTTCCAGAGGGTTTCTCTCTCTTGGAATTGCCAAAGAGCTCCCTTGAAAGGGTCTTTTTGGTTGTTTTTCTCTCCTGTTATTAATTGGTTGGTGGGCAGGATTAGATTATTTGATGCTGGAGAAGAATGTGGCTTTCATGATTTGCATACTTTACAAGGAGCTGAAGGACCTCTCTGGGCTGTTGTAGAAAAGTGCCTGCATTGCTGAAGTATTGGGAAGAATTTCTTCTAATGAGTCAGAAATCTGGGAGGCAGAGTCTTGTCTTGAACAAAGGTGAAGGGAAGTGACAACAGACCTAGCAAGGTATAGCTGCAGTGTGTTTGCACAGTATTTTTCAGTATGCCTCTTGACTCTTTCTGCTCCCAGACACCCACTAGTGATGGCTGTGGTGCCTTTCATCTCCATTTCATAAATACTGGTTTTTCCAGTGCACCTAAAACAGTAGCTCCCCACAGTGTCTCCATTGTCTGCCTTCAACAAGGAGACAAGCTGGTGAATATTCTCTTTCATTTTAGTGCTTCTCACCAAATGCTGTCTCATTTCCATAGCTGTGTGACCTGGTAGGTAATCAGTGAGCTGACACAGGTACCTGTGGAGATTTCCCTGCTCCACAGGTCCCTGGGGAGGAGCGAGAGGGCAACATGGGAAACCTGCCTTGGGCTTGTGGCTGTGCAGAGAACAGAGTGGCAGAAGCAGAAATGGTAAAGCACGACTTTTAAGAAATACATGAATGAGGTGAGGATCTGCTCCTGGTTCCTGAGGAAGAGGCAAGCCTTTTCATTAGGATCAAGGGGAACTCTGTCTCTGTATTGATGCTCCTCAAGTTGCATCTACTGGAATAGGTAGACCATGCCAGAAAGGCTCCTTCACATCAGCAGGTGCAATGAATCCTACTTGAATCAAACTCAGTCTAGTGCTTTCAGCTGATTAAACAGCATGGGATGTTTGGAGCCAAATTCTTGTTTCATGAATGTGTTGACTTCAATGTATTTACTCAGGATACGCATGACTGTGATCTGAATCCAGCCCATACACTGCAGCTGAGCATAAAATGAGGTTGAAGAAGGGAGAGGTGTATTTTAGGTTTTGAGGTCTCAGCATCCTTTTTATCAATTTTTCCAGATGTTCTTCACATTTCTGGGAAGGAAAGGCGAGATTTCTCCACCAGCATACACAAGAAAGTGACTGGCATATTTACGATTTTTCCTTGCAGCTTTTCTAATAAAAAGAAATTAGACTTCTTTTACTAGCAAAATGCACATGAAATGATATCTGTGGTTTTGGTGTTTTTTTAATTCTTTCATTCCATATGGTAAACATTCATGTATGGAAGGTGGAAAATGCATAATTTTCTTTTTTTCTACACTTGTCTTTTTCTCTCTCCCTTCTGTAAGGAATCATCACATTATTTCCTCATTTTAGTACGTACCATTTATTTCTGACATTTCTAACCCCTGTGTGTGAGGCAGTTGAAATTACCAGGTTTGATTCCACTTTGTGGGAGCTGTGGGGCAGAGCTGGGAAGGGGCAGATGACAGAAAGGATTTCAGAATCTGGCCAGAAGGCTGAAGGGGGAGTAACCATGTTCCCACTGGCACTGGGGACCCAAGTGCCTGCTTGCTAGGGCAAACCAGTTAGAGTTGACATTCCCCTTTTCCAGTGCAATTAATTTTTTCCCATCCTGGTTGTACCTATCATGTAGCCTTGAGGGAGATCTGCACAAATAGGGTTAAAACCTGGTGACCTGGAGAAGGATTTAGAGCTGTGATCAAATCTGCTATCAAAGTCAAAGTTGATGGAGGTACAGTATTAGAACAAAGGCCAAAATGAAGTTGTAAATTGAAAAGAAAGATTAGGAAAAAGGAACATTACAAGATGAGAGTTAAAACTGATTAAGGGGCCAGTCTCTCTGATGCCTAATCCTGACTTAGTGGGTTGGGCACTGAGGATCTCCACAGGGGAGGGAGGAAGAAATCTTCCCTCCAGGCTGCACAGCAGGAGAACTCCTCCATAACAACTGTTCCAGCCTAATGGCTTCAGCAGTCTGCCTGGACCCTGACTCCTCTGCTGGCTAACCCAGTCTTAGAAGAGAGGCAGGACAGTCTGCATCCTCCTCTCTGATTTGCAGCAAAGAATAAAGTGCCAAGTTTTTGTAGCAAGAACAAGAAAACAGAAGTTGTATTATGTGTTAAATATTTAGTGGACAATTACAAAATACTTAAAAGCTTAAAGAAAAGCAATTTGTTTTGGGTTCTTTTTTTTCAGTTTAACAAAATGTCTTGGGCTGTGCACTAAATTGTGCTCATGGCACTTTCAAGGTTCAGTTTTGGTTTTGCCCTGAGCTGTTCTTTAGCTCTTCTGTAAAGAAAAGCAATTAAAAAGCTGACAGGAGGAGTTTAGAAGTTTACTTCTGTTTGGAAGACAGAAGTAATCTTAACTTCAGTAAAAGTATGTAAGTGAACTTCTATTGAACCAGTAAGTTTGGATTTTAAAAAAATCCATCCACAAAAACCCCCAAACCAGAAAAAATCTATACACAGAGACCAGGCATGGAAAACTTCACCCTCTAAGGTGACTACTTTTGAAAAAAGTGAATGAGTAGGAAAAGAATGTTATAATTGCAACTGTACTGCTACCTTATCTGTAAAGGATATGACCAAGCACCCAGTAGAGTAAGTGCAAAGTGAGACACTTAGAGACAAGAAGTCAACAGCACTGATACCAAAAGGAGAGTAGCTGAAAAGCAGCAAGCCACACTTAGCCTTTTCAGCTTCTCAGACATTTGAATTGGGTCAGTTCTCCTGCTTTGAGAAGACTGAGGGCAAAACTAGGCAGCTTCAAGTTTTGTTTTTAGTTAGTTGACTTGAAGGACATCTGACAGTGATGTCTGCCTTTCACCACCACCCGCCCCCCAAAGAAATGCTTATACACGTGCTCAGTGTTTGCAATGCTTGGAAATGGAAGGTACTTTAGGCAGAGAGAGACCTTATTTTCTTATTATTTCTTATTTAACTGTCTCTCTTTAGGCAGAGACAGAGAGAGAGACAGTTATTTTCTTAGGATGATTGTGTTTCAGAGAGGCATGTGATGTTTACCACTGGTATTTTAAGATGGTATCTTTTAAAGGTTCTTGGTCTTTTTACAGTGGGCTCACCCTGACTAGACACTAGGTGCCCATTAAACCTGCACTGTTATTCCATCTTGGAGCTGGCTGGCATTGGCTCAGTAAGACGTGGGGGAAGCTTCTGGAAGCTTCTCTGAGAAGCCATCCCTGTAGCCTCCCACTACCAAAGCCTTGCTATGCAAGCCCAGTATCATTCTAAGTAGCCTTTGAAAGAAGTTTAGGAATAACAGTCTCAAAAATGAAGGCTAGAATGGATTGTCCAAGTGATTTTAGGAATCAAAGGAGAATCTGACTTTTCTGCCTTAAGACATTATTAATGAAAAAAGAAAATGTTAGTCATCTTTGCTTATTGTGAAAAAGAACAGCTATGTCCTGCTTTTAGCCATACAGCTTTAAGGACCAACTTGAAGAGAATTCTATGGATTTAGAGTGGAGAATTTGGCCTCAGAACTCTATATATGATTTGTGTGCTCAAATCAAGGCTAGCTGAAGCTTGCAACATGTCTGGCTTCCATCAGCTGCTGCAGGGTGATTCTGCCACAAGTACAAGGTGATGTAGCAACCTGTGTGCACCTGCCCTGGGTGCTGGCTGCATGTGCTCCTTCATGCAGACCTCTGGGACACAGAGGGAGAGCTGCTGTTTGCCTGGAGTAGCGTGCTGCCAAGCCACATCACAGCCTGCAATAACAGTGTTTCTTCAAACAGGGCCTTGGTGAAGGCCATGCATCCATGGTTTTCTGTTGATGTGGCTGCTAGGCTGGCTTAGTAGTTTTCCAAACCACTCGTTTCCAGCCGTGGTCATACTGGCCCATCTTTGCCCCAGCTGCTCAGCTGGATCAGCTCCACTGTTTTGGATCCATGTGATGTGTGAACTGAAAGAAATGGGGTGCTGTGGGGAGCACTGTCAGGTCCTGCCACTGACTGGAGAGGGCAGGAGCTGCTTTAGCCATCAGTCACCAGAAGGACATCCATGGAGCTGCTGCTGAAAGTGTATGATGCTCTCTTAACCTTTTCACATCCAGGCAGGATAAAAAACTTGTAGTTGCATGTGGGCTGAGCTCAATACCCCATGTTCTCATGGACTGGAAAGCTGGCTGTATGCTCCAAGTCAGCCTTGCAGGGCCACACATCCACGTACATTTGATGCATATCAGGTGAGCATTTGGTTGGATAATGTCAAATACAATTTGTAAAGAGGGAAGGTTGTTCTGAGGCTTTCACATGTACTTTGGAAGTACCTGTAGGGGAGCTTGTTGCACAAAAGAAGGCCTGGAAATGCTACACTGTGGCAAAGCATAAGAGCTCAGCTTCTCCGGAAAGCTGGCTGTTGCTGAGCCCTAGCAAGGATTCGGTACTCCTTAAATCCTGGCTGCCTGCTGCAGGACTCACCTCTGACAGGTAATTTCTGGCACCTCCCAGCCTGCAAGTGACACAGGCAGCGCTTCTGTCTTCAGTCCACTGTGGTTTGAGCCTTGTGACCCTTTGGTGTCCTAGTAGTGGGTTTTTATTAATTGCTGAGTATTTACAATAAATGCAAAAGAAGCATGGTTTGGGCTGTTTATTTCAGCTGGATCCAGAGCGATTAAGGAGCAGTGTTTGTAGACGCTGACTCTGCAAAGAAAATGCTGGTTGGTTTTTCTCTTGTTTTACTGTTTATATGCCTCAGACACTTCTTGTGAAATGCTCCAGAGATTTCCTTTGATTACATTGCAGCTTCATTATCAGTAATGCCTGTTTGCCTTTTAAATTTTAAAAAACTCCTACTCTGACCTCAGAGTAAAACATTCCTGCAATTGAATGCTAGATAACAAAAAATAACATCTCCTCTTCGTGGATCAAAAGAAAGAAGCCAGCAGAAGCCCCTCGTTGCTACTTCTGCAATTCTGTAGGAGGGCGAATCCTCTCTGTGATTTCTCTGAAGCCCAGAGGATGGTGATACAATTGCTCTCTGAGCCAGTTGGGCCTTTCTTCCCAGATGTTCTGGGTATTTAAGCATAGTTTTGCTGAGCCCTCAGCCTTAGTGTGACCTGCATTTGAGATGATTTGCGTGTTTTAATTTTAAATTCCTGGTCTGAAATAATGTTGTTTTTAATGTTCTCCTTATGCCAAGCCTTTGAGCCTATGCTAGTTATGTCTCTGCCCACTGTATAACTTCTAACCATTCTAAACTACAAAAAAAACCCCATGTTAAAGCGAGACCTGGGGCTGTTCTGGGGGAGTGCCCTCATCCAGCAGGGATTATCTGAGGAAGAGCAATAGGTCTCCTCTGGCCAATTACAAAGGTGTGACCGCAGCCTCTGCCTGATGTACAGTTCTTGCTCTTTGTCTGCCAGGACTGTGATCAATGCTGTAAGCCTTTAAGCAGCGTTATGTTGCATGAAGGGTGATGGATCTTGTGAATAAATCCTCAGGAATATCTGCTATGTCCCAGCAGCCAGAGAGGGATCTGCAAGCCCTCTTAGCCAGGTGATACTCGGGGAAAAGCCAATGTGCTTGAACCTCTGATTCTTCTTCAGAAGACACGAAAGGGAGTTTGGGAGCCAAGAGACTGAAATGAAAATCAACAGTCTGCTTGTAAAGGATTTGGTGATTAGGATTGATCAAAGCTGGAGAGGTCTGCTTCAGACCTTTCTTCTTGCTCTTTTTATTTTATGTTGATGTGATTTTCAGTGAGCAAGAAACAGCAAACTTTTGTGTAAGTTATTGTTTGAAATGTATGGAAGAGATCAATTATTATGTTTTAATTCTAAAATTTAAAAAGAGAAAGAAGAATATTCTCTTTTCCCCTCAAAATTTAATACACAGGGAAAGATTACAAGGACAGAAACCTTTACCTTGTGTTTAGCCACATGGGATATTTGGCAAAAACTTCTCCTCCCCTCCTCATTTTTTCCCTTCCCTTCTGTTGCAGTGTGAGGGCAACACGTTGCAAGATGTTTCCTCCATCGGGAGAATAATGCAGGCCAGGCAGAGTTTCTCAGGCTGCCTTTAGCAAAGTACATGCCAGAGACTGGGCAAGGGTTTACCTGCTGTTTCTTTTGAAAATACGTATGGGTAGGAGGGAGGCTGTGGAGTTAAGGACAGAACTGCAGCATAAGCCTTGGAGGATGGTCTGGTTTATACCAAGCTGTGCAGTGATTTACCTGTGCCTGCCTGCTGCAGCACCACTGTAGGGTAGAAGATCCAGTGATGCTGCACCTGCAGGCAGTACAGTGAGGGCTTTGTAGGTGTTCGGATGGTAGGGAAAACAGCTGCAGCTTTCTTGTCTTCTGGGCTTACCCATGGACACTGAGTATCTTGCACTGGAGAGCCAAGCTTCTGCCATGTGTTCTTGGCATGTTTTTGACACGGGGGTAGCAGCTGGGAAATGCACTTGTACGCCTCAGTTGTGTTATCTCTAGCAGCCCTGGTAGGGCTTCACGAGGCACCTCAGTTCTTCCTTCTGGAAAGGGGAAAAGCAGAAACAAACCAAATAATTTCAAATGTCTGTATCTGACCGAATTCTTCTTAATTCAGAAGGGCAGTGAGTTTAAATCAGTGGCAACTGAGTGTATTTGCCTTTTTGGGGTGCTTCTGCTCTGTATGTCCTCTTGCAAATTGTAGCAAAACACAAACAATAATTCAGCTTTTCTAAGAGAAGTAGGGATCTGAATTTATTTTTTTTTTTATTTTAACTGGGATATGCATATGTTTTTTAAGGGAGGATCCAATTTTAAGGGACACCTGCATCCACTTTAACCTTCCGGTCTTTGTGATCCCTGCTTTTGCCATCAGTCAATTAGTGGACTCAGGAGGACATTCTGGGTCAAGCTATACCAAATACCACAAATCCTCATTAACACTAATTAGTGTTCAGTAGATTAATTGGTGGTGAAGCTCATCTTTTTTTAATTACTTGAGCAAATGAGACAGCAGGACCTTGTGGTCAGCTTTGAATTATTCTGTTTGTTTTGATGCACCTCATTTGAATGTGTAAAGCCAGATGTTTGTTGCCTAGATTTAAGGGCTGTTTGCTTTTGTGAGGGATGAGAAGAAGAGAATACAAAAATAAAATGAAGGTCTCTGTTGACACCTTAGAGAAATTCAGATAGGAAGATGGAAGAGTCATTTTATTCATGGAATTGAAAGCATTGTTATGAAATAACATGTTGCCTTTAGTTTGCCTTTTGATTTGTCATTCACTTAATGAATTTGTGTGATATTGCTAGCACAGACTTCCAGGCAGGCAGAAGTCATCTTGACTGTCTTATGAAGCCATTACAAAGGTATCCCTAGCCTAAGGTATTCTGCATTATTGATAGCAACTAAATCTGATTTTAGCTGACTTGACTAATGATTTTTTAAATCCTTTCTTTCATAGAAACCCTCAGAATTGGGACCTTTTAATAGTTTTTGTTCTTGTCAAGTATTTGTTTTGTTCAAAGCATTTTTTCTTTGTCCTTTGTCCTTCATATAATTACAGATAGATGGTGCCCCCTCGGAGGTCACTGACTAACCAGCTAAAGCATATTTCACTGTCACTTTCCATGTCACTGACTTCCATAAGAATGTCTGGGGTTTTGACCTTTTCCATGTGACAAGATTTTTGAGTTCCTGAATATGAAACAACTGTCCAGTATTCAGAGTATGATCTCATGATCTCTTATCCTTTTGCCTCAGTGCATCTGAAGATGCCATCCTTGGGCCCCATGGGAGTGTTTAGGGCCTGGCTCGGAGTCACTGGGACACAAAATTAAATCTGAAAATCATTGCTAATGCTTGGGATTGATTTACAAGCAACATTTCTGTGAGCAAAGCTTAAACTGTTGCCTGTGAATCCAGTGTTGTCACTACTTTTGCATCAAACTGTGAGGCACACTGAGAAGACTTCACTTTGTTACTTGTTAGCAGCAGGCAGAAATCTTTTCTGAAAGCAGGGACTTGGTATAAATACAAGCACTCAATAGTTAAGAACACCACTTTTCTTTCCTTTCAGGGTTCGCACTGGGAGATCTAGTATCTGTTAATAAATCAAATACTCATCCAGTTCAGAACTGTGCTGCATTACCTTCTGTGTATTAAAGATTTATTTTATATTATTTGACTGGTCTTGACTTGCAGTCTATTTAGTCATCCCTCATACTTAAACCACAAATGCTCTAATTCTACTGTGAGTTTTTCTTTCTCTGCATAGATACAATCCAATATAATTTCCCAAATGGTCAAATCAGATGTGACTTCAGTTTTGAACTTGTTGATTATAATTAGCAGTATCAGTGATAACGTAGCTTCAGCATTCTTCGAGCTGCAGTGTGTCACTCTTGTTCAGAGGTCCCTTGACAGCACGCTTTCCTCCACACATTGAATGCAGAAGCCTGAGGAGGTAAGAATTATTGGTCTGCACTTCATCTCTTGCTGCACGGTAGACAAGCAGATGAAGAATTTTTCCTTGTGTATTTTTCTGCTGTGGTTAATTCCATTTTCAGTGTAAGAATTTTGTGGCAAATATTGCTAATTTGTCCCTTAAAAGTACTTTTGATTGGTTTTAAATTCCATTTTTTAAATCTCCCTCCTACTGAGATAGGAAGGACTCTTCCTACATGTTCTTTAGGTGCAGACCATGAACAGGTCATTCACAGGACAGCAGTGTGTTGAGACAGCGTTTCATTAAACTAACAAGTTACCCAGAAGTCTTCTGCAGTCAGCAGGAGGTTGTACAGTACAGCATCACTGGTTTGCACATGCACTGGGAGTAGCTGGTTCTGCAGGCTGTCAACTTCCTAAACAAGGAAGGTCAAAGGTTAGAGAAGTCTCATGTCTTGCTTTGTGTCTTCCATTGCATCACCCTTACTTGGTGATTCTTTGTAGTATATGTTTTCCATCATGCTGCCTGCTTGGAGCAGGTAGAAACCTCTTTCTGTATGTACTTCGTTTTCTTACAGCCAGCAACTGGTCTCGATTTTTTTAAGCAGTTGGGCCCTTGAAGACTTTTGGAAGCTTTCATGCTGTAACCCTGGTTTTAATGGAAACCTGTGATCCTTTCTTCTTTGAACATATGCAGGTCTCATGAGCCAAGAGTTGTCAGAGTTTGACAAACTCAGTTGGAATCAATACTTTTGCTTCAAAATTTATTATCAACTTGTTTTATGTTGAGGGAATGCTACTGACAACAGGCAGGGGAAGCAACCTGCCATACCCATTGTAGGTGTGATTCTGTGGTGCCAGGGAAAGGAGGGAAAGAGACCAAGTGTCTGAAAACTCTAGAGAGTTTGTAAAGATTTTGAGGAGTCATCCATATGTTTTACAAGCTTCTACTTCAGATGCGTGAGCTTGGAGATCACAGGAAAAAGAAAAGGATTCCACCCTTTCTTTTGTGGACACATCATTATGCACTGAACAGAGGACTGTGAGCCTGACTATTACCCTAATGGACTATTAAGTGGAATATAAACCCGCATGGCTGGATTACGTATTACAGGCATCTCAGAGATTCTTCAGTTACTTTCCTGATTGAAGTTAGCAAACTGCTTCAGTGAAAGGGAGTTGTTTGTTTAAAACTGTCGTTAGCATGTCGACAGCAGCAGCTGCACTTGCTGGGATTTCCATTTCATACACTAAATGCATGTGAATTTGTAATCTAACCCAAGAAAGATACCAGCACTGGCATTCAGGTGTGTATCTGTGTTTGCAGCATTATTAGTGGAATTGCTTCTTGTGAATAAAGATATGAAAGAAAAAGCATGTTGTGAAAATGGAGACACTGTGTAAATGGGGGGCAAATGAGATAAAGGCACTGCAAGGTGTTGTACCAGCAGATAGATCCCTTCTATGCACTAGCGCCATCTCAGTGATAGGAATAAGGGTGAGATGGAAAAAACAGGCCAATTGTGGTCTGAACTACTACTTTGAACTAAAGTAGACTCTAATATCTTTCTGAAAATAATCTGATATTTAAGTTACTTGAGGCTCCAGTGCAATGAGACTTGAAGGCCTACATTATTTTAAAACCCCATTGAACTTAGTGGGATTCATTCACATAATTAAGTGCTTTGAAAGGTCAGGATCTTAGTCATGATTTTTTAACTCTGGGCATTAAGTTCTTGATGAAACGAGAGTTCTGTTTTTTATGAAAACCAAAGTGGAGAGTGCCCCTAATAATTCTTGTAGGTATGTTAAACCTGTTGTAAGTGTACTGTGGTTTTCACCTTAATTTGTATTTTCACTTTTTGTAAATTCAGCAGTAATTTTTTCAGGCCTCTGATAAGAACTTTGTAAGCCAAAGAGGTTTTTAATAAAAGAAACTAGATAGAAAGTTTTCTTTCTATATGGGAGGTTCAAATGAGAGTGTTCTTTAGAAGGCAGAATTATCTATGGGTCCTATCTTTGGTTGCTTCTGGCCATTTTGCAGGTGTGATAGAAGCCTTCTACCTTGTGCTAAGCTACAATGCTTTGCTCCTTTTCTCTAAGGCAGTTTGTGGATGCTGTGATTCATGTGCATAATACTAAAGAGAAATCTTCTTAATGATCCATATCACTCAACATCAGACTTCTGATATGATATTTGTAATAATTCAGAGGCATCAGGCATTCAGAAATCACAATGATGGTGATATTAGGGATGAATTGACCAAAAGTAGACTTATACAAAGTGTCCTTAGAAAGGAGGCGGTCTCTTGATAATGTGTGGTTTAAGAAAGAAAAAAAAATTTTTCATGCCACAACCACGTTTAGTACTGACAAAGTCAAAGCTGCCAAGTACTTTAAATACAGTTGACTTTTACCTGGAAATTATCTGGTAACTCACTAGTGCATTTTCTCTCTTTCTGTCTCCCTTAGCATGAACGAACGTGACCATTTGCTAAAAAGGCTCGGCAGGAAAACTCCTCCGAGCCTTTTCCGTGCTCATTCTGTCCAGCAAAGTGTATCACGTAAGTAGCGTCTCCCGGCCATGCGTGCATTCCACAGCGTCAGCCCCACAGGAGGGGAGCGAAGGGTGATTATTTTTTAATTAAATTGCAGGTAGAAATAGTCTAGTGCTGGGGGTGAGCTGCCAAGCAAGACATGTACATTTGGAAGTGGAATTAGTGTATCTGGCCCTAGGCAAGGGGAGCTCAAATGTGGTTAATTCCCTAGGATCCAATCAACAGGCCCAGATGATAAAAACCCAGTATGCAGGTTCTCTAAAGGTAGAATTCTGAAAGTCTTAAGAATAGTCTAAAATAAAAAACTCTGCATAAAATAAACGTTGTGATAGAGCCTAGCTGTAATAGAATTTATTTCTGTATGAAATGTCGTATTAGCTGTGGTTAGCTAAGAGTACAGTGGTGTTTCAGGGATGCTATTAGGGTTCTGTGTGTTGCTGTTGAGGAAAGCCATAGCCTGCAGAGCTGCTTCTCTCCTCTCCCTCTTTGTCGACTGCTGGGAGAAGAGAAGCAATGTCAGAACCAGCTACTACTGCTGCTTCAAATAAATGGCATTTCTTGTTGATGTAGAAGTCTTCCTTTTTTTTGTCTCCCTGTGTCTACTGGACCCAATGGGCTTTTTTGTCCGTGTTTTAAAGGCTTCCATAATATTTAAAATCATCTCTAGCAGCTCTGTAGGCTAGATGATCTGAAGACCATGCTGTCTTGAGGGAGTCTAGTCAGCCCTTTCCAGTGAGAATATGCAGTCTCTCTTGTGATGAAACTGGTGGTAACAATAGCCTTATTTACTAAAGAAAATAACTCCCTCAGTGTGCAGTGCTGCTGCACACAAGGCAAGGGGCAGACACTCAGGATTTGGGATTTGTATTACCATTGCAGTAGGAAGTGACACCCCTGACTGCTTAAGAATCAGGAAGGAGGAGTCAAATCTCATTGCTGGCTGTGTCTCCTTCTGTAGCAGAGCTGTTACGGCTCAGGTCATGGAGGAGGGCTGGGATAATACCTGAAGTATTCTATTTTCCATGGGAAATTTGACTGGAAGGGGTGGGAGAGTGATAGATCTGATAGTCTTTGTCCTTGATAGAGCCGTTGGAAGGCCACCATCACTGTCAGGGGATGTAGGGTCTTCAGCAATCAATCCCATTATAACTGGGAAGAGAGGCCAGTGAGCAGAGCAGCCCTGTGGACCATATTTCTGCAAGGATTTAATCCTTTATATAAAAGAGCCTGGAATGCTGATATCAACATGGCTTTGGGCATGCAAACGTGCTCTTTGAGGAGATTCCAAAAGCAGTGATTGGCAGAAGAAATCCGTAAAATGCACAAATAAATGGCTGTCAAAATAGTCTGTTGTGGAGTCTTACCACAGTCTGTGAAACCTGTGAAGCAGCGCAGGAAGGAGTGACACCAGAGGTAACTACTCAGACATAATATGTGCTTTTAGTCTCAAAGAACATATCATCAGGTAGTCAGTAGGTGAACAGCTATTGGGAAAGAAAAATGAGATCAAAATAAACCCTAATTTGGATAACCAGCTTCCCTATAAATGCAAATGATTAAGTGGTAAATGAGTCATGCCAGTCAGGACAGGTTACAGTCAGCAGTCTGCTTTTCACATGAACATATATTTTGACTGTGAAGCTGTTAGGATTGAAAGATGATTTTTGTGATGTATCCATGACTTCTGTCATCTTTTCTCAAATATTATTTTCCAGTGTTGCATAGCTGGTGTATGTACAAGGCCATGTGAAATCCAGGGAACATATGTGCTGTTTTCACAACCCTAAATTGTACAACTGTTTACTAAATGCTAGAAATCTTCAAAGCAAAGAGTTGATGAATAGGGCAGTAGCCCTGACATGCAGGGTCAGTATCCTAAATCACACTACAAGTACTCTGTTTGAAGTCTTGAACTGTTCATATGTTTCCACCAGGCCCTTAGTTCACAGGCTGTGAAGACCAAAAATTGCTTTTGTGACTTCAACTCAGAATCTGCTGCTTATGTATAAAGCAGGAAAATGGTTTGTTTAGTTAGAGCTGACAAAAGCTTAAGCAAATGAATTGCCTTGGTCCCAACAAGGAATGAAAATGGGATTAAATTTCCTAGCACAGATTGTAAAGATGAAGTATTGTGTTGGAAATTACTTTATTTTTAACAGCAACCATTTCCAAATGTTTTGGGAGGAAGCAATGCCTAAACTAGTTTGTTTCCAGTCACATGGAAAGGAGAAAAATCTCACAGGGAGTTTCTGGGCTACTATGGGTGCTCAATGGTGGGTGGAAAGAGCTGACTGAGATAGGGTTTTGCCCTGTACAAGAGGCAAAAGCTCACTCTGTGTGTTTCCTTAGCTCTCTGTTGTTGAGCCAGCCCTTCTCCAAAAGCATTAGCACAGCACAAGGCCTTAAGGCATGAGGTATGGCTGTGGTGCTCCCATATAGCCCCAGGCTCTTGCAGATCCTGCCCCCAAAGTGGGCAGCAGAGCTGCACAGCCAGAGCCATGGCAGTGCCATATGGGAGTGCCAGCCAGGATTAGTCTCTCAAACACCTCCTCTCATTAAAGAAATCAGCTCAGAGTGGCTGCCTTGGAGAGGAGTCCCTGCAGATTGGAAGGGTATGTCCTTAAAGTAAAACCTTCGTGGCTGTTTTTCTTGCTCTTTGTTTCCATGTTCCTGAATTGTGTAGAGCTGTCAGAAGCATGAAAGAAACCTGTCTGCTGGATGTACTGTCAAAGATCACATGGTTCCTTTCTACCCACATAACTTCTGGGAAGTTTATGGAAACTTTAAAAAAAAAAAGGGAAGTGTGAAGTTCCTGTTTGAATGGCATTGTCAGGAAACTTTAGTGGAAGAGTTTCATATGGTTGTCAAGCCAAACATAAACCATCTCAATGCAATCTTGTAGGCAGTGCTGACAACATTGTTCCCCAGGCTGTGTTCACCTCCTGGTAAAGGTGTCTGGTGAAATTGGTCAGTCCCTGTTGCCATCTGCTTTCTGAAACCTCTTAAGAATGAGCAGGAAATGCTACCAGCTCTTGCTATGGCTCCTCTCTGACATGTCTTTGGACCCTTCCCTTTAGCTTGCTCCCACCCTTGAGGGAAGGAGCAGTAACGATTTCTAAAAACTCTCCCTCAGAGGGTTTGCTGGCAGTGAGGTTTTCTCCAGGTCTCCATCTAGGTTCTGGTCTTTTTTATTGTCGTGACTTTGTGAGAGTAGCACCACCTTTAGACAAACTCTGTAGATATAAAAGATGGCTCTTGACCTCCCGTTTCCTCCTGCGTGACTGACCTGTATCACCTGTGCCCCAAGAGGATGGGAAGGGTACCCTCCATCCATAAGGACAGTTCCACAGCATCCCTCTAGAGTGGTTTCTCTCCTGTAATGCCCCTGCTGGTGTTCAGTTATCATTTGTCTCAATATGCTCTTTAAAAACAGAGCTGAGTCCTGCTCCCATTAAGCATGGCTTTGGCAGAGCTCCCCCTGAAACGCCAATAGCTATGCCTGAGTGAGGATTACGGCACTTGGCCCAGGCTTCCCATGCTAGCAAAGAAAATCCCTCTTCCTTTAACAGAATATAGTGATTTCATAGAGTAAATCTGACTGCAGAGCATATGGTTTGCACCTTATTAATCAGTGGAGAAAAAGCACCTGTCATCTGAAGTTCGTTTCACAGTATGGGGGCTGACAAAAAATAAATAATAATAATGTGTTCATGCTGAGGGCTCTAATCCCACCATTTATTCTCCACCAGCAGACACCTTCTTCCTTTCACTTTTCTGCTAGTGCATATTTATTTGAAAAACAACAGGGGAGCTACTTGAGGTGCTTTTAAAATTCTTTTTCCTCTTATCTTGCATGTTTTTGAAATACAGTATACATTCTGTATTTTTTTCCAAGCTACATGTTTGTTGACCGTTAAGTGGAGTTGCAATCTTTTAATATCAGTTTAGGAAAAAGAAATTGGAATAATTGGTTTAGAATTTGATGCTGTGGCATCTGATTCTATTTTCTACTTGCAAGTACCAGTAAGTTGGTATCTGAGACTAAAGAGATGGGACCATTTGTCAGGAATTCCTCTTGGGTCCTTAAGAAAACACAGGCATAGTTTTTTCAGAAGAGAAATTAATTACTTCTGTAAGCATTAGTTAAATCATCCAAGATTTTAGGCAGCTTTCTCTTTCCCAGGTTAAATAGAAGACGGTTTCTGGAGAAGTAAAAGCTGAGTTAGCATTCACTTTTTAACTGGTAAATGTGAACTGTGACATCCCAGCAAATCTCTTAAAAACTCTGCAGAACCAAATGTTTCACCTGAGACAGAATTTGGCTGGTAAAGTGATACCACAATGTTGATTTTCATTATGTCAGAGAGAGTTTTGCTATCTAAGAAGCAATGTGTCCTAAAAGAGATTAAAAAAAAAGTCCCTCACATCTCCCAACTCCCTAGAAGTTTTAGTGGATTTGAATCCGGACATTTTTCTCCAAAATCAAACAAAAGGATGCATTTTATAGTTTGTACTGTTCTAAACCATACCACTGCAGTACAAACTAGTGAAATGCTGCAATAAGTAGGGGTTCTGATGGGCTGCCAGTGGCAACAGCCCTCTCGCTGGCTGGCCTAAACAAATCCTGGGACAGACAATTTGGGGGTATCAGAGGAGAGTGCAAGGAGTAGAAGGCCTCAAAAGTATATCCCTGAAGTGACTAAAATTTTAAGCAGTCCTTCCATGAGGAGATCTTCTGGAATAAGAAGAGCCCTCTGGACTCTTTCTCATCCTGGTCTTGGAAGCTGTTGCCCATGAGCGTGCTATTGAGCTTGCACAATGTTCTGTGTTCAAGGCACAGCCATCAAGATGGTTGCTGTAGCCCAGTATTGCACAGACCAGAACAGCCATTGCGGTGAACAGAAAAAGAGTGTGTTAAATTAGAGACCTAATGGGAGACTAGATTCGGATCTACTCGTAGAATATCAAAGCTTTAAGGAAACCTGACAGGATGCTTTTAAAATTCAGTAGATTGTCTGATAATATCTGGTACCAGTGAAACCTTAATTTGATGAGAATGCGAATCTCTTCTTAACAAATGAACCCCACTGACAGATATTCAAAAATGCCCCTTTCCTCCATTATTAGAAAGTCTCAGAGTATAAAGGTCCTTCCTTCTGTGAGGGTGAGTGGGTTGTGCCCAGAAAGCCCCAAAGAAATGTGCTCCTTCCTTGAGTTGCTGCAGGACAGATGAACAATGGGGGCCTTGTTCCCAAGGCAGGCTCATAGGTATGGCTTTAAAACTGGAGTTGGGGGAAAAGTTCAGACTTCCATAAAGTTCCCTAGTAGCTGACAGATGGAAACTTTCATTGTTTTTGGATGGGGTCTGGAAAGAGGGGTAATGTAGAGCTGCTTGGGGAGTGCATATGGGACTCAAGCATTTGCAGCATTTTGATTCCACAAGGCACAGTCAACTGCCTAAACAGCTTGAAGTTCAGTTTTAATTGTAAAGTGAATAGAAAAGTGTAATATGAACTCATGTTCCTGTAGAGATCTACAGGCAAAGTCTTAAATGAACTGCCAAATGTTGAGCTTCAGCTGAAAAGCTTTGGGGTCACAGGCTTTCCCATGACATCCACACAAAACCCTCGTTGCTGTTAGTCCTGGAGGAATGAAGGACATGAAGATGTAAGGATACCCCTGGCATTCTTAATCACAGATCATCTTAGCCTGAAATTTCTTGCTGTTTTAAGGTGCTTCCTATTGGTGTGAGAGCGGTGAACAGGTTCCTTTGACGAATTTTGCATTGCATTTCAATTGGGTGTGATTGGGCTGCCAGGTTGTCTGCAGGCCAGTGCTAGCACTGGGAGTAAGCAGGTCGTGGGAAGAGGACACCCAGGACTGACTTGTGTGGTCAGTGCTGGATTTGCAGTAGTTATGGCAGTTGAAGACTCCACTACACTGGATGATCTTCTGAATAAGTAAATATGGCAAAGCCACCTCGTTGCAAATCAGGTAATGGACATGGGCATCAGTCTTCTGGGGCTTAAGCTTGTGGTTTTTGACCAAGTTGACTTATCCATGGAGAATTTAGCCAAAAAAGCTAACAGGATGCTGGCCCTTCACATGGAACAAACCTGCTGGAGGTGTTTGTTTAAGTGTGAATCTACCCTTTTTTTAAATGAAAGCCTGTTTTGTACATCGTACTTCCTTTGCAATGATCCAATATGCACATACTTTTTTCCAAAAGACTGTTTGCACTTTATGAATATATTCCGTGAACCTTCAGGCAGGAAGAATGAACCTGTGCCTCTGTAGCAGTACATATATTGGCATGTAATTGCTCAGGAAAAATAAAATGGGATGCTGGAATGATTGGTCATATAATCAAATCAAGATTCCTGATGTCCTGCAATCACTTTCATGAGGGAAATGTGACTGGAGCAATGTGATTGTATTTCTGTTTGAATCCCCTCCACTTATTACCAAAGATATCCTGTTGTGCTTGTCTTGGGGTGTCAAAAAAAATCTTCTGTCCTTTGCTGTAGTTTTCCATTCAGAGTTTTCTGGGGGGCCACATCTGCAAGTCTGTCTGCTGTTTCAGCATGTTGGCCCCTTAGCTTTTTGTGACTGCTTTACCAGCATTATGGTATTCTGCAGATGCTATCAGAAATGTCACTTGCCTGTCCACAGTACTTTAAAAGAAATCACACACGTGGTTATTTTCATCTGAGTAGTTTCTAGGGACACCACAGGATTGTGTTAGGCAGCAGGATTAAAAAAATAGACACCTCCAGAATGTGTGTTTGCTCTATGCAAAATATAAGTGACTGGCCAAGAGAATCAAGAGTTTCACAGTGTCATTTGTCAGATGCCCCTTGAAAATTTGTTTAAAAAAAAAATCCTGAGGGGAATTAAGAGGAAGATGTGAGAAAAATCTTCTTGTGGACTAGACATTCCCACCTTTCTCCAGAGAAACTGCTGGTATCAAGCAGACTACAGATGAGTCAAACCAAAATGCAAATCTCTACTTCTCTGTTAAGTCTTTAAAGAAGCTCTGCCACTATGGGAGTATTATGGGAGGTGTTCAAATCAATCTGTGGCTTATTAGGTTAACTCAGAGGACACTGGTGACTGTGTGCACTGGCCTGGCCTGGGGAGGGGAGCAGAGAGACAGAGCTGGCAGCGGAAACCCTTTCTGTGCCCACATGGGCAACACGGTGCGCAGCTCTAAGTGTCAGAAGCACAGCACAGAAATTAAGATGGTTGCAGTTTCAATCACATAACTTCAGTGATGCCTAAAACTGTTCCTAAGAGTGGTCTGTGCTCCTGAGCTCAACTCTGATTTATTTTTATTTCCTTTACTTTTTCAGATGGGTATGCATTTTCTCAAGAAGAACACGGTGTTGTTTCCCAGTCGCAAGTTGTTCGATCCTACGATACAACCAAAAGGAGAACAGAAATAGAATAAATTATTCTTTACTCTATGGGTGGTGGGAATAATGGGATTTGAATCAATGCATCCACTGTTAACACATTCTCGACTACATTTGGCGGCAGCAGCCAAAACACCAGAGAACTCATTTCTGTGGCCTTAGCCAAGAAGTTTCTGTATTCTCCCTGCAAACCTTGAGTGCATATTGTGGGGGGAAATCATTGTTTGACTTCAGTCGCAAAGCTCTGCCTAAAGTTTTGTTTATGTTGTTATGAAGCATTTGACTGTGCTATGTGAGGTGTGAAATGAAAAACAGTGTTCTGCCACTATTTAAAACATCGGCATAAGGTTGTTCTGGGGGAAAAGTAGAAAATTTATGTTCCATGAGAAATCAGCCTTTGCTTAATTGGAACGGAGTACTGAGATTTCCTGTTTTGTTACACACAGAGCAAGTGCACATGACTGCATGCAGACTTTACTCCTTCTTGTATTCACTGGTTACTAATTTGGCTGAAATTTTCAACAGACCATTTGGCGTAAAATTTTTGATTGCAACACAGTTTGTAGCTAAAAATGCTTATTTGCCTTCTTATGACAGAATAACACAAGATAGTAATCAATTACTTAGAATATTTCTTGCCCTCTTACAGGATTTATTAGGGTCGTATCTTAGCTTTCTGAAACCCAACTAATAGCTTGCTCACACAGCCAGGATGTTGAAGTCAGAGCTTGGCAGGGCAGCTGTCTTGAGTGCATGGCATTGTTCACAAAGATGAACTCAACTAGGTGCCTCCTCATAACGCTTCATGATGTATTTGGATGTGCACTTCAAAGGTAGCCTGGCACTTCCCTCCATGAACCCATCCCCAGTTTAGTAGTACAACAAAACAGTGAGAATTTTTATTTAAAGATACCATCTTGTCAGATGTGTTGATAAGATGTACATCTGCGTAGGAGGCTGATGGTGTAACCCTAAAGAAACCTTCCCCTGGCCAGGTAAGAGAGGTTTGCAGAGGAGGGCAGGAAGGGATTACACACGTGCATGCACACACATGGACACACACAGAGCTGGCCGTTGTGAAGAGAAGACCTGCTGTTTGTTTGTTCAACCAAACCAGTCCCTCTTCTAGATGTGATCCATCAACAGGCTTCCCAAAACACTCAGACCCATGAGCCCTAGAAGGAATGCTGGCTCCATGGCCTTGCTGTGCCACTGGGACAGGCATGCTGCTGCATAGATTGGGATTTTGAAGGGAAAAAAAAAGGCAAAAAAAAGTGGGGCATAAGTTAAAGCTGAAAGAGCTCTTAGAAAGCTTATGCTGTCCTCCAGACAAGTTCTATTCATTTTAGTCGCCAAGCCACGTTTCTGAACAGTACAAAGTAAATACTGCTGTGTTTAAGCCAGGCTTTGTGGTTAATGTATATACTATGTCTGTATATTTAAAAAGTTGGCGTTGTTTTTTGCCCTATTGACCATCATCCAGAATTTTTTATTGATTTAAATATATCTGAAAGCAATTTAAATATGAATGTTTATGTTTAGCAAAGGAAAGAAAAGCTCCAGCCTGGCCTACTGGTTTAATCTTCCTTAAGGGCTGGAAGTAAATTCCAGTGCTCAAGTGCTGTAATTCAATTTCCAGTGCCACCTCAGAGGTTTGGAGTCCCCTTCTATTTTAGAAAAGGCAAATTTTGCTCCTGCAGCACCAGTCAGGATTGGTCTTGGATTAGGCTGATGGCACAGAGGGAAAAGTCATCACCTTCTTTTTGCAGTGCTAATGAGACAATTATGCAATAACGAAAATGTGCAAATAATTTTGCCATAGGCATGAATGTCAAGGGGCCAAATGTGGACATATGTTATTTCTGGGAGAAGATTTTTGTTTAAAGGTGCAAATACTAGTGCAGAGAATAAATAAGGGGGGAGTAAACCTGATCCCAGGAGTTTTTAAATCTTAGTGCTGATATAACCTGTTAAACACTTCCTTCTATTTAGAAACCAAATCTGTTTAGGAAATGTGTGGTGTAAGCCTCTCCTCAGAACCGCTAATTGTTTCTTCCTTTTGTAAAAACACAAGGAAAATTAACTTCCCACCAAGGCAAAATGAGATCAGCTTAGTACAAAGACTAAGCTATACACCAAACATTGGCATGTAAACAATTTGGAGGCTTTTCATGAGGCTGCAGAAAAAAAAAAAAAAAAAACTTTTCAAAGCCTTTGGATAATGAAGAATGGCAAGTAAATGTGTTAAGCAGAGAATGGAAGGGATCCTGGAGTTTTTTCTGTTCTTAACTTAGGGCAACAAAATTTTACAGAACATAATGAAAGATGCTTGGGAGCAGCAGCTGTCATCTGACGTGATTTATTTTATTAGTGCAGACTATGGGCTGTATCATTTTGACCTCCCTGTAAATTGAGGTCAGTGTGTGTCACAAACAAAAACCCTCCCTGGAGTGAATGGTGGCTCAGACCGAGGTACGTGTGTTGGTTGTCAGCTCAATGGGAATTGCACATGGGATTTGTCACAGGGCTATACAGTATGTGACACTGGGGCTAGTGGGTCAGACTTTATCATCACTGTATGGCCTTAATCTCTAGCTGAATTAATTCTGTAGAACCCACCCAGGTCAGGACCTGGCATTCTTCTTGTTATTTGGAGTCATTACAGGAATTAATGTATTGTAACGTGCCGTAGACTGGGTGGTGGAGTTGCTTGTCTTGATGAACAATGATGAGGTGTATTGGGTGCTGTGTTAGCAGAAGGAGAATGGCAGCTGCTCTGCATCAACAGAATTCCTTGTTCATTAGGGCAAATGCACAGAGCAGCAACAGCAGCCTTTGAAAGTGCTGTGTGAAAATGTTATCAACTAGACAGGGTACCGGAGCAGAAGGAATGGGGGATTTCTGCGTGACTGTCCAGACTTAACTACCGAGGGTTGATCAGAAAATGGCTTCCTGAGCATCTCTCTGCACTGACAAAAGAGAGATGGTTTTGGATATTCAGATGGAAGTGGTGATTTTCCTGAATTAGATTTTGCTCTGGTTGCTGCTTTTTGTAACACCACAATTGCAGCTTGCATAGAAGCTGCTGCTCCTTTAATGGTTGCCTAGTAGCAATTTAAAGCTGGCGAGCGGGAACCTGAGCTGCTCTGAGTGCTGCTGTTGACATTCTCTTTTCCTTGACAGGGCTTCAGGTCCTGCTGTAGGGAGCTACAATGGGAAGTCAGTAATAACTTGTCAAGGAGAAATGGCGAATAACCAATAAAAGTATCTGGGTCAAACTAAGCTGCTAATGTATCTAAAAATGTGTGTAGAGTTAACATGAACTATATGGGCTGTAAATTAAGATAACAGTCAAGCATTGCTAATCTGCAGTTCACTAGACTACACACCCCTTAGTGCATGCCAAAACTGTGCAGTCTCTTCCCCTGCCTCAGCCAGCAGCTCATAGCAGATGCTGCAGAGAAGTCTTCTGTTACCAAGATTACATTATTTTTTACAGCATGTACTGGAGTGTGTTTGCTAAGACACAGTCATAATAATAAAGTCATAAATAAAGCAGTGAAAGCTTTATTTATGTGAATATGTGAAATGTGGGGACATGGTCAGTGGCCACACAGGGTGCCACTTGGCCTTCTGTGGACAGTCCAAGAGCCCGAGAGGTGCACAATCCTTGCTCCGTCCCTGTCCTGCAGGCTTAGTTTGCCCTTTTGGTCTAGTCCACTAAGTCTTCTGTTTTCACAGTACCTCCAGTCATCAGCGAAGACTAGTGATAGTCTATTTACGTTCTCCCTTGGTTTTATAAATAATAATTTAATATTTAAATGCTCTGAGGAGTGTACTTCTCACAGCTCAGGTTTGAAGCAGAGCAGGCATTGAGTGGGTGCTTGGCCCTGAGAAGCACCTTGGGTTTGTCAGATTTCTCATTAGTGTTAAGCACTGAGGGTATTTTACCTTAGTTTTGAATCATCACACAATCAATGCCTTAAACTTTAATCGGGTTGCAGGAAAGCACTTTGTGTCCTATTGAGTCTAACAAGAATGGTGATGATATGAAATACCCAAGGGGTTGGAGATGAGAATTTGGCTATGTCTGTGCTATACCTGGTGTATCTGGGTAGCAGTCTACTTCTAAAACGTGGCACTGACCATGCATGTTCCTCAGCCTCCAGACAGTTGGACCCCTTCTGTCCTGTCAGGAAGGATTCTTGTCCTCACCTATTCCCAGTATCCTATAGACACCAAGAGAGGCTTCACTACCTTTCAGCATCTGTGACCAGAGCTGTGTGTCCAGAGAAGGATAGGTCAGTATAATAGGTGACAACAAAATAAATCCATATGGGTACCTTTTCCACATGTAGCGGTAAGATTAATGGAGGCTTTGAGCTTTGTTGGCAAATGAAAACCAGAAAGCGCCCTACACTGCTTGGCCACACAAGTGAATCCCAAAGGCGATCACTTCTTGATGACCTGCAGGAAACCTAGACATCCTGACTGAGTTTATCTGGCCAGGAATGTGCTTTTGGATGGGCTGTCTGGAGCGGCGAAGGGACTGGAAAACAAAATAGATCTGCCAAGACCACTGCTGCTGTTAGAGGTTAGTGAGGGGAGGGATTCCTCAGGCATCCGTGAAGAGCTGTGATAAAGCTGATTTCTCTGGTTCCTTCCTGTGACTCTGGGAAGGGACCAGAGCTGAGCTGAGAATTTGGGAAGCACTGTTATCTCCTGAAGCTGAGTATCTCTGGTACCACGCTGAGTCCTGGGCTTGGAATGAGTCCCTGACAGAAGCGTCCCCTGTTTAGCACACTACTTCAGCTCTAGCAGGTTGTTTCTTGGGTTATGAAGATTGCTAAATTGTTTACTGGTTCCTCTTTGCCTCATGGACTCACCAGAACTGAGCACTGGAATCATTTCAGTTCTGACTGACAGTACATCATGAAGAATTAGTGGGACTTCTGCTTAGATGTTGCTCGGGGCAGCTTCCTGTCCCTCAGGCCAGTGCAAGGGACTTGTTAATCTGAGGACCTGCATAGTCCTGGACCTGGACCTTGTGGTAGTGTATGAAGCCCAGGGATTGTTTCATTTGGATTCATGGCCTGCTGATTTGTGGTGTGGATGGAAGGTAAAGTGGCTGAGTATTGGTGTTTATCCAAAGCCTTCCTTTATACATGAAGAAGGTGAGATAAGTTCTCCTGAAGTGTGCCACAAGAGGTCTGTTCTCCTTCAGCATCTTTGTAGCTACTAAAGAGAAACAGAAGTTGGTAAGTGACAAATTCTGTGTGGGCAATCCCAGCTCTGGGCAATCACTCAGAAGTCTAATGATGAAGAAGAGTGTTAATGTATTGCCAAACTGTTACTATGCATAGCTGGAAGGTCAACCCCCCTGTAATTATGGAGCAATGAAGCCAAGGGAAAAAGCCAACATTAACAGAAAGACATGATTGTTTTAAATTCTAACTACCTTACTGGGTGGTTTTCCTGTGAAGATGTTCCAGATGTTGTCTTGGCATAAATTAATCAATTTCAAAACATCTGCAGGGTTTCTTAGAAAACATGGAGTTCACTAGACAGTGCATATGCTCTCCTCTGCCGTTCTGATTGATAGGTTGATTCAGAAAGGGAATGAGGGTACTTTCTGATCTTACCATCAAGAGTTCATAGACTGGAAAGTTGCTCAAAGTCGTTGTTCTATTTTTTTTTTTTTTTTTTTTTATTTAAAGGGCTCCAGTTATAAGGCAGCGAGGCAGCCAAGCCCTCTGGGACTGTGTACATGTGTGTGCTGGAAGAGTTGTCTGACTTGAAAACCTCCCCCTGTCCCTCCTCCTGCCCCCAAAGTGCAGCCCATTGCACTGGGAGGTCAAATATTCAGCGTCTTGAGTGACAGGATTTTTAACAGCATCCTTTTCATCAGCGAGCCAAGTCATGTGCCCGCTTGTCTGTCGTATCTGTACTCGAATTGCTTAAATATTGTTTCAGATGGGGACGTTTTAATCTGGATACGCAGAGAGGAGTGATGCTGTGGGGGGATGTTTAATTGGCTCCCAGCAGAGCAGCAGTGGTGTGTGGGTTTTTTCCTCTAGAAGTGTTACCATTTTCAGGTCCTATTAATGTCCTCTGGTAGTTTAAATACAGCATTGCATTACAGTGGAGTTTGTTTCCCTCCCAACCGAATACAAATGAAGGTCATTTACTTGTATTTTTAGAAGGTTCAGAAAACTTAGACAATTTGTAGCTTTGAACAACATTGTTGACTGTTGTATGTCTGCACAAAAATATTTCCAATAAACCTTTTATTAAAGCAATCCAGCGGACCGAGGCTTGTTTGTTTTATCCACCCCATAAGCTTTGCAGCAAGAGTTCAATGTTGAATACATTTGAGATTTAGCCTGCAAAGCTATTGAATGGATTATTTTTATTTTTTCATGGCTTTTTGGGTGTGTTTTAAGGGCATGCTTGTTAGAGCAAGGCTTGAGTTCCTTTAATAGATCTCAAATCAGGCCCCAAATGCAAGGCTAGTATGGCAAGATAAGAATGGAACTGATGAGCTGACAACAGGTACTGCTATTTGAATAGTGTCTTCAGGGGGAAAACTATATTTTTATATAAGCTAGATGGAGAGAGATTCTTCTACAAATGATACACTTGATCTCACCAAGGCTTCACCAAGATACAGCTTGGAAATCTTCCATCACAATTAAATCACGTAGACACAGCAGGGGAAAATTAAGCCCTAAAAACCCTCCCTTGCCTCCTTACTTGCAGCTGAATTTGCAAGAGGCTATTTTAACACTGGGCTTTCAGGCTCTTGAGCCTGAGGGGGAGCATGGTCTGATAGCACAGCGAGATGTGAAGTGAGGCAAGACCGTGGCAGACACTTTCCTCCAGAGCACAGGGACAGGCTCTCTCCTGCTTCTGCCCGCTCAGGAGCATCACAGCTCTCTGCTGACAGTGCTCGGCTGGCGTTGCCGAGCTCACTCCTGTTGCCAGACCTGGAGAAGTGACTCTGGAGCTCCCTGGCCTCAACCAAGAGTGGCAGCAGGAAGCACCACACAAAGGCTCTTGTGTCCCCAGCAACGCTGCATTCATACATGCCAGGGGACACTTGGCACCGACTCAGGAATGGGACTCAAGTTGTGGCTGAAGTTAAATTTGCAGAAAAGGTTGGTCTTACTTAATTTTCTATGACCATGGAGAACATGCAGTGTCAGATCCCTATAGAAAATGAAAGGTTATGAGCTTTAACAAAGAGATCCCTTTGTCCCAGTATTAATAGATGCTGGAATTAAGCAGAATTTATCAGGAACAAAATGAATATTTATATGTAGTTTGACTAAAATTTTTCCCTATAGGGTGCTATAACTTGAGGAATAGGATTTTTCTTAATAGATTGCTGACAGAACCAGTTTTAAAAGCATAGAGAGACTTCTTTACAACAAATTATTTCTGGATTTTTTTTTAATTATGGAACAGAAAGAAAGTGTAAACCAAATCTCCCCTTTTCTCTTAACAAGTCATTGCTTGAGCACATCTCAAAACATTTTTATCCCAAAAGCCAGACCAGTATCTGCTTTTCCTTTGTAGGGGAATCAAAAAAGAATGATGAACTCATGTATCCCTGTTTTGCTCCAGTAAATGCCTGCTTCTTCCCTGTGCCTCCATAGCTGCAGCCCAGCCCTCAAGCACATAGCAGCAGGAACTGTGCTGTTTGTAAAAGCTTCTCACACATCTGGCAATCAATTATGCCAAAGTAAAATTGATGATAAACTTAAATAAACCTTATTCAGTTAGTGGTGGGAGAATTGGATGCTCAGCCAACTGCTCCCTGCACTGTCATCTCTTGTACAGTGCACTAAAGGGAAAATGATTCTCAGAATTGTTAAACATAATGGATTGCTGCTTAAAACCCCTTATTAGATATATTAGTTGACTAATCACCTCAGAGACTTTCCCTCTAACAGTCTGACAGGCAAGGCTGTGAGAGAGCCTAGTGCTCATGTCCCAGAGCCAAATATTTGCCGGAGCAGCTGCTAAGTCTGTCGATGGCAGTCTTCAGTGCCTCATACCAGAACAAAGAAGAATCAAAGTCCCTAAACCTGTAGATTAATGCTCAAGTCTGAAATGGGAGCATTAAAAAATAAAAGTGTAACTGAGAAAGGTTCAGCTGAGGAATGTTAAGCAAGAAGATTTCAGAAACATAATCCCTTTTAGTGAGTACTGCTGTGGCAGCACTCGGTCACCAGCCCTCCCTCCAGCACAGCCCCATGTCTCTTTGAATTCCCTCAGCATCTGGGGTGGAGCAAGTCCTCAGAAAACTGGAAGGAGCAGGGAGTTTCCTCCTCAGAAGAAATACAGGACTGCAGAGAAATGAAGCTTTAAAAATCCCTGAAAGACACTGCTGGTTTTTGGTTGTCCACACTGAGCAAGGAGCTCAAGGGCAGATGGGGAGTGGGCTGTGTCCCAGGCAAGGGAATGGTGAACAATGCTGGTGAGACCTTGCTGCAGTGGCCATCCCTGGCCAGGACATTCACCATGAGGAAACTTGATGGGAGATAGCTCATGTTGCATTTTTCTTGTCGTTGCTCTGTAAGGACAGAGGGGTGATGGTCGAAGAGGTGGACATGGTTGCCCTCTGTATTCCCCTTGGTATTTGGTGCTGCCCCTGTGAGGGTGTCATGTCAGAGTGGTGGGGGCACTGAGCTTCCTTGGTCACACAAAGCGGCCCTCAAGTGAAGAAGCTGCAACCTTTCAGGGTAGATTGGCACTTAAATCTTGCAGTGGCGAGTCTGGGAGCCTCAGATCTCACAGCCACCTTGTCTGACGGCTCAGCTGGCACTGACCTACAGCCTCATCAAAAAAGTCCAGCACAGCTGTCAGTAAACCAAGCCTGCTTTGTTGGTCTTGTGAAGCTGTTGGTACTTGCTGGTATTTGGTACCAGGCAGCAGGAGCACCCCCAGTCCCTCAGGAGAAAAGGACTGGAGGAAAGGGACTGTGGGATGGGTTTGCATATTGTGCTGGTTTTGTAATCGTGCTGGTGCGTCTCACTCCTTCCTTTCTCCACACTGTGGGAGGAGCTGCCTGTAAGCTCCCTAATATATGCCTTAGTCCATAAAAATACAGTGTGATCCTAGTGCCAGCTCATTTGGAAGTGCCAGGTATCACAGCTTGAGCTGCCTACCGCTCTCATACCTGCTAACTAAATCCTGTGGAATGACTGCACATATTTGCCCATCCACAGTGAGGGTGGCACATCAGATTGTAAACTGAGAGCCTGATTCTGACTGCACAGCAGATCTACAGCAGCTGCTTTTGGTTTGCAGCAATGTAAATTGAGAATCATTTTTTCCCCCATAATGAGATATTTACAATCATGCATAGACTGTCTGATTGTGTGTGAAGTCAATAGGATTCTGTCTCTCAAAAGCAAATATTAAGGAAATTAGCAGATGCATAAGCCAGTATTTACCATTTGCATACTGAATCATAGCAGAGACTGCACAACACACTGACATCCTCGTCTTGCAACAAGTCAGAGCTGCCCCAGTTGCCAGCACCTGCAGCACCAGCAAGCTGGGAAGTTTGTGGCCCAGCTAAGCTGGGCTCTTCACCCAGCAACATCAATATGCATCAGATTTGAAAGCTCCTCCTAAATCTGATGGAGGGAAACCTAACTACACCATCCCTATACGAGTTCAAGGCCAGGCTGGATGGGACACTGAGCAACCTGGTCTAGTAGGAGGTGTCCTTCCTGCAAGGGGTTAGAACTAGACTATCTTTGAGGTCCCATCCAATCCAGCCAATTTTTTTATGATCCTGTGAAGCTGCTCAGTATCTTGGAAGGGAGATAAAGAAGTATTTTTATTTTATTGCTGCATTATTACTGTTTTCTGGCCTGATGCTCACTTGCCCTGGTTTAATAGCATTGATGTGATCCAAAGTAGTGCCTTCCTGCTTTATTGTTTTTAAGTTAACCTAGAAAGGCAAACCAGGGTGGGCCATACCCTGAGCTGGTTCAGCATTAAATATGAGGAAGGCTTGATGGAAAGCAACTTATCTGTTGAATTAAACATTTTTCAGCTTGATGCATCACCGTTTGCCTTGATTTTGCTGGAGGTTTTCTGAAGGACTGATAAGGGACAATTTACTTTAAGTATTATCACATTTAGGAGAAAGATGTTATTGCTATTCTTTCTTGAATGTTTGAGATCTCTTTTTGCTATTATAAGCAAATATTGCTATTTAATATATTATTAAATGGTGTCTCTGCAACAGCCTGTGATGGCAGACAAGACTTCAAGGTTTCAGGTGAGTTTTCTTTTATATTTCTTGATGTGTTATGGACAATGCAAATGGAAAGCAACATGTGTACTTGGTGAGCTGGGTGTGCCCACTGGGCCTTGCCCAGTGCAGAAGGTGACTGCTTTGTGTTGTTACCTGCATGGCTTCATCTCACCATAAAGAGTCACCAAAACTGATTAATATTAAAAACAAAGTCAACTGACTTTCTTTTGACAAAGACAGCGGCCAGTACAATGCTGGAGGCACTTGCAATCTGAGAGTTGTGACTCATGTTACACTCCAGAGAGTTTAGTCTCCCGTCTTCTAATGAAAATCAGGGAGTAAGGGGATACTTGGCCTCCTGCACACCTAGCAACTTTTCAGCCATGCCTAGTGGACTGTTTGCTGCCTTGCTCTCAGTATTTGGAAGATGTAATCTTTGACAAGCTGTGTCCAGGACTGGGTGCCCCCCAGGAGATGGGGGCACTGGCACACCCCAGGGCACTGAGATGAGACATCACCTGTGCCAACCTCACCTCCAGGGCTTGCTGCAGACAGGCCAGCACTACAGTGTTTGGTGCAGAGCAGCCACACCACAGTGTTGGCCCCCTGAGGCCTTCCCACTGGCGTCCACACTGGTATTTTGGCCCAGCACAATGCACATATCCCCATTGCTGAGGCACAGGAGGCTGTTACAGCACCAGTGACCGGTGTTATCTGGCCATTCAGGCTGCACAGAAATACTGTCACAAGGATTAAATGCTTTCCCTTTATGGGACAGGGGACACTCTGAGCCTCCAGGGTGGCCAGGGTCTCATGGAACTGGCTCCACTCAGTGTAGATGGGGAAGGGGAGAAGGGATGCACAGGCTTATGTCATTTGTTCAGTCCATTTGTTCAGTCCAAGTGATCCTGGGCAGGAAAATGTTTCAAACCCCACTGAGGACAGAGAAATACTACAAAGGGTCCTGCTGAGAAGCAGGAAACATGAGGAGGAAACAATAAAATGAGATTCAGCTTGGAAAAATAAAAGAGAATACATGTGGGGAATAATATTTAGTAATAACTTCAGTGGGAGGAAAAGAGTGGAAAAGCAGAAAATCTGGATGGAGAAGTAGAGCTCCAGCAAGACCAAAAGTGAGCAGCAAGTGAGGTATTTTGCAAGGGAGGTGCTGAGGTTCACATGCTGAGCTGAGACCCACTCCCTGGCTCGCTCCCCTTGGGCATCGTTGGCCACATGTGAGCACTGGCCCTGAACTGCACCAACCTCCACCGTCCCCTAATGACCATGGCACAGCTGGTGGCAGCTGTCCAGGGACCACACAAGCCCCTGCTGAGGGGCTCTGTCCCCATCTCAGAGGTGAGGCATTCCAGAGTGTTTCTCCACGTGTGTGCTGGGAGGGGATCCTGTCACTGGTGATGGTTCCTGCTGTTCTCTGCATGACTTAGTGGTTTGGGCATGGGATTGCCACCTCGGGGCACTTCTGTGCCCATGGGTCCCCTTGTGAGGACACCACCAGCCCGGTGGTGTGTGCTCAGGGCAAACCAGCACCAGCCCAGCCTGTGTGGGCTTTGCCAGCTTTTTTCCACCCTCACCACTGCTTGCTGTGCACACCAACTCCAGCATGGCACAACACAAAAACAACTGCCAAGGACAAAGAAACTCCACAGATAAAATACAAGAAAAAGCTTTAACACAAATTGTTGGCCTCCTCTGGTGCACAGTACTCATCACCTCAGCACATCTGCTCCACGCCATGGCTGACCCCCTCATTCCCTGCCAGCTTTCTGCTTCCAGCCATGCTACCTCACCTCCCCCAAACACCAGGAAGCTGTGGCATTTTGGAATATGCTCTGCAGAACCTGACCAAGGCGATGTTTTTCCCAGACTGTTCTTTCCTAATTTTTTGAGTCATAAACATGCAGATCCAACAATCACCAATTTCCTCTCGGTGCCCTTTTGGCTTCTCCAGCCACACCCCTGCCCACACAGTGTAACACCAGCATCACCAGCAGCAGGAGGGAGCAACACCAGGAAAGCAGAGTGGCCTTGTCCCAGAGTGAGCTACACCCCCTGACACAATGGGGCTTTGGTTTTGGTCTCACTTATGGAGTTTGCTCTAGCAAGAAGGGTTCCCCATGCAGAGGACAGTGGGAATGGCACAGCCACTTACTGAGTTATACACTCAAAATGCTCAGCTGGTAACTGTGAATCCAAATGAAACCAAAATCCTCAGAAAACGCTATTTGTTGCAGACCATTTGGCATTCTTTGAAAAGAGGGAGCTTGATTAGTCCACAGGCTCTGGCCCATCGTGCTCCCACCACTGCTCCCCAGCCACCTGAGAGGTCAGGGATCCCCATCTCAGCTGATGCTCTGATGCCATCTCCCTGCTCCGCATCTCTCCGAACACATCCCCTCAGAACACACCCCACTGGAGCATGCTGTTCAGCCCTGAAAGTTGTTGGGTTTACTGTTATTCTTTAAAAACACAGCAAAAAATTTCAAACTTTTGGTTTTGCCAGTCTGGAGAGGTGGGCTGGTCAGATGTTCTTTTGAAAGAAAGCAAAGCATTAACTGAAAAAATAAAAAGCCTATGACAAAGCAAACAAAACGACAGTCACACCATAAAGTATTTATTAAGAATCAAAGGGGGCGTTTTTCGTCAGTTGTAAGAAACACTTTAAAGCAAGTGCTCTTTCAGAGATTTAAAAGCTATATCAAATGGTAACATTTGTTTTACATTATTGTACATGACAAAAAAACACCACATCTCACAAAATTCTTTTTATTAGAACTCGGGTTTCTCTGCCTTCAGTTGTAAATTAATTTCTACAGACTTAAATTTAACTTATTCTTTTTTTCTTTTTTTTTTTTTTTTTTTTTTTTAACAAGTAAACAATATACAAAGATTCACCTGAATTTTGTAGGTCAGAGGAAGTGTCCTTGCCACGGGCCTGTGCGAGGCAGGCAGTGGTGGGGGAGCTGACTTGGTCACAGCTGGGCATGGTCAGGACCACAGGAGGAGCTGCTTGGCTGGCCACACAGCCTTGGACAGGGCTCACCCAGGGCCAAGCACCTCCTGCTCCTGGGGAAGCACAGGCAGCTGCCCCTGTGCCTGATGCCAGCTTAGTGTGACCCTGCTGCAAGCGTGGGCAGGGAGAAACCTACACCCCCAGAGACCAGAGAGCGCAGGGGGTCCTTCAGAAGCCTGGCAGCACCCAGCTCTGGAGCACCCACTGCCCTGAAGATCCCCAAGCACCGAGTTGTGCAGCATCCGACACCTCCAGCAGCCGGGCACTGCCTTCCCAAAGACACCCAGCCTGGCGGGAGAGGAAGCCAGGTCTCACAAACCAATCTTTCTGTCCAGCTCCTGCACACTGACTGGGTGATCGTAGCCAGGAACAACAGATCTGGGATAAATTACCCATTCATTTCCCCGTGTCAGTGGCCAAACCGTGGCCGTCTGCTGCAGACTGCCTGTGTGTGGCATGTTTATGAGTAAACCACTGGGTTTGGCAATGCGTCTGCACCTTCTGTGTCATTTACAAACAGACATACAAAACATAGCATCACAGTTATTGCTACATATTGATCAGACAATAAGAAACCTTTTGTCATCACTGGTCTGGTTACAGTAATTGCTTGGGTTTTGCACAGGGCCTCAAGTCTTCCGTTGCACTGTTTTGGCTGAAAAGCAAACGGATGGAAATGCAGAGGCTACATTTTTTAAGAGACAAAACCAGCCTTAGTTTGCTGCATTTGGGGTGATATAATTAGAATGATCTGATTGTTTGTTGCCTCTTCAATCTGGAGAGACATTTTCCCCAGATGAAGCAAAGCATGACAGAGCCAACAGCTCCAGTGTAAAGTGTCCCTCCTGTCTGCATCTCGCCACCTCCATGACGCCTGTGATACCACAAGCACCTTTGTCCTTTGGTCTTTTTCCTTATTTTTAAATACAGCTATGCCTCCCTAGTCCCCTGCCACAAGGATAAAGAAGAAAAGAGGATGGATTTCAAACCTCCACCAACCCATTCACATCCCAGCTGGGTTCTGGGTAACACTCTCCCACTCCCACGGAGTAGGGCAGGGGACTCAGAATGGACTCGCAGGGGACAAGTTAAAGTCCATTTTCCTACAGGCAGACTCCAATGAAAGCAGGCTTTGGGGCTGAGATCTTTGTATTCACACGGGCATTCACATGGACTTCCTGTTTCATGGGAAGTGAGGTTAAATCAGATGTGTTTGGAATCACAGTCTGACCTTTCTCTGCCAAGGCAGGTTCAGTTCACACTGGCAGCTGTACCAAAGCTTTGCTGAGCGTCACAAAGAGCAAGCACCTCAGACCCTGCTTTTAGTAAAATGTTCACAAAGATAGTCTCTGCAAACCATTACTGGGTCCTGATCTTGAGACAAAACCAAATCAAGAAGAGTTTCAAGTGCACTGGAAAGAAGAGCAAAATAATTCACTCTTCTAATTCCTACAAAATACAAAGAAAACTGGTCTTTGCAAGACCAAGCCTCTGGTGGCATTTCACCCCAAAGATGGTGTAAGAAGCCATGGGGGCTGGTACCAGCTCCCGGCACACAAGGATTGCACTGCTGGGCTCTCAGTTGTGATTGTCTGTAAAGCAATAGGAAATGTCATTATGGACCTGGGAGCGGAGAGGTTCCTGAAGTGCTGCGGTCTTGTACAGTGTATCAAAACTCTTTCTAGAATTAATTAGGCAAATACTTGTGACCATGTCATACCTGAAGGGCACTTAACAGCTCTGACATTTATCTCATGAGTACAGTGATCTGAAATACATATGCATTTCCAGCGTAATCCTTTGCCGCCGTAAATCACGCGCTGGAATGAGAACGTATCTGGCAACGTTAATTCCGAGATATCATCCTTACAGTTCCTGGCAACAGACCCCGATGAAAATAAATGGTTTATAAACACTGTCTGACATGCATGAGCCTTTCAAAATTATTTACAAGTGGTATTCTGGGAGCTTTGTTCCAAGAAAGTATTTCTCCTCTGTTCAGTTCAGATATTAAAACTGGCTGGGTGGGGATGGGAAGGCGTCAGCGCTACACAGTCACAGCCGGGTACATCTTCTGCTCGCTGTTGGTGTGTGGGTAGGGTGACTGGATCTGCCTGTAGCCGCTCTGCAGGCCGTCCAGGAAGGGGGGCACTGGGGTCAGCGGCATCGAGTCGTGCTGCACGACGTAGCCCATGTACTGCGGGTGCAGGTACTGGCCCTGGTGCGGCACGATCTGCGTGGCCTGCTGGCAGTTCAGCACCGAGAAGTTTGTGGGCATGTTGACATAGACATTATTCATGGTCCCTTCTGGCAAGCAGCAGTTGGTCTGGGACCTCGTCGGTGCAGCTCTGGCCCCCGAGTTGGCACTGGAGCTGGAGCTGGCAGCCGTACTTGACTGGCGGGAGGAGGAGCCCCGGGAGGTGCTGGCACTTGGGATCATGGGGATCGTCTCCATCAGGCAGGTGCCCGCAGGGGCCCGACTCTGCTGGGGCTCCTGCTTGGGTCGCAGGCATCTGCAGCAGCAAGCTGCCACCAGTGACCCCAGGATGATGAAGGCAACAAACACAGATCCCACGATAAGGAACGGCACGTAGATGGGCACTGCAACAGCAAGGAAAACATTGTCACTGGGGGCCAAGGACAAACCTTAGCAGCTCCAGCAGAAGTCATCCCCTCATCCAAGCAGAGCCCACCTCCTCCCAGCACAGGTCAATACAAGCAGAGCATTTTATACCAGAAAGATGAAAAGGGCTGCTAAATCAAATGATTTAAATTTCCCTCCTGCTGATGGTGGTCTGGTTCACAGTAACCACTGTTCCACATTTCGTCAAATTGTGTCTCCTATATGCCCTACTAGAACAATCAGGCAAGATACAACTGGGTTCGAACAGTGCCTTAGGGAGATACTTTGTCAGGATCCTTGCTGAGGGCTCAGGATCTCAGTGGTAATCAAACCCTGGTGCCACATGACATCGTTCTCCCTCGCCAGCCCATTCTGGCTGTTGTCAGCCCACTGGGGCAAGGTGACAGCCAGGCAGGGACAAGACAGAAGTTCCAGGAGCTCTGACACCCCACAGCCCTGGGGATGAGTGTCCACCTGTTCTGCACATTAGCCCAGGGTTTAGGGAGAAACCACAGAACAGGCGGTGAAGACAGCACCATGCTCCAAAAGGGCAGCACTCCTCCTTGTGAGGCCTAACGAAGGGACATCAGGGCAGGAGGACTGAGGGTGGGCAAAGAGTGGAAGCAGGAAGATGATGCTCATTAGTGGCATGAGGAGCCACCAAGGATGGTAAACACCATCCTTGGAAGAATCTGAGCTACACATACAGATTTCACAGAATACACTTGAGTTAGAAAGGACCCACAAGAATCATCGAGTCCAATTCTTACAAGAATGGCCCATACAGGGATCAGACCCACAATGGCGTTACAAGTGCCATGCTCTATCCGACTGAGCTAATTCATTCTGCAGTCCCAGGGAAAAAGCTTTTTTCTCTGCCTCAGTAAGTAATCTGCATGGATATATCCATGAATAACAAAGGGAAGGTGTCTCCCTTCATTGCTTGTGAATGCTCCCAGCAACATGCCTGGAGTTCATAATTTCTACCAAAACCTCGCAGCTCCGAGACACAGGCAGGGCTACGGATCCTTGCTTGACCCTGTCTGACCCTGCTAAGGCAGCCACTGCTAATGACCTGCAAGTTAATCAGTGCCAGCACAGGGCAATGGCTCCCAAACCTGCAAAGCAATAAATTTTTAATTAAAAAAAAAAAAAAAAAGTTAAAAAAATGCATTGTTCTCAGAACTGCAAAACTATCTGTCTGCTCAAATCAGAATACTTCCTGGCACAGCTGATTACATGAAGCAAGTTATAGCCAAAAGGCCACTTTTCTTCCATCACTTTAGTGGCCTTTAAAACTTTAGTTTTAAACAAAAGGCTGTAAAACATCATCTCCACTTCAACGCTTGGCGCTCACAGCAGCTCTTGAGCAGGTGCACACACTTGCTCTACACTGTTAATGTGCAAGTTTTCCAGGAGTAAATCTATCCTAATTATAACATCACTTCAGGCTACTTCTCCCACACTTAGCATGTGTGGAAGGCAGCAAGGGTGCTGGGGAGCCACCGGGGCTTTTTTAAACAGCAGTAGAAAGACTTGAGTTTATCTTTGAAACTCAATCTTGTAAAACCAGTCCTAAGTGGGGATATCAGAGCTGAAAGAACATACACAATTACAGTGGGGACCAGCCAGAGTCCTTTTGAAATATCGTGTTACTTTTTCTGATCTGCTCATATGGGTTGTCTCATTTTTCCTTGCCTTTTCAACGGGGAGCTCAACCATGGCTGAGGAGCGCGTTCAAAGTGGCGGCAAAGCTGTGCCAGGCCGAGACGGCTGGCCCGGGACTCAGGGGAGTGGTGTCACCTGCTCTGACAGAGACGTGGCTGGGATTTCCAGCAGTAAGGACGGGAAAGAAAGGCCTTCAGCGTGGGCACTCCTCCCCGTGCAAGAGCGGCCGCCGGCCCCGGCCAGCGCCGACTCCATCCGTCCAGCCCCACGACTCGACGGAGGGGGAAACCGGCGGCATGGGGGAAGGGGCGGGCAAGAGGATCGCCGCAAATCCGCGACGGCCCCCGGGGAGCCGCCGAGTCGGAGACACGCCCGGAGCCATCCTCGCCTGGCGGGGCCGCCTCACCTGCCGCGCCGTCGGGGCCGTCCTTGCCGGGGCGGCCCGGCTCGCCGCCGCCCTGCCGCCGGTCGTTGTCGCAGGCGCCCTGGTCCAGGCGCGCCTCGGCGCTGGAGCAGCAGTACCGGAGGGCGCAGCTGCCGCAGCAGATGGTGGCATCGCCGCCGTCGAAGCGCTCGGGGCACTGGAAGCCGTCCCGCCAGCCGCCCTGCCCGTCCAGCCAGCCGTGGCAGTACTCGCCGCTGGCCGCGGCCCCCGCCAGCAGCAGCCAGCCCAGCGCCGCCAGCAGCAGCCAGCCCCGCATGGCGCCGCCGGGGGGGCGGCCGCTCCGTCAGGGCCCCCCCGCGCCGGGGCAGCGCCGCCCGGCCCCCCGGGGCAGGCAGCCGCCGCGCTGCGGGGACTCTGGCCGCGGGTCCCGCCGCCGCCACCGCCGCATGCCCGGGGCCGGCCCGCGGGGTGCGGAGTCGCCGCCCGGGGCGCACCGGCGGAGCGGGGGCGCCGCTACTCCGCGCTCGCTCCCCGCCACCTCGCCGCGCCCTCCTCCGCGCCCATGGGCGAGGGACGGCGGGAGCCCGCGATCGTCCCACGGACGGAGCGGGTCGGGCGCGCCGAGCCCGCGCCGCGATGCTCCCGGTGCGCCCCGTCCGGAGCCGCTCCCGCCCCGCCGCTCGGCGCGGCGGGCGCCGCGCCCGCACTTAAAGGCGGCGGGGGGGGGGGCGACCCGGCGCGCATGCGCCCGCCGCGCCCCGCCCGACGGGGCGGTCCCATGGCGCGGTCGGGGGTCGCGGCGCTGCCTGGAGGCGCGGGGGGCGCGGGTGTGCCCGGCGGCTTTCCCGGCACCGCCGCCCAAACCAGCCTGTCGCCGAGTATTTGCCTCACGACTTCTTAAAAGTCAGTGGCAGCCGGAGGCCGGGCACAAGAATGTACCTTCAGCTGCTGAAGTGTCAAGATAAGTCTATGCAGTTTCTCGTTCCCTGTGAGACAGCTGTCGTGACACCGACCACAACTCTGACTTACAATGCATTGCATCAAGAATATTTATTTTAATAAAAACGCACAAACAGGGGAGCTCTGATGGGTGGCACTGGTTTTAAATTCCGCTGTAATGGTATTTCACTGGGAGGAAGGTGACTGCAAAGTGTTGCGTATTTCTTTCATTCATTCAAGCTTTTCTTCTTCAATTTAGTTATTGTCCTTCTCCCTTCATCTTTATCCCCTCTTTTGTTCTCTTTTCAGCCAGTCTTTGACAGCTCCGGGTTTTCACTGAACTGCTGGTGTGGAGCACCAGGTTCTGGTCAAATTAAGGACGAGGTAAATGCATTCTGCTCCCTCAGCTTCGCTGCTGCTCCCAGTGAGTTCTTTCCCAGCCGCGGCCCTTCTGCAACTCAGCCCACGGCCGGAGCTGTGCCGCTGCAAGGGCAGGGTGCAGAGGTGGTTCGCACACACCTCATGCCTTACCTACCTCAGAGAGGATTAGTAACCCGGAGCAGCTAACCTTTGGAAAAGTTTGCACTTAGCAAGAGGGAAATGAGGCTGCAGCGCGACAGGTTTTACATCACCCAATCGTCCAGCTGGGTGAACCAAAAGAAACTGGCAGTGATTCAACTGATGGGATTTCAGATTCTCCATCTCAAAACCTGAATAGCAGCTGCCCAGAGCTGTCAGCTCCAGCATGAGAAGCCCACCACAGACAGTCCTGGCCAGTGACAGATTTTGTACATTCAGCCCATGTCCCCCACTGCACCCAATGCTCAAGACACCCCCATTGACGATGGGGTATGCCTGGGGAAGGAATTAGAACCATGACCTCCCACCAGTGACCTGTCTTTGAATATCTGGCAGCCACAAGTGACAGCACAGCAGCTGTTAAATGCCTACATTCACAAAGGTCTTACTACGAGATAATTTTCCTTAAACCTGGGTTAGACGCACACTTTCATAATAAGAAAAGCAGCTTCTTGATTCTTTTATACGTGGCAAGCAAAATACTTTCCCAGCCCTATCCTTTGAGTTGATGGTTCACTGATACTCAGTAAGGTGGTTCTGTTTCAATAGCAAAACCAGACTATGAGAAGAGAGATTAAAAGCAGACTATTTGATCTAATCTGTACTCCAAGTTATGAGTGTTGATCATAACAAAATACCAGCACCAGATCCCCTGCAGAGATTATCTGTAAAAGGTACTTTATACATTCAAGCTCAGGATTTGTCTCAACTTGCCTGGATAACAGCAGAGATAATAGTGTACCTCATTATGCTTTTGTGAAACTTAAAACATTTGGCACTTTGCAAAATGCTTTAGATCCTATTTAGCAATAGACTAATTAGTGGAGTTTGGGGTGGGTTTTTTTCACTGTCTTTACAAGCTGATCAGGTAATATCCCTATGATTTAAATTTAACAGCACACAAAAATCCAGAACCAAAATACATGGAAACACATAAATAGAGCAACAGTCTTTTCAACTCTGCAACTTTTTCACCCACTTTCCTGTGTCAAGCAATCTCATTATATTAGTTCAATCTATTTCAACATAAACCCATCCCAGATTTTGTAGGACACCAAACACATCACATCCCATCAAACTCAGTATAGTGCAGCTTTTAGATATAATTGAAATAACATATAGATGGTGGAGTGGGAAAAGGTTTTTAAAGCCTACATGTATTCAGTAATGATCACATAGTCTACAAATCTCTATTATCTGCTTAAACTTTCATTTCTTTTTTTTTCTATAAGTCTCTGAATTTGTACTACTACTACCAGGTATAGTTTTCTGATGACTTAGGGTCAGTAGAAATGTTCTTTGCCATTTTCCAGCCAAATGCATGGTCTCAGGAAAGCAAATACAATGTTTTATTTTGGGAAGTTGAAGAACTCACCTGTTGTTCTGCTAGTCCTGAAAAATTGTTTCTCTTAGAGCAGGGAAAATAAGAGTTAAAAGCACTTATGCTGGTCGTCTGAAACAGGTGAAGTGCATTTTCCACATAATTTTTAACACTCTGAGCTGCAAACTGCCTGTGCAGCAGTGTAGGGGCAGAGTCCATCTACAGCACATTACAGCATGTATAGGACCCAACCTCCAGCTGTGGCACCCCTGTATGCCTGGGCACAGAGCTGTGGCACAGCTGCTGTGCCACTGCCCAACCTGCATGCTGATCCTTGAAGGCAGAGCTACTGTGGGATAATGGCCACCATATGTTTAAGTGGCTCTCTAAGACTGGTATCTTCTTACCTTGTAAGTTCATTCAGTCACCATATTGACACCATTGACACCATATTACACCTTATTGTAACAAGGGCACTTCTGCTGTTCTTCTATTACAATCTCTCTCCAAATGGAAAGTTTTCAAAAGTATTTCTGTGCTTTCTGAGCATGGTGCTTTGCTTTCCTAGGGCTGGCATGCCTCATGTGCTAAAGGGCTTCTCAAATACAACAGCTCCTACTTAAAAAAAACAAAACAAAACAAAACAAAAAAAAAACCCAACAGAAATAAGAAAGGCATGAAAAGAGAGATCATTTGAAAGCACATCTCTCATTCTGAACAGCTCCCAGTTCAAGAGAGGGAAAAATGAGGACACCTCACCTTGTGTCTGAGCTACTGAGCCATTCACAGCAACAAACATTTGTCAATCAAACATTTGTTGGGGCTGGCTGTGCCAACACACACTGGACAGGAAGGAAAGAAGAGAAAGGACAAATTGGTGGAAACCATAACAAAAAGTAAGTAACAACAGTCGCTATCCTCCCCTTTGAGTGTCTATTCTACAAATTCTCCAAGATAACACAGGAGCACAGACCTCTGACCTTATTCTGTATCTCTGCCTGTTTTGATTGGAGTCTCTCCTACGGCCAGGAAGAGGAAAACCCTGTGACATGACTCTCCAAGCTGCTGTGAGCTCCTGTGGGTGCATAAGTGGCTCTCACTGTTAGGGATGTTTTGTTTTCCCTATCGTAATTGCAACCCATGCTGTTGTAGCTTGTCACATTCCCTTGATGTTAAGAGAGAACATAAAACTGGCAACAACTCCTATTCTCTTTTCTTTTTGACCCATCGGTGTTAAGTTTAGATGGGAGATGGATACTGTCTTTTCCCCTTTGGAATTTCCAGTTTGATTCTTGATAGCCTTGTCACTTGGGCACAAGTGAGATTACCTGCTTTCCATTGCCCAGCCCTGTATGCCAAACAGGCATATATGTACTTTCTCATTTTATTTAGCTCACATACCTACTGTTACGTCATTACTGTCAAATAGTTTTGCAACCTTATCAGGAATCTTGAAAATCTGAATTCTGGAATTACTTTGGCTCTACCGTTATGTCCACAACATTGCAAATCAGAATTGTAAATTAAACATAGCCTGAAGTTTTCAGCTAGAACTCATCATCATGGTACTATTGGTTAGATGACCTGGCATGTAAAAGTCAGCCCATGCTTACCACAAGAGATGGATTTTACTGATTTTTGTACACTTCAACAGCAGAGATTCCTCTTCCTGGCAGCACAAAATAAAGGAATTCATTCTGATCATGGAGGGGATTAGTTAGCTTAAAACTAGCTTAAACTAAACAGTTTGTTTTATTGCTTGTAGGTTTTTTAACTTAGAACCAAATCACCTTGGAGTTGAAATCCCAGCATTTTGTCCATTTATCCCAGCGAAGTCACTTCTCAGGCAAACTGTATTTCCCACTGCTAAAGCAATGAACTGCTGCCCCCATGTGAAGTTAGTGAGAAGAGTAGCATTACTGAAACTGCACTGTGGAGTTTGTATGGAGAACTGTTGAATTTGAGATTGCAATTCATACTGACAGGTTATACCAACACGATTTCCCAGGTGAGGATAGATACCAGAATATGAGCTTACCTTAGTATCCTTTTTCCCTTTTCTTCCCACCCTGGTTATTAGGTACCTTTTATAGTAGTGTACCTGCAAGTATAATTTAAACACCATCAGTACATTTAAGGGTGGAAATGGCCACTCCAATTGTGGTATTGGTTGCATAAGCTGCACCGGGTTTTATTTCTGCTTAGGGAACATATTTAATATCTACATTTTTAAATACACATGTACTCATAGCAAAAGGCTTTCTTTTATTGGCTCTCATTTCCTGGAGAATAATTAGATCAAGATGACCCAAGGGGGAAAAAAAAAATCCGGTCACAGAATGAGGCAAAGGACTGTAAAAATAGCTTTGAATGAAGGGATATGAAGTTAGCACACTCCTTAGGGGCTGGGCTGTGAATGTGCAGTGGCTGCACCGGCACCGAGCACATCAGGAGGCACAGCTCAGCTCCTGCTGTGAGCGCTCGCTCTGAGCACACGCCGCAGTGACTGCAGGAATCTGTGCTGGCACCACCTTATCACAGCCAGCACAGACACCTTCCGTATCGCCCGTCTGGCTCCAAAATGCACCGCTGTCCTGATAACGGGGCTGGGGGATGCAGCTGAAGAGAGGCGAGCGGGTAACAGTATCTCCGAGTGCTGGGGTACGTTGCCCTACAATTCACGAGTTTTGGAGGAGGCTGTCAATCAGAACACATCCCCCAGTTTCAACACAGCCCAGTCGGAGAAGAGCTTTAGGGAGCTTGTTAGCGTTGTCCAACTACTCAGACAGCCTTGATTAATACAAATGTGAGGCTCTTCTCCCTCGAGTCTTAGTACATTGATTTTTGGAGCTTCCACTTGCTGCAGACACAACAGATTGCTGTACAATATATAAAAGCCTGGATACAAAGTTGATGTGCACAGCTTCAAATTGAAAGGGATGCTGTTTCCTAATTGATTTATTACTTCTGCTCCAACCAACCACTCCAGCCACTAGCAAGGAAAAGAAAGAATTTTAGTCTATTTTTTTCCACTCCTCAGACAAAAAAACAGAGGAAGAATTACTTGTGGACTAAATCCATCATCCCACTGTCTGCCCTCACAGCAAGGCTGGCCCGTTTGACAAGGCATCATTATTAAAAAATTATTTAAACGAAAAAAAGAAAACCCCAGGAAAGTACAGGAATTTTCCACATTCACACTTCAGTTGATGTCACGCAGAGTACAAAGCATGAGCATTTTATCAAATGCAGGAAGAGAAAATGAAGGATATTTAAACCCAGAAATTTACTGGTTTTCACCTCCTAATGCCATCGTGCAAGACAAGGATTTTGACATGATATATAGGAAGTAGCATCACCATGCAGCTGTTGCCTTTTACTGCACGTTTTGCCTGAGCAGTGAAATCAGTTCCAGCAAGAAAAAAGCTCTTCTTCTCATAGTACATCTCAACACGACTAAGTACAGCTAAATTTGCAGTCTGGGGGTTTATATAGGGATTATTACTACAGACAGGCAAGAAGCAGAAACTCGTGGAAAAATTAATATTTATGCGAATATTTTCTAGATCAGGACATTTCTTATACTGCTTAGAAAACAAGTAAAGAAGACTGTATTTGCTTGACTCATTTCGATTTTACTTGGCAGTTACCTAGCCTGGCAAAGAGGCTTTGGAATTTTGCCCCTCCCTCCACTTCCCAGGGCTAATTTAAAATGATACATCCAGCACTTTGCAGCAGAGTTTGTTTTTCTTTATGTTACTATTTCTGTCACTGGTGGACTGGTATCACCATCCATCTCTCTGAGACCAGGATCTTACCCTCATATTCCTTCTGCTCCTATATTTTCCAACAGCTCCAAAGCCTGGCAAACCCTGATGCCACCCCAACATGGATATCACCATGACAGAGCAACAAGCATCAGCTGCTGCAGCACTAGAAAAAAGTCATGGGGAGAGGTGATGATGAAAGTGACAATTCTCAAATGTAAAATGACAAATTACTCAGAAAAGCATTTCTAGCTAAATATTTTTACTAATAAAGTATAAATTGAAGCTAATACAGCTTTGTATTAGACCTGCATCTCCACCACAGAAGTTAAATTTTGACAAGCTGGCACAGTCTTTCTGCAATTCCAGCCTCTTTTTCACGTCCCCAATACAAGTGGGAAGTTGCTATTGGCACTGACAGCATCATCATACCTGAAGCCAATATAAGCAATGTTAAAAGCCTTCCCTCTTTGGTCTCAGAGCAGTGCTCACCATCAGCTTATCAACCATGAGATCAGATAAGAGCTTTGCTCTCTGGTCTATACCACATAAGTTTAATTATCAGCCAAAGGTCTCCACGTCCCTGGGAATAAGGCTTGCTTCTGGTTTGGCTGCTGGAGTTATGTGAAAATCTGCCTTCTCCTTAGTCAGCAGCTAAATAAAATGTGATAAAAGACAATTCCTATTTGAGACTGATATAATGTGCATTGCAAAGACTCGTTTCCATGGCATTAAGGCTGGCACCTTCCTTCACTATTACTTCTGTCCATTCACTTTGTCTGACCCAGTGCTGAATTAGAACCCATGCAGCTGTTAGAGATGGCAACACTCAGGAGAGCTGTGCCACACACAGCTGCACCGAACAAAGGCAGCACAGTGGTAAGATACAGGTATGCTCACCATCACTTCTCCACACATTGTCATAAAACAAGTGGTCTCCACTTGAGATGTGAGATGGAGAGATGTCCCCACACTTTTAAGGACTAACTCCTTGCTGCCATAGCTTCCATTTAGCATTTGGGCCCACTCATTCCAAACTTCCTTTTGAAAGATGGACCTTTTTTCCAGTAAGGACACCTTTATCACATCTATCCTACCCTGTGCCCAGACAGAACCACAGTGAAAGTGTTTATGCTCAAAGGTTAGATTCCCTTTATGCGTATGTTAATAAAGAAATAAGGGTAGCCCAAACAGCCAAAGAATGCTAACACTGTTAACAGGATGAGAAGGTTTGGGTGTTTTTTCGCTTTAGGGTAGCTTCTACTTAGGTACTTAACCATGGAGTTAATAGACTACCCAACACTATACAGCCCATACTTTTTCCCCCAAGGTTTCACTCAATTTGAAGTCTACTCAATCTGCCTGTCACCCTTTTTTTTTTCCCTATGAGAATTTATCCCCTTCTCCTCTTAATAAGAGTATATGGTATTTTTCAAATTTCATATAATGAAGTTTGATTTTGAATCCTTGACTTTGAATAATCATCAAGTGTGTGTCTCCCTTTTTAGTACAGCACAGTGACTGATCAAAACCTCATCCTCCTAGCTTTCTTTTGTGGCCAGGATAATCATCACCCCAGAAGCATATCTTGTTACCACAAAGTGCCATATTAAATGCAAAGAGCCAGCAATGGATTTTTTGCCCATGAGCTATATGCCAGTTTATAATCAGAGCTTTATTTTGGAAGCAAATAAATGACTTTTTAATAAACTGCTGTTCTGCTGGTACCCAAGGATGTGCCATACAGTGACCCCTGCATTAAGGAGAAAAGAAAAAAAAAGAAATCCATCAGTCTGGGAAACATTAATTGAACAAACAAATATCTTCTGCCTCTTCTATAGACCTATTTAGGACAGGAGTATGTGTTCCATGTTTTCCATACAACTGTTCAGCAGAAATGACCCAATACCCTGGTGGGGGTTGATCTGTACTCAAACAAAAGTAAAATCAAACCAGAAGCTCTTCTAGTTTGTGGAAGCTTCTAAACTTAAACATAACCTGTTCATAATAAGCTAGAATTGCCTTACTTCTGAAGGGTGAGAAAATAGAAAACAAAGCTAATGAAACACACAGCCTACTCACCTCCTCACTGTGGCATTTAACAGCAGCCATGGGTTATAAAGATTAAATTCCTGAGGCCGAGTGAAAAAAGCATTAAGTAATAAACCTCCTAGCAACAGGAGTCAAATGGGTCAGAAGGATTGTTCAAATATTGAAGTTCAACAAAATTCTACCACCTTAAAAAAAAAGGTGTGTCAGAAGACGTTTACAACAAGGAAACAAAAGGTGACATACCTTGTCAGAGAATTGTTTAGATTGAAAAGATTAAGTCCAACCATTAACCTAGCATGGCCATGTTCACCACTAACCCATGTCCCTAAGCATCAAGCCAACACTGTTTCCACTAAACACTTCTAGGGGTAGTGACTCCACCACTTTTTTGGGCAGCCTGCTCCAGTGCTTGACAACAAGCCTTTCAGTGAAAAATTTTTCCCTAATATAGAAACTAAACCTACCCTAGGACAACCTGAAGCCATCTCCTTTTGTCCTGTCACTTGTTGCCTGGAAAAAGAAGCCAACCCCCACCTGGCTGCACCCTCCTGTCAGGCAGTTGTAGAGTGATGAGGTTCTCCCTGAGCCTCTTTTTCTCCAGGCTAAACACCCCCAGCTCCCTCAGATGCTCCTCACAGCTCACAATGTCTCTCTTGGAGGGACTGAACACAGGACTGGAGAAGTGGCCTCACCAGTGCCATGTACAGGGGGATGATCAGTGCCCTGGTCCTGCTGTCAACACTAGAACTGATACAAATGTACCTGTCTAAACCGTGAGTAGCCAGTTTTTCCAGAAGGATACTCTGGGAGAATGCTTCAAAGGCTTTATAGTAGTCCAAGTGGAAAACATCCACAACACTTTCCTCATCCACTGAGCTTGTCACTTTGTCATGGAAGATCAGGTTGGAAGAACTGGGCCTGCCCTTCACAACCCCTCATGTTGGCTGGGCCTGATCTCTTGGTTGATGCCACATGATGGCCCTCAAGATGATTTGCTCCATGACCTTCCCCAACACTGAGGTCATGCTGACAGGCCGGTATTTCCTTAGATCTTCTTTCTGACCCTTCTCGCAGACAGGTATCCCATTGGCTGACCTCTAGTCAACCAGGACCATTTGTAAATGATTGAAAGTAGCTCAGCCAGTTCTTCCACCACCTCTTTCAGTACCCTTGGGTGGGTCACATCCAGCCCACGGACTTGAATGTCTCTAAGTGGCATGGCAGGTCACTGACCATTTCACTGCACATGACAGTTACTGCTACAAGAGTCCCATGGTGGCAGTATGTAACAGGCAGCCTCCTACCATCTGATCAAACATTCAGCATTGAGCTCAGAAGAAATGACCCTGAAGTGAATTAAAACGAGTTGTCCCATTCACAGCAGTAAGCCTTGTGCCTTACTTCACCTCTCCATCCTTCTTTTAAGGAACCTACCGGCCTGGGTGAGTGGACACGGCCCGTCACAGCTGTGCTGGAGCTCCATGGACAGAGTTGCAGTGGGTAACCACAGTCTTCCAGAGCTGCTGCAGGTATCAACTCCATGCCAAGCCCCTCCCCAAACACAGGTGCCCGTTTCCATGAGAATCCTTACCAGTCAATGACTGTGATACTTTAACCATCCATCAGTGTCTGGAGACAGCAGCCATAGTGCTGGAAGGTACTTAATGAGAGGGAAGAGAGAAACAGCCTAATAGCACAATCCCAGCAGTTAGTCTCAAAACTACATAATTTAGTGCTGGAAATTTTTGCACATAGATAATTCTTTGTTCTTAGAAACTTGAAGAAGTTTTAGGGAAACAAACATTTTGTAGAGCATAATGCATTTATGCTCTATGGTACTGACAGATACTCTTAATTTCTCATTAAGAACCTACAAGGTGCTTCTTCTGCTTAGACATTCCAGGTATAACCAGTAACAAAACTGTGCTGACATGAATGACTGGATTATTTCTACTGTCCTCCTGAGTAGTGGAGTGGAAATAAGTAAGGAATTATCACTGACATCAACGGTGGGGGAGTGACAAAAGGCCACTAGAGCTGTATTCCTGAACTTTATTTCACTAAAAGAAACTATAAATGCAATCACGATCCAAAATGCAGTTATGTTAGGAATATGTAAATAGAGGGAATGTAGCTGAATTTGGATTTTTTGTGGTAAGAAAGATGCATAAACTCTGACCCACTCCACCTTATTTCAATGTCCTCCCTCACAATCCACAATAAAGAAGTAGGTAAGTGTAGTATCTACCAAACTGATTTTACAGAAACAGAGACATACGCAAGTACAAAGAAAGTTCTGGATCAGAAACAGGTTCCTGAACCAAGCAATCTAAGGCACAGCTCTTTCCCTTCTGCTGTCTTCATCATAGGGAAAATGCTGAAGGAAAACCAAGTTACTTCTAGTAAGAGGTCACATATGTAAGTTTATACCACAGCTGTACAAGGTACAAACTAACAGAAAACCACATCTTGCATGTAGACTTGAACCTTCTTCCAGACCAGAATTCTTTCTTTCAGAATAGATAATCTAGACTTAATTTAATTTCAAGGTGTTTAAATATAGGTCAGCTTCTTAACCTGCTTTGTAGAAAACCAAGCCACACCTTGAATGCATTTGTATTTTACACTCTAATCATATTAACATGTCTTTAAATTAGTGGGAAAAATAATTTGAAACAGTGTCTACAGTGCTGATGCCCAAAAATCATGGCTAAATTCAACGACCCATGTAATAGTCTGGGAATATAATTATTTCAAATCCCATTTTGACTTTAGTTTGTACTACTATATGTGATTATTCCATTATATAATATATAATATATAATATATAAACTGCTGTTTAATTGGAAAAGAACAGAGCACAGGTACCCACGAGGCTCAGACTGTTTCCCAATTTACAAAGCCATTTCTAGGGCTGTGTTACATTACACCATGATCCAGGTTTATACTGTGCACCGTGAAGAAATTCTACACAACCCCACAATACAATACCTTACCTCCTCTCCCTCGACACTTTCAATCCAGGATCAAGGCCCTAACTTCAACAAGAACAATTCTGCACTATATGAATTCTAGGAAGAACAGTTCTACATATTAACCAATGAGGTTTTTGTTTCTCCTATAATGCAGAAGAATGATAGGAAATGGTATCTCAGGCAAATATGTATTACAAGGATCACAGCATTATTGTTTTATTGTTTGCACAATGGTAAGTTGCACATATGGACAAACAGTACACATTTAGAATTAGTTTCACAAATTAATACATAAGAGTCCAGTGGTTTAACATATTAACTATTAAAAAAAAGCAGTAACAAAGGAATACAAATATTACAGTTTTGACTGCAGCCCAATAAAAGTTTAAAAACAGGATGAAATCAAAATAAACTGTAAACCTTATTTTTCTGTGACATAAAAAAAACACATATCTCTTCCTAAGAGATTGCTCACAAAGATGCAATAACATACAAGTACAAAAGTGAAGAATTCTGTGCTCAGTTTCCCTTAATTTTATCAGATTAAGTGACAAACCAAACATTTGTCAAAGAGCAATTACTGCTGAATGCAGACACTTCCAAAACATACAAAATGGTAAACAATAGAAAGCAAATGACAAAACCTCTACGTAAAATCAACCTGGCTCCAAAGTTTCATGCTCACACATCAATCTGGTATCATTATTTGTAAAGAATCAACTGATCTATTATATCCTTCTTAAGACATTTTCCCAGATATTCCTAGTGCACACCACATTGGAGATGCAGAACAACAAGCTATGATGTTGTGGTATGTAAGATTCATAAACTACTACTGCAATAGCTTTAACCTTCAAATTACATCATTTTCCTCCTCTATTCTTGAGCAGCAAGTTACTGTACTACACCTCATTTGAAAGCAGATGCCCAGCTGCTTTTAAGGCAGTGCTGATGAGAAGCTCATGAATCAACTTGGTGTTGTAACACTTAATTCAGGTTTTCATTAAGAGCGTATCCTCTCTCCTTCAAATGCAGGGAAAAGTTCATCCACAGCCTGACAACTCCTGTTTGCACACAGACCTTGTGGCATCCTGAGCTTTCAGCTGAAATCCTACAGTGTCCTACTCCAGCTCAGGAGAAAAACAAAATCAAACAGTTTGGGAACATTACCTATGAAATGTCTATGTGGAAATCTCAGACTCTTCTTTAGAGTTGGCTGCTAAATGGGACAAGAAAAAGGTTAGAAAAACCAAAACAGCCACTAACCACTATCTACCAAACTTTATGAAATAGTAAACATTGTATTTCAGCTGGTTTTAAACAACAAAACACAGAAGCAATGATGACACAGCCTGGGACCCATTATTTGAAATTCCTAGGAACATCAAGATACGGGACCTCAGGGCAACATGGAGAAACAGAACACACAAAGAAAAGGAGATCTGTCTATGGGGTAAGGTATGCACATCTGTGTTTTATACATATATATATATATATATACACATACATACACACAGATGTGTGCACTGTACTGTATATATTTACATCCATATACACAAAAACACCCTGAAGTAGATTTAAAGGCCATATCCAGGAACAGAAGATATGAACTCTAGTATTTGTACTAGAATATATTTTATCTGTACAAAAAAACCACAAATATGCATATATTCATATGGTATAAAGCTTATTAACAAAAAATATTCTGCTACTAACATTAGGTTAAATAGATGATTTTACAAGATTCTTTAATAATAATGCAGTATAGAACATTTCTAAAACTAGGGCTCAAAATAAAAATACATAAACGGGTTTCTATTCACAAGAAAATAGCTGTTCAATATGATTTCACTAGGGAAAAGTAGCAAAATTTTTATAAATCTCCTGGGATGCAATTACTGTATCAATCTAGAAAAATAGACTTTTCAGATGAACAAAGTTGATGCTCTTCCCCTTCCCTAACAGGGGTGCCTATCTTTTCCCTCGCTTGTTTCCAGCTGGAGGTTTCTTCAGCTGAAGAAGTTGCCCTCCTGTCCCAAAGCCTGCAGATGCAGGATTAGACACCCCGAACGTCAGGCCAGCTGATGCTGTGATGCCAGGATTGCTGAAGTTAAACCCAGATGTAGTCGAGCTCCCAAAGCCTTATGGGGGAGGGAAAAATATTTTAAAACATCAGTTATATCAGGATTGCAAATTTGTTCTCCTTGAAGTTTTTACCACCAGCCACATTATTACCAGCAGTTGTAACACTTTATAACAACGTAGTTCAACAATGGTAAATAACATTGCTAGAGCACCTGGACTTGTCATGGCAACTTGGATATTGCAGCAGTAACAGAGATTACCTCAGTGAATGCAAACAATTATATCCTAAATCACAAGTCTATTATACCATTATCCATATGAGAGCAGCACACAAAAGTTGTGAAATTGTACAACAGAAGAACCACAATTTCTCAAGCCGTCAGCGTAAACATGCAATGCACTCTTAGGGTGGGAAGGAAGGCAGCAGATACAGGTGGACCATGGACCATCCACTTCACTCACACCAGAGAAATGGCAAAGATGGAGTTGGAGTGCTCAGCCTTCTTCCTCCCGACTTGCCTACCTTGGCCTGCCTTTATAATATATGTGGCACAGACCACACCTTAAATATGGGGCAGAAAAAGCTCAAAAAATCCTTGCCAAACTGTTTGTATTTTAAAAACATCCTTCATGACTAACCAAAAAACAGAATTGGAAACAAAACTTAGGAAAAACTGCATGACTGGCTGAGCAAATTGTGCTATTTTAATTCCACCCTCTTCTATCAAGGTAAACAAACTTAACATTTGGTGCAGCTATGAAACAAGATCAGTTGAGAAAAGTCCCCCTACAGTTTCCAGCAGCAATAACACTAAACTCATTTCACTTTCTTTTACAAATTTGTATCGCTTATGCAAAATCAACTTAGATAATAATTGCAATTATTAGAGAATGCTAGAAATTTCTCCAAGATAACTTAGTAAGAAGCAGAACATAACTTCACTTTTTGTTGTCTCAAAAAACCACAAAATAATAAGTCAGACACCAGCAAGTTCAGATTTTAACAAAGAGCATCATACAAGTTCATACATACTTCATACAAGTGTATGAAAACCTGCAAACAATTAAGATAATAAGGAAAATGGGACTGTTCAAAATCAAGAAAGAGTATATTTTCAATATGCATTACTTTATATTGCTTCATTAGTTCTCTGGCAGTCAGCTGAAGCAATTCTTTGTTCACATCAGTATCTTCAACTCAATACCTAAAATATTTCTGGAGTAGAGAAATAAAATCCCAACTGGTTGTCTCATCAGAATTCTAACGTAGCTCTCACAAGGCTGATGTATCCTGTTTTCTCACTTGTTACTGACACTCTGCATTAAGAACTACTTCAAAACATAACACGAAACTTCCTCCTGCTATATCTGGACTTGGGTTACACATGCCATTTGTCAAGAAAAATCATTATCAACATTCCGGTAACTCACAGTCCTACAGCATGCAGTTGCCTGCATAGAACTCATTGTCAGTGTAATGGTGTTCATTTGGGTCTTGTCTAAATTTTGTGGGCTAATTTGTCTCTCATCCTAGAATATAAGGGATGAAACACATGCAAGTGTTACTTCATTTCCCTGATAACTGATTCCCATCTAAGATGTATCGGAGCCTCATGAATAAAAAAAAGTTGCCTTTTTACTTCATGTAAGATAACAGGCAAGCATTGCCTCCTATAGGAAACATCAAGAATGCCATTCATAATAAAATTGCATGTGACATATGGTGTCAGGAGTTCAAGTAGGCAAGTGAAAAGTGTTCATAAATTACTTCCACCTTGCTGCTTCTTGATGCAGGGATTAGTTTGAAGCATGCAGGGAAGGCAGCCTACACTTTATTTGACTAATAATACAATAAGATACATAAACTATGGGATAGAAGACTGAGAACATGCTTGTTAATTTAGATACAACTTGGAAAGTAATAGCTGTTATGTTAGAAGAGACATTAAGGGCAGCCATAAAAGTACAGAAAGGCAGACATGAAATTCATCTATATGGTCTTCTCCTGTCATGGCAGCATAACAAGGCCAAGGTACAAAGTTTTATTAGAAGTAAACCAAACCCTAAAACTGAACACTCAAATGAAAAATCTCCAAGATAAACAATGTATACATTGAGCCTTACTCCTGTTGCAAGAAAAGACAATCATAGACAGAATAGCTCAGTTTAGATTAAAGATTCACAAAGTCTTGAACCATAGGTACAATGTGATCAACAATGTCTTGGCTGAAATTAGTATTTATGTATGAATAGTGATTTTCAGGAAGTAAATTACAATCTGTCCTTCAAGGACACAGACTCATATACCTGAACAGGGTTATGATCACACTTTATTCACTGGGTTTGTGCACCTCAGCTTCTATCAGCCCTTTAACTTGGTAAGGCAAAGGTGAGTAAACACCTCCCCATAACAGCATTTTTTTGGTAATTTCTAATAATACGAGGAGAAACAACAGTTCATCAGATGACAATCCATTCCTGCTTTCATCTCCCATACCACGATGGGTGCTCTAGATCAAAAAGTATTTCAAGAACAGCTGTGATGGATTTATTATTGTCTTTCTATCTAAAAGCTGGCCATGGATTATATTAAAGTCTGTTTTTCAACAGTATGAGTGCATCCAGCCATTATCCCACTCAATTATCTCTTATCTCATTTACTGAGACTGCAATTCTTCAATAAAAATAAGTATCCAACAAGAATTTTCAACTCAGATCTTCAAAGTACATTTTAACAAAAACTGTATTTGTACATTCCCATTCCTCTTAGCATTTTATTGAATTGTTAAATAAATTCAACAGTGATTTTTCTTCCCTTTTTCCATCACTTTGAGTGTCTTAATGTCCTTTACAACAGCACACCAACATCAGTCTTTTTGGTTGCCATTAAATGAGTAAGAGTGAGAATTAAATGGGACTTGGAGTCAATTTTCCAGAGTCTCCCTGTGTTTCATAGGGACACCTGAGATACTGTTCCATTTTGCAACAGCATCCACTAAAGAAACTGCAAGGAGACTGAAGCTGCTCTGCTTTTCATCTGCTGATGAACACAGAAACCACTCCTCAACCAAGCCAAATTTACTGTTAGAAGATGCTCAAAGACTGTAAGAGGACTCAGAATTCTCTCCTCAAACACACAAACTGAAACTGAGAACAGCAGTAATAGCACTACAAACATTTTCACATCTTTTAAAGCAATTAAACCTAACTCATAAAAATCAAACACTTGACCGAACCAATTCAGGGATCTATAATTTTAATTTTAAGATAAGATCAAACTGATGGAAAATCTGTGGAGAGTTGGGGCAGCCTAAGCAGCCAGTAACGGTGTGTGTTGGAAAAAAAACTTAGCTAGTATTCCCAGACACATTACTCTGGAAAATACTGAACGGCTCATATCTAAACCCAAGCAGCAACAGTGAATTCCATAACCCATATTCACCACACTTTCCTAACTTTTTCAAAGAAACAGATTCAGAAACAAGATGCAACCATTATACTGTAAAATAATGCCAAATATGCTTTCAGAATCCTGTAATTGGTACCCAAGAAACAGGGGAAAATAAATTTTTTAAAAGTATATAAGCTAGCAAGCCTCAGGTATCATTCAAACCCTATTATACATCCTCAGTTAAAGAACATATGCAATCCAGATGCTATATGACACAAGGTTTTGGATATAAAAGATAAAAGTTAGTGTGTTTCTGGGCTACCAAATTTTTAATAGTGGTTTCTATTCCATAATCCCAGTCTAAATAAGGATTTCATGACCACCTGATTTTCTAAGCACAAAATGACAGAAATTTAATTTCATCTGCTTTTATTCAGTTACTTTCTGTAGCTGACTCTTTTGAGATAATTGACAATCTCCATTTTATTGGGTGCAATACCCTCATTTGCAAAAGAGACTGACTGCACTGACTCCATGACAAAGTCTGGTTTGAGGGAAATGGTATCTAAATTGCCTTTGCACACCACCAACATAGCTAAGACTGACTTGTTATTTACTTTGGCTTGATACTTCCTTAGTTATGGACAACTGATCCAAACAAATAGTTGTCTAATTCTATTTTTAATATGTTAAAAACTAAATCATTAACTTTGTAATTCGGCAACTTTGAATGCTGCAATACTATTTAATATAGACTCAGGAACAAAAGGCTACAAGATAAAAACATAAGCAGTGTAAGTCTTCCAACTGTTTCTCCTATTAAGAACTAAGTAAAAGGAGGCTGATGCTTAGACACCAAATACTGTGAAGAGTTCTATCAAGAACTAACTAGGTTGCTAACTTTCATGGACATTATACTGCCAACTTAGTGAGCCATTTCCACCTTATAATGCAAAGCTCAAAGTACTGTACAGGCCTAACAACTCTTCACTAACCAGGGAGAATCCAGAATAAAAATCATAGCTCTTCCTAGTAAATACCAGCAAAATGCTGTTGTCTTTTTAACAGGAATTGATCAAACCTTTTTCTTGAGACATGATCCCCCTTCAATGCGCCATTGAAAAAAGATTGCAAGACAGACTATAGAAGCTATTAGCCTTGTAATAGCTTAGCAAGCTATTATTCCTATTTAAAAGTTAAATAGAGATGCCAGCTGTATTTCAGACTTCTGAGTTAAGGAGCAGTAGCACCCATATTTTACCACCCCAAAAAATGAAACCTAAATAGCTAAATGAATACTGTCTAGTTCAACTGCCACAGAAATGTTTGCAAAGTAGTTAATATAATCAATTATGAATATACACAGAGGTACAATACATGTAACTTACTATTCAAATAGAGTAAGCATTTATACATTTTTAAGGAAAGCTCTGGGCATTCAGAAAATAGTTTTAACTTTTATTTGTAAACACAGTAAGTCAAATTACTAGTATATTTGTCACCAATTTATACACTCATTTCAATCAGTAACTGACACCAGTGCATTCAAGTGATCACTGCTCTTCTGTGTGAAGCTGCATCTGATCACATGCTTCCACTCCTAACTAGACTAATACCATGAAATGGGAAACATTAATGCTCCACTCAGTACTGTCTACATAGGAGACCTTTAACAGAACCCAAAAACCTATCTGAAAATGTGTCTCTAGTAAGTAAATAGTTATACTAATAGTGATATACACATGCAACTTTAAACAATCAACTTCTTGGAGTGAGTGCAGCAGTTTAATTATAAGACTTGCCTTAAGATACACTAAATTTTTGAATTCAAAAGAAACAAACCAACCTGCACTTAGACTTCCTGATGGTTTATTTGTAGTTCCAAACCCAAATGATGACGTTCCTGTGGCACTACTTCCAAAGGCAGAACTACTTCCAAATCCTAGTAGAATAATAGTAAAGACATACAACAAAAAAAATTACAGACACAGCAATTAAAGACACATAGGCTTTAGGTGAGTATTCTAAACCCAAAGACAATTCTAAGCATTATCTGGTAAACAAATATTCGTAAGATTATTGCCTGAAGAGTATTTATCTTTGACACAGCATTGTGTTAAGAAAACAGTGCAAACTGGAAAACATTGAGAAAAATACTACCTTCAAAATCCAAGACTGAGTAATGGAAAAGTTATGAAAACAGGTGGTGTGAACTATCAAGAGTTTATGCAATTTCTACTGAATTGCTGTTAAACTGGCAGGAAACAGTAGCCAAATGAGCTAAAACTAAGAAATTTCAGATACAAGTTACATGACTTATTACAGAAAGTCACAATCTTCATCTACAACGCTAGAAAAAAGAATTATGCTTAGATTAACCATTTTCTTCAGTTTTCACTTATTTTAGAATAGTTCCGCCCCCAGGTTACTAGGGATCAGCTTTATTTAGGAAACTACAAAATAGATTAAATAGAGAATAGAAACAAATTTCACAATATTTAATGTGAACAGTCATCATAAACAGGCGGCCATAAATGTACAGCTGTGGCAAAATTTAATTCTGTTAATTTTGTAATTGACATTCATAATTTCATAATACAAATTTTTTTAAGTTTCAAATTGTGTTAATTAATATGAGGTCACTTTGAAGGGAAAAGTAAATTGATATTTGCATTTTGAAATAGAGGCCAGACAATAGGAATTGTAAGAAAATTACATACTCTTATTTTGGCTGTCTCAGGTTTTCAAAAAGAAAGCATTTGTATTTATGTTTGAGGAAATCATGCTTCCATTTTAAATGTAGTGTCAGGAAAAATCCTTTTATTTACTGCAAACTGAACCTTTAACACTCCTTTGCAGAAATATTTATGAGATTTTAAAACCAGTAAGGACTGAACACACTATCTGGAGCAGTGTTCTCAAGTTTTCTGAATTTTTAAATCAAAGGGGTATTAAGGCAAGTATCATTTTCTGGTAAGACAGTTCATTTAAATGACACACTCTTTTGTCCTGTCTAGGTTGAAATTCATAACCTATGATCAGGCAAGGTGTCTGCAAATATTTAATGAAGCATAGGATCTATGCTAATAATTTATATACTTAAATACAAAAGCCTCTGTTTATCACTGTCAAAGTACACAGAATATTAATCAAGGAAAGAGATAAAATTTCCCCAATTAAAATGGAACTTCCAGAGCATACACCAGAAATTGCCCTGTTTGAAAACCCGAATCCCTAAGATTAGAAACCTAAACAAACTTAAGTAATCATTCAGCCAATTTGTTTCCAAGAACACACCTACAGGCTATTTTGCAGGTATGTATTTATTCTTCTACATTTGCTTCTATCAGAGTCTTATGGATTTGTTAAAAGACATTTTGCAAATTAATAATGCAAGCAAATACCTTCCTAGGCAGAGAGCTAGGAAAAAAAAAGAGAACACAAGTCAGGCTTTTTTGGACAAAACTAAAAGCAGTTGGAATGTTCATTTATTTACATTGGTAAGACTGGTGAACACTCTTTAGCCTACAACCTTTTCAGCAAAAATGGAAGAATTTTATGGTTTGGGGTTCTTTTATTTTTTTTAAAGGCATTTAAAACACTGCAGGAAAAACTGGTAATTCCAAAGTAATTTTCTTTTAGCCCATTATTTTTTTCCTTGTTTAGCTTAGGTATACAGATTTTCTTTTATCTGAAAACACTTAAAGATATGCTGAGAAGAGACACTGGTAGATTTAAAGGTATTTTCACAGTGATTATTAAAGATAAAACTCATGTTATGTTCAGGTCACATCATCTTCCCAATACTGAATGACACTTAATTGTTTTTAAATACATTACTACACTGACTCATACATCCAGCTCATAGGTAACATGTAGGAATGGGGAATGAGGCTGCAGAGAAGGGAAGATGTAACAAGAAAAACCATGCCATGTTTGTGCTTAGCAGACAATTTTCTTTACAGATCTTATAAAAGCTTCAGAAGACATTAGTATCTGTAGAAACCCCAACCTATATAGACAGGAAATTTACATGCCAATTAGATTCTCCTGATCACTTAAATTCTATCTGTAGCTCTAGTGCTGAGAACACGTAACATTTTAAATAAAAGGACTACATTAATTTCTTTTTTTTTAATATCACCTATTTTTTCACAGTCATGTGTCCTCCTGGAATATAGTCCCCACAAGCACTATTAACATTTTGATATATTTTTCCCTCACTTTCACATGTTCCTTTTTCAGCTGGGGGAGAGATTTTTTCCCCACCTCAGCACTGAGGCAGAGTGACTGCTAAAGCAAACAGATTTCAGGATAACAGAACTGCAGTAACGTTTAACATTTATTCTTATCTTAATACAAGCAAAAATGGGTCCCTATAGTTAAAAGGTGAAAAACTTCCACAGATTACCTACAGTGTGATCTAATGTCTCAGGTGCCTAACTTTCATATAGGTAAAATTCAGTCAAGTTGTAGTTCCAACACACTTGATGTCCTTCCCCAGCTTTTAGAGCACAACTTCTCTGATTACCTAATCCTGTTCATCTTGGGGTTTCACTACAATGGCTTAGCCCTAGCAACTCCTTCTGCAAGGCAGGAAGAAGCCTGGAAAGCACAGACCTGCCAAATTGTAAGGTCTTTCCCTGAAACAGATCATCCTCTTAGTGGAGTTAAAGGTTTGCAAGAGATTCAGCTGTGCGGTATAGTAATTCAATGAAAGATTAGAAAAGTTAAAGTGTACCTCCAAGGCTTGAAGAACCTAAGCCACTTGATTGCAAGCCAGTGCCAATACCTGAGCCGAATGGCGTTCCAAAACTAACTCCCAGAGATGGCTGTGGCCCTGGTACAAAAAAAATGAGAACAAACTTGCCTTACTCTTTGATAGTAAAGAGGTCCTTTATTTATTTATTCAAGTATTTGATAATGTGAACATCATTGCTTTCAACAAATCCCATTAAGATCCCAGATTTTACCTCATCAAAATTTCTCACTCAACTGTCTGCCTCGACATTGACTTGGCAAAAATCTAAGAAAATACTGATTGTAATAAGGTGAAACTTACCAAAACTAACAACATAAGAACATAATTCAGTATTTTTAAAAGTTAACCAGTCTCACCTTAAACTTTAAAATGTTAATCAAAACCTTGAGAGAACTCATAGGTAACATTTTGCTACCTGTATTAACAGAATCAGAATAAGGGAGAACTTTCAAATTAAAAACATAAGAACTGATGCTAATGTTAACTAAAACTGTATTACCTAAATTATTAAAATTCAATAAATACGATTCTTCAAAACTATTCAAGTATTCCATCCAAATTTAAACAGAACACTAAGATAAAAAACAAGACAATGACTTTATTTTATTAAATTTATTGTTCATTTTTAAGCAAGTCAATTACACAGTAACATGACAATTCATTTTTTTTCCACACACGAGATAACTGAGTTCTGTTAAACTCTGCTACATAACACCATTCCATAAGGTAAACTAGTCAAACCACCTGTTTAAATAACCATTTACAAAAGGCACAGTTCTGTGTACCTCAATGAATTAGATACATTCAAAATTTCAAAGGTTGTTCCATAATTTAAAAAGCTGACAGTACTCTCCCTGCATATTGGCATTAAGATGCAGGACTGTCAAAAAACAATTTCAGTCTGCCAAGATGAAATTTACAGTCTCAGTTCCTTTTTTCACCTTAACCTTGGGGAATAAAGAATCAACTTGCTAGCCCGTCACTAACACATTTTAAAATAATTAATTCTGATAAATAATTAATATACTTTGACAGTTTTCACAGTACAATCTATTTCTGTCTTTTTCAAACAGTTTTCAGTGCACTATCTTATAAAGTTTCACCATTAAAGATAAAATACAGTGCCAAACTCTTAATCCACAGACATCCGCACCTCTGCTCAAGATGGTCTCCATCTTTGAACATAACTGATATTCTATATCTGTGAAAGTGATGATTTATTCAAATATTACTATAAAGCTCAGATGATTTTGACATTTTTCTTAAACCATTATAACATCTGGCTATTTTCATTCAAAATTTCCCATTGCTAGAATTTATATAGAGTTTTAAAATGTGAGTATTTCAAGCTCTTAAAATAATTTCAGTATTTGAAGATTTAAATGGAAAATCATTTTGAATCAAGTGAAAGGCACTGTATGTTGAAAAGTAACATCTTTTGCTAGGAACACAAAATTCTTATGTGATCCAAGCTGAATAACATCTGTATACTCCAAATAGTGTTAAAACTAAATTTTAAGGGCAACTAAAGTTGTTAGCCTTCAGTCTCTGCTTAGCAGGGAATAGTTGTAAAACCCAAGCTATTTTTTCCACTTAAAAAGAAAGTGTGTCAGATGTTGCAATTACAAATTTCCACAAATTTCAAACTAAAGTTGTTTACATCCAGTTTAAATACTGATACATCTACCTAGCAGCTCTTCAAATATAAGAAAAATTAACAATAAAAAACCAAACCCCCCTACACAAATCAATGAGCTAATTAACTAAAAGAACCCAAAAACACATATCCAGTTCCTTCTCAAGTACACAGGTTTCTATCTCAGTAGGAGGCACTGTTAGTGGAAGACCTTATAAACAAAATTCTACAGTCCTCCAGGCCAAGCTTTTTTACCAAATGTACCATGCTTTTTTTAGAGCCAGTATAAAACATGATACTAAAATATCTCAGATCACATAAAACAGGATCTTATGCCTTAGGCTAACCAACTCTTTATTGAGCAACAGCATATATTTGTTGATTTTGTACCATAATGTTCTGAAGGTATCATCACTGCTTATAGATCTTGTAAGTAAACATAATCTTCAATAGCAAAGGACTAGTAAGACTCTTTGATGACGAGAGTATTACCAAGGAAAAAAAAATGGCACTTCTGGCAATTACAGGTACAAGACAAATTCTTTATAACAAGTATTTTAACATTTTAAAACTTGATGTATTTGCCCTGTAGAGCACTTCAGTTTAATGAATAGGACCCATTACAGAGAGTCAGACAGGTCAGACAGATTTCCTACTGATATTCTGCAATTTTTTAAATTACAGCTGATTCAAACAGTGAGTAAATTTAGCATAACAATTTAGGTCTGATTCCGACAATGTAATACACTGGATAATTTTAACCAAGGTCAATATCAAACCACACAAAAATTTTAAGTGCTATAAAGATTTCAGTATCCTTTCCCATTAGAACTTCAATCTCACACTGAGTTAAGTCAAAACAAAGTGTGCTAACAGCTTCATAATGCTTTGATTAACTTTGTACTTCACCAGTTAAGGAGAGAGTGAGTTTCTTAGGGGTTTATTTCTAGATAAGAGATGGTGAGCTTCAAGAAAAGCATTTCTTCAAGGCAATTTAGTCTTACTTGAAAAACTTCAACTGCAACCTCATGCATTTACAGGTCTCAGTGCACAAAGCTTTAATTTCCTTTGAAATCTTATATTGTGATCCCATCAACAATAATAGGTAGATTAGCCACCACCATTTTAACTTCCACATTGTTCAAGATTGCTTAGGGAGGGTGCAGATAAGGCAGTGTTTAAAACTATCTGCTACTGCAGAAAAGCATGACCAGCCTCACTGCTACCAAAAAAGCTGTGCTCAGAATGAAAGTGCTGAACCAGGGAGAAAGGCTGCGTACAGCCAAAACTTAAGCATAATTTCAAAAATTCTACCTTTAAAAAACTGCACAAAAATTGTGCTTTAATGTGCACACCACAGTCCTGATATCATGATTATCCATCCCAAGTGAGCAGTGGAGTGCATTTTTGCTCCCTTTCTTCCATATGGCCAGGACTCATTTGCTTTATTTATTTCAATAGAAGCCAGAAAGGTCTTGGCATACGGAGAGAACGCAGGGTGCATATCTACACCCAGGAACTGGGGAAACATTCCCTGATCCCACAGCTTAGATGTAGCTACTAAACTTTTGACTTCTAAAAATAAATGTAAAATAAATTATTTATCTTTTTCAGAGAAAGAACAGTAACTAACTCAAAGTTAATCTTACTAAATACTTAATCATGTAAACACAAAATATTTTTAAAAAGAGATTAAGCATCCTGATCCCTCAGTACTAGAGTACTATATATTACATTTTTCATCAAAAATTCATGAAGTCCAGATTACTTTTCTTGTTTAATTTTCATTTTCAAAACGAGCAATGGCAGATCAGGTATATTACACAGACATCCCTTACCCCTCCCTTTCCATAGCATTTTTTCTCAGAACCTTTTACAATCCCTCATCTATTCCACCCTTTAAGATCCAGATCTTGCAAAGAAATATATGTGATTTTAACTTCTGGCAGATAGTATATTCAATTCATAACAACATAATACAAAACTAAAACATGCAGCATTTGCATTATTACAGCAAATGGCCATCTGAAAACTCAAACAATGAAAAGGAAATAAAGACTCCTGCAAAACTGAAAGAACAGATTCTTCTCCAAAACAAAAAGTGGCAGACTTAATCTGAAACTAGGAAAAAGTCAAGCACTGAATTCAGCAATTGCTATGAAACGTTCCCTCTAACAAGCTTTTAGGACTTCAAGATATCTTTGCATTAGTTTAGGCCCGACAAATTCTACTTTTGATTTTGAGAGAACTCCAAGTACCTTTTTCATTCATCTAACCCTGAAGAGTTTCAAGTATTCTCAAAGTGCCACTCAGAACATCAATTTATTTCTATTTCTTCAGGTCCTCCAGTGAGTTACACAGAGGGTAAAAATATTCCAGCTGAGTAAGTAGTGAAAAGATTGTTGTCTACTTCTGTTGGCACATTTGATGTAAGCTAATGGCTTTGTTCTATCTGCATCATTCTTGAAGTTGGCACAATCTTGGATTTTGAAATACTCTGTTAAAACAACCACAAAGAGAAACAAACCCCAAGCCAACCTTCACACACTCCCATTTGTTCCTTTCACTACAAAATATCTCATGGTATAGAGTCATGTTACCTAAATTGTGTTGGTACAGGCCAATTCTGCCATTTGGTTTTTTTTCCCCTCCTCTCTTCATTCCTATTACTAAGAGAATATTCACAAAGTCATGCCATAAGTTGCATGAGTTTACTGAAATTATTAGCAGTTCCCTTGAATCTGGACTAGGAAATTCAGGAACTTCAAATCCCTCACCTCAATTTGTAACAATGCAAGAATGATTTTAAATATGACATCCCAAGTGTATGACTTTCATAAACAACTAATCCTGTAATGACCATGGAGAGTCTTTTAAAAAACAAATGTAAGATATGGAAAAAGATGAAGAGTAAATTACTTTGTACACATTAGTCTGCACAAGCAATGTGCAACAATACTACTATTTGTATTAAAACCTCTGAAGCGTAACATTGCATTAACTCATGTTTTCTGTTTAAAACCAAACTTTTTTGAAGTTGCCACTTCAACAAAATTTCTATGGATTAACATAGCAACAACAGAAAGACTATGGTCTATGACTGAAATTCCAAAAATTAGTATTTCAAAGATTTTGGGTTCTGTTCTGTCCAAAGTGGTTTGACATACATATAAATTAAATCCATCTCCCTTCTGTTTAGAAGGGTGAGGGCTGGAAGCATACTGTATTTCTCTTATGTAAAGGCAAGGACAATCTAAAGGTGTCAAACTTAACATGGCTGCTGCATACATCTCTAATTAGCATCTTACAAAATACCACTGCTGTTACAAGACCAGAGAAAGCACTATCACTGTCAGTACACCTATGTGAATAACATTCTAGAAAATTAAAGGTAGAATGAAGCTACCGATACTTTTCATAATTTGCTGACATAGATATATATCCCTGTTCAAGTAAAACTAAATTGAATTAACCTTATTTCTGTTCCCTGTGACACATAAATTCAGTTGTCTGTATTCTGAAATCCCTCTCAGAGAGGGTTGGTTTGTATAACAATGTCAATTAAGGTGCCTTAAATTATTTCCTTTGCCATATGTATCCATTCTGTATTTGCAGTGGGTCATGCATTTCCTCCATTTTGGTCTTTCTCATACTCACATGCACAGGCAGAACCACTGACCCACTCTACTTCCTCTACTGATTATTCACAATAGCAGAATGGCCAGCAAAATTCTCCAAGGTCATACTGACAAAGGAGTTGGCTACAAAACAAGCCAGGCATTTGACTTCCTATCCTACAGAGATTTGCTTCACTATCCTTCCTGTTCTACAGAATTTTTCATTTTACAGTTCCAAAGTGCTATATAAAAATGCATTATTAATTTTATATAAGGAAAAGATAGTATGCATTTAGATTATCTCCAATTTAAAATAATTTACTGTAATGATACAATTCCTGGAAAGAGGCTATACTAAGTATATTCAGAGATGTTACTTAAGAGTGAAGACTCACATTCCAAGGGGTAAGTTAGAACAATACAGTAAGTATCACTAATACAAGTAAATTCACAAAATTAAGTATCTGTTGTATAATTATTGCTAAGTCTACCCTGCATTTTTCTATTGGCTATGTATCAGTAACTTTGCTCATCACAACGTTTAGATTTTTAGTCTAACACAAAGGAAGACCTCATAGAAAACGTTACACGAATTTACTACAGTTGTAACACTAATAATCTATAACTTGAATGCACTCAGACCTGTAGCAGGCTGCTGCTGCTGAGTAAGTGTTGCAGCCATTGCAACGGCTGCTGCATTTGGTATGTTGCTGAAGGGGGTTGGTCCAGTGGTAACGCGTGGTGCGCTTTGCCACTTCTTAGCTTCTGCTCGTCTTGCCTCAAACACATCCATCCATCTCCCAGAAAGCTTTTCCTGTAGCCAAGGTATTGGTCTTTGAGCATCTGAAGGGGATGGGAGGAAGCCATTTTAGTTCCACGTATCAGACATAAACCCTTAACTTAATAAGGAAAGCGACACTGAGTTATAAATAACATTTCCTAAAAGAACAAAGAAAAACCCACAAAAAACCAAACCAACAACCACCACCACCAAAACAAATGAGAAGCTCCCTCCAAAACCCAAAAAACCTTGTCGGGCTATGAGATTAAAAGAACTGGTTTGCAACAGCTACAGCCAGAACAGGTTCCACACTTAAATTCTGCAAAGCCATTAAGTATAACTGACACCATCCAGTATGCCAGCCTAAGTCTTTCAATGTTGGAGCAAATCACCGCAATTCAATTTGTATCACTGTACTTAGCTGATCCAAGAGGAAAAATAAAGCCACATTACTAGCTTATAAAAAACCACACTCTTCTTCAGTGCTACCTCTCTCCATGGAGTCTGCTTTTGTTCCCCTATCACCTTCACCTGTGCTTCTCTCCTTCCTTTCACTCTTGCATTTCTTCTCTACACAAAGCTAAAGAAGCTACCAAAATTTTAGAATTCACTCTTGTTTCTGATGTATTTCATTAGCAATGTAACACAGTCCAAGTGCAACAGATCATTCTGCCTTAGAGTAACAAGTAGCCCAAATCTTCTGTGTCATGATGCTACACCTTCCCCTGCCTCTGCCCTTTTCCCCCCTCAAAACTCCACCACCTTCTGTGGCTCAGATAACAGCCCAGCTTGGCTTGTTTATCATGAGCAATTTCTGTCTGTCACAGATGAGGAAACTACAGGTATCTTCCATTAAAAAAAATAATAAAAAGCTTTAACTAGAAAACTGATAATTATTTCCATCTTATAACAGAAAATCTTTAAATGAAATAGATTTATTAAAGGACAACAGTTTCCAGTTTATGGTAGGTACACTATGATCCTGCATTCCTGGCTAAGCATATGCTTGTTTTCTCAAAGAAGAGTTTGCAGTCCAAAAATTCTGACTCAGGATTTGAACAGCTGTAATCCCACATCTACCAGCAATAGCAGGAACCACATATAGAATGTCCTCATTATCACATCAGAAGTGCTGTCTTTGGAGAGAAAAGATATTTGTAAAATCCTGACTGGATTTAATACAATGCCATACTGTCTGCCCTAAGAGTTGACAAAAGCCATTTGAAATCATAAGGCAGTTCTTAAGGCTATGCTATGCTGAATGACTTAATAACATTACCTATACTTAAATTGTGCTCAAAAACACTTTTACTTTTCATAAGGCAAAGAAATTAACTGTGATCACAACTCTGCCTTCCACAAACCATATCACAACCATCAGATTAGGCAGAGTCCACAGTTTCAAAATTGTTCTCCTCTTTTAGCATCCTGTAGCTGATAAACTAAAACAGATGGTTATAATGACAGATTCACTTGAGCAGTACACTCATCTTTGTTTTTTTAAACTTTATTTGTAAAATGCCTTCCAAATATCGGCATCCATATACATCCACTAGATTAAATTGCAAAACAATTTCCCAGAAGAAAAATCCTCAAAACCCCTTCATTTTGGGCAATATAATTCTACTCTAAACTGAAGAAAGGTCTTTCCCATTCAATCACACTGACAGGGTACTGAAGATGCTATGGCTTATACATACACACAAATCCAGTTGCTCATAGTTAAGAAAAACAAAAACACATCATCACAAAGACCATTGCACAAATTCAGGCTACACTCAGATCTCAGAAGCCACAAGGCCTGAAAACATTTGGGAAACTTTTTGGGTAATTCTGGTGAAAATATGGAGGAGCTAATACATTCTATACTTGGCAGCAAAACTGAATTTACTAAGAGCAGCACAAATATCTGATGGCAGGTATTTATAAACCAGCAAGTAGCTATGCTGACAGAAGCAATGTAATGCAAGGAATCAAGATCATACAGGATCCTCGGTATTCCTAAACTTTATCCAGAAGTAGTAAAAAGTTGTAGATGTTTAGAGAACCAGAAATGCTGTGCAGAGGAAGCTTAGAGAAAGAAACCAGCAGAAGATTTAACAGAGCTATTTCCCTTAAGGAAGTCACTTAGCAGAAACGATTTTCTGCAATGGCACCCTTCTTCAACTTGGTTTGTTTTGGTTCAGTTTTTTGCAGCCAAGAAGGATTCTGATGTTTTCAAGAAAAATCATGGATTAGAGGACAGTGACATTTTGTCAACATATCCAGAACTGTAAATGGAAAAATGGAAATATAAAGAGACAGTCTGTGATGGAAAAAACAGACCTAATTAGGACCTTTAATACCTAAGCTTTGATACATAGTCTTTTCTTTTTCCTTCTACAAATATTACTTACGGTGAAAGCCATGTTTAAAAACAATGAACTAACAGAACACAATTGTCAACCAATATTCCTTGCTATGCTGAAAAATCTTACATATGGAAACTCACTTCTTTTTTTCTCCTGTTGCCTATTTAAGCAAGAACAGATATATATCATCTTTACTTGAGATCAAACCATGTTTGAAAACAGACATTTTAAAAACTGATGAACAAGTAGAAAGAAAGGAGTTAGATGAAAAACATTTTGTAACTCAAATGATTGTGGTCAGTTGCTGTAATCCCTATTAGTAAATACTTTAAATGCAACTTCAGTTGAACAAAAGCTACTTTTTAAATCAAAGCACTTCTCCAGGACAGTTTGAAAATTTTTAAAAGCACTCAATTTAACAGAAAGACAAAAAACAAAAGAAAAAAAAAGAAAAAAAGAAGAAAACCTGAAGATGACTCTTTACAGTCATACAGGAAATATACAGAAACACATCAAAACATACCTTTACATTTTCATGTATTGACTGAAGTTGTGCAGCTAAAGCTACAAATGTTTGATAGATTTTCTGCATAGCCATAGACAAATCTGTAAGATGCACATAAAATATTGGTAAGTAACAATCTCATTATCAGAAGAAAAGATTTAGAGTTTATACCAAAGTAAGCAGCTCACCTAAAACACATACAGCACACAAAAACAATTCCATGAAATACAAGATTTGACCCACCAATTGGGTGGCGCAAATCATTCAAGGACTACTTTTAGACAGGCCTTCAAATTTTATTTTGAAAGGTACTGCTTTCTCAGATTTATTTTTATATACACGGTAAAGCGTTTCCTATGATTCTATTACTTAGCAAAGCCAAAAAGTAGTATTTCAACTACTTTTACCTAATTACATAGAAACATTTTTTACCTCACTGGCTTTTACCTAGATACAGTTAAATAAGATTTCCTTGCGTTTGTATATATTTTCCGCTCTTTCTGACTTAAAACATAGTTAAGTGTTTTGTTAATCTTGTCAGAGATAGCAGCAGAATGGGAGTTTTATTTACATTTTAACGACATAAAAAATAAGCATCACAGGATGTCTTAATGTGGCTTTACCCACAAGCATATCATAATCAGAGAAAACACAACAGGGATCTTCTTGCCTTATATTTAATAGATCCTATTTCAAATACAGATATAAAAGTATTTTCAGAGCACTGATCCAACACTAAGGCAAAATCTTAGTACCAAAGGGAAAACCTCAAAAGTTTTGTCAGGATGAGGCATATGGCTCACAAAAAAAAAGCTCTTCTCATAAGAAGCACTGAAACAATGTACCAAACTGGAGAACAGAAGAGTGCTGACACTTCTTTCATTGTGAAAAGATCAGCTTCTGTATTTTCTCTGAACTAGGCATACAGCCTGAATGCAAACATATACAGATGAAATGCATATAGTAGCTATCTTGTTCTTGAAGATGCACAGGTCTAGCAATAATTCTTGAACTGAAAATGTATGCCTCTCCATAGCAGAATTTATCTCTTAAAAACAGGAAAGCTGTAGAAACAATCTCATGCCAGCCCACAGGGTTGTGGAGGCAGTAGAATCTAGGAAGACTGGTCACAAGTTCAAATTAGTCTGGAGGCAATTTATTGATACTGACTACTAGGCATTTAAGAATTTTCAGGACATTCACAGTCATGGAAACCTGCACGGCAAAAGAAGTTTTTTCTGTATGGTAAAAGCTACATATGCAATAGAGTGCAGAGCGCTGCTAGATCACCATATATAGCTGACAATATGCTTATACTAGCACAAAAGATTGGGCCTTGCCTACAAAAGCAAGGAACCTTTTGATTACAGCAGAAACTGCTGAAAACCTTAGGAAAATCTGTGAAGGCATCCTTCTCATACTCTTGACACACAAGAAGGTCACACAAAGACAGAGGACCCTCAAAATTCAGCAGATCTTCCACCATGGAAGCTGGGTCTAGACAGTCCTCTTGCTTTTTGACACATAAGGTCCAGAAGTCTGTGCACCATCTTGATGGCAAGATGTTAAGTACCATTTAGCATAAGAAGACAAGCACTTAAAATCACTGCTTATTGCAGGACCCATACCTAAAACGGCCCAAGAGATAAAACTGTCTACAACATGACCATAGGAATGGTAACCAACCAAATGACTGCTGTCCTGAGGTCAGCATTCTTTGACTAGAGAGATGTTGTCAAGATTGAATGATGTGGCAGCAAACAAGACAAAACTTTCTCAGCTGGTCAGAGCTGAAGGCAATAACAACAGGCTCCAAACTAAAGAGAAGTTCTCACTTTAATCTGGTGCTGACAGAGCAGGCACCCATGTTTGTCTGGTGAAAAGGCCCAGTGCAAGACAGAATGTGCCAGACATCAGCAAAGATGCTGAAGGGAGGGAGATGCAGATGCAAAAACAAACCAGGCTTAAAAATCACAACTCAGGAAATGAATCCATGTTAAATAGCTCAACAAGCCTTTAACTGCAAATCTTTACATTGAACAACTACAAAATTTATCTGAACGCTAAATTGTTCACTATGTTAAATGAGAAAACATAACAGTAACAAAAGAAGAGAAAGATTAATTACAAAATTTTCATTACAAATTTGATAAATTCTGCATGTACAAAAGATTAGAACTGAAGCATTTACCTTGTGGAGTTATGTGTGAATTATTTGCTTGAGTAGCAAGATGATTTTCCAGTTCTTCAATTTGTTGCCTGTATTGCTGCAGCTGTACTTCAAACTGTTCAACCAAGATTCTGAAGTAGCTAAATGAGTAATACAATGAAACTGTATGATTAAACTTTACTAATTTACTGAATTTTTTTACCTGATCTCTATTAGCTGCCAATTTTCATTCAATTAACTGCACAGTTAAGTTGTACGACATTCTTGATGTCACCCTACAACTGCAACAAGGGTAAAAACTATTTTTCATGTCAAAGACATAAAGACAATTTACGTGAAGAAATAAAACACACTGATTCTATGAAGCACTCTATATAAAGGCTACAAGAACCAGGGATAAAGAATTGTATTACGAAGTTCATAGGATCTTTAAACAGCTGGGTTGGACTAGATGACCTTGAAAGGTCCCTTCCAAATCCCCTGCTGTAAGCAGGGTCATCCCGACCTTGAATGTTTACACAGATGGGGCACCCAACATGTCACTGGGCAACTTTTTCCACACTCACTGAAAAAGCTACTTCCTTGTATCTAGCTTGAATCTTCACTCTTCAGTTTAAAATCATCGCCCCTATCATTATAGGCCCCACTAAAAACTCTGTCCCTGCCTTTTGTATAAGCCCCTGTTAAAGTACTGAAAGGCTGCAATAAGGTCTCCTCAATTTTCCTCTTCTCCAAGTTGCATTATTGACTATTTTTTATGAATAACAGTAACTTACTCTGCTGGGGCTGTATTTTCATGCTGAAGGCCAGGAGGAGTTTTCTGCGTTCTCAATGCTATTTCTGCATTCTTCAGCTCCTAAATAAACAGAGAAGATTATTAAAATAGAAGGTTTTGCATGAAGTGTTTAAAAATAAACATGCTAGGACTCTACTCTTCACTTACATAAAATACTTTCTTAATGTATTTAACACTGTGATAGAATTTGATCAGAATTTCTCTGAAGAACTGACTATGAGAAAGTTGGGAGAAATGGAAATACTAACAGAAGTTTGGGGACGGAACAAAAGATAGCACATATTGAAAGCACAGTAAGTGCTTAGAAGTTGAGAAAATACCGCACTAAACTATCAGAGACAATTTTTCTATTGTACTTCAGAAATATAACTATTTATGGGTAGAGAGAAAACAGCAACAGTCAAGTACAAGGAAGAAACACACCTAAAAGAGAAAAAATAGGAAAAAAAATTATTTTGACTTTAAAAAAAAATATAACTACTTTAGAAAAATGCCGCTCTATGGAAATCATCATGTTTATACACGATAATTACAGCATACACTTCTGCTTAATACTTTCTAGAAACTTCATCATCAAGAATTTCTCAGTGCCTGGTTCTGTAATTATACTCAACTGCATCATGTACAGGAATATGAGATTATCATTAACAAGCTTTTGTTTTCACAGGAAACTGTTGACAAGGTGCAACTATAGACTAAAATAAAGAAAAACATCAAATTTTTGACTTGAGAATAAATTATCACTTATTTATATAGTAAACAGCCTTGACAGACATGCTAGATAAAATAAAAGGTGGTACAGAACTTGAAAAGCATCTGCATCGAAACTTGAGCTCAAACTGTTTGCACAGTTCAGACACAGACTGGGGGAGAGATGTGGCTCAATTTCCCTAAGTGTACACTACTGCTCATCAAGAAATTTTGGTCTCTAAAACACTACGGAGTGATTTGGTGTTCTTTCCTCCAAAGCCACACATTGGAGGACACGCAAAGGACACGCATTCCCTTCATTGCCTTTGCTATGCAGGAATGCTTTCCTGAATAGAAGTCATTTTACTGCTGTTATACTTATCTGAAAAGACCAACATCACAGATTTCAGTTTCCCCCAGTAACCTCACAGAGATAAGAAGCGATACAATTTTTCATTCAGCTGTTTACAACTGTTTAGCTGGAACACATGTTAACTTGACTGATGAAGGCTACCTATCCTATATGAAATAATCAACATACAAACTCTACGTAACAAAGGTTATATTCAATTATACCTGTGCTGTTTCAACTTTCAGCTTGTCAATATTAAGAATGTTTCTCTGTAAACCACTGGCAACTACAGAGAGAAGCTGTTTCAAAGCTTTAATGTCTTCTTGTACTTTAAGCATTGCTTTAGAGGACATTCTACTAATTTCTTCCTGAACTTGTTTTTGTTCTTTCACAAATTTCCTGGGGAAGATAAAAAAAATGGAGGTGGGGAAGAAAGAAATATAATATAATGAATCTGAAGTACCCAAGTGTTTACCTCTCAGTCACATTATTTTAATAGCTATTAAATTTATTTTTCCAAAACAAGTACTGAAAGTAAAATTACTCTATTACTATCTTAACTCCTAGCATGCAAATACTGTAAATAACCAAACAAAATCCCCCTTCCCCAAACTCCTCAACTTTAAATAGCAAGTGTTTAAAAATGTTAAGCTGACCCCTGACAAACTAAGATATGTAGAACTTTTTATATATACAGTAATATATAAGCATCTATGTAAAAGCAATTACCACTTAGAACTCACAAATACAATGCATGCAGAATACTCACTACGCATGTGCAACAGGCTTATTAATACTCCAAGAGAGAGATGGGTAAGAGCATATTGTTGGACAGACCCATTTGCAAAAATGCATGAAAAAGTGAGACTGAAAAAAAACATACTAAGATTTCAGCTACTAGAACTAAACATCCATTCTGCTCCCAAAGCTGACCTGTTGAGAGAGCTTGAGCTAATAACTTATCCTTTGTGCAGCCTGCAGGAAGGATAAGTTATTACACAGAGCAACAGTATACAACACTTTAGCTAAAAAAAACTATCACACATAAAAACCACTACTCACTGGAGATTTTCTACATCTTGACATATTACTGGAGGTAGGTTTTCATCCTTCAGTGCTTTGCTATCTCTACAAGAGACAATAAATGTTTAGGTGGTCCTTCAATATTGCCAAACATTTTTGCATGAGTAAAAAGTATCACTAAAATATTCAGGCGAGTGATTAGAGTTTTGCACCCATTGCATGAATGCTGCAACTAGGAGCGATTTGGATTAAAGCACACAGATCCTATGCCAGGGTTCAAGACTGTGGTGAAAGCACTGTACAAGTTTGCAGAAACCTGTTTTCAGTCTACAGCAGATGCCAGATAAGCTGTAGGTATTGCATTTGATGGAAGAATCACAGTGCTTAAAATCATGACGAAGCATTACTAAATTAACTATATTGCAAATGTTGGTTATGCAAATCTTTTTTCAATATCAAATCAGCAGAAAAGCTAAAGTATTTGTTTAGCTGTTTTCTTTTAAAACATGGAATGCAAAGAAAATCCAACACTTACTCTGGTCTTGTTCCTGTTTTGTCACCTAGAAAATAAAAACTGTAGGTCATAAATAAAGCTTTGAAGAACAAACAAAACCATGTTAATGAGATTTTAAGGAAGAACTAATTACTACAATCTGCTTGGTTTCTCACGGTAAGCGGAACAGACTAGGCTAGCCGGAACAGAAAGTGGGTTTTAATTTACAACTCCTTCAGAGATAGCTATCTTTTCAGGAACAATGGTTCACCAGTTGAGGTGCTAACTTCTTGGCACTCGAGTAACAACCTCTTGTCTCACTATACAAGTCACTACAAATGCATAAACAACTGCAGTTGCATAAGAAATCTGTTTCTGCTTATACAACCTCGACTCACTTCAACCTGCACCCACAAAACATGCAAGTGTTTAAATTCAGCAATGGCAGTCTCCTCTCAGATACAGAGGCGATGAACATTGGCCCACTGCACTTCGTCAAGGAATTCTGCTATTGTATTAAGTCCAGAAATGAGTGAGATTTTACAGAACTGAAAATCTTACTGCTTACCCACCACCTACGCTCTAAACTACATATCTGTAGATCAAGATGCCAAATGCTTCTCAGTGACAGAGCAGAGCTGAAAACAGCATCATGCATAACACAGGGCACAACTATTTCTAGTTATGGCTGTGGCAGCAATTGCATTCCATCCCACAGCAGTCTGCTAGGAAGAGCACTCACTCAGCAAGATAAAGGCTTCATCTTCTTCAGCTGAATCCAATTCACATCCTGTCAGTGCCAGAAAGCAGCTACACAGCTAATGCTAGTACCACAGACGTTTGAAGTTTCACAAGTTACTGCTCCTGCCAGCAGAAGCTACTACTTTTAGAAGCAACATCTATTTAAATTGTTGGCAGACTGTCACCCAGTACTTTAGACAAACTGCACTAAGGACCATTCCCTATGCCTTCTGCAAACCGGAACAGAAATCTACACAAAATTAGGGGAAAAAAAGCATGAGGGACAAACACCAGAATTTAGGACTTCTTTGACTACTGATAATCTAAAAAATTGGCAGAAAGCTAGGCACACTTTGCTTTTGTGCTCCAGCCACTTTTTTTGTTGGAAGTTGCTGTACATCACAACGATACTTACAAGATACAAACTTGACATCAGATTTTGTTACTTTCTAGGCAAGTGAGTGCTTCAGATTTTAAATTTTTAACATTCTCTTAGCAATACAAAAAGAAAATACAAGTTTTTATTCCCTGCAGAAATATTTTAAAGAAATACTAGATGGTCAAAAGTAAAAACACATATAACCAGTTCCAGAAGAGAGAACACAGGCTAGTATGTCCTGGGATTCTTAGGGCATTTTTCTTTCATAGTCATATCACTGCCTTCCTTTTCTTCATGAGGAAAAGGGAAATAAAACCCTCAAAACCATGGAGCCATCACTCTCAAACCTTAATGCAGTTCCTCATATAGTAGTACAAACTGAACTATCTAAGTAGCAGCACACAGGTAGGGAGGGATATTTATCAGGGCTGCTTAAGCCAGCACTGGCCATTAAAGGAAACGTTTCTGAATTGAAACCTCAAAAACCAGTCGTCTCTGACATTTCCCACTGCTTAGCTAAGAGATCTCTGCTCATCCTGACTGCAACAGTTCAATTCATCCAGTTCCACTACACCACTGTACAACATACAGGGGAATTCAGGTTACTCATCCAAGTTTCCACCCTAAGAGGTCAACAAAACTACACCTACTACCAAAGTCAATTTTGACTCTCTGGTTCTTGGTCCTTATTTTATTATACTTGTATGTTATGGAAGTGTTGTGATATCCTATTATAGTCATGAAAATCCCCTAAGTGTCAGAGCCTTTTCATTACCCCAAGTTTCAGTAATAAGTTCCAAAACAATCAACATCATTCAGAGCACTCCAGTTTTGACAGTAAGTATTTTACAAGTAAGAACACTCTCTCCACAAATTATGCTACTCTCTAAAGCTGGTTTCATAGAACTTATATATTTTCTTCTCTTTTAGCTATTGGTGAACGTAATTCAAAATTTCAGTCCTGAATGAAATCACAGTGATCAAACTAAGAGATTCCTCAGTGAAAGTAAGGCAAATTAACAAGCATCCATAGGTCAATGCTCAATATTCCAGTACTTAAGTACTTTAATGCTACCACAGAAGTAAAGTTTTTAAAAGTGGTTTTAACAACCTGAGGGAACATATAAAGAACTACACATCACCAGAAACAGTTTTGAAGAGTAACATCCAAAATAAGACACTTTAGTTGAGCAGGTTTTCAAAAGAAAAAAAGAAGTTTAAGGTCTGTTACAGCTGGATACCAATAGTTTCAAACCAGTGATCTTCATACTTGCACCACATTACTTAAATATAGCTCTGCTCCCCCCTCTAGTGACAATCTGACAGAGAGCAGAAACCTCAGCAAGCAGCCCTGCATCTTCACTCCCAAAAAGCTCAAGGATTTAGATCCTGGTTTTCAAGCTTATACTTATTTTTTAAATTAATTAATTAGTATTACATTGCATTTGCAAACACAATCTTGTTCTTCTGTACAAGCACAAAATCTAAGAATGAAATCAACTGAAATGCCTTTGAAAGAGGAAGTTGTTAACTTCAATTCCACACTCCTAATCCAATAAAATAGTCTTTGCTGCAGTGTTCTGATAATTGTCTCAGTAAAAAAAAAAAAAAAAGTTTAAAACCGAACTTACTCTTTTTGTCTGAAGAACTACTAAAATCAATGCCACCAAGACCTTCACTGGCAGTAGTAGAAGGAGCTGCAGTTGTCCCCAGAGACAAACCCAAAGCATTCTGCCCAAGTCCTACAAGAAATCCAAACAGCATTTTTGCATTTTGCAGTGTTATCAAGACAACACAGCACAAATTCTTCCTCTAGAGCTGAAAAAGAAAGCTGTGAAATGACAACACTGGCAGTAAAATATTTTATTCAGACCAAAAATAAGTTGGTTTCCATTTCTCCACAGTCATGTATCATTGTCCACATATGACCAACTTCTTGAGCCAATTATGGGAATGACAAAGACCTCCTTGTATTTTCATTTTTTAGAAAGTGTTAAGTAAAAATAAATTTAAGAATAAGAAAGGAACCAATTATTTCAGTTTCATTTTTACTGTCCACAGATAGCAACACTGTTCTCAACTGTAACACTGTTAAAAACTACACTTCCAGTGTTAACACTCTGTATAAACTAAATCTTACATTATACAATCACACATTAAATGTCATTGTTTTGACACAGGAGGAAAAAACTAAAATTACTTTCACCTGTTGCTGCTGTGTTTGTATTCTGGAAGAGTGAACCTCCCAAGCCTGCTAAAGCTCCTCCTAAGGAAAGGCCTGTGGAAGCAGCTGTAGTCGGAGCAGTTGTGCCACCTAAATTTAATGTAAAGCCAGTAGTTCCTGCAAAGAAAGGAAACAAGCTTCATGCAGATACTGGCTTCAAATACATCCATAATCTGCAATAACAGAAAAGGGTTGAACAGCATCTTTATCATAACTGGACAATAAGCGTTTTTATTTCCTGAAGAGTTTTTACACACAGCCATAGTCCTTTGAATTACATATTATTTTGCTTTAAAACCTCATCCTAATTAGTCCATATTTACCTGCAACTGTACAAAAATTTTGGTAGTCCCCCAGAACACTACAGATCCTAGAACGTAGCACAGAATTTATTTTATAGCATAATTCAACTAGTAAATGAAACTTATTTTTATATTAAAAAGCTGAAAATTCAATGTTTTATGTTTAAAACGAAAATATTTACACAAGACACATGATACAATTACATTTCCACAGTGGTTTGAGGTGCCTTCTGGAATCAAGCATCCCAACTATTATTAATAAAGGGAAGAACTGAGTAGAGAAAGACCACAAGCACAAAGAGACATTTATCAGAGGGCACAGTGAGCTGAGCTCAAATGCAGACTTCGAAAGTTAAGAAAAATAAGAGCCTTAATTACCATCATGCATGGTGCAGTTAAGCTGAGTTAAATATGATGGCAGTGTATGACAATATGAGAAGTAATTTAAAATGTTTAAAAATATTAATGTTTAAAAACATTATTTCCACTGCTAGTTAACCATTCCAGGCCATCTGCAATAGGTAGATGTTTTCCAAACTTTGAAGCTGCACAACCAGGAAGCTTTCAATCTTCAGTGAGGTTAACAATATGAAAAATAATTTTACAAGATGAATCAGCTCTTACTGCACTTCTAATGACTTGGATTATATGCTCTCTATATCACTAGGTTCTCTGACCATAATTCTAACTGTATTAGGGTACCCATATTTACAACTCAAAAAGTCTAATGAACCACTTTATTCATGTACCTCAAGAATACATAAAAAATAGAAGAACAGATGTAGAACTGTTATATAATAGAGTTTTATTGTTAACAAGCAAACAAAAAATAGCCCAAACCCCTAAACATTTTTGTACCTGCTGAAGGAGTTGATGTAAGAGCAGATGATAATGACAGGCCACCCGCTGAGGTAGAAGTAACAGGTAAAGCAAACGGCGTGGCTGGACCTGCAGGTTTGTTGAAACCTAAACTAAAGCCTGTGGTAGCTGCTGATGTGGTGGCAGGTGTGCCTAGAAGAAATCCAAAAGCAATTATCACACTTGGAACATTCTGTTTGAGAATGAAAGCCAAATTCACCACATCTCCATCTCATTTAACCATCATGACTGACATGGCACAAAACATTTGCATCAAGTAAAATATTCCCACAGAATTTTCAAATGAATTTCAGTGGTTTAAATCAATTGCACAGGCATTTTTGCTCCAGAATTCCTAGGGATCCAGTGGGCTTTGATTCTGGACTGGCAATTATATCTACTAGCAACCTTAAAACTGTAGTAAAAAAAAAACTTCCAGCAAAAGCATCTAGTAGATGCCACAAACATGGGTAAATGGAGCTATAAACAATACTGCTCAAAATGGACTACAAATTCTCAATTAGATGTGCACACCAAAATGAACGCACACATCCTTTCAATTTGTAAACAAGAAAAATATGTTGAGATGTTACTCCCTCAAAGTTTGCTCTTAAAATTTTTTGAAGTAAAGCAAATAATTTCTACTTGCTGCTGTTTTTATGGTAAGAATACATTTCACATTCTAGAATCCCTATTTCAAAGTAAAGGGCCGTGCACATACATACACAAACCACAATAGCAAACACATACTTTTTATTCTCAGTAACTGCTATTTTGGATAACTTCATTTCATCCAGCTAGTGAAAAGAATTAATTTTCATCTATATTGTATTGATGTCCACATATCACTATGTATCACACAGTCTCTTCTGGGTTAGCTGCTGCTCCTCCCTTTTGCCCCTTTGATTTGCTTCTTTATTCAACACTATTTTTTCCTGTTTATTCATAATATAGCTTCCTAAGTTCTTTGACTGCAATGTATCTTGCAGTACACCTCACCCCAAACATTTGTGATACTCAAATTCTGTTACTCCTCAGACCTCAGCTGCTGTTTAGAAAGGAAAAAAACAATCAAAACCAAGCCAACAACAACCCACATACTCCTGTAATTCTAATGAAAACTGCAAAACAGTCACCACAGATGGATCAGAGAAAAAAAGTATTCTCAAAGTCTGTTCCAGTTCAACCCTCTTTATTCTTCTAAAACAGATAATTACCAAACAGACATGTTCACACATGGTTCACCAGGCCAAGAAATTCTGTATGAATAATTATTTGTTAACATAACTCCCTTCCCTCTGCTGAAGGATGAAACTCTTTAGGGGAACATAAACAAAATTTCCAACTTTTGACTGCCACTGTTGTACAAGAATTGTACAAGTACAATTTGTTAAATTGTACAATTTAACAAGTAACAGTGCCCAGAACTTCAGGGCTCCATTCTGATGTACAGCCTTAAATTCCAAAGCAAACGGCAATTAGTTTGGGGATGCAATGGAGAAAAAGCTCACATATGATCACTAACTCTACACATTACAAGAAAGATCTCTATTGGGTTTTTTGGTCTGTGTGACATTAAAATCCAAATTAGGTCCTTACCTAGTGTCAGTCCTGTAGCAATAGTTGTTGCTGTTCCTGCTTTAAGAACGAGAACAGGGTAAGAACAGTAATAGGCCACAGAGAAGCTGTGACAGTAAAAAACATGAAACAAAATCCTGAAATAATGCAACATTATACGACAACTATTACAAAAGTGGGGTTTTTTTCTGTAGTGTATTAAAAAATAAAATATTAACACAGAAAACAGTATTGGTAAACACCAAGAGCAGAAATTAAAGCACAACTGACTTCAAAAAACGAAACTTGTCTTTGTAGAAACCTGCTAACAGTGAAGCTGATGTTCACCCAGCAGTATATTATCTGAAATTTCAAATAAAGTAAGGTAAAAAATTGAAAACTAGTAATTCTACCATGTGTTTTTTCAGCTACATGGTAGTACATAAAATCAGCATGCAAACCAGCAGATTTACAGTAAAATGAAGAGTATTACAGAGTCTAAAGTACTTGTAAAATCCTGCATCTTGGTTTAGGGTTTCTGCCCCACTGGCAATTTAAAGAGACTATTCTGGACACAGTGTTAGGCAATTTTGTATTTTAAAAACCATCTGATTAGATTATCTAAAGAATCACTGAAATAAAATTACCCCAATGTATCCAACCACAGTAATACAAGCTTTCAGTCTATTGCTGATTTCATTTTTAGTAGACTGGTCCTTAGAACTTTCCCCATCTACTCATATAAGCATACAAGAAGAAAACGACCATTTTATCTGGCAATATTGCAACAAAGTAAAATTTATTTTTACATCTGCTTGACGGCTAAAAACCCCACCCTGTCAGAAAAGTTTTATTCTTTTGTATTCCATTACTCATATAAGAAAATGTGTTCATAGGCTGAATTAGAAAATATTCAATTCCTTCAGGTGTATTGCTTTAAATATTCCCAAACAACAAACTCAGAAATGTTCACTAGTGTAGAATTACAAGTATAGCATTACAAACGTGAACAATCTCACAAAGTTTTAAAATTCTTTTAAATCTAAATACACCTCAATCTTAAGTCAATATTGAGCATCCTGGATGAATAGTAAAGATTTCTAAAATACACCAGGATTCAAACTACAGAACAATTTACACATAGCCCAGGAAGATTTCTGAAAATTTTTCACAATTGCAGTTGTATTTCTGCTGCACTGGTACCACTTAATTCTCAATGAACGATATTTCAAACTACTCAACAAAGCAGTATTATAAAACTGTGTAAGTAATATTCTGAGCTACAGAATGACTGTAAAAGAGTAAACATTTTAATATGACCCACTTTTTGAGTACATATAATTTTTATCTTCCCTGATGAATCCAAAACCTGCAGTACAAGAATTCTTTTCTACCTGTACTGGTGCTTCCTAGTGTAAAGCCAGTGGTTGATTTTGATCCAAAAAGTCCACTCCCAAAGCCCAGTGAAGGAGCCGACGTAGTTGCTGTGGCAGTGGAAGAGCCCAGAGTTCCAAAACTAAGTCCTCCTGTTGAGCTATTACAAAATAAGACTATTAGTAGTAATTCTATTACAAAATGAACACGCCCCCCCTTAATTTCAATTTCCTTCCGATGACATCATTCACTTTCCCACAAATATCATTCATCACAAACAACCCAGCTGGGTAAGACAGTCCAAGCTCAGTGCCACTGAACAGGAAAAGGGAGCCAATTTCCTCCTTTCCTTCCACAGCTCTGTAACTCCCATTGCTTCCCTGACACTAACTCCAGCATTTGTTCAGCCGCTGCTGAGCTGATAGATCTTATTGGATTGCTTGGATATCCAAACTTTTTTTCTGTTAGATCATCTCATTTGTTCTACCTAATTGTTCTCCCCATGCTGCTGAAATGAGAGAACAAATGCTAGAGGAAGCACAAAGATGACGGCAAATCTCTACGAAGATCTTTTCAACGCAGGTTACAAGCCCAGTTAGTTATCTCTGACCAGAAACTCCAATCAGCTTGCTTTCTTTCATTCTTAAGTGATAAGCAGACGCTTCAGAACCATTTGTTCACATCAACAACACAGCTTCATCCTATCTTACTATCTTGATATCCTACTATCAAAACACACTGAAGCATGAATTAATTTTCTAACCAAAATGCTACCCTTTCGTACAGGATCCAACCACATGCTTAGGGTATTTTTTCAGACTGTCTACCTGTCAGAAAGTTACAGAAAACCAAATTCCAGATCTACTTTTCCAGATGAAGAGAAATAACAGAGAGATCAGATCAGTCATCACTAGGAAAATGAAGACTTTAATATTCTTTTGGGTAAATACAAATTTTAGAGATTTCATGCCAAATAGAGAACAAGCATCACAATTAGCACAGAATTCAGGAGAATACAATAATCATGGTTATCTCCAGACAATGAAATTACAGGTACTAGCACCCAGAAGAGTCTATGGTTTAAAAAACTTTGTTCTTAATTGATGAAAGATCAGATGAATAATCTGTAGCAACTTCCTGGTCCCATTTGTAAGTCTTTTTAGAAACAAGGTTCGGTTTTCACAAACACATTTTGCTTAAGTACAAGAGCAATGCTGAAAAAAAATGCAATTTAGACTTCATCAAGGAGTTTTATCTTTCAGATGTTCAGTATTGGCTCATTGCTCCCTTATCTCCTCTCTCTTTATGTATGAGGACAGCTCCTAAAATAACAAATCAAACACAAAAGTAAATCCCTACAAAAAAGGTACAGTTAGCTCTTGAATTGGAACTTTTCAAACTATCAATAAAACTGATCATGGCAAGCCCAGTTGGTTGCAAGTTCAGAACTAGGTGTTAGTTTTTTAGATAATAATTCAGGAACCAGAGTAGCCAAGAAGTTTAGAAGGACAAAGACTCACTAACTGTCCCTCAGAATCCAGAGCCTTTCAGCTGTCTTTACTCCCAAAATTTTAACATACCAAACTGCAGCACCATGACCTAATTACTTGTAAACTTAAAACACATAACATGGTGCCTCCCTCACTAATCCAGAGCTTATGTGTCTCATCTTTTTTCCTACAGATGGTTCTTCTGTGAAAGTTTTTTGTGTAACAGTATTCCTGTATAAGAAAGCTAAGGTACAAACTATGATATTCAGAACTACAGGAGGACAAAAAAACCCCACCCGAACTAACTAACACAAATAAAATGAAGTGGCCTTTTTTTAAGGTAGAAAGAATCCAAAAATTCAGGAACAAAGCAATGGCAGCATTCCCACCAGCAGGAGAAAGCATGGGCCAGAAGGATACAGATGGAAGGAAGAAGAGCTCAGGTCACTGAAGTCAGGTCTAAACTCTAATTCTAGAACTAGAGTGAAGCTCTGCACCTGGTGAAAGCATACAATAAGACAACACCAACTAAAAAGAGCACAAGTACCTGAAAGGCTGCTACTACAAAGTAGGAATTAGATAGGCTGGCACGTGACAAGAGGCCTTCAGCCATCAGAATATAATCTTTGGTCACCTAACATTTATGCTTGGACCAGACAACCCAATTATTTTTCTCCCTACACTTGGCAATACAATTTTAGACCCAGCATAGAAGAACAGCTTCTTCTTACAGTCTTAAACATGTTCTCAAGCGAATTATCTCACAGGGATGCTCAAGAGGCAGTAAGAAGGCCCCTTCCTCTATGATATTCCTTGACCAACAGCCCTGAAGACTGATCCTGCTTGTAGGAAGAAATAAATGGAAAAAATACAGAGCTCCATACTGCTATTAACTAGCACCTATTAAGCATTTTTTAAGAGATAAAACCAGACAGAACACAAAAAACCCCCAACAAAAATATTTAAAGTTCAATAGGCAGTTTTTTAAAGTGCAGATCAACAAAAGAGTTTCCCTTTTTTCAGTAGTTTTAGAAGAATGGTTTTGAATTAACAAGTATTATTTTAACTTGCTCATTTGAATCACAGGAAACCTACATTAAGAAGGCCTGAAGCAAAAGAGCAAAAACTCTCTATCAAGTCTACATAAGCTTTACTGTAGAAGCTAATAAAACCGAAGCAAACAAAACCCCCCACAAAAAACCAGAAGAAACCCATAAAAAACCACCACCACGAGAAAACGCAAACCCTCCAAACAATCCCCCCCTCCAAAACCAAGCAGAAATAACACAAGGAAGTCATCAATCTGTCACAACCACAGCACTTACGTTATTACAAACTTAGAAATCATACTCCCTCTCCTATGGACTCCCAAAGAAGCAATACTGCCATTTAAGCAAAGAATTAAATGGATGTCCTTCAGATCCAGATGTTCTGTTCTCTCCATCTCACTACGGTATTTCCTGATGTTTCTAACAGGCATTTCCAAATGGATCACCTTAAGTGAAGCTCCCTTAACTAACTGTCCCGGTCCATTTAGTTCAAACTACAGTGATCAATTCTGATCTCGTTTGGGAAAGTCTCTGACACAAAGTCCCACAACAGCCTTGAACTTCAGCAGAGGTACACCAGCAAGCAGGTCAAAATTAACAGGCTCTGCTAGTCCAGTTGTAGGCAAAAAGACAGAAAACAGAAAAAAAAAACCCACCCACAAGAAAAACTTACCTATTACTCTGAGAAACCTAAACCGTAACACTTGGAGTACAGAGGCTGCTGTATATCGCATTTCGAAGTTCTCCTTTTACTCCAAGATACTATACACCAAACACAACGTTATTTATGTTAGAAAGGGTTATATCGTACCTAACTTCTAAAACATATGCAGAACATCACTTTCGGACACTGAGCATGTGGGCTCTGGCATCAGCGTGCTCCACGCCGGGGACACAAACGCGGGCTGACTTTTGAGAGAAACCTGGATACACACCTGATTCACATCCTACGTTCAGAGCGGCAGGGTGAACCGTAGAGGGAGGCAGCCAAGGCCAATCCAAAGCACAATAAGAAGAGCAACTCCTTTAATTAACAGCTGCTAAACAGATCGCTCCCTACATCTCTGCTAAAGGCGCAGGCCGGGAAGAAGGCAAAGCAAAGGAGGCCGGGGCAGACACGGTGCACCCGTTTCGCCCGCGCGGCAAGGGCCCTGCGGCCGGGATGCCTCAGCCCCGGGCCCCTCCAGGAGCGGGCGAGGCGCCGAGACCCGAGCCAGTGACTCGCTCACTCACACCCGCACGGGCCGCCCCGGCCCTCCGCACCACGAGGGCCTGCTTCAGGCTGGGCCGGGGCCCGGGCGGCAGCCTCAGGCCGCGGGGGACTGCCGGCACGGCCAAACCGAGAGGAGTGGGGGCGCCGCGTTACCTCGGCGTGGCCGTTCCGAAAGAAAATCCCCCGACCGCTCCTCCTCCTCCTGCCCCGGCGGCCGCCGTGGAGCCCAGGGTGCCCGTGCCGAAGGAGAAGCCCGTAGACATGGCGGCGGCGAGAGAGGCGGGAAGAGCCGGAGAGCGGGGCCAGGAGCCGGCGGCGAGGGCAGGGTCGGTGGGCGAGCGGGTCGGCGCTGGGGTCGCGGCCCTCAGCCCCGCATCACGCCCGCCGCCACCTGCGGAGCGCGCGGCCACGCTCCCCTCCGCGCGCCCGCCGCGGTGCACCACGGGATGGCCCGGCGGCCCTTAAAGCGACAGCGCCGCGCGGCAGCTGCGGCGGGAGAGACGGCTGGGGTGGCGGCGTGCAGCCTGTGCCCCCGCGCCACCGAGGCACAGCCCGAAATACGGGTCATTGCATCCCAGCATCAGGAAACATTGCTAGAGTGGCCGAGGGCTTAGCAGGCTGCCCAAATAACTGGTGGTGGGGTCGCCATCGTTAAAGTTTTTTAAAAGCTGCCTGGGCGCGGTATTGGGCAGCTGGCTCCGAGTGGCCCTGCTTAAGCACGTGGAGGCTACTCGGCACCTCCAGAGACAATAGAGCTCTCTTCTGGGAATATCCACACGTGCAAGAGTCACAGACTGAAGCAAAGACCTGGGTAACCAGGGAACAGTTCACTTCCCACACACCTATCATACCCCCGTTGTTAGGAAAATTAATCCAAGATGCCAGAGGTTTATGTCCAAAAAGGACATAATCCTGTAACTTTATTCGAATAAAGGGAGAGGCTGTGGAGCATTTCCCATGGTGTTGTGAAAAACTAGGTTCGCTTTCCTGGTGAAGTTTAAAAATGTTTAATAGAGACAATAAGAAACATGGAAAATAAAGCAAACATTAATACAGCCAGCCGGGTGTCTTGGAATCACCCCTTTTTATACTGTTCTTCATGCATGGACTTAGGCACATTCACTTTTCCAGGGACTCCTTGGGTCCGTCAAGCTCAATTCCACTTTTAATCGGTTTGTATAATTTTTTGATTTGGGCTTTGGTCTTTTTCAAAAGTGGAAAATGCTGATAGTCATTTGGGCCTCTTTTTGAATTTATCTTATCTATTCAGGCAGCTGAAACACACTACACCTAAATTCCAAACTACAGCAAAAAACCCATTATATATCTATTCAGGCAGTTAAAACACACTAAAAACTATAGAAAAAAAATCATACTGATAATATTCATTCCAACATTTGCAAAAAGCCAATACCACAACATGCATTTATAACAGGGTCTCTAAAATTGTTGGGGGGATGCAGTCCCCTTTTTATCCTAAATTTCCAGCACCATCACCTTCTTCCTCTTCCCCACTGGCTGAGGTACTTGGACAGTATAGACTTCCCAAAACACCTACGCTATGCCCCTGTTTAATATGCACCTCTCTTTTGTTATATAAAGAAAATAAAAACCCATGGGTACGGTTCTTAGGCATCCCCACGGGAGAGAAGACTGGTTCAGCCCATTGTCAGATCTCTGAAGTTACGACAGAGTCTTTCTTAACTTCTTCTCATTCTTAACTCACTTTTTTATTACTTCTTTACGTCTAGGTGGACAATTAGTGGCTTTAGTCATACATCTTTGTCAGTGAGGAGTGGTCGTGCCTTGGCAGGTGGCTATCTCAGGATAACATCTGAAATAACCTGGGGATGGAAAGGTATAAGTTCAAGGAGACTGATTTCGCCTTGGCTGCTGACTCAACAGCAGCACATTTTCGTTTATCTCCCTTGTTCTCAGCTGCTGTGCGGCTTATCAACTGGAAAGCACCACCGAATTCCCACCTCTGCAAGGGTTTCGACTGAGGCCGGCCGCGGGGTCTGCCCTCTGCTCCACCCTCCGCTCAGTCCCCCTTAGGTTTGACTCTGTGTTGGACGTTCCACCCGGGAGTAAGAACCCCTGTTTTCCCTAATAACTTCCTCACAGTTACCTCTATCCCCCGTCATTTTCCCACAGCACTCTCCAGCCTTTCCCGCCCCTCAGCCTTTCCCGCCGCCCGCCGCGCGAGGGCGCTGCGGGGCGCGCGGCGCTGGCCCCGCCCCGGAAGCGCAGCCGGAGAGGCGCCGGCCCGGCCCTGTGGCGGCGCGGCGGGGCGGGGGCTGAGGCCGGGCGGGACCCGCCATGGAGCACATCCGGACCACCAAGGTATCCTGGTCCTGCGGCGCGGGAGAGGGGCGGCAGGGGAGCTGGGGTAACTGTGGGGCCGGGAGGACCCGCCCAGCCCGGCGCGTCGGCTGCGGGCGTTGTTGTTTTCCCTCTCTCCTGCCGTTTTGTGGCTGGTGCCTCCCCGCGAGGGGCTCTGGAGCGGCCCGCGCCGCTGGAAAGGGTGGGCAGCTCTCGGCGTGCTGCTGCAGTGTGGCCCCGTGTCTGGAGTAAGGGAAAGACGCTAAAATTCCTGGCCTAAGGGTTATTGTGATGGAGTGGGGAATAGGAGAAGCGAGCCGGGAGGGTATTGCAGTTGTTTTTTTGTGCTCTGGATATGCTTCCATACAGCTTTTTCTAGTTTTGGAGGCAAATCGGTTGTGAAAACAACGAATTTGTTTTCTCCTTTTTAAAGATTCCAGTGTGTGTTAATTACGCAGGCCGTCAGTGCATATGTAATGTATTAGGCTATTAAAAAACATGTCAGCTGAGCTGTAGTTGACATTTTGGACTTCTCTGACTTTTATTTCCTATTAGTCTGTTAGTCTTTGTATAATGAAGGTGCAAAAGGAAGGTCTCTCTTCTTGTGACTAATTTTTAAGTAAGTTTTTAAGTCGCAGCTTCTGTAGGATGAAATTTCTAACAGTACTTTTCTCACCTTGCTCATCATCCCTGACTGCTAAGGTTGCTGAAAAGACTCCCCCTGTCTGTTGGGTCCTGGAAATTGTGATTGATTCCTGAACCTCCTAGTCTGACTTTAAAGTAGATTTATAGATATGTTTAGCAAAGGAGCGTTTATAGTTTGTGTCCAAATTGTGTAGATTTATAACCAAGAATTACATAAAGGAACAGGCTTTTAAATTTTTCGAGTAATAGCTTACATAACTTTATATAAATGTGTATAGCTGCTTTTAGTTTTCATATGCATGTGTATATGTGAAACAGAAGGAAGTTCTCTGGTGAAACTACCATTAGTGACACTATTAATCTTGCACCACACTGACAGATTTGAGATAAAGTTTCTTTATCAGCCTGTTTGTTTACAAACATGAAAGTCCTTGTTTGGAAACTTGTATTGTTACAGTCAGTAGCTGATTCCAGAACGAAAGCTTGATTAAAGCCAAGGATTCTTGATGAACAGAATATCTGTTTAAGTTTCAGGCCTGAAACTGAGACTAGAAAGGCTGCAGGTTGCTGACTTCTTTGCATCTGCAGGTGATTATATCTCTGTATTGTATTTTCGGGGCCCTGCTGGGGAAGGAAATACTTCACGTAGCAGTATAACTGAAGAGAGGCATAAGCTCTGAACACAATTTTTAAGATACAAGACTTTCTGCTTGAAGCAATTATTTCTGTAATTCATTCCAAATAAATTGTGCATTCTAAGAAATCGGTGTCAGGGTAAGAAATAGTGTGATATTTCTTTTGTTACAACTGTGTTGCTTGCTTAGCTTTTTTGTAAACTGTTGGGTTATCGAATATTGAGATAGATTAAAACGGTGTATGGGCAATAATTACAGGTCTAGGAAGGAAGAAAAGTAAAGTACAACCTGCACTTTGGGTCTTGAAGGTTCAGTTTGTATGTAGGTTCAAGTTGGATCTCATGCCAGCTGTTCTGAGACATCCCTGCTTTTTCTAATCTGATGACATTCCTGTTTCTTCAGTCTAGTTAAGTCAGAGTGAAATAAACTTGAAATAACAGTGCAGTTTTGCATAAATTAACTGCTGTGCAGGACAGCTGTTATCCCCAGGAGAAGCTGATAGAATAGGTTTTGTACCTCCTCCAGCTTGCTGGGAAAGTTGAAGTTAAAATTTCCATAGAACTATCAGCACAGCTACCTGAAACTGAGTGTAGCTTTTTGTGAAATTAAACTGTCCAGAAGATTGTAGGTTGAATAAGGAAATGAGGTCAACTTAAAAATCACTTCTGAGTGTTTTATATTGAAGTAGCAACAAATGATCAAACTCAGTTTATTGAAAGTGATGAAAAAAAGAATATGTGGTAGAAAAGACTAAAAATTCTTCAATCAAACCTGTTTGCATATTTGAAGTCAAATCTGTATTACTGAAAATACTGATGGATTTTTCTCCTGGAGATGGAAAGTTTTGCTTAGTTTGACTGCTAAATCAATTTAGACAGCAAAAAAAAAAAGTATAATAAGCTGAGTACCCATTTAAGCTGGTCTGAGTCAAGTTTAAATTAATGTGTCATTTATGGAGGCTGAATCTAACTGACATTTCAATTGTCTTTAAGAAAAGTTTGTCTATGACTTCACTTTCAGAACTCTTGAAGACTTTGCCTAGGTAAGTGGAAGTTGGAACACTAATGTCTGTCTTCATCTAATGAAGAAATACAGCTTTGAGGAAAGCTACCTTGTTTCATGGACAAGGCAATTCTCACATGCCAGGATTTTGTGGATCGTGTTACTGCAGCAAAGCTGGAACAGTTTCTGTGCGCTTCTCAATTTGCTGGGGACTAGAGTCAGTGCCATGTACTTGAGCTGCAGATCTGCCCAGTGTAAATTCTGTGTTTTGGCTGGGTTGCATTCACTTATGCTACTTTGTACCTGAGGACCTGGCGGTTTCAGCATAATGTATTTTGATCTACTGATGCGGGTAGTTTTCAATTTTTTTTCTTTCTAAACTGAAATCTAGGATATCATCAAAGTGCTGACTTCTAGTATATATTTGTATTTCCTTCATTCTGTTTTGTATTCATTAAGTTGGTTTTTTAACTTTTAATTTTGAAAGCAAAATTGGGCCTTTCTAGATCATAAGAAATACCTGATTTTTTTTTTCTGTTTTGTTTGTGCATTTAGTAGGTAAATACATCTGTACATAGAAATTAAAAATGTCTTAATATCATCACAGATGCGGGCTCTTCTTGTTGCCTTCTCTGGGTGCTGTTGTTGCTGGTGTGAAAGTTTTTGAAGTTCTGCCATGCATTTAATGGTAGCACAGAGCTTTAACTTGGCATTAATGAGGAAGTGCTGCTAAAAAATAGAGGAATGCATGGAGATAAGCCATTTGCCACACTCCTTTCCCTTCTAGCACACAAAGAATTGTGTAAGGCTTGTTTCAGATAAAGCACTCTGTGGAGCCTAGAGTCAGGAGGAGCAGATAAAAAGCAGGCTATCTAGAAATATTTTTTATTTTGAAATATTCTCCATAGGATTGAGATAACAATGTTGATAGAATACCAGGAGGAGTCGTTGGCCCTTGCAAGGCTCAAGCCTGAATTATCTGCTTCAAATGCCAGCACAGACCTTGAATTTCTAGGAATTTTTTGTAATTGTTAGTTTGATGCTTGCATTTCATTAAGAATGTATTTTGACTATGAGGCAAGGTTATAATAATGTAGATTTTTGAAGTTGGGGAATTTATAAAACACAGTACATAGCTAAAATGGAAGCCAGGAGAGCATAATCTTTATGGCTTTGAGTGTGCAGACAGCCAATACAGTGTGTTGCTGAGATTAGCTGTTAATTCAGTGCTGGCATCTCCATACCAGCCAAGTGTTACTGTGTGTTTGCTGTGTTTTGGGGAGGCAGCCTAAACGCTTAGTAATTTATAATTCTTACTTTAAAAAAAATTGAAACTAAAGAAAGCTCAATACTTTTTTATTGAAAGAAGATAATTGAACTAGTTGGTCTCAAAGCTTGTGACCACTCTAGTTTGGTTTGGATAGCCTTGTGTGTACTGTGTTATGTTTCCTGCCATTTTCAAAATTATTGCATAAACTGACAAAGTCTTTGCTGAGTAAGAATTTAAGTTTCTGCAGAAATTTAAAATTTAAGCTTTATTTCCCCCCCCTTTTTTTTTTGTTACAGGTAGAGCAAGTGAAATTACTGGATAGGTTCAGCACAAGCAATAAGTCACTGACGGGAACTCTGTACCTTACAGCAACTCATCTGTTATTCATAGATTCAAGCCAGAGAGAGACGTGGGTAAGGATAATGAATGCATGTGGCTCAAAGGCTTGGGTTCTCCAGATGCATTTCTTCTTCCTCATCCTAAGGTTGAATTTGTTTACTGAAATGTTCTTAGCTGTTCTTTCTACTCTCCTCCTTCATGGTATCATAATAAGTTAATAATTCACAGGTTATGCTCTTGCGTGACACTGCTGCAGTTGAAATCAGGTCATGTTGAAAATTTTGACTTTTTCTCAAGCTGCTGTCTTCTGCAGCCTTCACTTGTATTTCTGAATGTATGTGTGGTGGTTTTCTTTAAATAACTGACTTGCACCATAATTCTGAGTCAGAAGTGGGAGACTGATACATTGGTTAAGCATCAGGTTTAAAATTTCAGAGTTAATGTACCTTATAATTAAGTTCTGTCTAGGTTAAATGAGATAACAAAAATCCTAAGATCTCAGGTTTGGGGGATATTGAAGATACCATGCACTTTTTTAGAGCAGTAAGCAGCTGTTTCTTCACAACAGCTTTCTTGTCTGGAATAAAAGGTTTTAGATGGGGCTGCAGGTTCTTGTTGACCAGTACCAGTGTTGTGCAATCAAAGCTGGCTAATACAGTACTTCCCATTAGTTTTTATGCTCAGTGACCTGATGGCACACATATGGACATCAAGCTGTGGCTCCCACTGGAGCCCAGCCACGTGACTTGAATTAGTGCCTTAAATCTTCCATCCTCCAGGATGAAATATCATCTCCCTGGCTGTCGTTAATTTTTTTTTTCCTATGGGTGTATTTTCCTTGATTAGCCATAATCCTGTATCCTGGTTATCTAAGTGCCTCATGGTGCTTTCAAGAAAATTGATTTTTCTATTATTTGTTTTTGGATACAATGTACAACATCGTACAAACCAAACAGTTATCCTTTCATGCAAAATGGGTTTTTGGGGAGAACATGATTCAGAAGCATTACTTGCTTGTGCTGCCCTGTGCACTACATTAAAAGGTTTCATCTTCGGGAAATTGAACCTATACTCCAAGTACTGCATTTCTGATGATAATGCAAGTACCATGTATAATTATTATAATGTCTCTAAGATAGTCTCTTTGTAAATGTGTACTTGGCAGCATAGTTTTCAGATGCCTGTCAAATTCTGATCAATGTTTAAGAGGATTTGATTGCTTCATTGAGGTAATTGAAATTCTATCAAGAACATCTTGTTCAGTGGGGGTAATTTATCTGTGACTTTCTTCCCACAGTTGAACAGCTGTTACTTTCTATGTATTTACCTAAACCTTGTGTAGATTTGCCACACAGATAAATCTGTGGAGGGCTTTTTTATGTCCATTGCTGTGACAGTGCTGTTAAAGTGGTCATACACATTTAGGTGAGAATCTGTCATGTTTATCTAATACAGTAGGTAATATAGGAGATGTTTTTCTTATCTCCTGTTCTGTCTGTACTTGTTAAATACTGGAATTCTGAAATCTTCAGGATCTCCTGTATCTTTCATACATTAAATTCTTTTCCCTTACTTCCTTTGTTTTGTCTGTAAATTCTGAAGTATGTTTCTATAGATCCTTAAAAAATACAGATATCCTGTCTGGACACTGCCTAATAAAATATAAGCCTGTCAGATAACAAAGTTAGAAGTATTTAGAAGGGTACTTCAAAATGACAGAAGAGAATAACTGAAGTTTTATAAGTTTTAGTATCCTGATCAAAACAGCATTCTTGGATTTCTGCTTCTAAATGTATTTCTTTTTATAACTGACTGACAGAATTAGTCAAAATCCATATTCAGCATTGCTTAGTGTGTTGTTTTGCATCTGCTGATCTAAATAGTATGCTGTTTTCATTTTTCCTCAGCATGCTTATTCTGTGAGTTTTTGTATGTCACAGATACTTCATCATCACATTGCTACAGTGGAAAAACTTCCTTTGACTACTTCTGGCTGCCCTCTTGTCATCCAGTGCAAGAACTTCAGGATAGTTCACTTTGTTGTACCCAGAGAGAGAGATTGTCATGACATTTATAATTCTTTGCTTCAGCTGTCAAGAACAGGTAATACTTGTAGCTGTAAAAGACTTTGCAGTATATGCATGTATAGCAAGTTGAGGGGGTGTGTGTGTAAACCATATATCTTGTTGGGGTTTTTTTTTAAACATGCGTTATGTAAAGTCTTACATGGGTTTGGTACATAAATAGGTTTTTGATTAAATATTAATCTGCATAAAAATTCAGAAGCTACGTTGTCTGGCTTTTGTATATCACTGACGTTATTTAGCAAATGAGAGATCCCCTTTGGTTTTTTGCATTTTTAGTGTTTCTGAAATTGTGAATATAAATGTATGTAGTCTGTCTTAATTTTGTGTTCCGTTGATTAAAAACCCTTGAAGCAAATCAGTTGTTACTGATTCATGCAGTTTCAAGGATAAAGCTGAAATTTTGATGATAGAATAACATTACCAATTCAGCTTTACAAGAGACTTCTGTCAGAATGGTGTTTTGCATTTTCTGCTTTGTGTTTATTAGAACAGTGCAAAATGTCATCTGTCATAAGTGAATGGCATGCTAGGAAAAACAAAGGTTTTGAAAGCTTTTCTTTTTTAAGGGAAACTTAAAACTTCCTTTTTTAAGGTCAGTAGATAGAAATTTCAGTTCTTGCCTCCTGAAGTAGTTTGTTCTTTCAGAACCTGTGAAGTCTTCTAATAATTCTGCCTTAAGTTATCAGTCTTCATTTGTGACCCTTATGTCTTCTGAAATAGGTCCATCACACTCAGGAAGATTTTCATAACCTAATTCTGACTAAGTATCTGTAATTGTGTCAGTAACTGTAGGGTAGTTGCAGAATAGATATTCCAGGCATGTCAAGAATCTATTATGTAGTCTTGCTTCTGTGAACCTTGAAGCCTGAGACTTTCTTTCCATTACATATTCTTTACCTTTTAGCAAAATATGAAGAACTCTATGCCTTTTCTTATAATCCAAACCAAAATGAATCTGAGCAAGTCAAAGGTTGGCAGCTTATTGATTTAGAAGAAGAATATAAGAGAATGGGAGTGCCAAATGATTACTGGCAGTTGTCTGATGCAAATCGTGATTACAAGGTAAGTGTTGTAATGGAAATATGTTCTGCTCTGCATCTGTTTCTGATGAGACCTACAGAAAACAGCTTAATGCTATGAAATCACTTGGCTTGCAATATAAGCAGAATTTGCAGGTAGAGAGAGTAAACTCTTTAATCAGTGTGCAATCTCTCAACTTCCTAATTGAAGTTTTTCCCAAGGTCTTATTGAGAGAGTGTTTATGTATAGATATGCGAGTTCTTTTGGATTGTTTAAAGAGATGCTTATCTGTTCGAAGCCCAGCTCCAGTGATTCTGGTGCTCTGCAGCTTTGTGATGTCTCTCTTAACTGAGCAGGATTCTACTTCAGCATTTTGCAGTGCTGGTTGTGGTGATGTGGCTGATTTCAAGATGAGATTTCATCTTCTTTGTAGTCCGCGAATATTAAAAATGAGAGAAATAATTTCAGTATTTTATTTGAAACATACTCCTAGCATTTCTTCTGCAGAGTTGCATTCTTGAGAGTGAATGCTGGTGTAGTGATACTTGGCTGTGTAACTTGGATACCAGTTTGTACTACTTTGATCCAAGGCTTGTCTCCTTTGAGTTGTTTACATTTGTATAAAGAAACATGGTAATGTTTATCTTTTGTGTCTTAATTCACCTTATGTCTTTCAAATTGAACACAATAAAACTAGGTTAGGCTTTGTGTCTTGCCTATAAAATCCTTTCTGTGTATCTGTGTCTTTCAGATTTGTGAAACCTATCCTAGAGAACTTTATGTTCCCAGAACTGCAAGCAAGCCCATAATTGTTGGTAGCTCCAAGTTCAGAAGCAAAGGAAGATTCCCAGTGTTGTCATATTATCATAAAAATAAAGAGGTATAATGTGACTTCCTCTTACTGTAAATGTGCTGAAAAGTATTTCTCAACACTTGGCAGTAGTTCAAGGGTTGGTGGGGAGGTTCAAGTACAGTGACTTGTATGGCAAGGGTGTGACTCAGGATAACCCTGAATACAGCTGACAGGAGTAGTGCCTAACAGGATGTGGAGTAAGCCTAGACAGTTTAAAAGAAATCCTTAAATAATCAGGTGATAATTTGTTGAATCTGCTAAAGTTTTTAGAAACTAACATTAAGGTAACATTGAAGATAGCTTTTTCTTAAGGGATCTGTCTTCCTTGCTATATCAGGGATAAAATCGGTTAGGTCAAAATGGTAGGAAAAAAACCCCCAAAGAGATGAACCAACAGAATAATAGAATTGATTCTTCAAGGAGTTATTTTCTAGCTAAAAAAAACTCTACAGGGTAGGAAATAAGATTTTGCAGAGGGTGTTGTAAAGCAGCATGTACCTGTCTCAGCTGTACAGCAGAGGAGTTACTGTCACCTTGGTGAGTTAAAGAATTTGTCTAATGAATGTGAAGCTACTAGATGGATTTGAACACGATTACATTGCTATTTGAATATTGGAAGATGTACATGATATCTTCTGAAATACAACGTATCATTGAAAATTACATTATAAAAATTACATTAGATGATAACAAATTGCACTTGAAATAATAAAATCATGCCTGCATTAGTAAAACCACGCATAATTCATTCCATATTAAGGGAGTAGCTTGCTTTCCTAAAGTGTAATTTTTCCAGCCTGTACTTTTGTGAGTTTTTTTGTCAATTATGTAAACTGATACTTTGCCCATGAAGATGAACCTGAAAAACTGTTTCGATGAATATTTAGATTTAAGTTGTAGGTACCATGTTTCAGGGATTCCAAGGGATGTGCTTAAAAATTTGGAACACCTGAACTTTATTCGATTTGCTGGTGCTGTCTGCTGAACGAAACTATTTGTTTCAGTGTCTTTTGAGATTTTACAAAGCACTTCAAGTACAGGTATTATTAAACTGATGCTGATTTGTTCTTTGTTGTCTCTGGTAGGCTGCAATTTGCAGATGCAGTCAACCTCTCTCAGGTTTCAGTGCCAGGTGCTTGGAAGATGAGCACATGTTGCAAGCCATCAGTAAAGCAAATCCTTCAAATCGCTACATGTACGTCATGGACACCAGGCCGAAGGTGGGTACTTTGGGTGCTACGGACAAGCCTCTCCTCCTGAATATTAGAGTGCTGGGATACAATGTAATTCTGAAAAATTTGGAGCCAAGTATGAGTCCATCATGAGCAAAAATGTTGTAAAGATAAGGTTACGCCTCTATTCAGGTCAGGTCTCTCAATTCTAATTTTAACTACTTTTCTTTCTTAAAGAAGTTGAACCTGTCCCAGTACTCAGCTGGAGTTCACGGAATATGCTGCTGAACTTTGAGAGGGGCATTTAAAAATATGCTTAAATCATACTTAAGAAGTGAACAGTTGAGTGGGATCTAGATAATTTTAACTGTTTGAAATGAAATTCATGAAATGGTGAGCTGTGATGGGGTTTCTTTGGAATGGGAGAGAGTACTATATTCTGTGTAAATGATCTGTACAAACTGTCACAGAAAGGAGGAAGTGGAGGAAATTCTGTTCTAGCATTTCGAGGTTATCATAGAACAGCTTGAGTTAAAAGAAGTCTTAAGCATTGTCTCCAGCCTCTCTGATGAGGTTGTTCAGAACTCTATCCAGTCTGGCTTCATACACTTCTAGGATCCACAACTTTTCTGGGCAGTGTTTTCCAGTGCCTCATCATCATACTTCATCACTGTCTAATTGACTTGAATTTTATTATTTTGTTAAGTTGAATTGTGTTATGACATGTTACAGTATATGGCTAATACACACTGTTTAGACCCATCTTCATTTTAATTAGTGTTAATTTCACTCAATTGTCTGAACACAGGAGCTGAAAATGTCTGGGTCTTACTCTTTCCTTTGTAGGTGAGATGTTAGTAGGGTCTTCACTCAGAAATGTTTGGACACGAGTAAAGGCTTATTAGTTAGGAATTACTAAACTCATTATTCAGATATGTCAGCTCTAAGTATAGGCTACTTCTTTTTTTTATAAGTATATACTGTCCTGTTCTTACACCTCAGGGCTTTCAAGCTGATTTGTCACAAACCATATTAGAATCTGTTTATACTGTGTAGTCTTGTGGTTTTTTCCCAATGTATTCAATTGAAATTGCTTGATTTTTTTTGGGTTTTTTCCCTCTTTTAAGCTTAATGCAATGGCTAACAGAGCTGCTGGGAAGGGCTATGAGAATGAAGACAACTACTCAAACATTAGGTTCCAGTTTGTTGGCATTGAAAACATCCATGTAATGAGATCTAGCTTGCAAAAACTCCTGGAAGGTATGTTTTAACTGTACTAAAGTAGTGTGTTTGAAAACAGGATAAGTGTTTTTCTGAAGTCTTTAATAATAGGTTACACAAACTGCATTGACATTTCTATGGTTTATTCCAGCTCTATTCATTCTCAGTGTTTAGTACCAGTTTGATGTACTCTGTGGTAATGAATTACCTTAAACCTCAGCCTTCAAACTGTAAACCCAACTGAATGGAGTTACTTTGAAGAAAATTGAATTGCACACACATCTTTAGTGAGCTTTGTTAATATGTCAGTGAGAGAGACCGCTGTGTTTTTCAAGTGTGTCTGTAGATACATTTTCATTTACAGAATATCAGTTCTCCATGGAGCACTTTGTTCCGCAGAATTCACAATAAGCATATGATCTGCACAAAATTTGAGTTCTTTGACTTGGTGAACCACTTGTGTGCTTGTAGGTGTTTGTAGAAGAAGTGGCAGGGGGAAGCGTGAGCCACTTCACCATACTACTGCCTGCCTCCTGGTGTGAAAATGGAGAGGCAGAAGTGTGTTCATAATTCTGTTAATATTTTGTTTAGGTAGACAGCTGACAGAAAATTTAAGACATTTTGTGGATTCTGAGATTAGAATACAGTCGCAGAATTGAGGCTTCCACACCTGACAGACAATACATATGTGCTTGGCTTCTGGAATTATGCAAGTATTTCCAGAGACAGAGAAGGTTTACACTTATATGGAAGTCTATTTTGATGAAGACATGCTGTTACATTGATCAGAAATCTTAGAGACTAGTGGTGTAGTCTTCATTTTCATGGATCCTGGATGTGCTGCTAACCTGTTCTTCAGGCACTGTGCATGGAATCCTACTGAGCATTGATAATGTGGATTTTTCTGGTTATTCCTGCACATGTTTTTCCTAAAGGAAAGATGAGAACTAACATGATCCTGAGCTCGAGATTTTAGATTTGTCATAATCCCCCTTTCTCTTACTAATACATTCAGTTCTAGAAAACTGTCTAATAAAACTTGATTGTTGTTTTAATTTTTCAAGAGACTTGCTACTATGTAATAATGTCTGATGCAGAAGTGTGTGCATCACACAGTTAAGCTTCACAGACTTAATATTCCTTCCATTTGAACTGGCATCCCACCGGCAATACTTCATTAATTACGTGTCTGTAACTCTCTTTTAGGATGGAATAGGTTTTAGTTTTTCCTTGTGTGGAAAATTGGTTTGTTTAAACACTATTGAACAAAATCATGAGTGATCTCTATTGCTTGTTTTTCACATAACATTTTTTAGTAAATGAACACAGTTGTTTTACCTCTGTTCAGTCTGTATGATTCACCAGAGTTTCACTGAATGCCACTTTAGAAGTAGGAGCATCTTCAGGGTAGGAAGGAACCTTATAATTTAGGGGTGTATGCAATATTTTACTCTAGCTCCTTGCAGAAATGTGCCATCAGTGGATGATCAGGAAGAAAATGCCATGGAAATGGTTCATAACTTAAAATGAGGAAAATGCCATTTAGCTTCTGTGTACTTGCTTCCCCTGAATGTGCTGAACTGAATGTTCTCAAATCAGAGCGTGATACCAATGACGCTGTTTGTTCAAACACCACTGTAACTGGGACTTCCCTCAGTTGTTTGGGCTTCTTATAACAAACGACTCTTATTCATTGTTTGGTGTGTGTCCTGCTCTTTGGCTCTGTGTCTGTCTTCCTGAATTCCTTCAAATTCTAAAGGTTCCAGTGACAAGCCGAATGTGAGACACAATCCTTCACAACATCCTTTTGTAATGGGACTATACCATGGAGCATGCTAGGGGAACTTACAGTGTATTCTTCATTTTGGATTCAGCTGTTATTATATATCTTACATGCAGTGATTCAAAACTTTTCCAAAATAGTTTTCTTCAGCATGAACATGATGACTCTATCAATGAGCAGACTACAACACTCATGGGGGAAACTTCACATAGACTAAATTTGTATCTGTGACATTAAATACAAAGTTCCGTTTTTATATATTTAAATTACAATATTGCATTAGAGAAAGTATTGAACTCTGGTAAGCAAAAGGGTTTGGGGGTATGTCAAGAGGGAGAATTTCTGCAGAAAATGTTTGGGAAAAGGCTCAACCGATGTTGCAATCTATTGCATATATTTTGATGGTGGAAGTGTGTTAACTGAGGAGGTTTTGTGAGTTATGTAGAGTTTTCTGTATAGAGCAAGGGTTTATGTAGAGTTTTTTATTTGTTTAAAAAAAACCAACCCTGCCTGCAACCTGCTATGCTTCACTCTGCAGGTCCAGTCACCTCCTGAACTGCTCCTTGAGCTTTGCTAGTAGTGTGAATAAAGACAAGCACCATTGAGGTTTTGGGGCTCATGTGCATGTCGGGCTTGTGGGTTTTTTATGGTGGGATCCATATAGGCAGAACTGTTGAATCCTATTTATTGTGAAGTAGCTGAATTATCTTAGTGGTACTATAAATCATACCATATATCATTTGACCTTTTAAAAGACCATAAGGAACTGGAACTGGAAAAAAACTTTATTTTTCAACATATAAAAGTTGGAACAATATCAATGCAATTGTTTTAATTACCAACTAGTATAAAAATGCCTGTGTTAATTCACAGAAATGGAAAGTAACTCTTGGGCCTTAACATATGTGTTCCTATCTCTGCCTTCATTTATAAAAATATAGAAATATATCTAGAAAAGGGAAATACTAGTGGTGAAATATTTCTATCAAGCTGAAAATTGTGATCAAAAGCAGATTTTGACAGCAGTATCTGGGTGAAAGCAAACTGAGGGCTGGAAGCCCATTTTCTAGCTGGAAAGCTTGTGCTTTAAATCATAAGTTACAGAATGTGTAGGTGTGTGGCCATGAAGAATACTTCTAGACATGGCTGTCTGTACAGTCCTTCTCTTTAGATGTTTGAATTTCCAGGTACTTACTGTTTTCAGTTTCTTTCCTTTACCATAAGAGTGGTGGACATGTTTGTGTACGGTTGTGACTGATTAGGTGAATGGAACCACTGGTATAGAGAATGACTTGATCCTTTCAGCTAGCTCACATTCTCATCTGATTTCTTCCATGTGCCAGACCATTTGGAAGCAGATGCTTGAGATGCCTTTCAAAGATAGGGGAGAGTTAGCTTGCTTTACTTTTTTTACTGATATTTAAAGACTAACCTTTAAAAGTAGTTCTTCTGTCCTGGGGTTTCTTGATGTTCTGTTACCTCATTGTGCTGTGGTTTACTAGGTAGTTTTGTAGATGATGATCTGTGGGTTTTAGAAAAGGTGCTGCAATTGGAAGGTGCTTCCAACTTGTTTGGAAGCCTGTCATTCTTCTAGTATTCAGCAGCACCTGGCACTATGAATCTTCCTGAGCAATTGGGAGTGTACCAAAATTTGTTTGACTGAAAACTGAGAAACATCTAATGCAGACACAGGAAAGCCCTTGGAGGCAGTGATTTGAGTTTATAGCCCTCATTACATCAGGGGACTTGATTGAATATGAAACTGCATTGCAGAATGATTTGATGAATTTTGTTCTCTGCTTTTGCTGCTGACTCACTTCCTTCCATGGCCAGAGATGATTCTGCAGCTGTTGTATCCCTACTGCTGCCTTTCATCTACAGAACCGTTTTTTTTCCATCTGGAGCCCAATGCTTTAGAATCATGAAATCATTTAGGTTAAAAAAAGACTTTTAATATCATCAAATCTAGCTGTTAAGCTTAGTGGAAAGCAGGCTTCCACTGTGGAAAAGGCAGGTATTTTTGTAGCTAGCTCCCTTGGGCGTCTTCTCTTAGGATTACACATAGCTGAAGTTACTTTAGCCAGCAGATTTTTTTTTTAATTGCCTGAAGTTTGTTTGGACAGTAATGTAACTGTGAGTTACTGTTCAAAATTGTGTAAGAACCAGGTTATCTGTCTTATATGTGAATTGATTCTGTGTGAGAATCTTTCAACCTACCTCTGCATCTCTTGCTGCTATACTTGAAAGCATCTTTCATTTGAATTCTTCCTTGCACTCTGAATTCACATTGTTGTTGCAGGATCCAAGTATATTAGGGAAGAATGGTAAAGATCAGTCAGAAATGTAGTGTGTCAAGTGTTAAGGTAAACAAAATTTCGGTGGGTTTCTTTCATCCCTGTGTTCTTGTAGTGCACTTAATTTGTTCTCCTGAGCACCGTGGAGGTGATGAAACTGGCAGTGTGACTGCTCTGACCTGTGTATATTGTCTGGATGAAGCTACTTCCCTACTACTAGTACTAATTAAATATTTCCAATGAGCCTTTGGCATTTGCACTGCCTTCCTTGGTGAGACAAGAGTAAGGCTTCCTGGTGTATTTAACCAGTGTATTTACTTGGAATGTTATTTTGTTAAAAAGTCAGAAAGATCTTACTCTTGACACTCATGGTTATATAGTTCTACAGAGTTGAATTCTGACTGGAGAACATTTTGCAGTACTCTTACCTTAGCCATTTGATTAGAAATCTTTCAGGAAACCACCACACAATTTACAACATAGGGGATTAGATACAACTTGCAGTTATTCTTCTTTCTACATTGCAGGGTGTAGGTAGCTACAATTGCTTAAGGCATTTTAACTCTTGGTTTCTTTCAGTCAGCGGCACAAGGGGTTTGTCTGTCAATGACTTTTTGTCTGGTCTGGAGAATTCTGGATGGCTGCGTCACATCAAAGCTGTGTTGGATGCTGCTGTCTTCCTAGCCAAGGTAACTTGCATGCTGCTTCTTTATTTGATGGAAAGTTGACTTCCTACTAGAAAAATTATGCTTAATATTATGTAATGTATAAAAGTCTGCAACTGACCTTTTTGGAGATAGATGTTTAGTATATATACCCAGTACATCTAGTATGCTGGTTAAAGTATTATATACTGCTTTATGATTGGCGATACTAAACATTCCAGCCAATGTTCTGGGATTTTTTAAATATTGTTTGGTCATCTCGTTGGGAGACAAAGGGATTCTTATGCTTCCTGGTTCTCTAGGTATTTTTGAAAAGTGTAACCAATTTGGTGGTGGATGGAACAAACTATTATTTAGTGTACTCTGAAAAATAGAACTGGGGCAGTAATTGTAGAGCAGCCAAGGTGGCTATGCTGACTTCATTTGGCAAGGAAATAGGATTCTGTGAATAATTCAGAGGAACTATTGCCTTTGCCAAGCACTCATGAAGCCAAGAGCTTGATGTGATAGTAGTGGGTAAGCAGAAAACCTGGATCTTTGTTTTTGTTAGGTGAAAAACAAGGAGTTATCTCAGTTAAAAGTTGATGATTGTCCTAAAGATGACCCTCAAAAATGTCTGAGCCAACAGGAGCTGATTTCTCGGCTGAAGTTAATAAGCATTTCCTAGTCCTTTACTTTTATGTAGCATAATGATGAACAAGTGGTATTTTTAATAATGTGTTGATGTAGTTTGGGTTTTTTTTTTATCTGTAGTCAGTAATGTGTAATCTAATTATTGTTAGGTTTTCTGGGAACCCCTGTAGAGATTAGCTTATGCAAATGTGGTAATGGAATTTCATTTCAAGGAGTTTTCTATACTTCCATAGAGACAACCTCCTACTTTCTGATACTATTAAATCTTGTCCTCATAGTAAACATTTTTCTAGCTTCATTAAATAAGATGGCCTCTGCTATGAGTTGGAAATAAAATTAGGTTTTTTTATTTATTTACTAGTTTTTGACTTCTGTCTAGAACACTGATTAAGAAACAACTGTGTTTTGCAGGCAATGGCAGTTGAGAGTGCAAGTGTATTGGTGCACTGTTCAGATGGCTGGGATAGGACTTCCCAGGTTTGTTCCCTTGGAGCTCTCTTGCTAGATTCCTATTACAGAACAATCAAAGGATTCATGGTAAGCGGACTGTTGCAATGTTGAGCTGATCCTTGGTAAAGAAAGGCTGTAAAATGTTGGAGTGTGAAAGGGAGCAAACATACTGGGGTTTTTTTTGTAGTTAAAAGTGTAAAATGAAATCTGCAGTATATTGATAAATATTTCATACAGAAATATTTTGCTACTTGAAAAAATTGATTTAAAATTAAAAAGACTGAAATACAAATAGCAGATTGTTTTAGTCATCCTTCAGAAATGTTGCAATGATTGCCTTTTGCATCCAAACAAGTCCCTCTTCTATGACATAGAAAGATTCCAAAGTGCTTGTGTGAGGTAGCACACGTACTGAGTTACAGCAGCTCTGTGCTACTGTAAAACATTTTTATCTGTTTCCAAAACAACATTTTTAAAATCTAAAAATTACAGTTCCCCCAATGATAGAGACTTAAAGATGTCTAAGCAGTCTAAATTTCTTTATCTTTTTATATAGGGAGAAGAATTTCAGTACGATTATTCCAAATTTTAGAGTAGGAAAATCAACAGTGTTCTGCAATGACAAGGCAAGGTGTTATGAGAGCTCCTCAAGGATAGTACATAAGACTAGTTCAATATATTGTTTAGAACTAAGTGCCACAAATACTGCAAGCAATGAAAGTGGAGGAAGAATTAGAAGAGGATTGATTTGTTGTGAATAGTAAGAATGTGTAATCTTTAGGGAAGTAATTTTTTCTTTTTGGGTTTTGATTAATCCTTACTTTCAGTTGAATTTCTGTGAAGGTCCTGTGTTCTTTTTGGTGCTTAATAGTGTGACCGAAGTCATAAAACAAGATAGTGTTGGTATGAACAAACTTACTGCTATAAATGTTAGATTATATTATGTAAACTATGATAGCAGGCATGCAGTACTAACATTTTCCTTTTTCTTTGCCATAGAAAGTTAATAATCTACTAGTGAAGTCATGCAACATTTTTCTTAAAATTATCAGTTAGCTAATCAGCAAATTGCTTAACTTATTCTGCTAGTTTTTTACAAATGTTCTTTGAAAATCTCATGAAAAACTTCCAAGAAAATAAAGAAACTACAAAGTGATATGGTTGTTTCTACTGTAACTTATTTGACTCAGATTGAAAGTGTAATATATCAATAGCATGTGGGGTTAATCCTGTGGGTGTAAGATTGAGTAATATTTTACATAAGATTTTGGGTTTTTTTGCCCTCTAGGTCTTGATAGAGAAAGACTGGATCTCCTTTGGGCACAAGTTCTCTGACAGGTAGTTCACTCCTCTGATCTAGTAAAGTGTATAAGCAAACTGAGCTAAGTGTTCTTAAACAAAAGACAGCTTGTAGATGTTGCATTTCTAGCCACACTGCACCAGTTCAGCAATGAGTAAGCTGTTTTCCATAGACGAGGCACTTCTCTTGCTGTCTGCAGTGTATTGCAGTTTATTCAAATACCTATTGGATAATTGATTTGTATTGCAGATGTACATTTTTAGTGCTACTGGTGCCTTACTTGCAGAAGTTGATGATTGCATTGGTCTGCACCTATGTATAGACAGTGCAAAACAAATCTAAAGCTACATCCCAGCTATTTAGGCAATATGAAACACATAGGTTTGGTATCTTTAAAGATAAATTTCCATTTATGTTTACTTTGTTGATGAAGTCATGCTACCTTTAGAAATCCTATATGTTAAGAGTTCTGTTTTTTCCCTTGATCTGCCTGTCATTAGCTGTGACAATAGCCTTACTGCTATTTACTGCTTATTAATTTGCTTTTAGCAGGTATACTCCACATGTTGACTGTGATAGTATTAGAAACAAAGGAATTTAGCTGTCTTATGTTGCTATTTTGTACTTAATGTAGACGTGTGATTACTTATAAGTCAGAAAAACGGGTCAAATACAGACTTGTTTCTATTCAAAAATTGCCCCAGTTCTTGAAGTTAGGTGCTCAATTTCCAAATCAAAGCTAGTGTCAAATTAAGGTGCTGTCATTTAAAAATGCAGCTAAGAGTTTCTGATTTCTAACTTAAACTAATTTCAGTCTGTTCGTGCAATCTTTTTCAGATGTTGTCAGTTGGATGGTGATCCAAAAGAGATCTCACCAGTGTTCACCCAGTTTTTAGAAAGTGTGTGGAATCTGACTGAGCAGTTTCCACAAGCCTTTGAGTACAATGAAGCTTTCCTCCTTCAAATCCATGAACACGTCCATTCGTGCCAGTTTGGTAACTTCCTTGGAAACTGTCAGAAAGAACGAGAAGATCTAAAGTAAGCATGCGCATTGTAATGCATCTTTTGTTTATTCTGGCAGACTAAGAGCTTCCATGAATCTTCTTCGTTTTAGGCTCTGAATAGAGGAAGGATTGATAGTACTGAAACCTATGTTGAACTGCATCAGGGAACAGTAGTGCTTTTGCATGATGAAGACAGTCTTTCTAATTCTCTCCTGCAGAGAGGCATCTGTCTCTTCTCATTTGCTGTTTCTAATTCTGGTAGAAAACCACATCTTTTTCATAGGGAAAGTGAAGGTTTTCCTGCTCATCTGTTGTTTTTTTTTTATTTTTGTTTTTTCCCCTCTAAACATAGGTAAGGTTAAGTCTGGAAGTATCATGTCATTTCCTCTCCCAGTCTCTTTTTAGGTAACCATAAAATTCTTGCTTGTTCAAGATTACTCATTTGGAAGTGTTAGTAGAATATCTTCAATACATTTAGTTGGAAAACTTATGTGAAGTTTTTATCAGTTCCTCTCACATTGTATTTTGGAAGTATGTATTTCAAGTAGGCAAAACTTGCACACCATAAGCAGTTATCTTCTGCTTTTTTTGCTTCCAGTCAGTCTGTTGACCTATCTCTTTTTGCTTTAAGACTAAAAGAGAAGACCTATTCCTTGTGGCCGTTCCTTTTGGCTGAACAGAAGAAATATCAGAATCCTCTGTATAATCCAGACTTTTTTCCAGAACTGACTCTTTTGGAGCCTAATACAGTATCATTCAATTTTAAGTAAGTTTAAATAAGATACAGTATCTTTTCTTCAGGTCTGTCATTATCTTGCATAGTTAAAACTGTCTGTTTTGTGCAGGTTTTGGAGGAATATGTATCATCAGTTTGATCGAAGTATGCATCCCAGGCAGTCTATGTTCAACCTTATCATGAGTACGAGTGAGGAAAATAAACAACTGGAGAAAGACATTAAAGAACTGGAAGCTGTAAGTATTACAAAATAAGCGTGTGTACTTGTGACCTGTTCTTCAGATTACAGTTGTTATAGTGCTGCTGGCATTCACATGAATGTCACTGCTTACATTATGGCCTTACTCTGTGTAATGGTGACTTGGACTTCTGCTGCTTGCTTCTGTGAGTGCTCTAAGGCACTATTTATTCTGCTTTATTAATGAACTTTATTATGTAAAAATGCTGCTATCAAAGCCTTACTGAAGGTAAGTTTCACAGAAACTTAACCTACATTAAACTGTCTTGGATAACAGGGTATCCATGCAGCTACAGCTGTGTTGCTAAACTAATGAGACTAAAAATGTTTTATTTCTATTATAGCTACTAAAATGGAAGCAGTAAGTATTGTCCTTCTTTTAACTTCATATGCAGGTGCATGCTGTTGTAAGTCATCATAATTATGGATCATGTACATTGTAATGTTTCTATGAGGAAAGGGCTTAATCCAGAGGTCGGATGTCTATAATTGACTTCTAGGTGCTGCAGGAAATAGCCAGGAAAGATTGATATTTCTGTTAGTCAGTTAAGGTGCTGAAACTTCAGAATAATGTCTTTTAAGAAACACAAAAGTCTTATGATTATCAGTTTTAGTACTTGTGTGTCTACAGAAATGGTGACAACTCCTGTATATTGGGTTGGGGAGAGAGAGAGGAAAGTACAACTTTTCTAGGAGAAAAGATTTTATTAGACTGATCCTACTGTAAAGTAATGAATGCAGGGTCTTAATCTAATCCTTCATCTAGTACTGTTTCAAATCTTAATTTTATATTTCAAAATTTTTATACAGTTGAAGCAGCAAGGTGAAAATTCAAAAAACAATCTAAAGAATAAACAAGAGGGAAAGTGAAGTCTCAACTCTTGAGTTTTCTAGAAGATCATTCTAAGATATTAACTTCACCTGAGCCTACCTTTCCCACTGGAGTGATAATGAGATGTAGTTGTTTGAAATCCTGATGTAGACTTTGCTACTGCTGTTTCCATCTATAAAAAATTGATGCCAAGAGACACCAGTCTTCTGGTTTTGGTCGCTGTTCTAATAAAATACGAACACATCAACAACCCAATCTGTTCAGTTAACTAGTGCAACCTCCCAATTTTACTGAGTGAATGAGTTTGAATTAAAAACAGAAATGAAACAAACAGCCCAAACTATGTACCTGAAAAATCCCTTAGTCTTTACTAATCCTTCCTATTCTCTTGCTTATGCTGGCAGGATACATCCTTTTCTCCTTTCTTGTTTTTTAGTCGACCTTTTTTTAGAGTATTCATTTGAACAAACTGTATTGGCATTTCTTAGATCTAAAGGAAAAGTCTTTTAGAAGGTTTTTAGGAAGGATAGAAGGGCTTTAGATATCCAGCTGCTTTGTGATTAAGAGAGTCATGGTCTTTAAGAGACTGAAAGATCCCTGCTTGCTACAGTACCAAGGCCTGTCTTCCTCTGCTTCTACTCCTGAAGTATTTCCATGTTGATACCAACAAAACAAGAGCAAGCTTGGAAGAGCCTCTCCTTCTCTAGAGATATTGACAAGCATTCTTTGTCTTCTGCTCTTCTGCAAATTTTAAGCCAACAGTGCTTGTAGTGCGTGCTGTAAACTGTGGGGAAGATTGTCATAGGGAATGGCCTGACATTTAGCAATACTGTTACGTATCTAAGCTAGGGTATGTAAGAGTTCTGCAGACACAACTTGGCCAGCAAAAGAAGGGATACATTTCCTTTAAAAGCACGATATCATTAGTAAAGAGTCATGCCTGCTGTTATTAACTGTTCTTTGTATTTCAGAAAATTAAGCAGAGAAACGGGCAGTCAGATGTGATCCTTGTGAAGGAACAGGAGCAGACGGCTCATCCTGCCCCCGTGGCACGGAAATCCCCTCCGTGCTTCCAGAAGGAGCAGCCGCCGATGCCAGTGAATGACGCCGTGCGAACCATAGAGGGCAGCAACACAGCAGACAATCGCTACAGCGAACTCGTGTCCGAGTTCTCCAAAGCTGAGCCTGCCGTCGTCAGCTTGGAGTACGGAGTGGCCAGGATGACCTGCTAATTGACATCTGGACCTGTGTTCTTCTAGACTGATTAAATGGAGAGATGGATCATTTTTAGGATGGGTCTGTGCTGCATGACCAAAACACAATTTGTTTATCAGCAAATTTTGTTAATGTAGACTAGAACAGCATGCTAGTTGTAAGGTGTTTGCTGTTCTTTTAAGGGGGGAAAAGATGTTACTGTCTTTTTGAAAGAAATAGGGGCATTGGGTAAGTAGTGACTGAAAGTCAACGAATGTTATGTCCTTGGAGTTAGGTCAGTTTGCACTAAATTGATTTAAATACTAATATTTCTTTATTCAGTGTAGGAAACCACAGGTGGTCTTTCACAAAATTGATTTTATTTGGACAAGGAAACTTGAACTTTCTATTTTAGGATTTGAAGCTACATGTATATATCTCATATGAATATGTATTCCCTTGCTTAGTGTCACCCAGTACTAACTTTCAGTGTATTAAGTGCCATGGAAAAGTATGACATATTTCAAATCATAAATAGTTGGCCTTAAACCTGTCAGATCAATGATTTTGTCCTTTACTACTGCAGTCTATGTGGCTCTGTTTACATTGTATTTGCTCAAATTTTTATATCCTTAAAACAGGACTGAATATAAGAATGAAGCATGCCTAAGCTGGCACAGCCTTTCAGCAAATAGCTATGTGAATGTTAACTTATCACTTGAGAATGATTTTTCTTCCATCTGCTCTGTTGTTTAAAATATAATAGATTGACCTGATTTTCCTCTCTGGCAGCTCAGTGGATTTACCATCATTAAAGCTGCAGATGTCTTACCTTAAGTGTTTTGGTGTATGGCAAGGTATTTAAGTGTAAAATACGACATGTCACATAAGAAAACAAAACTAGCCAATAACTGAATAATCAGGTTCGTTTAGATTGTTTACTGGGTGCTGTGCAGTTGCTCAAGGTACAAGAATGCAACCAAAACTTTTGGAAATGTAGTCTACTGACATTGTTCCCAAGTTAAAAAGAAGGTATTGTGTCTGAAGCTCATGACAAACTGAGTGCTTCCTGAATGTTTCATTAGAAGGAAACTTTGGTTATTCGTGGAAAGCCATCTCATCTTGTAAAAACTTGTCCAACCTGTGCATATTTAAAGTAATTTTAGAATCTGGAGATTTTCATGTATTTGAGGAGAGGACAAAAACTTCTGGCATGATGCAGTAGAGATCATGTAAGGTAAGAAAAGGGGGAAACTTACAGTTTGTGTGCTTAACTATGTATCTGTAATCTTGTGGTAAGGGAGAAGGTTTTTCTGAAGTGTGTTTCATGATAGATTTTCTGAGCTGGTAAAAGAATAAGAAAGAAAAATGTTGCTGCCCAGCTCTTAAAGAGAGGTATGAATTATAACTTCAGGTATTAAGATGCCTAATTATGTTAGATTAATTCTACTGACCTTTTATGTCTTGATTTAAATAATTTTTGGTTTCAAATGAAAATAATTCCATTCTCATCCTAATCCCTGAAGTGTGTTTGGTCACAATTACTGATGTGCACAATTTGACATAATTTGGCAGCTTTTCCCTCTGCACCGTGTTGGATCCAGGATTCTTAGCAAGGCCAGTGTAAGCCAAGATCAATGTGCACTTTTGGACCTGTCTGGGAAACTAGCTGTGACTCTTGTATTTGGCTATTCATTCACCCATTTCACTAATTTGATTTTTGAAACACGAGCATTTTTATTTTCAAAGATATAAGCATTGTGTCATATTTAAAATACATTATCCAGTTACTTAAACGCATTTAGAATGTCTCCACTAGAGACATAGATTTCGAGAGTTTCACGTTTGTACAAGTGGTGCCTTACAGGGTTGCAGCAAGAGGTTTTTGTGCCTTGTTATTTATTGTCTCCACTTCTCCCTCACCTTCTCTATTAACTTTGTTCTGTGGTTTTCCTTTGTAAAAACATCTTGTATATTATGCTTGTATTATATCACAGTAGTGAAACAAACTTATTGCTGACAATATAGGTAAGTGTTACCAGTTTGTACTTGTTTTAATATTTAGCTGCTCTGGTGTGCAATGTACACTTTTCCTATTTATTGTTTAGAGTTTATAGACTCAAAAGATTATATTAAGCTTTTTTGCAAATACCGTTGTATGTTGTGTTTACTTTAACAGCCATCTGAGTGCCCCTGTATACAAAGCTTTTGGAGAGAAGACCTGTTCCCTTTCAGAACTGTTACAATGAGTTTATTTCAGTCTTCAGATCCTTTTTTATTGGCAGAGTTCACTTCTTAGGGAAAGGAACTGGAATGGGGTTTTATTTTAAATCAAGGTAGGCATGTTAGGTAATACTTAAAGTGCCATAAAACTGTTTGCTTGGGCACTGAGCTTGTTTCTCGATCAAAAAATATAGTAGTTCCTGATCTGAAGTAAAAATTTTACTCCAGATAATATGTAAATAGAGTTTTATATGTCTGTTTTGTAGAGCAGTCACCTTGTAATGGTTCAGGTAGCTCTGCCAACTCAACCCCCAGGGTCACCACTGAGAAAAGTTCCTGCAGAGAGGCATCTGTCTTCTCATTTGCTGTTTAGGCCTAAGCCAAAACTACCTAAAGCACATGGGACCTGTGGTGAAGTGAATAGATGGTAGTCAAGTGAGCTCCAACAGAAAACTTGGCAGGATGGCCAAGACACAGCACAGTGGCACTGTTCTGTGTCCGTTAAGAAGGATTAAAGAAAAAAAATCAAGCAAGTTGACTAAAAAATTGTGACAGAAGCTTAGGAACATAAAGACTTTTAATTCAAATTTCAGTGGATGAGCTTTTCTTTGTCATGAATATGCTACTCCAAGAGCAGTTACATACTAAAGGCACCTCATACAGGTCAAAATAATGTGCAGATCTCTCTCTTTCCGGTTGTGACATTAATTTGTGGTTGGTATGCTCACCAGTTGCTTGGGAATATAATGTCCCAGGCAGAAAGTTGGTACATTTGATTCTGCTCCATAGCTTGCCAGACTTTGTCACCTGTCAGTTCTGTGCTTTGTCCTAAGGAGGTCTCCTTGGGTGAAGTTTTTGGGTTTCTGCATTCTGTGCTGTACTTGATCTTTTTTCTTTTAAGGAACGAAGCTGATAGCCTCACCCGAGAACACTGATTTCCCTTTTGTACTCCAGGCAATTTAAAATATTTATTTCATTAGTACTGAAAGAGTTGGGCTTGTTTTTCGGGAGGCTTGCTAATGTCATAAGGTATTCTTCAATATGAATTTAAGTATCCAACTGTTCTGTTTTGTAGGGCGACTGCCAAATCAACAGAATAAGAAATTAATTAGGCAACACTGAACTGAGCCTGTGCATTTTCTACACATGTCCAATTACTAGTGACCTAAATCTAGGGCAGAAGCCTGAAGTCTGGAGAGTCCTTTTAGAGAACTGGAACAGCAATCCTTCCAGAAAACTGCACATCCCTGTGTGGAACGAATTCCCTAATATAATGGTTTTGCAGAGGGAAAGCTTGCACAAATCAAACTGTGACAGTTTGATGTGTCTCCTCCTCAGGGTAAGCACAGTGAAGAATGCCTTGCTGGGAAAGGTGATGTGTTCTTCCTCTCTAGTTGCTGTTTTCCTGAGGCCTTTTTGATAAAATAAGGCATCAGCAAATCTCCAAGAACTTGCTCTTCCCTTTCTGGTAACCTGAGCACAGAACTGGCTGCATGATTGGGCTGAAGTGGGGCTGGGGTAGCTTGGGTTAACTACTGTCCTCTTAAGGAAGTGATATAAATAGTATAGGGAAACTCAATGTTAGAATAGCACAGGGCACATGCTGTCAACATCTGTTCTTTAGAGTGCTGCCCTGTTCTGGGGCAAGTGTGACTGGCATAAGGGCCTCTCATAAGCGTGATTGCTTTCTAGGTAGTTTAAAGATAATCTGATTTCAAACTAGATCATCCCCCCGGTGGTATTTATAGATCTTTAGGTCAGAACCTAAAGGTTGCTCTTAGAACTCCTGTTTATTTGCTAATAGTTTTAAACCTATGGGTGATCATAGGCTAAATGTACTGGTTGTGAAACCTATATTAACCTTTAGGATTAGAGCTTTAGATTGAAGTCTGCTTGGACTTGCTTTCACCATTTATGCCACACTTTCCTCCTAGTGTTGCTTATTGTGCTGCTTGTCATCTGTCAGATGTAATGGGATTCTTAATGCTCTAGATGTTTCAAGCACCTGAGAGTACTGTGGCTTTCTTTCACTGCTCTGAAGGCTCACATCAGCCTTAGTGAACAGTGTGAGTGAACTCATGCTTGATCTAGCTAGCTTGACCTGCCTCCATGTTAAATAACACTGAAAATCAGAACGGCATCATCATTCAGTGGTGCAGCTTCTGTACGCACAATAGGCTTAAGGAAAAGGGATGTAGTTGGGAACCTGTGTCACAGCATGTAGCAAGGAACAGGACACTGCAGGGGTATGACTCATAAAGCAGAAGCAGTAAAGTTGCTTGGATGTCCAGCAGCAACTCAGGGATTGGAGGTGGAAGGTCAGAGGCATACTGCTTCTTAGATCAGTTTCCAGGTCCCAGAGAATTCAGTGACCTGGTCTGTTAAACACTTATTGCTGAGCAGTTCTGGACTGGCATCGAGCAGAAAATATATATGGATCTGTGTTTTTTAACCTACTGGCTTCACATAATAAATGTCCTGATGGTGACATTGAAATTGGAGCACAATATCTTGTTTATTCTAGTTTGTATTTTAACTCTTGAGGTCAGTTGCATACTGTTTCTAATTAAGTGGGATTATAGTTTTGGGACACACTGTTTTCAGTGTTAATGACAAGCACGTACATATCTTGTGCATACCTCTGCATATATCTCTGCTGAGTGCTTTTCTTGTAAGCAGGCAGCCTTGATGAAGTCTCACAATGCTGCTCCACCAAGCATTCCTCATTGCTTCCCTTGCTCTGTCTTACTATTGCTCTTCAGCCTTACAGTTTATCTTTACAGCTGTCTGTTGACAATGTCCCTTGACAGGCATCTTTCCATCGAAGAAAATGGAATCAGTGTTCTTCTGTCTCTCGGGGATTTTTACCCCTGAACTAGAGAACTTGAAAAAATAGTGCTTACTCTCCCCTTTGGGGCTTCTGAGTGCCTGTTGACTTCCACAGTTGGTTTGGTTACACATTTTAATTTCAGACATGGCTATTTAAAATAAAGGAATTAAAAACATAGTCAAATATTAGATGTGAAGGGAAAGAGAATTTTTCATTATAAAAGATATGGAAAGACTGGCTGTTTCACTAACATTTATTGCTCTATGTAGTGCTTTCTGTAAAAGTCATTTATCTGTGTGCTGGGATCATGCTTGATGTATATTCCTGAAGAAACTTTAGCAAATGGAATTTTGTAACAAGTATTTTATTTGTATGTGTTTTCAAAATTCATAAGGCTTAAAATAAAGTGATCTTAATATTGCAAATCTAACTGGCCATTAAATATTTATAATAACATATACAAGCATTTATAATAACTGCGTGTGAAATTAAAATTTTCATTTTATGGATGAATCATACCTGACACAGAGTACAGAAATGAGTTGATGTATTTATTAGGTTCTTTTATGCTTCTCTAGCTTTTAGATATGGGAGACTGGCTTAGCTTTGTGTTACTTACTCTTGACTGCTGGCGTGTTAATTACAGGCACTGTTCTGAGCTTAATTTAAGACTTAAGGGTCAGGAGAAGAGAGTACTGTTGTTACTTATTGTTACCATTACTGCATACTTGGTAATCCAGGTATTCAACAGATACAATAAATTTGGTTAGAAAATTGGAATGATTTTCTGAGAACACCACTTCTTTTCTCAGTGACTTTTCCATTAACTATTATGAACAGTTTTCTTTAATTCTTAATTCTGAGGCTTCGTGGGGTCTCTACAGCTCTAATCCTAATTTAGTAAAGATAGTACCATGACAAAAATTATTGCTAAAGCTCTCCCTAACTAGTACTTGCTGCAGAGTGCTCAGGCTCCTTCCTACAGCTTATATTTACCTAAGCCACATCCAGCTTCATCATTATCTATGCTGAGAACGTGGTTTTTGTGCATAGTACAGGTGGCAACTCATGCACCAGAGCATTGGAGCGTACATTTTCTAGTCAATGTTATCTTTGTTACAGAATGGGAGCCTCCTGCTGTAGGTAGATACAGCTTAGAAGGCTCTCCTCAATCTGTTTTATTCAAAGGCTTCCTTTCAGGTAAGGCAGGCTGGGTGGTCAGAATACACTGTGGGAGAATCTGGCTAGTACCATTAGGGGAAAAAGCCAAAACTCCTGCATAAGTCAGAGCAGTATGATTTAAGCAAATGCCACAACAATGATAGCATCAGTCAGCTGGTTCTGTGTCCAGTGGCACAGAACACGAAGGGCATGAGCATGTTCATCCACATCTGTGCATGGATGCTGCCGGCTGTGGTGGAAACGCTGGTTCCACATGAGCATACTCAGCTGGGGGGAAAACTTAAGCTTAGCTTGCTCTGAGGATAACCTGGAGGCTGGCTGATTTATTTCACTGACTTAGTCCAGGGTGTATTCACTGCCGGACTTGTCTGTAACTGCAGCCTGCCAGAGTTCATGCATTACTAGGAGAGTGCATTTTCGGACTAAGGGCTGACAACATGTATGAGAAATGGCTGCCTACTGTGCAGAATGATTGAAATGAAGCAAGAGGGACATAAAAACTATATAAAGGCTAAACAGACATGGATATGTCATTCTTCATCTTTGTGGTGGCCACACTGGGCTGTGGAGGAGGGAGGGTGATATGGAAGTAGCTTGAGGGTTTCAATGCTCGCTGTTAGTTCCAGAATTTGATGAAAGGTTGAGTGATCCTAAAAATGCTGTCTGCTTTCTGTTTATTTTTCCATCCTGAAGCTGTCCTGGATAACACACTTAAAATGGTTGCTTTCTTGCAAAAGTGTGTCTTGGACAGGGCTATTTTCTGAATATTTAGCAGCATGGATGTTGTTCAGATGTGTTCTTCAGCTCTGACACTGCTTAAGCTGAGTCCCTCTATGAAAGCACAAGACTGCTGCAGCTTAGTGCTCGAAGATTCATGTGAGAATGCTTTAGAGGGGAAAATACTGTCAGTGATTGGATCCCTCTTTATCTTCTAATCCCACTTTAAGCTTTTAGTAAACTTGTTCTCAGTAGTATACTGGCAGAGGAAATGATTCTCAATAAACCAAATGGTTTTCGCTCAGTCGCTGGACTTTGCATGTACGCTGGCTTTCTGGTTTATCTGGTGACGTCCCATTAGTCCACAATATATTCAAGAGATTAAAGTGTGTCTGCCAAGACAGAATAATAGCTTTGATCACTTTTTTTCTTTGAATGTGATAAGGACAGCACGCTAGCAGGAAAAATGGTTCTAATTCCTATTATATCATTTATCTGAATGGCTTTTAAATGCTCATTGTGGGTACAGGAAATGTCAGAGGAGACTTACCCACATCTATTATGACATATATTGAAAAGAATGGTTAGTTGATGAAAAAGGATTAATGTTTCTGCATATGTTAACTCTACATTTAAGGAGGGGTTTGTTTTGAAAATGCTGCTTCATAAGTGATTTAAATTTCAGTGAGAATGCATCAAGACTGATAGAGGTACATGGGCAATAGTCTCAAAAGGGATGCATAAGAACTTTAAGTGCCTGGTGTCTTAATAAGACAGCTTTGTAAATACTAATCTAATGGTTCTTTTTAACATTATGGTGAGTTGACTTTGGATGGTGAATGCATTTTTGGGCAGGAAAATATAAATGGGGAACATGGAACACAGCTGAATGTAAGCACTATCACTTAGGAATTTTGGGGAATGTGATGCAGAGGATAGCAGTGCGGTTTTGGTAGCTGTAAAATCATTTGCGGCTGAACTGCACTAATCCTCAGTTATTCCTTTGTTGCTGCTTATATCCCAGACCACACAGGTCCATCCATGCTGCCAAAAGACAGCCTGGAGAAGAGAGATAACTGATATCTGGCAATTTTCAAGAAAAGGAAGGGAGTGCTGCTTCCCAGGCAGAGATGAAGTGGAGGAGATTGCATACCAAGAGTGGGTCACGTGGTTACCAGAGGATGAATTTCAGCTGGAACTGTTGAAGGAGACGGGCTGGTTGCTGGAGTGGGACGGTAGGGAAAGGATTAGGGTTAGCAATAAGAACTACTTTAACTTACTGATATTTGAAGTATTATAATGTATAGAACAATTGAGCTATTTATATTACCCTACGGCTGAGTTATATATAGCTCTAAAAGTTCAAATTTTTGGGTCTCTATTTGTTCTATTTTAGGAAGAGGATCCATATGTAAAATTCTGCTTTGCTATCCTAAAGTCCTGCCAAAAGTTTATTTAAAGAGCAAAACTTGGCAGAGACTGTTCTCTTATCTGCAGATTTGCATTGAGTCCTCTGTGCTCTGTTGTGGTTAAGTGCTCTTATGGCTATTCAATTTCTGGTCATTTCTGCTATTCTCTTGCTTTTTCTTTCTGTCTATATTCAGTCAGACTCCAAGGCAAGTGAGGCTGAGGAGAGCTGTTCACATGTAGCTGCAGAGGTCAGCCAAGGGACAGTGGTTTACTACTGAGCTGCTTCTCTTGGTAGCAGCTATCCAAGTCAGCAAGGTGGAAAACCATCACTGGGGATTTCTAGCAACAATGCACTGCAGTGGGTCAGCTGCAGCACAACGCAGTAATTTGGTATTGGTGTCTACAGGTCTGCAGATTTCCTAATGGCCTGACCCTCTTCTGAAAAGGAGCATTAGGCAAGTACTGCAAGAACAGCACTTCTGAGCAGTACTTGAGGATCTGAAGAGCGTGGTGCTCTTTCATTGCGAGGATTAGAGAGAGCTGCTCTGATTTCCTGCAGTTAAAAGGCGTTCTGAAATTGTGCTGCTCATGCTCAGTCTGTGGCTTTGTAGGCTTATTAGTGTAAGAGAGAATGGGGGTGCCTTTAGAGTTGGCTAGGCAGGCAGTGTGTGTGCTGAGGATGTGCTCTTTCCCTGGCAAGGTGATGAGAATTGGTAATCACAGCCCAGAAAGGGCTAAGGAGTCTCAGGTCTTATCAGGTCAAGGGAACTTGATTTTCTAGCAGCATGTGGTCCATTAAACAGAACTACAAATACACCTCTGAGTGAGTGTCTACTGCTCCTAAATTAAGGAAAAGCTGCCCTCACAGCTCTCTGGTAGAGCTTGGACTAAACTGAACTTTTCACTTTAGATAAAAAAATTTATTTTTATTTGGCCAAAAATTACAGTATGCTTTATAGGAGGAAAAAAATATCCAGTGTGTTCCTGTGTCTATTTAATAGTTTTTCATTTAAATGTAGCTGTTTAAAACTGGTGAGATTTTGTGTAAAACACCTTTTTAATCCATATAGTTTTAAGAAGTTAAGTTGAATGAAGATATCTTTTGGCTTAATTCTGAAAATAATACTGAGCATTTGGTGTGATTTTTTCCTACTTTTCTTGTAATGGATTCACATTATCTGGAGTAGGTAAGTGAAGTTTCTCTGAAGACAATGTCTTAAGCACTGTGGCCTCGACATTTGCTAACCACAGTCTTTCCTCAATATTTTTCTAACTTTGTTAGGAATAGGATATTCTCCTGCATGCAAGGTCTGTTTCTAAGTGATCCATTGTCTTGAAGATGTTCCTAGTCAGATACTCTGTGGAGGCAGTGACTTGTTTTGGGTGAAGGAAATGATGTGTTCACAGTCTCTATCTTTTTTCCAAATATTTTCTACTTTGTGGAATATTTTACTAATATCCATCAAATAATGATGACGTGCTCCACAACGCTTTAATTGCCCATTCTGGAGTGTTAGTCTTCAAACAGACTGATGTTAAGGAGAGGGAGCTGTCAAGCCTTTGTACTCCAGTTCATTTTGACAAGCTCAGCAAAGCCTCGTTTCATTTCTAAACCCTCATGGAGGGTGAAGGGCTCAGCACAGAAATGCACCCATGACATCCTCATCCAGCTGCTGGCTCTGCTTTAGGAACCTTGACTCTCTGGACAAAAAGTTACACAGAACCAGGGCAGGGGAGTGGGGGAGAGAAGCAGCTTCTTCAGAGAAAGCCTATCAAAGCTAAGTATATCTTGTTATTAGAACATCAAATACCTGGAACCAGTCTTTATGGTGACTTGAAAATTGACATATTAGCTGCTGTCATTCTGGGTTTGAGAGGCAGCTTTCCATGCTGTTTAGTTCCTTGTTTTTCCTACCATTCTAATGACAGTATGGCTGGAGCCACACAGTCACTGTCAGCCTTTTCTGATGAGCTTTTATGTGCCATCTAGTTAGAACTATGGAAAGAGCCTGAGGCTACTTACGTAATGCAGTTATGTTGCTGTGACATTATCATTTTCAGCTATAATTTGATTTATTGCCCCTTTAGCATTATTCTTTTCCTTTCTGTACTACAAAGATAATAGCAACTGCCCTCCTTCTGCCATTTTTTGTAGACATTGATAGGTAGTTGGTTATGTTTTATCAGACTACTTAGTTGGAAAAGTTTGATCTTTGAAAAACAGGTTTTACTTAAAACTGAAAGTCACAAATACAGTGGGGGAAAGACATCTGTGTAATTTCCTAGGAAAGATGCTTACTAATTAGTACTTTTATCAAGTCCTCTCAGACTACAAATGGGAATGAAAACCTGCAGAATAATGATGAGGTTGCTGCACAATTAATCAATCCTGGAATTCTCAGTTGTTTCCAGAATAATACATTTAGCTGGTTTGAAGAGTTTGATTGAATGCAAGTGAATTTCATATGAGCAAGCAAGTGATGTTAGGTAAGCTGTGCAAATTTTTTAGAAGTTGCCTCAAGAGATCCAGTACGAATTTAATAAAACAAGAGCAATGCAGAAATACATGTCAGAGCTGTAAATCATGCACAAGCAGTGGAGAGATGAAATTACTCTGCCCACTTCAGCCAGTATCCATGTAAATTATCAAAATCCTTGGGCACTTTTCCCAGCAGACCTGAAGGAGGAATCACAAGCTGCTGGCACATACCCAGGTCCTAGTGGCACCCTGTGGGACTCATCCCCAGCTTTCTGTGCCCACTTCTGTGCAGTCATGACCTCTGAGCTGTCCACCCTTGGCTTCCTGCACAGAGCAACAGCTGCTGCTGGTGCACAGCTGCCCTGGGGACAGTGCCCATCTGAAATGGGTCACAGGAACCACATGGTGCAAATGCCTGTTTTTGTCACTTCACTGCAGGAGCCCCGAGTGACCCCCTCAGTTGTGTCAAGCAAGGCACGGTGAGTCACATCCCTGCTGCTTTTACAGGTTAAAGGGCTGGAATTTGGAATAGCTCAGAAACACACCAGGAAAAGAAAGGGCTGATGGATGACCAAAGTGCTTGGAGGTTCAACACTGCAGTGCTTATTGGATGGAGCACTTCCTGGCAGTGGCCGCCAGAGCAGCACTGGGGAGCTTTGCCAGGGCATCTTGTGCAGTTTGTGGGGAGTTGGGGGAATCGTAGGATGCTATTTATAGACACCAGAGCCTGAAGTCTTATCCCACTGGTAGTAAAGCTTGGGTTGCAGCCCAGAGATGAATTTGCCTGGCTGGCAAGTGACACTGAAGAATAGGATTCCAAACACTGGTATGAAAGCAGGGAGCTGGTTAGGAGACTGCCAGCAAGGGATGCTGATGCTTGGTGCAAGAGGCAAGGAGGTCAGGTACCAAATCCTCCCACTCCTCTGCTGTATTTTAGGTATTAATGTAGTGGTCAAGAGTTGCACATGAAAGGAGAGGGTCTAGTTCATTTTCTGACAAAGCTGGTTGGTTTCAGTCAGACACCTCTCCCTCATGGCTGTCCTGGCTCCTGGGCTGCATGCTGGGCTAAGAAGGATTTTAGTGGATCAGAAATCCTGAGAGCATCTCCCTCTAGTCTTTGGTCTCTCCTGGAGCCTCTCTGGGATGACTAAAGTTTGCAATGGAGCACCAGAGGGCTTCCTAGCCCCCAGTTTATCAAGGCTGGCCTCCAGATAACTAATCAAGATACCTGAATTAAAGAGAAGGAAAGGGGCATAAGAGGGAATACAACTCTGTGTGTACCCATCTAAGATCACTGTAACCCTGATCTTCATCTTCCTGGCCAAGTGCTCTGGGACTCCTTGGGGCTCAGAGCTTGCCATGAGATCAACTTGGATAGGAGAAGGCTTTGAACCGGAGTCCCTGACCCAAGTAGGAAGATTTGAGCCTAATGGGCCAGAGGAGACTTTTAAATAAATGAGTCAGCTCTGAGAGGGGGAATAGATGAAATGGTGTGGGCTGTAAATAGGGTGCTGGGAAGGCCAGCCTAGAACTAAAGAGGAGGTTTCTGCAGAGCTTTGCAATGCTGAAAGGAGACGTACTTTGTGTGATTAAACTGGGATGCCCCCAAGGAATTCTGCTTGCCCTCTACTCACCTACTTCCCAAAGGGCTCACTGGTACTAGTGTTGGATCCTCCTTATTTCCAAGACATTTCTGAATATGTCATGGTACCATGGGGGTACCAAGGTCTGAGGATGAGAAGTGACGCCAATAGTTGAACACATTTAATTGGAAGAGGAAGTAAGAGCTGGGTCTGTAGTGCTGAATAGACTGAGGTTCTCCTCAGGGGATGAAGCCTTGAGTGTTGTGTAGAGGTGAAGCTTTTATTCCCTTGGACATGTGGGAAATTCTACTCTCTCTTCTCCCTGAAAATGCAGAGTTTGGAACACAAGATACAAATTCCCATCTGTGTGGTGGTCAGCAATTGTGCTGTACAGTGAAGATATTAATTTGTTTAGTTTTGGTCTCTTTGAAGGAGATTTACTTCAAGGTAAGTGGGAAATAATGTAGCAGTTGCTACAGAAGGCAATTTTTCCTTTCCATGCGGCAAGCCTAACAAAATAGATGATGTGAATTATGCAACTTGTTTTCACCAAGGCATCTTAGATACTTTGTAAATATTTCCATCTGCCAGATTCTTTTGGTGGAACGAGCAAAAAATTTTGATTTTTACCTTTGCTCCCTGGAAAAGCACCTAATTACTAACAGACACATGATCCAAAGAAAGATATTTTATTTCTTTAAGAGACATTGTAATAATTTCCAGACAGTAATAAACCAAGATTTAATTCTCCAGCTTTTTAAATTCTCTCGTATGAGTAAATGAGTAGGAAGATGACTTCCTAGTTAAATGTGGAACTCTAAGAGATGTGAATTGTATGGCAGGGTCTGCTGCAGGCTATCTCTGACCTCAGATAAGTAATTTAATCTCTGTGTTACTCCTGTTTGCCTGTGGAAAACTATGATAATATCCTCTTTTCATCAGTTCTCCCTTTGGTCTGCTTAGATTGCAATCTATTCAGGTCAAAGATTTAACCTTATCTTATTTATATGGACCAATTTCTCTGATGGCCCTGAGGCTGGATCTACAGATAATTCTATTTTCTAATAGTGTTATCTGGAAAATATCTACAATTAATCTATGAATCCAGTAAAATCATATTGAATAACAAATCCTCCCAAAGTACTTAAAACTTCTATCAAATTGCAGAATGGCAATATTATATCTAGATGACTGGAACAACAGCATAAAGCAGCAGTAGGAAGGTCCCTAGTGTTGGCGCAGTCTGAATATTTTATGCTAAAGTGTTGCTCCTAATCTAAGATGGCTGGTATTTACATAATATCATAAAAGCTTGTAAAGGAGAAAGAGTAAGTTCTGCAGAAGTCAGACAGTAGCAATTCCTCTTATTACCAGTTGCAACAGATCCATTGGCAAGAAAAAGTGCTAAAGATAATTACCAGTGAAAATGAAGACAGTAAATCTTTCTTTTTTCACTAGCTTGTGAGGCAAAACTGTTGAAGAATAAGAACAACTTAAGAACCACATGCAAAATGAAAGTCTGGAGTGACTTGTTTGAATGCATTAGCTTTCCTCTGTAAAGAGAATTGAAATTGTTACATCTAGAGGCCTTGAGAAACTGGCAAATACAGAATTAAGCAATAGTTAATGAAGATGTGAATAACAAAAATCTTTCCATACAGCTGTTCAGAATCAGACAAATAACATCAAGGGTCCAGATTTCTTTGCCTTTGGTGAAGCAGGTCCAAACCTCTGGATTCTGACTGCCCTGCTCATGGGAGCTGCCAGCTCCTGGTGGGCTGAGTCCTTCCCTCACTGTCAGCATGGCTTTAGTTGTCCCTCCTGGGTGGCACAGAGGAGCTGGGACAAGGCTGCAGAGTCTCTGTCCGAGTGCTCATGTCCAGGCATTAAGTGACAGCATTTGAAACTCCTCTGGACTCCCTTGTGGACCCTGGGGAGAAAGATGTGTTGAGGCAGCCATCCACATCTCCTGTTTTAGACCTCCAACTCTGGGTTGCTCTTGCCAGGCTGGGAAGGATGAATCATGCCTGAAATAACTTTTCTTCCCCTCTGTAGGGTAAGTGTGGCACTAGTGGATCCCCAGGGGCTAGACCAGCTCCAAGCTCTTTTTCTGTGACATAGAGGGCAGCACAAAGTCCATGCCCAGGCTGTGTCTTGGGCTGGCCCATGCCTTGACTGACCATCTCAGAAATTCCGCCTTTGCTTTTCCTGCAGGGGCATCCCCAACCTTCCACTACTGCCATGGCTGGGACTGCCTGTCTGTTTGTGGGAAAGGCAAGGGGGTCTCAGCTCTGGGGAACTGGGCTGAGTCCTGGACACTGAGGAAGCCCTGGTTTGGGTTTATATGGTAAGTAAACCTTTATCTGTACTGGAAAGGTTTAGGCAGAAACTTACTCAGAAGTGAAGGTTGAGTCCTCATTGCTAGGTTTTTTTCCAGAGTCCTTCCTTAAATAGTGAAAGAAAAGTGATTTAGAAATAAAGAAATTAATTTAAAAAAAAAAAAAAAAAAGGAAGAAACCACAGAATATTCTGAGCTGGAAGGGACCCATGAAGATCATTAAGGCCAGCTCTGAAGTGAATGGTCCTTACTGGGATCAAACCCACAACCCTGGCATTATTAGCACCGTGCTCTAAACAACTGATCTAATCCCATATAATGATTTATGGATAAATCTGTCCAGTCTGCTCTCCCTTCCTTTCAGATGTTGTCTGTTTCTAAGGCAATATACATTATAATAATGTCTAACCTTGAAATTCTTGCTTTATCACAGATAGAAGTGAGTGATGCAGTCTTGCTGCCTTTTGACCACTTGCAAAAGCTCCAGTTCAGGAGAGGTCCCAGTAGTGACATGCTGGGCTGGAGGGGGTGTTTCTTACAACCTTCACTGCTTTTAACAAGGACCACTGCCTCCTTGCTTGTGTAAGGCCACATCTGTGTGGGCAGTGACAAGAGAGGGGTCTAAGGCAGAGAGAACTTCGAAGTTTTAAACTGCAACTTCACTGAATATATAATTCATGGTTACGAGGATTATGTGAGAATTGTGTACAAATTCTTGTTGCATTGTATAATTGCTCCTGATGATCTCCTGTAGCTCTTCACTGAATGTCTTCATTATTTTTCTTAATTAAAAAACAGAAAATGGTTTTTGGTTCTCTCACTTCCCTAGAATTTGTCAATTGTTTCTAATTGGACTTGTCTTACATATAATGTTCCCTGTTTCTTGCTGGATGGAATATGCCTGAATTAGGAGTTTGAACAATTATTGTCTCAGGGTGTAAAATTTAATGGAAAAACACCCAAGTTCTTCACATCTGGCAATGCTTGTTGTGCCTAATGGCTATGGATTTATAGCTGTGGTCCTACAGCTGATGTCCTGCTGCTCCCAGCACCACTTTAATCATCTTAAACACTGTTGGTTACTCACAGTGGTTTGGAGAGGCTGTGAAACACAGCACACCTACAAAAACTGAGCCTTCTTAGGGAACATAAACATATGCTTGACTAGCAGTCTTTGATTTATGTGACAGCTAATTTTTTTTCCTACTTTGTCTCCTGCTTTTTTCAAGAGCCAGAAACCTTACATTTTTGCCTAAATAGCCTCTAATTCACCTTATATCTCTTCTTTATGTAGTATCTACACATGATCTCTGTTTTTCACGTCAGTATGTGAGTTTCTCATTTGTATCATGTGTAAACACATGCAGCTTGAGTCTCTGGTGTTTTCATCAGCAGCTTACACTATATTTGCCCTTTCCTAATATCCTTAATCTCGGCTTCCGGAAAATAAAATAGTGACCTACTTTATTTTCTGCCTTCAGAGGAAAAACAAAGCGCACGTGGTGGAGCAGCAGCTGCTGTTTCCTGACAGTGAGTAAAGAGCTGTAGTGGCCCTGATTCAGAGATTTGCTAAACCCATTCCTGTTTTCACATCCTCCTCTCCCTGCTCCCTGTGTGTGGGCACAGGCTGCAATCTTCTCTCAGGTGCTCGGATGCCATCACTCAGGTCTGGACAAACCTGAAGGGATTGTCTCCACACGCGGATGGGTTAATTACAGGGAGAGTGGACTCGTGTGCTGCAGTCCCCTCTGTGCAGCAATGACTCCTGCTCACAAAGCTGGAAACATGCCCACAGCTCATGAATGTGTGTGCTGTGTGTCATGCTCCTGCTCTTTGACCTCTGCCTATGCCACCAGTTATTTGGAAAATATGGGGAATACGTACCATTCCACTGCTTTCACTTGGCAATATGGGGGGAAGGGGCCTCTTTCACGTGTTTCCTCCATCCCTTTCTGCAGTGGGTGATGGTGTCAGTGTTGACTCATCACCTGCTTGCTTCACAGGCCTCTTCCAGTGTCTCCAGAAGCTCCAGTGCTTCACAAGGCTGTCATACAGTGATGAGAGCTAGGACCAAAATAGAAAATCAATAGTATGCAAGCAGTCTCCTCCCACATGTGCTTTTGAAAATCTCTCCCACAACCTTTTGCATCAACACTAACCAGATTTCACCTACAAATCTGCTGCACTTAATCTCTCTAAGTACCTCCCTGGCACTCGTTTCTCATCCCCAACTTAAGCTCCCTTATTGACAGATGCACACACACACACAACAACTTATTTTTCCCCCCTCTCAATCCTCCATTGTTCAAAACCAACACAGATCAACAGCCCTGGCAAGGCTGTGTCCATCCTGTTTGCACTCAAAGTAGTGACCAGTTCAAAATGGGAGGAGGGAGATTTGCTCTGGCCTGGCTTTTGTGGAGCTCCTTGGGAGAGGCAGCCAGTCCACCCTTGGTCTCAAATTTGGGACTTCTGTGCCCATCTCCAGGTTTCCTGTAAAGCCACATCATATTATCTGCACAATTGCACAGTAGTGGCTCAGTGTTTTTACCCTTGGCTGACTTTAAGGCTGTCTTCAAGTTATTGTTCCAAAACTGCCTGATGCAACATCAAAGCAGCAGCCCAGACAAAGCACATTCAGGCTGAGAGCTGGGGTGGAAAGAGAGAAACTTTGCAGCAGAGCAGTCATGCAGGCTGGTTTTACTTTTGTGTCAGTGGGAGTGAACGGCAGGCAGGAGACCTGCTGGAAGAAGAAATTTTATAGGTGAGAGCCTGGCTAGAGGGAAAATCCAATCCATCCCAGAATGCTTGGTCTTTTTGTTGGTTGGTTTTTGGTTTTTTTTTTTTTTTTTTTTTTTTTTTTTGGTACATATTGTTTATAAGTGTTGGAATATTTTGACTAGGGCAACAGCATGAAGAGTTAACATAGTGTCTGAGATAAATGCACTGGCTTTTTCATGTAGCAAAAAGAGATGACTAAGCTGAGAATTCTAACAAGAGCTAATCTCCATTTCAGATCTTGTTTAAGAGATTAATTATGGAATATTGTAGACCTAATTAAACAAAATCAAGGGCAAATAGGCACAGCTTTACACCAACTAACAGAAATATCAAAATTCTGCTGAAACAGACTGAAATTCTGTAGTTGGAAAGGAAGAAACTGCCATAGCCTCTTACAGCTCTCTCATAGATAAAAACAATAACAGCAAGAAAAAAGGTCTTAACATGTAAATTGACAAATTTTATATTGAAGAAAAACTTCTACAAGCAAAATTGCAGTAAGTTTTGTAGATTATAGGAGGTCTCATGCTAATTACTTTCCACTTGCACAGTATCATAAATTTAAGAAATTTAAATTAACATTAAAACATTATTTCACCATATTCTGATGAATAATTTCACCATAATCTGTTGAATAGCTGGAGAAACAGAAACCTAATTACTAATATGATGTGCCTATATTCTCCCACAAAATTGGTGAAAGGAGAAGTAATGTAAATCGAGAGTCTTGACATTCAGCTTGTGTCAAGATTTAAGGAATTTATTTGTAAACATATAAAAAACACCACCCTGGAGGAAGTGATATCATAAATTTAACTAATTGAGACAAATAATTCCAGATTGCTTTTGTCAGCTGGCAGCTCTTGGGTTCAAGGGTTCATTTTTCACAGAACTCTTGTGACTCCCTTGTAGTCTCTCCAAGTCTTTGCCACTTAAAAAAACTGTCAATTCTGTTCTTGGGATTTTTAAAAATGAAATTGTCTGTCACAGACACATCAGTTTGACTCTCTGAGTTCCAGAGTTACTCGAATCACACGTGTCCATTGAATCAATGGTCCCCTTAAGCAAGGGAGGCACCCAAATCAGTGAATCTGTGTGTACCGCTCGTGGGGTATTTCTTTTCAGAGGGGCTTTAATGCTCTTTTCAGCACCAGAGAGAACTGGTGTGGCTGCCTTTGCAGTGTGGACATGGTGGAGCTGGTGGCTTTTCCCTGAGTGTGTGCTGGCTTGGGCTGCAGACATCCTGGCTCCTCTCCTTTGAGTGGCCCCAGGCACTGGGGCATGTCTTGGGACACAGCACTGCAGAGTGGGCATTTTGGCCTCTCATTTAGCTTTCCAGTCTCTCTGTTTTGTGTGCCTTTCATCAGGCACAGATCTAGTCAAACTTCTGTTGCACATCAGCTTGTTGTACTCTGCCCTTCATTTGTTACTCCTGGTTTTTCCTTGCTCTTGTTTCTTTTTTGTAACTGGCCCATTTTGGGCATTGTATTTTATCCTCTGCTCCTGGAGATGATCCTCAAAAAGCCTTGTCCTTTCCTGTTTTTTCTTTGCTGCCCCAAAGCAATAAAGAACTGAATGTACATGCTGCTTTTGAGGACAAGAATATGAAGAGTCTGTTTGAAAGTACTGTTGAACACCATGTGTCTTATCTGCATGCATGGGAAGAAAAGAATACAGCAAATCACCTGTGTTACATTCAGCCTTTGAAGGGTATCAAAGATAACTCCAATTCCATGGGGTACGTGTTTCCCTCAAGGAATTTTTAAAGGACACAGCTGAGAAATAGCTGGAAATAAGTAATCAGAAACAGAAATCAGATTAAGGAGTTTTGCCTGGGACTTCTTGTGAAGCTCAACCACTTCCCACACTGCCACATTCCTCTCTTGAGGGTGTTGCCCTTTAACAGTGAGAGGAAACTGTGTGATGAAGATCTGGAAGGGCCAGAAGATCAGTGACTGGTGAGTTTAACTCACTCACACCTGTAATGATGCCTTTGTGGTCAGACAGGGCAAAAAGGATGCTAGCCAGCTGGAATTTAGCTCATGGCAGGCAAACCCAGCAACCTTTTGGGTGTTAGAGAGCTCAAACAGTCTCAATTCTTGCAAAAGTATGTACATTTCTCAAGTTTAATTCAGTTGTAAAACTACTATCTTGGCCAGATTTGTTTGCCCTTGCCTGGAAAAGACAAAAGAGAAAGGCATGCATGTTTTTCCTTCCTGTTATCTCTATGCAACACTGCCTGCAAGTTCAGAGACATTTCATTTCCTTGGTTTTCAGTCATGTATGGAAACAGGTGTGAAGCAAGAGTCTCTCTCAGTCATTTTCCACAGGACAAAGAAGCCTGAAGGGTCCTCTTCTCCAGCCATGCAGCAGGTGCCTCCTCTGTCTGGAAAGCAGCAGGGGATGGGCAGTATCTGCAGCCAGGAGGTTCCTGTGTGACTGTCTGTGGTTGTTCACTTCTTGTCTGCCCCACCAGGTCTCACCTGGGTCAGTTCTGGTGACACAGCTCCAGAGCAGCCAGGTTTGGGGCTGACTTTCTGTTTCAGCACTCATGGCTGTTCCTGCCTTCAAAACAAGGTGTTGGTCTGCTGGCTGTTCTGTCAGCCAGTATTATCTGCACTCCAGCCGTGTCTCCATCTTTGCTTTTCAGCAGATTGCTTTTCAGTGCAGCTGATACTCTGACATCATCACAGAAATGCCAGCTCTGGGATCTGCTGGTGCCTGGGATCTGCTCCTGGGCATTGTTTCAACACGTGTTAGCCTCTGTGTCAGCTTGTGCTGCAGCAGCCCAGGGTATTTCCCAGATGAACTGGTCTGTGTTATATGTTAGAGACAGAAGACAAGGTCTGTATGCTGTATTTTCTATATGGCATGGCCTTAACATTTTTCTGTCCTCATCTCTTCCTGCCTTTTAAACAATTCTCCATTCCTTAACCCAGCTGCTCTCTGGAGTGTGGCTGTATCCACTCAAATGGACCAACCCCAGCATGTACCAGCTCCTTCTGCTTTACAAGATGTCAGGAGAGATTATTGTCCATCCCAGGTTTCAATAAAGTTATTTCCATATTTATGGAAAAAGAAAAAAAAAAAAACAAAAACACAGAATCACACAGTCAAAGAATAAGCTGAGATGGAAGGGGCCCAAAAGGATCATAAAATCCAACTCCTGGCCCTGCACAGCCATTTCTTTTTTGATAACAGTGATCCATGATACGCCTTGCATTCCAGAGGAGCCACAGAAGGAGCTTCAAAAGTCTGCAGTTCCCTGTGCAAAAACTCAAGAAATGTGCTCAAAACCAAAACTGTTTCACAAACACATGAACTCCCATTTGTCCAGCTGAATGGGGACTGGGGGAAAGTGAAGGTTTGCAAATTTTCTTTTAAATCCTGCAAAACATATTTTTGTCTTGATAGGACTGTAATCCACATATGCTGGTTAGTAATTAAATCATTCTGAGACTTAGAAATGCAGATAAAGCAAGAAGGGATTAAACTGGTAGTTTTAGCATCTTTAGGAAAGTCCCAGTTGAATTTTACAGAATACTGCTTAAATGAGCACAAGGACAGGAAAAAACCCTTTTTGAAATTTACTGTCTACTGTATGGATCCTGTATATCTCTAATAGTGATGTCTTTGCACTCATTAAGACAAAAAATGTTGTGATACATATGAGGTCAATACTTTCTACAATTCAGTAATATCCAATCTTTTTTTTATGTGTGAGACAAACCTATTCTTCATCCTTGTTGCCGACAGATAGTGGGGTGAAGATCCAAAATTGATGAGAGTGAGGTATATCAAACATGGCCTGGGAGGCTCCTGGAGGCATTGTGTGTAACTTGGGCACTTTGTGGCTTACTAGAAGGGTGCACTTGACATTGCCCTCCATGCTGTCAATTGCTCTCTTCCCATGACTGCTTCCCCAGGAGGTGTTCCTCTCCCATTGGAAAGGTCTGAGTAGTTGGAATTAGAAGCTTTCTCTTCTCTTGCAATCCTCATGATACCTGCAGGAAAGGGAAATCCTCTTCTGGCTCTGTGTGACACCTCCAACCCTGTGTTTCCCTAATTGTGCAAGAGTAATCACCTTGTTCCTCAGGTGTCTCCAGATCCAGAGAATGGGAGCAGCAAGGAACCAGGATTTTAGGAACCAACACCTTACTGGCCCCAGGGTTGTCCCTAGTGCATCCAGCTGCCCTCTCCAGCATCCTCACCCCTAAACCTGGAGCCTCACTACTTGGTCTTTGGCTCAGGTTTTGCAAGGTCTGGCTGAGCTCTGAGTTAAGTCAGGTGCTATTCTTGCATTACAACTTTGATTTTTGGTACTTTAATTTAGCTGTGCATTAAGATGCTTAAATGCAAATGTAGGTGGTCAGGTTATGGTTTATACAATGTCTAGATATGTACTTCTCATCTGGAAACGTGTTCATGTAAATTACTGGCAAGTGCAGCTTGCTATAGCTCTGATAGCACTGCTTACACAATCAGGACCCTAGGGTTCTGCTTGATCCCAGTGTTACAGCTGTGGTATAAAAATAACTAGGCTTCAGAGCCCTGCCTTTGTAATTTAGCCCAGTAGTCTGATTGTCCAGCTAAGGCTTATAGCAGGAAACCCCCCGTAAGGAGCAACACTCTGGACAGAGATTTGTAGTGGCATGTTGTAGTACTCTCTCTTTCAAAGAAAGAGAAAGAAAAACATGTTACCAGTGTGAAATGAAGGTGGATAAAAATGTTTGATTATTGCTTCCTCACATTTTAGGAGTGTCCTGTGTCATTCTTGTTCTTTTCAATTCTTATTCATTCTTTTTACACTTACTAAGTGTAACACTAACACTACCAACTATGCACAAACACTGTATTGCAAGACAATATTTTATCATCTGATGCTACTTAGAATTTTCAAAGACCTTTTGAGAATACTATGCTTTTTTAACTGGTAGCAGGTTAATGTATTTCCTTTGTGGAAATGACCTTTCACTTTTGATGTTAAGAGAAACTTCTCTGAAAATCTTTCTCCTTAGCTAGAAGTATATTGTTTACAATGCTTTAATATAATTGAACATCCATAAAGCTCAGTGTACAAAAAAAAAAAAAAAAAGACTCTTAAAAGGAGTTATTGATGCTATAAATGATTAATAGAAAAGCATCATCCCCTTAAAATGCCTTGCCACATTTGAAGTGCAAAAGGCAAGTCAGATGCTGGAGTCACACCAAATTTACATTATGGCTCTGTGCTACTGTGACCTGTTCATTATTATTATTATTATTTTATTTGCCTTCTTATCGCTAAGTACTTTCCAATTGTTTAGTAAGGGAGATAATTGGTGTTATTTGCTCTTTTTCTTACCCTTTCCCTTTTATTGTGCAGCTGAGTATGTTGCTAGGGTTGGTTTTCTTTAGGATACACAAACCTATTTATCTTGGTGAAAACAGAGAGAGAAAGTATACCTTGTCTTTGGGACTGAGAGGGGAAAGGCTGAATATCTCCAATTCCTGTGAGACTCCATTCCCAGTGCAAACGGACTCAGTGATTTCCAGGGACACTGAGTTGAGCCCTTTCTGAGAGCTGCAGTTGGGTCAGCATAGTTAGGTTTTCACATGCCTCTTACAATTAACCAGCTCAAACCCTCCTGCCTCTGGGAGATAGCAGCCCACCTCTGCAGCTAAAATGTTCCCAGAGAATTGAAGGAACACAGATTTAAGCTGATTCACAACAGCTTTAATTAAACCTCAGTTAAATTGGTTCACATTTAAATATCCAGGAGACACATGCACTATCCACACTTAATTACTGCTGCACAGCCTAACGCACTCTTCAGTGCCCACGGGTGGGCTCATGCTCTCGGGAGCTGGAGGGGAGGACTACGGGGCTGCTCCGGCCCCCCACTCCTAGCTTCTCTGATCCACACTCCCGAGCCCTCTCTACCCTCTGCCCACACCCTGGTGAGCCCGGTGGCTCCGGGCGAGCAGCTGCAGAGCGTGGGGAAGGCCGGCGGGGAGCCCAGGGCCACCCCAGCTCGCCGCTGCCCTGCTGCTGAGCAGAAGCCGCTTGTATGGTCACAGGAGCGATGGAGGCTGGTGGTGCCCAGCACTGCCTGCAGCCATATGGCTGCTCCAGGGGCTTCCTGGCACAGCCCCCAGAAAATCCTCTTAGTTCAGCTTCACCCGCTTTCTTGTCTCTGATGTTGGTCTTCCTTGGTCCCTGCTCCAGTCCCAATTCCCACTGCAAGCTCTCATGGTCAGACTGTGGTTGTGGCCCCAGCTCACTCATGGCCCGACCACAGCTCAAGGATGGGACATTGAGATTATATCTGCTCTCTGCACAGGGTTCTGTCTGGTAGTGAGACACCAGGCACAAAATAGTCTGTGTTCATGCCACTAAACCATCTTGTCCCTCAGACCCAGCGGCTGTATCCAAACTACCTTGCCTGCTGCTCTGGTAGCTGTCGTAGGCACCTAACAGAGATGCACAAGCCCAGGGAGAGCAAAAAGTGTATTCTGTGATGAGGGGCACTGCCTGGCAGCAAAGACCAGGAATAAACTTATATTTGCTGCTGATTCTCTGCTTTGATACCTAGCTAAGTTATTTGTTTATCTCCCTGTGTCACAGAGAGGCACTAAAACCAAACCTACTTTCCTAAAGCTGCTCTGAGGATTCTTGTTGAAAATTAGATCAAGAATGAGAAAACAGTAATTAAAATGTTCTTACATAGAGAGGAAGTAGGTACAGAGTGTTATGTATCAGGAAGGGTGCATTCACATTAGCAGCAAGCAATTTAGTCTGTTCCTCAAAATCTAGGTAAGAAAACAAAAATGCCTGCTGATCTCTTTTTCAATTTTGAAACAGCATAATAAAAAAATATCTGCTAAAGCTAATGACTGCATTTGCATAGATTGCATGTGACAATCCAGCACACAACAGGGTGTCCTGCCATGCAGACAACAAGCCACAAGGGTGATGCACTTCCTTGGCATTTGTTGCCGTAAGTCAGCTACACTTCTACAATAACAGCGTCAGCTACTTTCCAGGAGGGCTTTGGCTAACAGTGCCAGAGAAAATTACTGGCTCCCTCTTGCTTTCCAAGATAAAAGGTGTAGGGCTCTCTCCTGCCAAGTGTGGAGGAGCAGTGGAAAAAGGGAAACAGCTTTCATGGAGGTACCCAGCAAAACCTCTTGTCTCTGGAGTGGTGGGGGGAAGCCCAGCTGTGCTGGGCTCAGGCTGAGGAGGCTGAGCCCTGGTGCCCAGCAGCAGGGGCACGGGGCTGGCCACAGACAACACGGGCAGGCTGTGCACAGCCCTGCCATCAGCCAGGATGAGGCAGGGAGGGCTGGCGCCTGCCATGGGGCAGCATGGCTGGATGCCATCAAGAGTTGGAGGGGAAAAAATGGCTCTTTTGTGTTTTCAGCACAGTGGTGGAGTTTTATGGCATCGCTTTGTTATTCTTGCAGCATTGGCTATGAACAAATAAAAGACGACAATTTATATCCTAAGGCAAACTGGCTCTGATATGGTGCTATATTCCTTTTTGCTTTGCTTAATTGGGCTACCAGAAAAAGACAACAGCTGCAATGATGGGAATGAAAAATGCCTTTGCTTGTCCTGGTTTTGACAGCAATCAGCCCAACAAGGGATTATCAATTGATCTGAGATAAGTGTTAGTGAAGGATGCAGATTGTTGTCTGCTTTATCCCCTTTACTATTTCATAGATACAATTACAGATAAAAAAACTAATACCAAGAGTTACTTTGAGAGAGAGAAATCTTTAGGCATGTTTAAGACCAGAGTGAAAAGGAGAGGAATCTCTCTGAAAAAAATGCTCTGGGACTTCTGTGTGTCTAGATAAGCGCGTATCTATTCATGCGCATGTATGTTACGAAGCAAGAAAATCAAGAGACAGGCCATAGTCGTGTGTTTTTGAAAAAAATCAGGTCATTTTCTCTAGTTTGTTTCTTCCAAGTCTGCAGATCTAACAGCCACAGGATGCTTCCTTCTGTCCTGGTAATCTGTGAGTTCAGGCAAGGCTCTGTGACCACCTGTCAGACTATTTTTGTGAATCTCCACAGAAAAATGCCACAAAAATGAGTGGATGATCTTGACTGTCCCATTTGATAGCTATAACACCTTTTGGATTGGTGCATAATTTTTCCATTGGGTTTTGCAGGAAGTAGGAGACAATATGCCCTGGCCATGAATCAAGAGAAATGGGCTTTTCCCAATCAGTCTGAGACACTGGGAAAACCGGTGCTGCTGGTTTCCAGTTTGTTTGCCCCTGGCCCTGATGCAGGACTGTGGAGTTTGGTGTAGTTACCATCCTTGGTAGATGCTGAATCCAACTGTTGTGTGTGGAAACACCACTTAGGAGAGACTTTCACGTCACAAGAGTCTGGTGAATGCTTGCTCTGCCTAGCAGGTACCCTAGCAGCTAACTCAGAGGACCTAATCCTAAGTTTTTTACTTAGTCCTTGTTCAAATGGTGCTTCTCTGGAAACCTATTTTGTCCAAGCACAAAAAAAGGAGTAGGAGTGGAAGCCCCAGTAATTATTCATCTTGGTACTAATCTATTCTTAAACTGCACTGTACTCCTTAGATATTTCAGTAAAACTGTCATTAATCAACACCCACTGTTTCGTTTTTCTTAGTGGTGAAAAAAAAAAGCAAAAGAGACAACTGAAAAGCCGTCCTTTAGCTGACATTCAGCTAGAATTGATCGAGCAATCTGCTGTCAAAGCAGCAGCACTTGTCAAAAATAGCCCCATGGAAAAAAACCTTTGGTGTTATTTGTGTCGTGTGTGCCACACAACGCTCCTTGGTGAGAGCAGCGCGTCAGGGACCGGCGCCGAGACAGGATCAGTGGATCGCCATTGCTCATGTGCTGCACCACGATCCACCAGCATCCCGCCACTGCCTCAGCCAATGCCTCGCCACGGCGCATCAAGGAAGAGTTTCTAGAAAGAACAAGAGGGGTCAGAATCCTTTAGAAACGCTCACAACAGCTCTGAGGGACCAACACAACCAAAATCCAGGCTGCACCAAGTCTTTCTCATGGTGTAGCCTGGACCAGAGTTCCAGTCCTGCAAACGCATGACCATCTTAGTAACCCCTTCAGTACAAGGAGAAGGCACTGCCACGTGCAGATACATTGAGCAATGCACATGCTTGCTTTAGAGATGATGGAAAATGTTTTATTTCTGTGTAACAATGTTTTTCCCAAACAGAAAATCTGAAAACTGAAAAATGTTGGTTGATATTTTTGGGAAAGTGAGGAAATAAACACCACAAATATCAAAACATTTAAAGATAGGCTGGTTTGAACAAACTTAAGTGTTGTACTCTGAACATTTAACTCCAGCTCAGAGCTTTTAGAATAAGACTTATCCCATCCACCCATAAGCTGGCCTGTGAAATGTGTCAAATAAACTGCACCCTCAGAATACCTGCCTCTTGCCACACCAAATAAAGGGGATTTAAGCTAACTAGCTGGCATGCAGCTGTTTACTCTGCAGCTGGTTAAAGCAAGGGGAGACAAAACCTACCTTTTGGTTTGAGATAGATGGAAGCAAATGGTTCCTACAGGTTTGCAAGGCACAGCCTAGGTTTGTGTGGCATCTTATAGCAGACCATTTTGGAAGCTGCTGAGGGATACCCTGTATCAAATACAAAACACATAGTGTGTATCTGCATACAAGAGTAGTTGCAGTTTTGGGGCTCCTAAAAAAAATCCTGAGAGTGAATTTTATCGTTAGCTTTGAAAATCTGTCATAACAAAAATCACAGTTCTTTCCCTCCTTTCCCACCATGTTTCCAAGACACAGATTTTGTTCCAAAGCTTTTCAGTAATTCGCTTGCAGACTGTGTATTTCACATGTGCTCAGGTGTCTTTTTCCTCTTTCATATTTGGCCTATGAGTCCTTTCATCTGAGCCCAAAGACTTCCACATTTTACCATGGTGCTGGCACCCAATTGCTCCAGCCTATATTCTGACCAGGACCTGGTTGCTTTATACAAAGTGAAATGAGGGGAGAGAAGGAAAGTGAAACAGAGCACCCCTGAAATCAAACTAATAGTGAATCTACCAATAATTGTAAAGGAAGGACTTTTTGTAAATTTATCTGTGTTCAGCTGAATCTCACAAAAGTCTCTCTAGCAAATCGGGTAAGTATTTCTTAAAATAAAAATATATATCATATCTATCTGGGTATCTTATTTAGGGAGACTGAATTTTTAATTAAGGTCCCAATTCTGACTTTTACACATACTGATGCTAATCAGAAGTATTTCTGCTGAAATCAATGGAAAGGTCAGAGATAGCACAAAGGTAAGGAAAAACCTCAGGCATCCCCAATATGATTAAAGTTTTCTAAATGCTTACCTCTCAATAAAAAGTCTCAGCAGACCTGTTCTCCAAAAATCATGTTCAACTGCATCTCAGCTGTTTGAAAAACATATTCAGACCCAGTATTCCCCATGGTCCCCCTAATCTGCTTACCCTCCTGTTTGGGCTTTTAATTAAAGATAGTGGGGAAGACCCATCCCTCCTGTGGTACTATTGTCTGTCATGTCTGCTGAGTCTGCACAGCCAAGATTTTATTTTCATTGCTTTTTGAAGTAGAAAAATGTAACTAGCAGAATTAAAAATAAAATTTAAGTTTTTATTATGTCTCAGATACTGCTAACATCCAAAGAAAAATGGCAGCATGTCCATCTTAAAAAAGCATATTTTTGCAATTTTTTTTAACCTTCCTCTTTTCAGTCCAGTATATGGAAGAAAATAAATTCTAAACATTTCCAGTAATTACAGGGCGAGTAAATCTGGGATTGGACTGGGTTAATTCTTAGAGGTTCTAGCTATACTGTTCCAGCAGGATTAAAAGGGTTTGGGTTTTTAATGCAGAGGGCTAGGGCACTAACATATTATTAATTAGAAGTAAATCTGTCCCTTGGGGGAGACTACATGCGCTGCCTTCATTTTTAATTTGTATTTAGCTTTAAGACAAATGACGGATATTTCCCCTCTTTTAGTTTCTCAGTTGTTTCCTTATTTTGCTGTAATCCTTTTGTTTTGCATTGGGAAGAATAGTTGGGTAAGACAGAGATAGTATGCAGAGAATTGACTTTTACAATCTATTGACTGAACTGGAAAACATTCGATAATTTTCTTTGGGGGTCTAGATCATGTTTTGCTTCATTTTTGGAGAGTTACTATAATTTTCCTATTTTTCTCTTTAAGACAGCAAAATACAAGCCATTTATACAGAAATGGTTTGAAAACAAAAACTCTATAAAAATCTTGGATGAGCTACTGTATTCTCATCCTTTCTCAGTTCAGGTGATTTATTTGATTTCAGAAATCCCATGATAGTTTTGTTCAACCTGAACATCCATTTCTTGCTGTACATTTTTTCTCTCTGAAGTTGCACCAGAAGGGATGTTTGGGCTGAGGGACAGTAATAAAAGAGAACCTCACAGTGGTCACAGGATTCCTTTCACGCACAGAGAAGTTGTTGGCCTCTGCTGCAAGGATGTTACCAGTAAGGACAAGTATTCCTTCTCATTAAGTCCTCACTAGGAGGTCCCAGGTCTAACACACAGTCTGTCTGGCTCATGAAATGAGACTTCTTCCCATTTTGGCTAGGCTGGACCAGTGTTTAGACACATGAAAAGTTAGCAGCTGTTTACTTTCCTCCACATTTGTGCTGGGAAGGGTATGGTTGTTACCTGTTCAAGATTCTGTAGCCTGGCTCTTGTTTGGTGTGGTTTCTTGGAGATTTAGTGGATGTTCTGGTTTACTAAAATTACACAGCTTTGCAGCGGGCACTTTCAAATTCTATAAATTTGTGGAGTTCAGACGTAATTTTCTGAAAATAGAGTCCAGATCTCTATTTTGAGAAACAGGTCTTGTTCTGCTCACTGAACACTTGCCAGTACTGCAACTCTTCAGCCAATAAAACACAGTAATGACAGTTTATTATCTCCCTGGAGACAGGAGATATACTGTACAGGGACATGTACATCTCTTAGTCATGATGAACTTTGCTATCTCTACATTGCACTGATACCAGATTTTGCTGGTGACAGTTTTCCATGTGTTATTCAGGCATTTTCTGGTGAGCCTGTGTGGAGATGACAGTCTGATAGAGTTTCCTCACTTTATCCCTCATCTTCTGTGCACCAGTCTTTAGTCTTCCTTCCATTTATCACATTTTTTGGATTCCCTTAGGAGCTTCTCCCTGACACGTCCCCACATTTGAGCTGCCTGGGAGCAAGAGTTAGGCAGGCTCAGGTCGTGCTGAACTGCACACCTCTGGTCTTTATGTTTCTGCAGCTCAGCAAAGTTTGGTTTGAGGAAAGGATATGGGAAATGGTCTGGCCTGGGAAAATGGAGATAGGAGTAACAAGGCAAATGGTTCCGAAGAGGCGTTAGCTGCTGCTGAATGGGCTGGAGAGGGAGGAAGGAAATACGCAGTATTAGGGGATATTGATCAATTGGGAGACAAATGCAAACAAGTGGCAAGTGTTAGAAATCCAGACATTTCTCCCCTTTACCTGTATGAGCAGCCACTTGCCACTGATATGTATTACAGCAAGAATGCTCACATGGAAAATAAGAAGGATTCTTATAATCCCCATTTATTTTTTTGATTTTTTTTTCTGGTTTTAGCTGTTCTCTTTTTCTAGTTCCAGTGGCTCCCTAAGCAGATTTTAAGGTATCAGTAGAGATCTGACACTACTTATGTCTCTCTTAATGAGCCCATTGATTTAGTAATCCAGGAAAAAGCATCTCTCCCATTTCCTGCTACTGTAATGCACTGAAGAGTTTAACTGTGCAGTAGCACACCTAATCATGTAAAAAGAATCTGCTGTGCTCAAAGCAACTTTTCAGGTAGTGGGCCTGTTTTCCCTATGGACATGTTATTGCTCTGGGCCTCCCTGCACTCATCCTTAAATTCTAGAGCCTGGCAAGGTAATTATCTATAGCTTCCTAAAAGCCTGCTGACTTTCTCCTATTACCAGCTGGGGCCTAGATGCAGGCACTGTGCCAGCCAAAGTTTTGCAATTCACATTCTCTGATTTAGGTTCACTGTTTATCATTAAGAAGACCTACAAGTTTTAAACTGATGTAGCATCTTTGAGCCCCATGAATTATATATGCATATGTACAATTAACAGAGGTACTCAATGGTCTTAAAGGTCTTTTCTGACCTGAACAATTCTATGAGCCTGTAATATATGTGATGGGTGAAATACAACCACAGAGAATGTTAACAAAAAAAAAAATAAAATGTAAATAATTTCAGCAAAAACCAGGCAGTTTTCTGTCAGTTTTCTGGTTTAAAACTAAGCATATTGTGCTTATATTGGGAGGCCTGCTCCTGACTCTCTGGAGTCACTGAAGCTTCACAAGAATGAAGCATGAAGTGAAAAACTCCTGCAGAGATGTGCAAACACCTCTGCCCTGTCACCCTGTGCCCAGTGCTCCCATTCAGCACGAGGCAGCCTTGAAATACCAAAAACGTGGGCTTCTGTCAAAATGAGGTACAAGATGGATTGTTACCTGTCACTCTCATCACTAATTCATACATGATGAAACCTAGGATGTAATTCAGTATTCACTCTGTGCCACAGACTGCAGTCTTTGGGGCAACAGAGTATCTGCCTGGTGTAATGACTCGGGAGAAAGCAGGGTGAGGCTCTGCAGCTGGTTTGTAATTCTCGCCCATCCTGCTGTTCCACCTGACGGCTCAGCTGCGGGGGTGCCCCTGCGGCTCTACCGCTCCATAGGGATCGCGGCTGGGACAGGACGGTGGCGCCCGCGGGTCACTGGAGAAGGGACCGTGGTCGGAAACGAGCAAAGCCCTGGCTTCCTGAGGATCACAGCACAGGTCAGTGGGGGAGCCAAGGATGAGAGCTGCCTGTGACAGTAACCTTTAATAAACAGTCCAAGATAGCTGTAGGGTATGTCCAGGAAACCAGGAAAGGATAGCCTTCATGACAAAGTCCTTAATCTCTATTAAAAAATGTACAACTATGAATGCTACATTTTTTATATTACCCTTTTTTGAATAATTTTTTATATAGTGTTTCTCATCTGGTTTTCTTCATTCATACTCAATCTCAACGTGGAAAAAAAAATCAGCCTTGGAGAACGGACCCTTTTTGATATCCCCTTCAGCTAGAATAAAACCTGCTGGTGAGGCCGTGCCATGCAGCTCAGCATGGGAGCTCTTCCACCACATCAGATAGCCCTCAGGCTAAGCCAGGTCGTGGGGAATGCAGTAAAAACATCTCTCCCGTCAACAGCGGCTCAGCTGCCCCTCATCTGCATGTCATCAGGAGCTCCCTGCCGGCTCCGAGTCTCTCTGTGCTTTTAAATTAGAGCTCCTCATTTGTTTTCACTTTGCAAGGTGTCTGTCAGTCGTTCTTCCCCCTTGCTAAGCATTCAGAGTTATGACATTTTTCACTGTCAGAAGCAGACTTCCATTTCAGACCTACAAAGATGAAGGGAAGCCTAAAGAAATCCCTGCCATAATTCAGGGGACTGAAAAGCATGTCATAAGTTTATGATGAATCTGTAGATGTCTTCATGTTAAAACAAAAGGATAGAAGAAAAAAAAGGAATATTTCATTTGTTACTTCCAAAATTCAGTGCTTTATCGTTTCCTTTTAGGAATGACCATCCATTTACAGAGGAACTTCAAGATTATTTAAATAATGGGTTTTTTTTAAAGTGCATAAGCAATGAAAGCAAATGTATAGAAAAAAAATCACTTTGTCAAAACATTTCCCAAGTAGTAATCTCAGGTTGACTTTCAAGTCACTTTCCTCCACTAACAGCTGAATTTTCAGCTGGCTGAAAAACAAGCTGAAAGTCCACTCTTTCTGTCATAGCCACAAATATTGACACAAAAAGAAAGAAGACACAATAAGTTGTCTGTTTCATACAGCTGTGAAGCATTGTCACCTCTCCTCTGCCTTTTTTTATTTCTGAGTCTCCTTCCATTGGACCCAATACTGGTGAAATATAAAAAATTGGTGAAACGTTGCAAAGCAACAGGATGAAAGTGCAAAAACTGAGAATTTCAGTCAGGTGGCCAAGTCTTACTTGTTAGCAATTTTACCCATTTTTTCCCCAAGATACATGATCAGGGTTTGTTCTTTCAAATTTCAAAAGTATGCCTGGCTCTTTATATTTGTATTTTCTCAAGAGCATTTGGTATTCTCTGTCTTTTATCAAGTTTCCATCATCTGTGTGAAGAGCAGAAATATGGCCAAGTACTGGGGAAACTCATGACATGGTACAACTGATGGAGTTACAGTCAAGGTGAGGAACTTGCACCTCTGGGTCAAGGTTCTGGTCTGTCTCCTGTCTCTGTGACTTCTGGGTAGTGGGCACTTTTACAAACTGTATGCTGTAAAATGTAACTCACTTCTCCTCCTCCAGCCAATATCTTGGTTTCTGCCTCATCTGTCCTCATCCAGGCAGAAGAGACCTGTACGTTGAGTGATGTGCTTGCTCATATTGCTCTTATTGAACACTTCTAATTCTGAATGCAAATGGCACTTTTATACATGAACAGGACTAAATTCACTGGATAAATTATTCATAGCAGATAATTCAACCTGCTCTCATGGGAGAGTGCAATGAATGTCTGATGATGTTAAAAAACCACCCAAACCCACAACTAATTCTTCCAGCCAGTGAAGTCAATGGCAAAGCCTTTTACTGACTTCAAAGGGAGCCCCATGCCAGTGGGCCCACACACGAGTTCTCTTTAGTGGTACTCGCATTCAGAGCTTAAACCCAGACAAATGTTTCTGTTTTGAGGAGCCCAGACTCGTGCTGTATGGCGCAGCTGGGCTGCCAGGGCGCAGACACTATTACGGCTCTGAGTGAAAGCAAGTCTGCTCTGCAGCTCTTGTGCAGAGCACTGCCCCATGCTGAAATAACCCTGCTGAGAGTTCAGCAAGCCTGGAACCCAGGGCCAGTTATTTTGGCCAGGGTTGTCTAGTTTAGATAAAATGAGACTGAGAGGTGTCCTCTCTGTTCTCCACAGCATCCTGAGATGAGGGAAGTGGAAAGGGAGGTTTTGAGCTCTTCTCCCTGGTATCCAGTGACAGGATGCATGGGAATGATTCAAAGCTGCACCAGGGGAGGTTCAGACTGGATATTAGGAAGCATTTCTTTACTGAGAGGGTGGTAAACACTCAAACAGGCTTTCTAAAGAGGTGGTTGAAGCCCCAAGTCTGTCAGTGTTTAAGAGGCATTTGGACAATACTCCTAATAATGTGCTCTAAGCCATTTGGTCAAGCAGTTGGGCTGGATGATCGCTGTAGGTTCTTCCCAACTGCTCTGCTCTGTTCTGCTCTATTCCGTTCTATTCTCACCTGGGATAGCTTTGCAGCCAGTTAGGAATTTCGTGGTCAGGGTGACAGCAGCCACCCTGGTGTGACTGGACGGCTGGCCATCATCCCTGGTGGCGATTCGACGCGGACAGGATTTGGGTGCCATGACTGTGCGCAGTGGATTCAGGGGCCAGGAAAAGGTTTGTGTGGGGGCTGTCACCGTGCTCCCCCTCCATTGCAGGGAAGGCTACTGGGGAGAAGGCTGGGCTGTGCCCCAGCTTGCACCACTGCTCCCCTCTGGTCCTCGGCAGTGGGCACATGTGGCCCCGGGCACTGCAGAGAAAGAGGGACACGGGGACGGCGCGAGTCATCCTGGTGAGGTGGGATATGAACAAGCAAGGGGAGTAGGGGAGAACTTAGCATCCTTTTCCTCTGCCCCAGGGAGTATTTACGTGCCGGGTTCGGTCTGCGTGTCCCCTTTTCCCACCCGTCTGTCCCTGCCGTGTGGGGCATTGGCACCTGCAGACCGCCACCACCCCCAGGGACCCCGGCCCCCGCTTCTGTCGGCGCTGCGAGCGCCTCGCTGCGTCCCCCAGCCCACGGCTTCGGTCACGCAGCGCCGGCGGTCCAGAGCGCCGTGCGACCGTGCCGGCAGGACACGGCGGCGATGCAAAACGCTCTCGTAAATAAAAAGCCGAGCTCTGCCCGCCCGGGCGCCGCACTCTCCCGGGGCAACCGAGAGGCGGCGGCGGGCGGTGGTCAGGGGCCGCGTTATGTAAGGGCCGCGGGGCGGGCGGCGCTGCGGCGGCGCGGGGCGGCTCGGAACGGGCGGCGGCGGGGGGAAAGCGGCTTATCCCCCTCCTTCCCTCCCTCCGCCGTGTTGCCATGGAGACGGGCGGGCGGCGGCGGCGGGGCTGTCACTGAGGGATCGCACCGCGCTCCGCGGCGGAGGGGAAGCCGCGGCGGCCGCGGCAGCAGCGGCAGAGGCAGAAATGGACTCGCACTGCGACTGTGCCGAGCCCCCGGCCGCCGATCAGCCGTCGGGGAGGATTAACAAAACCGCCTTCAAGCTTTTCAGGAGGAGGAAGTCCGGGGGAACCATGCCGAGCATCTTCGGGGTGCGGAACAGAGGCGGGGAGGGGAAGGGCGCCGGCAAGCCGGGGATGGTGCGGAGCCGGACGCACGACGGCTTGGCCGACGCCGTCCTGGAGAGCAGCAAGAAGGAGGAACCGGGCGGCGGCGAACCGCAGAACCGCGAGGCGCAGGAGCGGCCGACCGACAGCCTCGGCGGCCCCGCCGGCAGCGCGGTGGCCAAGTCGCACAGCTTCTTCTCGCTGCTGAGGAAGAACGGCAGGCAGGCGGAGGCGCGGAGCCGCGGGCCGGCGGCAGACAAAAGAAGGGGCTGAAGGGGATCTTCAGCAGCATGCGGTGGCACAAAAAGGACAAAAACGGCAAGGAGGAGAGGGGGGAAACCTCGGACATCCCGTCCGGCCTTATCATGCCGGGGTCCCTGACCGCCAGCCTGGAGTGCATCAAGGAGGAGACGCCGAAACCTTTGTCTGAGAGCCCGAGCGGCGCGGGAGACGCCGGGCCGGAGGCGCCGCGGGAAAAGCGCAGCGGCGAGGCGCCCGCCGCGGCCGAGGAGCCCGAAGCGGGCGGCGCGGAGCCGCGGGCCAGCAGCCCCCCGCCCCGGGAGGAGCCGCCCGCCGCCGCGCGGCCACCCGAGGAGCTCAGCCGCGAGCGACCGGAGACGGCCGCCGGAGAGGTTGGGACTGCGAAGGATGCGGCGATAACAGGTGACATTCCAATAACGACTATCCCCCCTGTTGAACCTCACTGTGATAGCGGTCAAGAGACGGCAGCCGCCCCTGACCCTTCCTCTGTTGATCCACCCTCAGAGCAATCGATTGATCGTATTTGTTTGATGTTTGCTGACGTGACTTCACTGAAAAGCTTTGACTCTCTTACAGGCTGCGGAGATATTATTGCGGACCATGAGGAGGATGTGGGCGGCGGGAGTGGCGTCTGCGAGAAGAGCACCCCCGGGCCCAGCAAGCTGGGTGCCGCCAAGAAGCACCCCACCATGGTGGCCTACCAGGGAGGAGGGGAGGAGATGGCCAGCCCCGACCAGGTGGATGACACCTGCCTGCAGGAGTTCTGGGATATGCTGTCACAGACAGACGAAACTCAGACACAGGGAGGAGGAAGTGGAGGAGGGACAAAGAAGCCCGAGGGGTTGAAGGAAACCCGAGGTACCGAGGGGGCCCAGAATAGGGTGGTGATGAAACGTGGTGGCCTCCACCAGATTGCCGTTCACCTGAACCATAAAGAGGAGCAGAAGAGCAGGGAAAAGGAGCAGCACGAGGGCGTCCCAAACAGTGATGAGGGCTACTGGGATTCCACCACCCCTGGCCCTGAGGAAGATAGTTCAACAAACATCCAGAAGGAAACCCTTCCCAGGGATAGCTACAGTGGGGATGCTCTCTATGACCTTTATGCTGAGCCAGATGAGAACCCACCAGCGGGGCCTAGAAACGAGGAAGTCCCCAGTGTGCCACGCTCCAAGCCCGTGTCTCCAATAACGACTGTGAGCTCACTGAAAACACCCTCGAGCGCAGCGAAGGACTCCAAGATACCCATCAGCATTAAACACCTTTCATCACATCCCACCAGCCACGGAGCAGATGCCAGTAACAGCCACCATGTCGCACACCATCACCTGGCCAAAAGTGAGATGCACAGAACAAAAATCCCTGTCTCCAAAGTCCTGGTACGCCGGGTCAGTAACAGGGGCGTAGCAGGGACATCAGTGAAAACTGCCACGTACCAGGACGGTGCCAAAAAGTAGCTGGGTAAGAGGTGGAGACAAAGACAGAGGGAAGTCCATGTGGGAAAGTCTGCATAGGAGACCACAGATAATGAATTAGTTTTGCATCACCTGAAGAAAGTCACCTAAAAGGCTTCCTTCACTCTACTCTGTGGGCCTGCACTTGAGTCTCTTCTTACTACGACCGTATGGCTAAATACAAAAAGTCAACTTCTTTTTGAGCACTTTTTTTTACATTTGTATCTTTTTTCTGCAACACTAAACACTGTGGAGGTTCATTTTCACATGCCTTTCTGGAAGCAGGACTTGGATTTTGACCATCCTTCCTCATGCAAAGCAGTGTCATGAGTTCTTCAAGGCAACAGAGTTACAAAAGGAGCGACAGGAGAGATTCTCAAATACGATTATCTTTCAGTAGTTGCTCGGGGAGGAGTAGAGGCTGGATACCTGGCTGACTCTGGAAATGATGTTTGCTCCACAAGATGTTGGAAAAAATGCCAAGCAGAAAACAACCCACCTAACAGGTATTTTACCTGCTGTAGGAATGAGAACACTGCTCAGCAGCAGACTTGATTGACTTGTGTGCAGGAGATAAAACTAAGGAGTTAGGTGGACTCGTCTAACAGGAAAACATATTTTTGTTTGTCTGTCTGTCTAGTTGGTTTTGATCTGGTCTAATGTAAATGGGTAACAGAGACACCTGACATAGGTTCAGATGTTTACATCAATACTTGTCCGATAATGCATACAATCAGGTTCAGGGAAACATTTTACTAAATGCCAATATATACACACTGTCCACATTTATACAATAACTTGCTCGCCATGTGTAAATATATATGTGTTTTAGCAGATTTTTTATTAAAAAAAAAAAACCACACCTGTCCTTATTATCTAGAGTTTAAGCAAGAGTTAGTTTTTATAGGTAGATAATTTTACAGTTCTAAAAGGATAGAACTTTGTGTAAGTACCTTAAATTAGAGAAAAACTCTGGTTTGTATGGGCTCATGCATCCCCAGATAAGTAAGTCCGAAGTGCTGATTTTATTCCAGTGGCACATTCCATGGCTCAGAGCTGATGTTCTGACAGCACTGCCACTGCAAACCTCTATTTTCAGGGGTTTAGAAAAAGATGCTCTGGGCCTAAACCTTACCAAGAAGGAACCCAGCAAAGAAATGTGTTTTTTAAGTATTATTTTTTAAAATATATAAAATTAGTTTTTTGACTATTTAAAGAAATTTTGGGTTCTCATTGCTTTTTATTTTCATTCTCAATAATGTCAGAATAATTTTACTTTAAGAGAGAAAAAAATATGGTAAGCTAGTGGTACATAGAATGGTCTGATGAGCTTGGATCTTAGGAGAAATGTATTAATGGCCATGACATTTTTGAATAGTGGCTACTGTACATGGGCATTGGCAACATTTCAAAGAAATATAATAGGGTTTTAATGTGCCTGAGGACATATTTTTATGATACACTGAAAAAGCTCTAAAAATCACTGAAGTCTAAAGATAAATGTTATGTATTTACAAAATATTTTGATATAAGTATTTAATCATCAGACCACAGTTAATATAAAATATATGCTCCAGTGTATCTAAAAAATAATATACATTTTAAAAATATACATGTCTATATTATGCAGAGAATTCTAAATTCACATCATTGAAACTAATGGGTCTGATCTTACATAGCAGTTGGTTTTATTGTCTCTTAAATCAAAAGGAAAAAAAACCGGAAAATAAATATGCAGAATATACCTTTGAAGGATATTAAGGTTGTAGGCAAACCATAAAAAGCCAGGAAATACCATAATAAGAATTGTATATATGTATATGCATGATTCGTGGTTCACTGGGGAAATGACCTTAAAGTCATGAAGGTGAAATTGACATCCAGTTTCGAAATTGCTGTAGAATTTAATACTGAGTTGCAGCATCCCAGTGAAAGTGTTAGTGTCCCTGACCAGCCCCTGTTTTCATGGTTTAAGAACCTTAATACACTTCAAAGAGGATTATTTTATGTTTTCTCCCTGATGTGTAGGTGTGCTGTTCCCCGTGTGCCCGCTCACACAGACGTGTTGCACACGTGCACGTGCAGTGAGCGCGCAGCTCCCGGCAGGATCCTCGCACACGCCCACACCCGTGTGAGCACTCCCACGCACAGCCTGGGGGCTGTTCTCCACACCTGCCTCCAAACACACCAAACATGGTTTCCTTTGCCTAAGAAAGGGATTTGCATTTGGTCTTCACTTGTGCGTTTTAGAAAGTCAAAGCTGAAACACCCTCAAAAGGATGTCTGTATAGAACACGGAATATTATCCTGCTCCTCAGCCCTAAACATGGCATTCCTTTTCCCATTCTTTTGTTTTTGTTTGGCTGTAAGGGATACATCTTTCCTTGCATGACAGCTCTGCAGAAAAATCATAATTTCCCATTTTGTTCTAAGGACAAATTGTGCTGAGAGATTCTATAGGGTACTGGAAGTTGAGAGGGAGGGAGGATGTGGTGGTAGTACCATAAAAACTGGAAGCACTGAGTACAGGTAGTAGGAGTGGAACATCTTTAAACCCACTAGGAGATACCAGCTGCCATCTCTTCAGGACTTGTGTGTGTCAAATTATTCATCGTACGTGTTTTGTTTGCATCGTAGCATGTCTGTATTGAGAAACCAATAGTGTGACCCTAGACTAACTCCCTCTCACGTAACCACTAACACGAATCATCATTAAAATGCTTTAGCTTCCCTTCATTCTTCTCTCTCTCCTTTGTTTTCTGCCACGTTTTTCCCTCCATCCTCTGCATGTGGCGGGCAGCCTCCTCCTCGGTGCTAACCCCTGGAGCAGGGAGCCCTAGGCTGGCGTGGAGCGTGGGTGGGAGGGCAGCTGCCCAGGCCAGGTGCTCTGCAGCCACTCCTCAAGCTTTCTGTCACATACCCACTGTAAGTACGTTTTGCAAATCTCTTGGCTGCTTGCTATGTACATATTTTAAGGACAATCATATCCTTAAAAGGAAAATGGGAAAGTAACTGGTAGTAGGTCATCAGTATTTTGAATCATTGCGACATGCTGACGTTGATTCAGGGTAATGGTTGTGTGAGAGTAAAGATACAATTTAATGTTCAAACTAACGTTGTACTTCTAAAGTTCACTTTTGTCTTTAAGCCATCTATGTTTTTTATTTTGAAAGGTAATAGAAGAGCTAATAGTTGCTTAGGCTTTCAATTTTCACACAAATATATTTGTATAACTCCACACAATGCCTAAAACAATCATTGAAAGGAGGTTCAAAGGCTTTCTTTAGACGTATATATAATTCCTGAAAGATCCCTGTAAAATACTGTGAGATGCCTAAGAACAAACAGTTAATGGCTTGCTGGATTTAAAGGCTGAGACATAAAGAGGTACTAGTCCTGAGGCATTCTGCGATAGCTTGCATTCTTATTTATGTTACCCTGTTCAAGCATATATTTTCCTTGGCTTTGGTAGGTATTGAGGTAGAAATGGTGTTCTGAGTCCCAAAGATAACATTCCCAATGGTGTCATTGATTTGATTTCCTTAAAGTGTATTTTTCTTTATTTATTTCATTTGTTATTTGGTGGTCTGAATGATGCTTTGTAATTATCAGCTGTATGTCATTCATAAAGGATTTTATAGATCAGTACTTGGTATTTAGTTATGTGTACTCTTTGCACTTTCAGGTCCCTACTGGTAAATTTTGTATGTTCTTAGAGTTTTTCTATATATGGCGTAGTGTTTTATAGCTATCTACAGTGATTTCAGTGGTATACACTCCTGTCATTTATATCAGCACTAAAGATTTCCTTCCAGTAGCATGAAGTTACATTTTTGTGGACTTGTTTTGTCATGATAGGAGCTAAGTTTCCTGTACTAAATGTGTGGCCTGCAACAGACATAAAGGTCTTATTTTCCATGTAGTACATATGCATTTTGCTCTTGCCAGTAAAAGGACTCAAACATTTGTTGTAGATTTCAGAGGAAATTCCATGACTAGAATAAGAAAAAACTATGTTCAGTCTTATTCCATCAATAGCCAGCATTCTTGTCATCCACTGTGAATATCCTCACCACTATTCAGGGTAGTAGAGGACTGAATTTAAAAAATTACATGCATAGATGTACACTATGAAAATTAATTAATTGATTATTTTTAAACGAATCTTAGTAAATTATTTATCTAAGCTAAGCGAATATTGCACCAAAGTCTTAGAACATCTGATACAGATGGCATTTTCAGTAAAATGCTATGAGTGCTGATGAGCCAAATTAACAGGCTTTGCTTAGCAAAGCAAAACCTTGTTGTTTCTTAAATTTGTAGTACTGACTGAGCTTGCAGATCAAAGGGAGCCATTGATTCTGCTGTGTGGCCATGCACCGAGGTTTTTTTTTCCCTACTCTAATGGACTATGTCCAGAAAAGGCTTTTCAGGAAGATAATGGTATGAAAGGGACAGATCACAGTAACAATAGTCACTTACAAGACAGATGGTTATCCAACAGCCGCAATGGGGGATTCTAGGCAAGGTAGCCTGAAAATGCATTTTCATAGTTACCAATATGAAAGGCTGGGCTTCTCTCTTGGAAAAACAAATTGACACCAACTCAAAGACAATGCAGAAATGAGTCTTGGCAGAGTTCGCATGTGACAGCTTCTGCAGGGTTTGTTTTTGGGTTTCATTTTGTCTTTTCTCCCCCCCCCCCCCCGCCTTTGTTTATGTTTTTATTATGGTGACATAACCCCACGTGTCTGAGCAGAACTGCACAACAACTGACTCTTCTGAGATTCAGTGCTAAGAATACACTGCCAGTTGTCCCCAGTGGCCTGGGACTGGTTCCTGCTGAACATCTCTCCCTTCCACTGAGGGATGGGAGGGATGGGATGACAGGATTCCCTTGTCCTGAGTCCACATGCTGTTTACTCTGAGCAGGAGTTATCTCAGTCTGTCTTACTGTTTGTTTTCAGGGGACAATTTGTATTTAACTCACAGAAGTTTTTTACTCATCATTAAATCATATCTTGTCTTCCTTGTAAGCATCTTAGGTAGGAACATTCAGCAGGGATTTGATGTTTCCTAGGTCCATTTCATGTAGAGAGAAATGGAAGAACTCATCATATGCAAAGGAATAATAGCTATAACCACTTGAGCCACATCATGGGGGCCTTGATTCCTGCAAAAGCAGGCTGTTAAAACTCTTCTTGTCTTAGAAGGCTTCTCCACCCAAAACAGTGAATACTATTGCCTAGAATGTTTTTGGTTTTTTTTTTTTTTTTTTTTTTTTTTTTTTTTTTTTTTTTTTTTTTTTCCCTCTGTCTCTCATTCCTTCTCAGCCATTTTGCAGTTGCTTGGGAAACTGAGATTTTTGATCTAGCCTTCCAGCACTAGAAAAGAGGAGCTGCTGCCACTATGCCTCCTTTTCAGGAGGTCTTTTCTTCCTCTTGGTCTTGAAAAAATTAAACCCCCTCAGAATAAGTGGCAAAGATATTTAAAATGGAGGTGTCTGCTGTGTGATCTCATACACAAGGGTGAGGATGTTGAGTGTTATTTTGCATAGCATCAAATACATTCCTCCACTTTCCTGTTGTGGACAATTTAGTAAATGTAGCAGGGAAGCAGGTCACTCATGTAGGAAAGTCCAGGAGCTGTTATGGAGACTGTGCCCAGATTTTATCTTTGCTTTCCTTTTTTTCTTTCTGCACGTACTTAAATAAATAGAGCCAAAGTTGAGTACAGAGAGGAAAAGGTTATGCACCTCACAGGGGCAAGGAATTTTAACTGCCAGGCTGAAAGGCTTCTCATAGCCATGGCTAAAAGAAGATTGCTTTACCTGCTTTGACATCACATCCAAGCAATGCTCAGCAATAAAAGCTAATCCAGCTATGGCCGCAGAGTTGAGAAACTGGCATTTGCCAACAGGACAATCTCCTTCCAGGGTCCGGTTCTGCTGTGGCAAAGCTTCCACTGACTCCAGTAAGAACTGGCAGAGGTCCTTAATCTCTTAATCTTAAGGAAATAGAAAGTATTTCTTAAACAAGTCTTCCTTTTTTTTTTTTTTTTTTTTAAATGAACATTTTCCAGGTGTTTGTGCAGTCTTCTATATAAACGCGGTAGTGTTTTCACTGATCTGAATGCAAAACATGTCTTTCCATTGTTTTTCATTTTAACAAACTGCACTCCTGCACATAACTCCAGTGTTCAGCATGTTTAAATTACAGCTAACACAATCACTGCCTTCCTTAATTTAACTCTTGATGGCAAAAACAGGACCAGATTCTTTCCAGAGCTCTAAACCCCCTGCTTATTTTGTCATTGTTCGTGTTTTCGATATGGTAACTAATGAAGCCTCCCTTTAATTATTGCACAGGCACATCTTAAATGTGTCATTAGGGAGAACGTATGTGAAGACTGAATGGTAAGACCTTTAACAGATTTTTATTATTTTGGATGATGCTGCATCAAAACAGTTGCTAAATCAGTATTAGGTTGTTTCCATGGGCTTTCCATGCAAATGCATTGGAAGCTTTGAACATAATGTGCTTGTAAAAGAAAATTGGTTATATCTGCTTTGAATTAATGCTGACCTTAAAATATAATTCTTGGTTAATGGCAGCAGAGGGGAAGGCGTGTCCCAACTCACGTGTAGCCTGTGGACTGGGGGAGCAAGACACCCCAAGTCACTGGCAGAATTTGCTGTCTGACCTCACCATGTGGTGCCAGCAGCAGGGTGCAAGGTGTTGCCATGTGGAGGCATCAGATCGGGATAGCAGCAGGAAAAGGCAGGGGAGTGGTGCTGTGCTGTACTGGGAGGGCTCATAGGGCATCTGGGAGATGGACAGAAAGCAAGGCCTGGGCCTCTTGTCCTTGTGGAAAAAGAGTTAACACTTATGCCTAAAAAACCCTGTAGCCTTCCCTTCTTGCACTGATGCTCGGGTTGCCATGTTACACTGGGCGAGGAGCCAGTATGAGTTTGGAGCCAGTGTGGCCTGAAGCCAGTGCTCCTGCAGGTAGACTGCTGTGTGACTGCTCTCATCAACACCTAAGCAGTGCCCAGTGTCTTACTTTCTAAAGGCAGTTTTAGCACACAAACACCTGCAAAGCCCCTGTAGTCCAGCACTGGTCTACGGCATCTCACTGCTCTTCCACCCTCATTTTGTCAGGAAGATGCAAAGACCCAAGCCCTAGGCAGAGTGGGAGCTCTGGCTGCACCCTTGCAGCTCAAGGACAAGTGGGGAGGGAGTGCAAGGCACACTGTGAAGCAGCACCAAGTATTAAGCAACATTATCCTGCTTTTCCAAAGGGGGAGCAAGATAAAGCTGTTGCTTTTTCATGAAATCAAAATAAATCCTCTACCATGGGTGAAATTGTAACAGCTAGACAATATCACGTTCCACCAGAGTATTCTCTCTGAAGTCTGTGGATCTGTAAGGGCTGTTGGTTTTTATTGAGTGAAGATCCTATAACTTGGCTCCATCTGAATTTTCCCTGCTCAGTTTGTTAATGGACCCTATCTCAGAAAATTCTTGCATTGAAGCCTGGTGTTGTGATCCTGTTGAAATGGGAGATGAGGTATGAATTGGGTGATGGAAAATACAATAAACCCAGAAAATGCAACATGGCTTTAGTCTTTCATGACAGCCCAACCCTACTTAAACTCATGGTGTGCCTGAGAAAAGGGTAGCAGGGACTGCATCAGACAAACCAATGCTCTCGGTGTTTCCTGTGTGCTGAAGGGGACATGTGTGTCCTGTTAGGGGCCACTCAGCCTGTTTCTGTAAGATGTGATATAGCTGACAGGTCACTGTTAATTACAAGATTTCCTTGTAGTTTTTGTGTCAGCCACCTCCTGTAAGGTAGCATATGACCTGTTTCAGATAATGAGTGAGTAAAGCCAGAAGTCCTTGCTCTTCTCATCTAAAAGGTTTGGTAATAACCTGGTGGGTCTGTATACACCAACGTTTTCATTCTGAAAGCTCACAACATTCCGGGGGGGGGGGGGCTGTTTTTATAACAGACTGTTAGACACACTCTGCTCCTTTCCACCTCTACAAACTTTGATGAGTACGTGTCTCCTTGAATCACTGTATTCCTAATGTATTTACAACCTAACTGATAGCAATAGGTGTCTTTCTTCCCTGGCAGTTCACAAGGATATACTAATCAGTGTTTGTTATATTTTTAATTCTGTAAATATTTATTTTGGTACTCTGTGTATTTATTGGCACTGATTTCTGATGTTTGCTTATGTGTCATTGTAAATGTTGCTGGTTTCAATAGTCTTGCTTCTAATGAATGTAAGGAACTCAGACTAACTGCACTTTTCTTCCATTCAAAAATCTTAACAGTGAAAAATATTCCCACTGTCTTGTGTTATAATGAAAACAGTCAATAAAATCAGTTGTCACTTTTCATTGATGAGCGTGAAGGTTACTTTTTGATGTTCAAGTCAGAGCCAATCTATTGAGTGCCCTGGAAAATACTATACTTTTCAAAGCAAGACATTAGGGAGTTATGAAAGATAACATAATAGATAATACTCGGGCATGTGTGCAATTTCATTTTTATGTAGAAATGCCTTTAGCAGTTTTACTAATAACATCATAGAATAACTAAACTGAATTTGTTACTTAGAGGAGGACTTTCAGAAATGGGAGTTTTGGTCTTCTGGTCTTCTGTTTCATCAGCATGTGGGTTTTGTTTGGTTTTGGAATTTTTTTTTCCCTTTAAACCACTTACACAACAAAATGGACTGAGTTTTTGTTTTTCAAGTCAGCTTTGTTTTCTGATTCTCCTGTTTGAGAAGCAAGTGGGGAAGCTTGTTCTTTTGGCACAAATTGACTTTGGAATTGCAGTTTTGGTGTGGTGTTTAGAAAATGCAGTCTGCAGTAAGCAACATTTCCCACCTTTAAAAAGGTCTCTTCCTTCCTATGACTACTAAATTATGTTTATTAGAACCTCTGGATGGCAACTTTCTCTAAATTTCTTGCATTTTGAACATGCATAAAGCATTTGCATCAGTCAAGTTTTAATCCTTAGGTTTATTAACTTTGCTGAGCTAAGCAAAGCTAAGCACTGTCTCGCTCAAGGTTCTCCCACAGAATATACTGAGCCAGCCAGAGTAAGAACTGGAATAAAATCTGCTCAGTGCTTTTCAAGGGACAACAAAGCAAAAGGCATGAAAAGCTCATTAATGCTAGTAAGGAGCAGGACACGGTGACACAATTGATCCTGTGGTCACAAAAGCATAACTCCTCTTTCCAGCAGTTGGAACGAGGCTGAAGGAATGTTTTCCCAGTGATTTAGTGCACAGTTTTGCATTTAGGCCTTCTCAGTCTGTGTTCCCTATTGCATGTTCCTGTCTTTTATCCTATGCATCTGAAAGCAGAAGAGTCATAGTTTAAACAAGCTGCCACACAGATTGCCTTGTGATTACCTTGCTTTTGTCCAAGTATAGCTACTGGGATACTGGGGGACAAAGGGGTTTCAATGAAGTGCAGGGCAAATGTACCGCAGCCTCATGAATCTTGATAACTGTAGATCTGTGTGCTGCAGCTGTAACACCTTCCACAAACCTGGATGACAGTAACCTGTGATAGAAAAAAACCTGACAAATCTGAAACAAGACATGGCCCAAATTTTCTTTTTTAAAACAAAATGAAGTTTCTAATATGAGCTAAATGTCCCTTCCTGATTCAAATCAAAATCAATCATTCCCAACAGTACATCTCTATGACTTTCATGGCCATCTTACTGGAAAAGTGTTTGCAATGGGAGTGACGACCTGGAAATCTCTCTGTGACCCCTACATTGAAGGTGAATGCTCCATCCAAAATCTATCAAGCAACAAAGAGAAGATAATATTCTTGACTGAATAATTGGTAAGGAGTGTTGGCAAGTCTAATGGACCAGTCGACTGACCATGAGTGAGTACTAGTCTAATTTTAAAACCTTTCTCTCGAATCATGGTATTTTTCCCTTTCAAAGTCATTGTACAGGAGTTGTTTACTAGGAGCTCACATTGAGCCTGTTCCTACCTACCACATTGCACATCTGCTTCCAATTAAAACCATTCCACAGTGACCTGAGGGGGACGGGGAGGAGGCTCCAAAGTTCTTCAAAGGGTTATTTCAGCAGCCATGGATGCTCCTATGGCAGCTGAGGACCAAGAAGCTGCTTCATCTCTAATGACATCACCGTTTATCCTTGGCAAAGACCCTTAGCACTTGGACCAGGTATTCACTTAGACCTTGGAAACAGGAGGTCTCCTGTTCTGACTAATGAAGGAGACTTGACCCTGATCATTATGTGTATATTTTCCAGCTTAGGACAAACATAATGAGTCTCTTAAGTACAACTCCCTGCAGCTACTGAAAAGACTAACAAATGACCCATGTTGATACTTTCATCCTTATGAAAAGTCCCTTCACAAAGTGCCTCTGTGCACCACTCCCAGGTGAATGCCAGGGGAAAGGTGACCTTGAGCAAAGGGTGCCACCAGAGAGGGAGGGGAGGGCTTGTGCCTTCTGATGGAGCACTGTCCTGGACCAGGGAGGTCTGAGTCCTTCTTCCTCTGCTTCCTTTCCCAACTAACAGAAGTTTGCAGGTGACACATTTAAAGTCACCTCCACAAAATCGGCTGCACTCTGTGGTGTTGCTGCTTAGAACCTGTGGTCCAAAGTTTTATGATCAAATTTCACTATCACTTAAGTGACACTGGGCAGGCTCAAAATCATCATATCTGGGTCTTCTCTCCCTGAAGCCACAGATAGGCTCTTCCTCTGGCCTCATCAGCTTTCTGCTGGTGTCACTTGAAATTCTTAAGTTCCTTGGACAGAGAAGAGACTTCAATAAAGATTCTCTGGGGTCTTGAATGAGCAGAGGTTGCCTGGGTAGAATTAGGGAGGTGATGGGAGAGGTTGAGGCAGTAAACCTGGGGCAGCCAGGAGCCTCAAAGGCAGCAGTGTCCTCCTTTGCTTCACAGGGAGATGGCTGCCTCCAGGGCACCAATGTGGCTCAACGTGCTTCAAGAGCATATTCAGTTTTAGGCTAGCGTGGGAACAAATGGTGCTGAGCTTCTTGCATGGAGCTGGGAACATGCAGGGTAACATGAAGAATGCAAAGAAAGCAAAAATTCCATGACCAAACAGTATTTTAAGGACAGAAATTAGTATGTCATGTAAAACAAATCTGTTTCTTTCCTGCCTGGCTTCATTTGTTCACCTGTAAAGTCAAAAACACAGCCTAATTTTGCAAGGAAATACATTTGAATAATGTAATAATAAACACAAATATGACTTTGCAAATATGAGTAGGGAAAAACCTTCTTTTGACTATGGTTGTGAAGATACTGATCATGACCTAAAGTGAATGTGAAAAAATCATCTGCTCTACTAAAGTAATGTAGAGGATCAGAAAAACATTGAAAACAATCAAAATTATTGTTCTGAGTAGTTCTTAAGGAAAAATAGAGACAGATAAGGATTTAGCTAGGTTTGGTCTATCTTTACAGTTAGGATGTATTGAATCAACATCTGTCTTTCTCTGACTTTCTACCTTTCACATTCTGCACCAATAAATTTTGTTTATGACAGATAAGAGATTACACAAATATGCAGCAGTTCTAGGGAAGAAATCACCCCTGCTACTCTTTTTCTTATAGAAGTCTTTTTTCCCTCTGTTAACTAACTAAGTTTTTGATCCTCCCAATTAGACCACATCCAGTCATTATCATACCAGATTTAGTGTCATTACGCAGCTGCTGCATCTGAACAGCTTCATTCAAATCAGTAGGAAATGTTCCTATGCAGCAACTGCAGAAATGGTGCTTGCATCCTTTGCTGAGCTGCCTATTGCTACTTTCTCAGGATCTTAACATATTTATGTCTATCATCACTACTTGCTGTTAAATTTGCCTCTGTTTTTTTTCCTGGGGTCTGATAGAAAACACCATAAATCTGCATGCTTTATGGAAAAACAGTTGGATGAGATTATGGAGACAAGTTAACTTGTCTATGCCAGATCTTAATTCTTTCTCAAGATGTAATGTATTCAGACCAAGTTAAAATAAATGACTGTATTGGAAAATAAAACAGACATCAGAGCACAAGCATAAATGAAAAGGCAAATATCAGACCCTGTCTCTGAAACAAGTGGGGTCCTCAGTCCGAGCTATGAAACCTTACATTTCTGCCTCAGCGCAGGCAAACACACAGCACTATTTATAGTACAGCCTTTTACTACCCTTCTGGTAGAATAGGCTTCATCGGAGGATTTACATGACTAACTGAATGCAAAAGCCTTTTGTCCTTCATTTCCATAAGAGAAGGCCAGCATTAAGCTAGTGTTCATTGGGCTGAATTACAGAAAATATCAGTTACTAGAAAACCAGTTACTAATTCAAAGGCATCTGTTACCATGGCATAGGCCTTCTCTTCTCTCTCCATGCCCCAGATTTAGCATCAATGATGGGAGCTTAGAGAAAGCTCAAAAAGAACGGTCCTTACCTCTGAGGAAAAAAAAAAAAGCAAAGCATAGTCGAGGAAGACCACATGTTTTCATGGCAACTAAGGAATAAAGGGTTAAGACCTAGGAGATGGCTTCGAACCAATAAACAGCACAAAAGACTCCTATTAACAAATCAAGAGCCCAGTGTGTTCCCATTTCCCCTCTTGTATCTTCAATTAAACCCTTCGGGCCACAAAGTTACTGTTCCTGCCAAGGACAACAATCAGCATGAGGTGATTATTTTAGATTCCGCTACATACCCTGAAGTCTTGGGAAAATGAAAACCAACCTTCCTTTCACCCTCAGATCCGATTTCCAGGGCAGGGCAGGCTACTCCCCATCTTTCATCATGCAATGCCAGCTGCGAGCACCCAGGCCCCCTCACAAGATGCCACTTTCTCACAGATGCCTGCCTCTTCCTGCCTTCCAGATGGCAGCAGGGTTCTTAACAAGCTCCCCAATTTCTCTTTCCCCTTTGGGATTCCATTTCAACATTATCTTGTCACATCTGGTTTTTTCCAGTTGGCTGCCGTGCAGGAGCTTCCTCCAGAGGTTACCAACCTGCAGCTCCCGTGGCCTGTCAGACCTCCCCGCTGCAGAAATGCTCCCACACAGCGAGGATCACTGGTGCTCTGCTGTGCCCCAGCTGCCCAGCAGAGGCAAGGACCACTTTGCTGAGGTTTGTAGGCTGCTTGTTTCCTTGTCTTGTTCTGCAATCACTAAACTTACTTTTTCCTCCCTAGAGCTTTTCTGCAGGGCTTCTCCAGGCTCCCCAGCACTGTTGTGGGGCTGCTTAACATGGCTCAGGAAGGAGAATGGATGCAGAACAGGGCAGAGAATTGAGTCAGGCTGTGATATCCTTTCACAGATGTCCTCCTGTGACCTTCAGTGAAGAACCACACCCCTTTGCTTTTTCCACCTCTAAATAGGGATTGCCAGCCTTCCAGGGGAAAGGTTTCATGTGGCCAAATTCTTCAAATTTTGCACCACTGCAAGTGTTTTATTTAGGCTGTCTTTGTACTCTGCCATGAACTGCCAGTGGAATGAGAGCCTCTCCAGGTTGTGTGTGCTGGATCCACAGTGCCAACGGACCAGACAGAAGGAAGGCACGGGCATCTGGAGAAACCAAGCCCACCCTGAGGAAAATGTGTCCAGGTGGAGAGGCACTTGCAGAACCAAAGAATGCCTGAGTTTTAGTCCTGCTTTTCCCATTCCCCTGCTGTGTGCTTGTGTGTGAACCAACTCACCTCCTTGCTGGGCATTTGCATGGTGCAAGTGTCATTTGCTGGAGTATCTTTTGCTCCAGCTATTCAAGTGTGGTGCAGATTAGCCCAGTTTGTGGCTGCAGTTTCTGTCCCAGCTTGCGCCAGCCCCAGGGACTTCTCTCCTCCATGACTCGAACGTTTGACAAAGTTAGCTCCATGATACCCTGTAGTCTGAGGCTCCTGGGCCTGAAGTTTCTGAGTTTCTGAACTCAGTTTCTTTGTGGTGTTTTGGTTCAGGAAAACCTTGTGTTCTCACAGGCTTGGCATAAACATCACAAGTGTTATTGTAACAAGAGTGATGTTTTGGATTCCTTTCTGTGGGATGGACTTCCCTCTGTCTTTCACTTTTGGGCCAATGGGATGAAGAGTTCTGGCACTCTTCTGACCAATGAGATGGCCTGCTCTAGAAGCTATATAAAGGGGGTCAGTCTTTGAATAAAGAGGAGTCAGATGCAGTTTTTATAACGAGGTCTCATGTCGTCTGTTCATCGCCCACAGCGACAACACCCTTCCTCTGGAGAGCTCCTTGTGCGACACATGTGAGAAGCTCCCACCTGTTGTCTTCCCCTGACCAGCCCCTTTAGAGTGGCCTTTACAGCACGCTTCCACTGAGGACCTGTGACAGGCAGAAGGGCTTGCGTGCTGCACAGGCACTCAGGTTCTCAGGCTCTGACCCTGCTCCCGGTGGTGATGGGCGAGATCTTCACACATTGCTCAGGCTGGGAGAGGATCAGATCTCCGCAGAGGGTTTTTGAACCCTCGTGTTAGAAAAGCTACAGTGCTTACAAGGCATAACTTCAACTGCTGTACAATTTATAATTTCCTTTAATTTCTTGAAGCGCTCTAATTTTTACACTATTGTGAAAGGATCTTTGTTTACAATGATTGCAAAGGGTAATATTTCCAGCATGGGTAACCATGGCAATGAATAATTCTATTCTTAGGAACTGTGCCAGCTGCACTAAGGCCTTATAGTAGCACTCAAGCAGTTTGCTAATGAGAGAATTTTTGTTTATTGTAGGAGGACATTTTTCTGTGTCCACATGTTAGCCCAGTAGTTTCTTAAAATCACATTTTTTATCAGTAATTCATAGGAAAAAAAACCCCAACAAACCAAAACAAGGTGTCTTACACAGCTCCTCTCAAAAGTAAAATTTTCATGTGTTTTTCTTCCCCTTGGAAACTGTATTATAAGATAAATTTTTAAATTAATTCTATGGTATGCAATAGTATGCTTTGTTTTTACTGCCACCTTCTACATTGGGAATGAGCTTCAGATGCTCTAGAGCAGTAGTTTCTTGCAAAAAAGGACAACACCCTGTAAACTGACCCAAAAGTATGCAGGTTTTATCAACAGAGGAAGGACTTAAACTATTTTAAAATATTAGTTTTATACATAATTTTACTTGAATAGAAAAATAATTTTTATATTATATTACTTATTAAAACATATATAACAGCTTGGAGTTGAATTACTTCAACACTAAAGCATTGAAATTGATTAAAATACTGTTCTTATACATGTGTGAACTTAATTCCTGTATTTGTAAAAAAGTATATAAAATAAGGAAAATATTTATTTTTTGCTTGTTTCATTATTTAAATGCAATTTAAATTATTCTAAAAATAAATGTTCCAAATGGAATACTTTTTTAGCTTATACAGTTTAGGGTATGTTCAGTAGCAAACTCTTTAAGTTTAGCTTAAAGAATAGTTAAACTACAGTTCCTGTCATTCCATGAAACATGGTCTCAGAGTACAAAAGCAGCCAGGTAGAATAAAGCAACCTTTCCTGTTTTCAGAAAAATGTTAATAACAATACCAAGTCTCTTATCCAAGATGTAAATCCTTAGGAAAGATTTATGGAGCAATTGTTGAATTGTGTGAAGCTGTTTGAACTGGTAGTAGCTTGAGGGTGTCTAGAAAGGCATTTCTTAGCCTTGTGTGTTTGCTCATAGAGATGGTGAATGTGCCCAAATAAACGGCACAGCACAAGCCTTCAGGTTTTTTCATGTCACCAAGCAGATTGATCTCTTTTCTATGGTTTGTGAGTGATTTGGTGCCCTAATTAGTGGGCTCTGTTTTCTCCAGCCTCTAAGTGACCTATATCTGCCCACGACCAGCTGTCAGTGCCCAGTCTCTCTCTCCCTAGGGCTCCTGATCATCACCCATTTCTGCTCTGTTCTCCAGAAAAGATCTTCTGCCCATGTCTTTAAAGACAAATCAAGATCCACCAGCTACAGCTTCCCAACAAATTCAGTCTGACTTAAGAAAAACTCCCCCAACTTATGGCTCTTCTTGGCCTGGGATAGTTTGGTTCTTCTGTAGCTCAGCACGCCCCCACTTCTTTAGTGTTTTAAAAACTAGGTCAGTTCTGACACGAAAACAGCCTGGAAAAGCCTTAGTGATTTTCCACCAAACTGTGGAAGTCAGTGATGGATTTTTTATTTCCACAGTTTTTTTCCAGCTAAGACTGATCAAATGACCAAGTTGCTTGGTTTTGTCTCTGCCCCTTGAAGCTGAAAATACTGATTTTGGGGACGCCTACAGCTCATTTGCTTCTCTCCCTCTATTTCAAGCCAGTGTGGATGGACAGCCACTGAGAGGGCTGGTCCTCCCAGCCCAGGCACCTTTGTCCCAGCAGGGCTCTTCCCCAGCTCCAGTCGGCATGGCAGCAGGGTGCCAGCTCCTGGGCAGCCAAGCCCAGCCTGGACACACATGCCAGGGCACGGGCACTGCAAAGGGATGTGATACCTGATGATTGACAGCCTTCCTCCTGTGTGTATAAAGCCACGCTGTCTCCTCTCCCTGCTTCCACTGGAAGTTTAGAGGAGATTTTTCAGTGGGATGGTGGCACAGGAATAGTTTGGGTGCTTCTGTGCACTGGCCTGATGAACCCGGACAGACCCAATGGCAAACTTGATGAACCTTGCAGAAATTGCCTAAAAGAGAACTGGTAGCTGACCTTGAGCTGGTGACCTGATCTAAACCCTGAGCTACCCAGTGGTTGCTGCTATTTTCATGGTTGCCCCAGATAGCTGCCTGAAGGCGAGAATGCTCTATTTCTGGGTTTTGTTTTTTAATGTTTTATTAAAAGATGTACAAAGAAAGTGCTACAGAAAGGGAGAAACAAAAAAGCAGGGCAGGGGATGGGGGCAGGGGGGAGAGAGAGTCACTTCATGGAGCTCTTCCAGATAGATGACAGATATCCAAGTCCAGACTCCTTCTCAGAGGTGTAAATACAGCATGCATTTCTGAAGTTCCGTGGAGTTACCCTTAATTTACACTGGAGCATGAGCAGTCCTAGCTAGCAGAGCTGCTGCAGTAGAGCAGGACAAATTATGAGGGAACAGAGAGGCTGCAGCAAGATTAGAAAATAAGTCTGTCCTGGAAGGGGAGATTTAAACAAATTCATGCTGTGTTTAGAAGCTTGTGTCTGGACCAGTGTTTTGCACAGTGCTGTGGCTGAGCAAGCTAAGCTGGGATCCCTCCTTTTCACTTGCTGTGAACAACACTCAAAGATCATGCAGAAACCCTCTCTCCCTTTCAGGCTGTCAATGTGGTGCCCAAAAAGCTCTGATGTAGGGTCTCACACCACAGAGGGTTAAAGTGCTGTAGTTTCTGAGGCAGTCCTGTGTTCATCCTTCTCTCTGGGCTGCAGTGGTTCTCATTAGAGGCAATTAATCTCCAGTGCAGTGCTCTCCTGTCAGCTCGTGCCGCTGTCATGGGTCAACTCACCCGTAAGGAAGTAGCTGGGCATCACACACTGACCAGCATCTCTTCTGATGTCTCTAGTCACTCTCATCCCTCACAGGTGGTTTGGGTAAATATGTGCAGGGACATAATACATTAATGATACTCACAGCTATAAGCCCCACAAATGACGGAAACCTGGACAGCTTCTGCTGCAAATTGAAGTTTGAGACAGAATTAGAAGCAGTTTGAGAGATGTGAGCCATTCCCCTGTGCCTGGGAGCTCTGCAATTGCTCTGTAAGAGGGCTAAAGAGCAATCAGCGCACTGGTTAGGGAAGTGTTCTCTGATAGGTCTGCTCCTTAACATTAATGCCAGCTGCAGATGATATGAAACATTGCCATACCTCTCCAGAGACCTCTCTTCATGGCCAAACATCACCAATCTTTGACACCCCTAACACCATAGAAGTTACTTAGCCAGACCAGAGGTGTTTTCAACACTTTCCTGCCACATGTGTTATTCTTTGGCCTTTGTACAAACCCATTTTCTGCTCAGGTCCATGGCTGGTGTAAAGCAGCTTGACCTAAGGGCTTCACTGCTGCTTTTACAGGTGTCACTGTCTGTCCAAGCAGCTCCCAGCACATGGGCTGCCTGCTGCAAGGCAGCTGCCAGTAGCCAGCCAAGGACCATAACAGGACTCAGGTTGAATTTTTTTCTCTCATCTAGTGACTGATCACCTGTAATGCAAATCACAAATGTCGCCTGTGAGACATCACACTTATTTCGACAACAAGTCTTAGTTCTCCTGAACACCACATAAACCCTCCACAAAACATGTGGGAGATGAGGAAAATATCCTTTGGGAAAGTCTACTTGCCCTGGGACAAAAAAAGTTGATGCAAAAGTGCATGTCGTCATTTAACCTGCTGCACCAGAAACCCAGGGAATTGAGGTATCCACTGTTTGACTTACCAGCCATGACTTCAATTTCTCGTTTCCACCAAACAAAAAAAAAAATTGTAAGAGCCTGTGTTCATCCGGTTTGCAAGCAATTGAAGAGCAACTGCATTAGATGTAAAGGCTGCAGAAACTTGGGTATTAGCACCCTATTGTATGACAAATTAATTTTGCCAGCATTAGGAATCTGACTGGAGATGACCTGTGGCCATAGGAGCTTCCACCCCAGAGAACCGGAGGGAGGTGACTCAGTAGCTCCTGACATAACTGTGCCCTGTGTAAGAGCTAGGAGTGGTAACCCTTGGACTGGCACCTATGCAACTCCAGTCTGTCCTACATCCTAAATTATTTCTCTGTCCACACAACTGACAATTTCCTTGTCTGCTGGTGGTCTGGTCACTTTTTAAGTGCATTTCAAGCGCACTTTTGAGAGAATTTCACACAGGATTAATCAATGCCATGTTAATTAAATACGCTGCCCTGCCATGCTGCCAGCACCAGCTCTGCTCCTGCTGCTGTTTCTGAGCTGAGCAGGAAGAGCACACACGCTGCCGCGCATCTCCTTGTCAAAGGCACAAAAACATCCTTTCATGTAAAACTATTTTGACTTGTAGCTGATCTGCTAAACATGTTCAAGCACTGAACACTTATTAATAAGTGTCCCTGCAGAGTGCAGGCAGCACCCACAGCTCAGGAGGAAGTGTGAGGGAAGGGTTTTGGCAGCGTTTCCTTCCTGCTCTGCAGCCAGGAGCCAGGCCCTGGGAGCTGACTCTGGGCAGCTGGCACGGCAGGAGGCATGGCAGACGAGGGCAGACCCGCCCTGTGCTCAAGCTGCCGTCTGGTGCCTTGCTGAGCCGGTCGCTCCCGGGCGGATGCTCCTGCCGAGGGCCTGGCCGTGCCGCTGCCTCCTCCTAACGCTGCCAGAGCCCTGCGCCCCGCACCACCCAGCGCCCGCTCCCGCACATCTCCAGGGGGTGCGCGGAGAAGGAATCTTCGCAGGGTGGGGGGGAGGAGTTCAAAGGCTTGTCGGGTGGAGGCTGCAGAGGGGGGTGCGGTGGGAGATTAATAATGGATTTTGCAATGGGGAAAAAGAGTTTTTGAATGTGGGGAAAAAATGTGCACCTAGTTAAACCCCTCTTAGTTGGGGACTCTTCTGCCGGCTTGTGGCTAAATTCCTACTCCTGCAGTTTGCTCACAGGTAGCAGTCCTGTGCAGTGTTTGTGCACAGGCTCTTTCCTGCGCACAACAGGCTTTGTGTTCAGGATCGATATTGTACATGGGGTTGGGAAGAGACTGAGTCTTTCAAGCTGAATCATTCCACTTGTTTTTTCAATTAGCGCAGCTCTTGCCATTATCATCCACCAGCTGTTGAGGAAGAGTCTGGAACGAGTCATGTCACTCTCCAGTTGTCCCTTGCCATGTCCACCCTGGAGAGGATGGGATGGATGATTTGCCATGATCCTGCCTGGATGTTTATGCTTTGCAGGCCATGCAGAGGGATAGGGCCCAGGTGAACTGAGGGGGCTAAACCCCTTCCTGGGGGCAGCTCCCATCCCATGCTGGTGCCCTGACAAGAGCACCTCATGGGTGGGAGAGGCACTGCTGGGGTGGTTTGCCCCGATGTGATGGCTGCTCTGCCTGGCTGCTCTGCAGTGCTGTGGCTTCTCCCCAGCTTGCTGGAGGGAAACAGCCCTGCCCAGCCACAGGCAGCCTTCTATATTGCCAAGGGTGCACTGCAGGAGCACGAGGGAGGAGGATGCAAAGGAAGGCCATTGGGTGGATGAAATAAAACTATTTACGTCTCCACTGCTAGTAAGTCTGCCTAAGTGCTGTGTCTGTCCAAGAAGAGTCTGCTTGAATCAGTGGGTTATGCTTAGAAATCAATTGTAATACAAATCCAGAAGAATGCAGGTCTCTGGTGGTACCCCAGGCACTGCCAGACCTTTCTTGGCTTGCATGGATTTATTTAATATCCATGCTGGGCCAAATTCTTCTCTCAGCTTAGGTCATTCTTGTCCAATTATTTCTCAGACACTTATTTTTCTTTCCCTTACAATCTCAACAGTCTTCCAAGAAGTGCTGAGCTTGTCTGGGATTTTTCTTTTGCCCCTCAGGTCCTGGGTTATCTGCTTTTAGAGCTGTGGAGTGCTTCAGTGATCCGGCTCCAGTGAGTTTACTGCAGACAGACTTCCCTGTGCTGTGTTCAGAGGCTGTAAACTTGCTTGAAAAAAAAAAAAAACAAACAAAAAAAAAACTGGAGAAATGAGGGTAGCCTGGCCATTATCTGTTGATTTCCATTATAAAGGAACACCATAGATCACGAAGTATTTCAGTGATGTAACCTAGTCCTGTACCCACAGGCAGGATTTGACCCTCTATGTCCTGGCATAGGAGGTGCAGGAAAACTGTGGAAGTAGTTCCATCAGGGTAAGTGAATTAATTTCATGTTTTGAAATGTAATCCTCAGCATTAAAATGCATGAACAGAGATTTTACACTGAAATCAATGATTTCCTCTGAATTCTTTTCTTTTGTGCCTTCTGCATTTGAGCTTTTGTTAGTCATTTGAGACACACCATTTTGCAGCCTGTCTTTTGTGCAGTGGCCTTTCAGCTGTCATGCTCTGATCACATTCAGCCTAGATGTATAGAGCATTTATTGTTTGCTTTGGGAGTTTTTTAATGAACGTTTCATTTAATATTCAGCTTTACTTGCCATTTGTCAGTAAGATCAACATCATGTTGAATTTCACTCTGGACAACCTCGGTGCATCAGCTATGGCTACACGTCATGTTTCAACAATAGCTGCAAATAGGCCATAGGATCGTTTTTGTCAGTCAAGTTTAAAAGTGAAGACAACAGAGGTCTAAATTCAGACCATAATGGAAAATACCCTCTTTTTTCTTTCCTTCTCAAGCTCTGACCCACTTTTTCCCCTATATCTCATCTTCAGTAAATGTCTTGAGCTCCATCTAAGAGTGTCCTGTCAAGGGGAAACAAGAATTATGTTTGCTTTCTTCCCTTGTTCATGCTGCATGGAGCAGGCCTAAGAGATTTCTCCCTCTTCATCCAAAAATATCCCCTTGGTTTCTTTTTATAATAACTCCAGGGCTTGTCTTAATAGACTCATTGGATAACTGGTATAATACAGATACATATGAAGTCTGCTTTGCTGAGAGGAGTACCAGTTTTTCATTAAGACTATTCATGTTCTTTGGGGATTTTTATTCTGTTTCATTGAAATGCCTTCAAATATCTAGAAGAAAATATATTCTTGTTAAATGGTTGGATAATTCTGCCATCTTGACCAGCTAAGAGATGGGCAAGCACTATATGAGACATCCTCCAAATTCTTCAGCAAAAATAGTGAAAGCCAAAGTAGACATTTTAAATACATTTTTCTTTTAGAGCTAGAAGAAGCAGTCCAAATCCTCTTATGCTTTGTTTTTATATAGAAATAAAAGCACAAGCAAGAGCACAAGCCAAATTTTTTTTTTTTGTTTGTTTTTTCTTCCTTGGTAGGTCACTACTAACAGAGCAGTTTTTAAAATCCCAGCAACTGCTACTGAATCCTGACCTAATTTGGAATCTTTTCAAAGCACACAGATAAAACCAGGTTGACAAAGCTGATTTCAGAGAATGGTTTGCCTTTGGTTATCTCAGCTGGGATTGCCATGGGGGCAGGAGAAGCACCATCAAACTGATCAGCCACAGGCATTGCTTTCAAGAATACTTCGTTACTCTGGAACAGCAGCATCAAATCCTATAAACTTCCTGAGATTGATGATGTGTTGGCCATGGCATTAACAATTGCTTTACGTGAGCAATGACCTCCAGAAACAGGCTTTCTCCTTCTCTTTCCCCGTTTGCATTTTCTTAAATTTCCTCTGTCCAACACCCATGTCCACCTTTAGTGCCTACAGCAGCAACCTTCCCTAGTGTTAGTTTCCTTTCTGTACATTTCTGCCTGTTATTTCAAGGGGAATTTTGAAAGCCCCTGGAACTGGCTTCCTTTCTTGCTACAGATACTGCAAATTTACCATATTTCCCCCATAGTAGGGCTCCAGACCTCAGTAATTTTTGCAGGATCAATTACTCCAGGAGAGAAAGTAAGAATAGGCAAATAAATTGACATTGACAGCAGTCATAGACATACTGGCTGTAAAATCCCCTGACATTTCTGAAACTTTTTTTGTTTGTTTTTGGGTTTTTTTTCAGAGTTTGTAATTTAAACATGAAGCAAGATGTATGTATTCAGACAGGAACTGAGGAATGATGGTGAAGGAAGAAGGTTGGGTGATCAAGTCACAGATCATTACAGTGATCAATTTAACACCCTATGAACACTTGTGTGAATGTGTTCCACACAGAGCAATCTCAGGTAGTTTTGGGATGCATATGAAGTTTTATTGTTCTTGCTAACCCTTGTCTCTAAATCCAGAGTTGTGGGGTTTTTAAAATCATGAATCTCACTAAAATATCAATATTCTATGACTTGCTCTCTCTGTATTCCTGTATATTCTTCCTGTATTTCACTCCTGAGTTCTTCCTCAAAAGTGAGTGCTGCCAGTGCTGATATTGCCTCCCCTCTGCAAATCATCCATTTCACATACTCTACTCTTGAATTTGAGAAAAGAGATTTCCTCCCTGGAGGACCAGAATTTTATCCTCATCACAGAGCTTTTACTACTCTGTAATACACAGCAATCATCTAATATCTCTCTTCTTTATCCATAAAATGAAAGCATTAACATCCCCATCTGTCAAAGATTACATGTAAACATTCATTCCTCCCAGAGTGTCATGGAGATCCACATTCCCTTTTGTATAAGCACTGCTGCCTCTTCTTTCCTAACTCCTGATCCAGGGCAGCAGCCTTGGAGAACATTTCAGAAGATATTCACACTTTGGTGATTCATCCTCACATGAAGGTAAGTACATACGTAAGCATATACTTACAGAGGGGTTTCCACAGTTATCATGTACTCAGTGTCTGAATAATATTTTAGAGCCATGAAAGGGAAGCTGATTTTAAGGAACCACAATAGTCAGGGGCTGTATCCCAGTAACAGGTCACATGCCTGCAGTCCTATGCTGTTTTCCCCAAACATTTTGGAATCTCTTAGCTCAAAATCTTGCTTGGTGAGTTTTCCATGGTGGTTGTCAGTGGTCTATTAATTCTAGCAGCTCCAGGGAAAATTCTATCTGTGTCTTCCTGCAGCTACACAGCATGTGATTTGTTCTCATCTACATAATCCATCTGTCCCCTAATCTGAGAGCCCCAGGTGCCAGGGAGCATGGGATCAGTGAGCTGCTCTGAAAGGCATGGACAATAACCTTGCATAATTTCTGGCCTTTTTTCTTAGCAACTGATTAAATTAATGTGACTCTGTGTATGAGTCATGTAATGGTGTACATCTTCTCAGCCATGGCGCCTGTTCCTGAGACATGATGGGTATCAGTAAATGGAATTACAGGTGCTTGGTTCATCCCAGGATCTCATCTGAAGCAGTGTGATAATTCCTTTTGTGGTCAGAAACCACACGCAGTGCTTCTTTGACTCTGAGCGTGGAGTAGGCTCTGGCCCATGGGTGCCAATCCTCAGCCCTCCAGTCCTCTCCATCCTGAGGACTTCAGCAACAGCTAAACAAGAGGCAGCCATCAGCTCAGACAGGGAAACCTCCAAGGGAGACTGCCCTGCTTGTTGGAAAGCTGTGGGGAGGGGTCCAAACACCCCAGCTCTAACACAGGCTTTCTGGATCCAGCCCTCTGTTCCCTGTCACAGAAGCACTGGCAGCCTCCAGCAGATCTGCTCTGGTTCATAGGCCTGACTTTGCACTCAGATTTCCCCATCAGTCCTCAAATACTGGGTAAATTGATCTCTGTGGTGTGGCCTTTTTAATGTACACGTTTTCATGTCTTTCTCCCAAATAATTATGGTTTATTTGAATGTACAAAGATCTGTGGTATCTGATGCAAATGGTCTAGACGACCTGACATGCCCCATCACCACCACAGCAACATCTGGCTCTGGATTAATTGTGTCAGGCATTTAGTCAGACACTTACAGTGTACGTGTCCAAGGATGAGTTTGCACTGAGGAAACTCTCCCCATGCTCCTCAGAGCCTGATGCTGCTGGACTATTTTCTTCTAATCTAAAGGTTTTTGATTTTTGGATGTTTACAGTTGGGTGGGAAGAGCTATCGGAGAACATAAGGCTGAGGACAAATAGCAAAACATGAGAGTGTCCAGCAAGTTGTATATTAGAAAAATATGCACAGAGTTGCCTGGCAAAATTATGCCCATTGGACAACATTAAGGCTTTCCCTTCTAATATGTAGCCCACAAGGGTACTCTATAAAAAGCAATCCAGACAAAAAGAAAGAGGATGTGTTCACTTATATGTTGACCGAAACTATTTTTGCTTCCCTTTATAATTTTTTTGCAGTTGCTGCTACTTTAAAACTCTCTTTCAGCAAGAACAAAACATGTTTCTTTTCCAAAAGTTTGTCTCCACCACAGTGTGTTTCCACCACATCTAGAACTTCACAGTCTCATGTTTTGAGAGGATGGGGAGGACCCCGAGGCCAAACTCTTCAGCAAATGAGTACTAACATCTTGCCTCATTGCTCCCAGACTTTCTCAGGTGACCATGATGCTCCCTCACTGAAAGATTTTTGAAGTCTTTGCTCTGGAGACACTCTGGAATGGTTCTGTAATGTTGAAATTACCATTTTGTGTTGAAAATTTCCTTGCAGCTCACTCTCCTACCAGAACAGGCATTACTGGTTTGTTCCCAGATTTGCACCTCACTGAGGTCTGTACTAACCTTGCCTCTTCACTACTTCAGCACCGGAGGGAAATGGATGCAAAGGAGACCAAAAGAACTAGCACAGGAGACAAACACCAGGCAATAAGAGTTTGCAAGTGAAAAAGGCCTCTGAGGGATCACACAAAAATGGGAGTAGATCTGCATGAAATAAGTATCAAATACAAAACACACCTTGCTATTAAGAAAAATGAAAAGCAGGTGAAATTTCATCTGCATGTGTGGGTTCTTCTCCCGATGCCTATCTCTCCTGGGAGAAATCAGCCCTTGGAGCCACATGCTCTGGAGAATCCCCAGCTCACTGTTTCCTAGCTACAAGAACCCACAAGGGATTTGGTTTGTAATCAAGCCTGTAGCTTGCAAGACTTTATTATCCATAAATGTTTGAATTTTTCTTGGTGAGAAGGAGATGTATCTCTGGCCCCTCCAGACTCTCCTTCATGATGGTTCAGCCATGCACATGGGTCCATGTCCTCAGGAGGTCACTAGGCCATCAAGATGTCAGTCTAATGGTCATGCTAATGGCCTAATGGCCAGGTTATCTCATGTATCACATAAGCAACACAGCTTCTGATGCACAGCAGCAGGGCCACCTCCCCTCCATCAGTCCCCATATCCACCAGCTTGTAACACACCAGCGTATCAGCTAACTGGGCTGATTTTTGGGTAATTGTCAGGGAGAGGATGCACTCCTGACAACAGGAGAAATTGAGGAGCAAAGAGCCAATTTTGTGGGTCACAAAGTCACTGCAAGAGAGAAGACTGGCCTGTTTCCAGAGGTGAAGGGGAAAAGTGATTTTGAAAGGACAGGTTGGAGTCAGAAGTGTTTGCAGCTCAGTACTCTCTTCATCAGATTGTGTAGGTTTAGGGTATATCTGCACAGCCCACGGCAGAGGGTTTATATGATACATATGAGATTGTAATTCCAGATGCATCTCCAGAGTAACACAACTGGTTCCCTCTGAGTTAAACCCCACCCCAAGTGTTGGCTGGACTCATCCATTTACCTCAGATGACCTGCCCCTGGGCAATATCACCTTGTGGCGGCAATCCTAGCTCAGGGCTGTACTGTGCATTGGGATCTTCTGTTCCACTCTTGGCTCCAGGTCACAAGTCACCTCTTCTCTTCTCTCGCCTTTCCTTGGAGGAATGCCAAGGAGTCCTGCAAGGCACAGCATCAGCAGAAAGAGATGAGTGTGACCTGGTTGCATCCCCTACCCATTCCCACTGTGGCACATTTCAGCACTAGAAGGTGGAGCCTTTCCCAGGCCCCAGGCAGGGAAGGGGATAGAAGAGAATACAAAAATGCTGTCCATACAGTGGCAGTAGCTCTCAACTTATAATACTTCTGGGTTTAGACATTTTATGTGCTTTGGATTGTGACATTTACCACAGTGTTGATGCAAACACCACCACCAAGGCCAAAAGCATTGCAGCAGCTTGAGATCACTGTGTAGGTGTGTTATCCCTGGGTCTTTTTTTTTTTCAATTTTAGGGTGGTTGTGCTATTGCCTTTGGGTCAACCTGCCCAAATTCAAGTTTCACTGCTCTACCACATGTGTACTGGACTTCAGCCAATGCCATGAGACATGACCAGTGCCTGTCTTTGTGCTTTGATTTTAAGAACTCTCTTTACCAGAGGGAAAACAGATGCTTTCCATCCAGACTAATCAGGGAAGAAGTTTCACCCAGGGGATGCATCTGTTTAAGGATAGTTTAAATGTAATCAAATTTGTCAAGTTTGAGGACCAGCAGAGCTCTGCCATGAGGGACAAAGCAAAGGGACTGAATAAAAATAATAAAATCTGTGCTCACATGAGATTCTGGGGACTGTGCTGTGCACTTCGCTATGAACTGAAATACCCAGAAGATAAAACAGCAGCTGGGATTAAAACAAAGCTGGAATCAGTCCAGAGTACCAGTAAATCACGTGGGATTATTACTTCGCTAGAGATTTTACTGGTGCAGAAAGAAAAGCAAGTAGAAACCGATTTCTGCTAAACAAAGGAGTTAAGAGAAATCTCCAGCAAAACTAAGCCCTAATCTTTCAAAACCTCTATACAGTTCTTAACTGTGAAATTAACAATGTATGAAGATCTAAATCCACTGTTTACAAACAGGCTGCTGTCAAAGCTGCACCATTCCATAAGGGATTATTTTTCTCCATAACATACATAGGATAGGAAATAATCAAATGTGAATAGATTTCTTATCTACAAAATTTCCTTTTCTGTTTATACAGATGTTGAATGTGAACGCAAAGGAGAGCAGGCATTTGGCATGTTAGAGGAGACAGGTGGAAGAGGTGAGGAGGAAGGAACACATGGTAAAAAAATAGGATATAAAAGAGAGCCTTAAAAACACACTGGAGCAGAAGTGTCAGAACAGCCCTTAAAATAACCTGGCTGATGGGTATGATGAATGATGCAGAAATAGTGGTTCCTGTAGTCAGGTGTCCAGATGAAGCATCCGCCTATAACCACATTCCCTGTGAGGCTTTAGTCTGGACCACTTGCCAAAAACCAGCCACAGCTTGTAGCTGGTGCCATATGACAACAGATGTTTAACAACATCCTCTGAGAAATAAATTTGTGCAAAACACCAGTAAACATGTACTGATACCCAACAGCATGGAATCAGTGGGAAGTCTGGATTTTGCCATGGAGAACAGGACTGAAGAGCAATTAGAAATGAACCAGTACTGTCTCTCTCTGACTGGAGTCTGCTGGATGTCTGATGTGCTGCCTTGTCTCATTACTGAGGCTGGTACAACTTTATTGACAATATATCTAAAGTAATTATTTTTAAAATGAAAACTAAACCATCCTCTCTTATCTCCAAGGCAATCATTATGTTTCAGAGGTTATTTAGTAAACCATCTGCTCCATATAGGTTTTTGGTCACAGCTATGGTGGAATGTGCCTTGGGCTTTACTTTGCCAAGAAGCACAGATTAATTCCAAGCCATGCTTTCTTCCAAGGCTCCAGCACAAATGGTTCAAAAGAAAGTATTAGTGTAGACTTCCTTGAACTGTGCATTAATTGAGCTTGCTGCAAGGCAGGCATATACAAAAGTGACTGCAAGTCAAGCATTGCTTGAGGACGGGACTGAGTATTCTGGGGTGAGAGTAATCTGGCTACAGCCTCTGGCCCAGATTTTTGCTGAATTCATCACCTGACATCTTCTTAGAGTCTAAGTATTAGGAGTCCAAATGTCTGAGTAGGATATGGGAAGTGAATACTGTGAAAGCCTCCATCTGCGTCACTGCATTATCTCATTGTGACAGGCACTTCAAGGTAATGCCACTCATATGAAATTCACACCAATTATTCCCATCTCAAGATTTCATATCTTCTCTTATGATGGTATCTAAGCCCTCTGCACAGTCATTACTATTTGAAAACTCTAGTGCAAACACGTAGTTAGGCCATGGACCTTTCCTCTCTTTATAGTATTAGGGCTTCAGTTTTTCAGTTTTTTCTTCTCTTTTAAATCCTTCTCTGTTTGATGAGTTGATTTTACTGTGTAGTTATGCTCCTAACAGAGAATAAGGTTTTTGGGATGGATGACCAGCAACTAGAATTCACAGTTTCTTTAAGAAATGTGACCAAGAAGGTAACTTTAGGTCATAATTATTAATAAAAAGAATTCCTTGTAGCTTCATGCTCTATTGGAGTACCTCAAAATTCAAGTTCTGCCTTTCCTATCTTGGAGTCTCTGGAGCATACGAGTGTATATCATGCAGCCACGGTCCCTTTGTAAGCCAAAGCCTCGTATTTGTAATCCTATTCTATTTTATCACCGATGTAATGACATTTACTGGAAAGCATGTTAGGAAGAAGCAGTCTGAGCTAATTTCTTTCAAACCCCTGCAATTTGGCATGCTAGTCAGAAGATGGCAGCAGTAAAGCACGGTTAGGGCCTTTTTTGTCCAGGGCCTTTGTTTCAAACCATGTTTTTGTTCCAAAAAATGGCAGATTTTTAAAAAAGGTGTAATTTTTAACAATGCCATCAAGTATGACAGGCATCCTTCCAATAGAGAAGGATTCATTACTGCCTAGAGCAGGATATACTTTATTATGTGTAAGAGCCTTTAGAAAAATCATATTGCCCTAATATGTTCAGAAAAATGTTTCTTCCTAGCCATACCCCCGTATTCATATTTCTGTAGATATTCATATACTTATAATTATGCAATAGAGTGAACATTTACAGAAATTCAAGGATTTTTCTTTTTTTATTTTAAATTTTAAAAACCCTATTCATATTGCAAGCATTTCTCCCATTTCTTTAAAGCTCAGAAAAAGCAGAAAGGGTTTGCAGTGGGAATATTCTTTCTCTAAGTCTTTGGCTGTGAGTCTGTCAGCTTCACCCATAGCTTAGCAGTGTGTCAGCTATCAAAGGGCACAGTGATGCCAAGAGACGCTGTGTTTGATTGATGTTGTTATCACAGACAGAAAAGCCAAGAAACGAGGCACTGTCGCTGGGTGTGTGTCCCCTTCTGCAACAATAACTTAATATGGTTACTGGACCGTATTCTCAGAGTTTACTCACTGACAAGGCTGTCAATATGCTTGCTGAGCCTTGGCATGACAAGGTCTGCCCTTCTTCAAATTCTGACCTTACCAGTTGCCTTTCTTTACTGGATCTTTGCAAATGTGATTGCATTTCACTCTCACTTCAGAGAGATTTGAAGAAATTCTATCTACTCTCTTCTGTCACTTTAAGGGAACAGTTCTGGGAGCACTCCTGTGTGAAGCAAACCAGATGCTGGTTTTGACAGTGTGTGATGCTGTCTGTGGTGTAAAACCAGTGCTATATGTTTAGAGATGACAGTGTTTCCATCAGCCATGTACCTCACACTCTTCACTTCAGTGAGGATGACTTCCCCTGGGACAACTTTCTGTAGCAACTAGGTGCCTTTTTCTAGACAAAGCTCCTCAAGTGCTCTGGCTGTGCAATGTGTCATTGCAGTGTGCCCTTCCCTCGAGAATGATGAATTCTGCACAGTTTCTTCTCCCTGGGCTAAGCTATATGCTTAGTCTGACAGACAGGATTCATATGTCTTCAGTTAACAGGGTCAGGAGTCCAAGTAATTTCTGGTTTTCACTGGATATAAAATGCACACATAATGTACAACATGCCAGTGTTGCCTTTTTTTTGTAATGTTGATTTCTTCCAACTGTGTTCATGGCTTGGGCATGAAAATATCTTGGGATATTCACATAGCATTTTCTACAAGAAGTTATTTCTCTTGTGCAGCACATTTCTGATGCTCAGCTGCTACCAGTGAGAATTTTTTAACTTCCTCAATGAGCCTGAGCAGGCTGACATCAGTTGAAGATCAAATCCTATGTGATTAACTGTGCAGTAACCGCAGCTAATATGGTCTTACCCTGTATACCTCTGGTAATCCATGTAAGGCCCAAGTAATCTAGTCAAAATAATAATTTGTGAGGTGTGCACCAGTTGTCAGGAAAGGAGAAGAATGGCTGGGATTTTTCTGCCTCTCCCAGACTCGGGGTTCCTAATGATGAGAGCTGCACCTTCCCACAGCACACAAGTGCTCCAGAGGGCAGCTACAAGTTCCTGGCATGCATTTATTCCTCCTGGGTAACACAGACAAGTAACCTGATCCATCGCTGAATTGCTCCAGAGTTTAGACAGTATGATTTAACTGATTTTACAAAGCTCTGCTAATTATTTTCTTTATTAAAGATGCAATGGATCATGATGACATAAGATATAAAATTAACAGTGTGGTTGGACTAATATATTGACTATGCAAGAAAGGGAAAAAAAGCTGTTCAAAAGCTGGTCCTGAGAAGCAATTTTATTTCCAACTGATTTCTAGAGGTACCTTGATGTAGTATTTAGGAAAAAAAATGTTTGTAGTGAAAATGACAGTTAGATCATATATATTTTACATGGCTTATTTTACAAATCTAAGGGTTATAATCTGATATTATAAATTTTCATAGAACAAAAACGTCCAAAGGTAATGAATGGACATATTCCCTTAGAATTGGGAGATGGAGTTTATGAAATCTGAGTAGACAATTTATGTAATCAGAGTAGACAGCACCACAAGTACCATTCAGTCACACACCTTCCTTAGATACATTGGCTCTGCAAATGCCTACAGGTAAGATTGAGTGATCATCCCTGTTTTGCTGTATTTAAAAACATTATTTTAATCACATTATCTCAATAGAGAGAGCTTTTATGTAATACATGATTTGTATCAGTAATAACAATTGAACTAATACTTTCTTTATGTCACTCAGTCAGTGGGGCCAGAAAATAAAATAATCTGTCTCCCTTTTAATTTTATTTTGCCATGGGAATCATTAGTGCTGCTTGGCAAAATCACTGCACAGAACGAATATATTTTTGAAAAAAATAAAATCCCTGCACACTGATGCTGTCTTGGTAGTGCCTAAGAATCCATGTTTATGCCAACTTTCATTTCCTGATTAAATCAGAATATGTGAAGATTATCTATAAAAATGTCTGTAAAAACTTTGATAGAAATTTATGTATTTAGTATTGCCTGGGAAAACCCTCAGTCACTCATGACTCTAAGGAAATATATTAATGGACTTTTCCTATGCATCTAATCAGAAAGTGGTTTTCTTCACTGAACATGGTTATACATCCATTGAGGTTCAAAACAGAAAATTATTTAGCAACTGTCTGAGGTAGGGCAGATGTTCCCATATATTGAATGGATCCCAGTGCCCTCCAGAGGCAGTGCTTCATTCAGTACAAGCTGGGGTGTATCACAACAGTTTAAACCACCCTTATTTCTAATTTGCCCACCCTGTGGAATGACCAGAAGTTCAAATTTGTGGACAAATTGGCTTCTCAATGTGTGCGCACTCAACCTGTAAGGCCTTGATCCCTCCAACTCCCTTTGGGTGCTGAGCCACTGTATCTGCCAGTGCTGTACTTGAGTCAGCCTGTTCCCAGTCTGACTGTGGGAAACAGGATGATTGCAGGAGGCTGCTATACTGATATTCCCAATTCCTTCTATTCCACAGAACATGTCACTGCCCATTCCAGAGGTTGCTGCTATGCATGGAAACACCTGCAGACCTTTGTGCAACTGTGGCTCCAATGAGGCAAGGGCTGTCTTTGTGGGATCAGCTGTCAGCCACAAAAATGTTGAACTGGAAAAACCCTCAAAGAACTGCTTAGGAAGTCTGGACATAAAAGCTGAGCTTTTGGCATTCATTTCAAGTTGTGCTACTGACTCTGGAAAAGAAAAGTGTTTGAGATATGTGTCAATTATCAGACAGTTATCGTAGACAGTCAGTAGTGTCCCTGGCTCACTATTTCTGCACAATTTGAGAAAATGATCTTTCATACTGAGAGAAACTATTGCAGAAATGTTATTTATTGGCATTGCACACATGGGAAGAACTTCACCACCCACAGTCAAATTTGGAGAGCAGTTGACATATAATCAAGGCTTTAAGAAAGTATCTGTGGCAGGCACTTGATTACAGAGCGCAGTGCAGTGATTACAAACCAAGGTACTCCCAGATCAAAAACCTTAGTCAGTACATTTTAAGCTCTATGAATAATTTAAAATATTCTTCTGAGCCAATTTCTACATTCGGTTTTTGGAAATAAACCAGATTTCCCCACACAGGGCTAGAGCTTCAAAGTGATAAGAATTTGCACATGTAATCCTTACCTAATTGCTCAGTTGGACATTAGCCACATGCTTACATTAATGGTTAGGCTTTTCCATAACACAGGGGAGAATACTGTAATTGCAGGCAATGCATACCCCACCTGAAAGGCCTGGGATATTGCATTTTCCACTTTTACCTCAATTCATTAGCTGGAGCTGTGAAAATAGGATATGACATCTGCCTGGGTTTGTGTGTGCAAAATAGCAGCTGCGTGAGATGTGATAGGCAATAATTGGCTGCCTGCAGAGCAAGAAAACACCCACATAAATGACGTCTCTCTCTTCTAAAACATTAGGCAAGGAAGCCTTTCAACAAGGGGCAGGCAGCTTCTCAGGAAACAACTGTCAAATCTGCTTACATCACTGTGTCTCATTAAACTGGGAAATGCAACTTTTCTAATCATTAGTTCAGACAGCGCATCATCCCACCATCCATCAAGACAGTATTATTGTAATGGATTATTTGTGTCAGCATGCACCATGGCAGACTTCTTGGAGACTCCTGTAATGCAGCCATTTTTCCTTTTACAGGAAGCAAATGAGCTATTTTAAACTAGGGATTCTTAGGAAAGAGATAGAAAACAACACAAGAAGCACAAATCGTTACATTTGCCAAAAGAATTCATAATGAACCTACACCTTCAGCACTGTCATCTCTTCAAATCACTCTGTCACAACAAGGGTATGGAAGAGTCAAAGAATAGAAGCAGAAGAGATCAAAGGAATGGCACCTCTATTAGGAATGAGTATACCATCCAAGAGTCTTCAAAGTAGAAGTGAAACAGCTTGGAAGTGGGGGTGCTATCATATGGATCTACAAAGTCTGAGTGACAATAAGAAATTAAGCATGGAGTGTTATTCACCATATCTCATAATTCAAAAATCATACATACAAAATTAACTTGTTATGTTCAAAACTGTTCAATTCCAAGCAGTCAAAAGGATGTATTTTCCATATAGTACAGAGCCAAACAGTGGAACATATGCTGTAGAGTACTTAGGATGCTGAATGATGAGTTCTCTCCACAAGTCTGTACAAGACAAAACCTCTGACAGCTGAAATAACTGTTACTTCAACTTCTTGATGAGGAGCTTCTCTGGGCTGCTGAAATGTGGGAGGTGCAATGTGTGTCCTATTCTTACACTCTGCCTTAAACACTGACTTCTATAAGCTAGTTGAATCTTTAGTGTAAGCCAATAGACTTACCGGTATGTTTTAATGGTGTAAATACATTTTTACTGTTGCTATCCTTATTATAATGGAAGTGATAAAACATCACCTTACATCATTAGAATTATTTATTTTTGAAAACATGCTGCTTTTCAGTAATGTAAAAAATCCTCAAAGGCCTCCTTGCCTGGAACCAAAAAGTAATATGGAGCCAAAACCAACTGGTATTACAGTCAAGGCCTTGAATCAGTAGTACAGTTATTTTTCTCCAGCTTTTCAGATTATTCCTTAATTAGTTTTTTTAATTGTAAATTTCTAATTTGTAATGTTTACCATTTTTTTTTATCTGTAGCCCTCAGTATCAATTTTCTTATTAAAAAGGAAAATCAATGTAGATTCCAGAAGCATCTAAAATATGTAGTTAAGAAAACAACTCATCATATTTGCAACACCTTTCAGCTGTGATGCCAGGAGAAGGCATGACAATGGCTGTGACTTCTTAGGTTGCTGTCATCCAGAGCCTTCAAACACTGGATCTCATTGTTTGCACATTTTGGGGGAGAGATTTTATACAGCCTACAAGTAATACTGTGGTATAGTCCTAAGAAAAATAACATCTGAAAGTAATCTTAAGCTCACAAAAGCTCTTCTCCTCCTCATCCATAAGTGGTAAGTCATCAAAGAAAAAAAAGAAAAGAAAAATGACATAGTCAGCAGCGTGACCTTTACAACTGCAAACCCATTGGAAATCAGAAGAAATTGTCTCCTGTTATAGGAAATACTAAGCAGATAGAGACCACAGCAGCAGCTGGCTGGCTAGCCAAATCCAGGTTCTGGCACCTAAATGCCACAGATGCCTGCTAGGTAAGTAATAAGCAGAAGCATTTAATTTGTCCTCTGTTTTGGCACTCTTCAGGTTTACAAGAGTAAACCACTGGCTTTTTACAATAGCTTAAATCAGGGGCTTTTTAAAGTCACAGTATTAAGAAAGATGGGTACTTTCATATTGTTGAGTCCTCACTACTTATCTGTCTCAACTAGCATGAAACCTTGTATTTTAAATCAGCAGTGGTGTGATAATACTGTTAATGAAAAACAGAAAAACTTGTTTGTGGAGAATAGAGAATGGGTATAAAATGACATAAGATTTTTATTTTTCTTCATGAATTTTATTCAAGAGCTTTGAGCAAGCTAAGAGCATGGGTTCTACAAACAGTGTCTACTTGGTATGTCTGGTCTACTACTAATATGCAACACAAAAAGGAAGGTAAGGATAGGGAACAAAGCAAGGAATGAAGGCTTCAGTATTTGTCCCAATAAAGGCCAGCTGTAACATTGGCTGCCGCCTGAGCTGTCCAGTGGTTGGCACCAGCCATCTTCCCACAGCCTGCACTGGAAAAGGTCTGAATGAGCTGCCTGGGGCTGTATGGTGGCTGAGGAACTGAGTCATCCCTCTTCATACTGAGTGGCTGCCATCCCTGGAGGAGAAGAAGGAGGTGTGAAAGGTGGGTATCATGGTGGTTAGGAGCAATACACACAATGACAGTGTCTTCAGCATACCCCAAGACAACAGGAGGAACAGATGCCATCCCTCCTCTGCCAGCTCTGTTCTGGATTCTCATTATCTGATTGGATAATATCAGAAACAAGACTAAGATCTGGCCTGAGCTTGGGTGTCTTCCTTTGCTCATCTTCACTCATGTGACAGCAATGCTGGAAGAAAAGTAGGGACCACTTACCAGTGTGGGAAGGGATGAGGATTCTGATGGGAACTGGTATGAGATGGCATGGGGCTGGGATACCTGGGGGTGATAGGTGACTGTATCTCAGGAAGTGAGAAGCATTGGGATATTGTAGTTTTGGATAATGGAGAGATATGAGAAGAGGAAGGAAATACCAGGGACTTATTTTGCTCTAGTACTTTGTGCAGGAAAAGGTCACTTTTGGCTGTGCAGCTAAAGAACCCTGAGCAGCTAAGAACTGTCTCCTTGCTCTGCAGGAAATACAGGGGGACTCTTTCATACTCTACACAGTAACTCAAACAGAAAATGCTGACCAAACTCTGAATCTACAACTAATGTCTTAATTCTGTATGATGTTGAATATCACAAACTCCTCTGGGGTTGTGGGTCTTCGGAGGCACCTCAGTGTGTCACAGTCTTGCAGTCCTGAGGGAAGCTAGTGAGGCTGCTAGTACAAAGCAACATGAGACCTATGAAAGTGAACTGAATGGGACCCATGAGATCCAGATGCACTCCATGTGGCCACTGAATTCCTGAATGTGGGTAGGAAAATCCCTTCCCCTTCAAGTATTTCTTTTTACCTATTCCTGCCAAAGTCACTGTGTGGCACTGGGCAAAGTCTCTTGCATATCCTTCCTAATAGAAAACGGTAATAACATCTCGGTGAGTAGCTGTAGGGTATGATGTTAATGATTATACACTGTTTTGAAAGTTCAGGCTTGCCATAAAAGTACTGATATGGGGGTCTGGATACATGTGAAATGAAATCATGCTCTCAGTCTCACTGCTGGAGTGGAACAATAAAAACTTGCTCAGAGGTCATTGGCAGTTTCTGAAGGAAAGACACAAGCTGTCAAAAAAGCTGCCCTATTCCTTCTGCTCTGTCAGGTTAGGGGCAGGGCTGGTGGTGCCACTACTTGGAAATACTTGTATTAAATGTACCTGCACTACTCACATTTGGCAAACACATTTTTTTCCACTCCCTTTTACACAGCACAAAGTTCATTTGGAAAGCAATAGAAAATAGTTTAAAGGAAATCCCTTTTCTGGAAGCAAATGCACTTGCAAAACTTGTGCTGCCAACATATAGGTCAGGGATCTTAGTTTTCAGAAGCAATGTAGGTCAGTATAATGAAGGGACCATGCCAAATATTCCTTACCTGTCCTCTCTGATAGGCATGTTATTTTTTCCCACATAAAAATGCTAGACTAAAATTTGGCAAGAAGACAAAAACGACCATTACTAGGCTGGTAATGATGATATCATTGGGTGTCCTGTAGCTTTGAGTTATTAACAGCAGAGAAAAATTCATTAGCATGTCAAAGCACCACAGCCCAGAATACACACAGGCCTGCATAAAGAATTAGGGCATGAAAGACAGCTTATGTGGAGAGTCACCGACAATGAAAAAAAGAGAATATTGTGCTTGGGGCAATTCTCATTCATCAGAGTCTTGTCAGTGTGGTTAGAGACTACAGAATAAATGTGTCTAACCACGTTTTGTTTGGCCACACTAGAAAGCGAAGGTTATAAGGGTATCCTCCAGTTTTTTCTATTCAGCAGATGCAGATATGTATAGAATCCTTTTCTATTCCTCATCAGCAATTTCCTTTCTCACATGGTATAGTACATGATGCCATACCATAAAATAGAATATATAGCAATCAGTTTATTTTCTGTCCCTCTAGATTGATGTATTTATACACTCAGGCAATGTAAATGACTGCAGGCTCCCTGAAGACATCAGAGTAATGTTGATTTAGAGTGTTAGGCCTCCAGACCAAAGCCACATGTGGTCATGCTGCAATCTGCCAAGGTATTGCAAGCCGATGCAATAATTGTGCAGGTGATTTTGATAATACTCATCTCCTGTAGATACTGGTGGTGACAATTAACCACACAACAAACAGTCCCTCTGAGTTACTGATCTATCTGGTCAAGGATAATCTCAATGCCGAGGTGTGATTAGGTGCTGTATGCTTTCCAGGCAAGACACAAAACTGGTTTTACATTTATCATAACTGTTCCATGAGGAAGTGTAATGCTAATGAAATTTGGTGTTCTACTTAGATCCCAAACTGGAAAATTGCCACTCTGCCTATTTGAAGGTTTGTTTGCTTCCAGTGCACTGTTCTCCCATGAGGAGTTGAGAATAGGGTATATCCTTCTTCAAAACTTGATAAGTACCTCTAAATTCAGGTAGCATGACTTTGGCAGCAGTACCATTTTTATCTGTACAGGGTAACATGAAGTGAGAGATTGTTTTATGACATTAATGTTCAGTGGAACTGGAGCAGCCCAGTATGAAAAATGAAGATTAGTTAACAAGCAGGTGTTAGGTTTGAGTAATGAAAGAAATGTGGGAGTCAAACTTTACTCACTCACTTTGTGTAATACTTGTATCTCTGCAAAGAATGGCCTCTTTGTGCAGGAATAAGCCTTGTATTCATTTCCTGCTCTGATCTTATCTAGAGAATTTCAGTGACCCTGATATGCCATTAAATTTGGGCACCTAAACACTGAACTACTCCTTCTGTTTTCATTCATGTCTTGGAATTACTGGTCATCCTGTTTTTCTCCTCCACAGACAGATCAACACCCTGTAATATCCTTGGGCTGCTTTCGTGTATGTCCTAACACCAAGCAAATGTGATCTGCTAATAGCAGTCAGAGCTTTTGAAATGCAGCACGCGGTAATGCGATCACACGTGTAGCCAGACATGCACTGCTCTCAGACTGCAGCAGCCCCAGAGGTTTGCTGTTTTAAAGATACAAAGACTATCTGTCTATGGCCTACCTATAATCTATAGCCTAATTACCATCTATCTGTAGTCCACCATGCAATGCCTCTAATTTACTACTGCAGTGTGGATTTTCCTACAAAGTAGGGCCATGGTTCTCAACTGTCATGGTTTTAGTTTGAAATTAGGCAGAAATATTAATTATGTAGTATTTTCTAATTTTAGATTTTCTCAGCTAACGCACTAAATAATATGGTGGGTGTATTTTTTGCTGTGAGATAGGGTTAGGAGCAAAAGAAAAGCAGGCCTAAATTTAAAAGGATATAAAGAAAACGTTATTAACAGAACAAAATAACAAATAACAAGAAATTAGAATAAAATCTTTAGAACACCTCTCTTCTTATTTCTTCACATTACACTTTCTTTCTGATAATGTACAGAAAATAAATATTTAGAAATCTCAGTCAGTTTTTTACTTCTAAAATAGTCTTTCTTCAGTTCACTTAAGGAGAAAACTATCTTTTGCTAATGCGATGAAAAACTTCCCACAAGAAAATAAGTTCTTGAGTCTTTAATTTTCACAAACAACAGCCGCCCAAGACCTGCATTTGTGAATTTCTTCTCATTTTTTACAGTTTTTCTCACAACTGTGCTTCTGGTCCATGTCAACTCATTGGAGTGTTATTTTAAGGATGAACCGTTCTAGCATAAAATAAAAGTTCTTTTAATCTATTTCTGTGAACAGAGGTCTTCTTCTTTTATTCTCAGGGCAAGGGTTCTCATATTTTTCTTTACTGTTCAAGCTTTTCATTGGAATACCACTACTTCAATAGCTGTTCACTGTGACACTGGTGCCTCTGCTCATAACTATAGTTAGAACACAACATCCCCCTAAAGCATTCCACGAATTTAATGGGGAAAAACTAAAGTCTGATATACCAAGTATATCTTTACCATAGTCTCACAAAAGAATTTTAGCCCGAGCATTAAGGCAAACTTTTCGATCTCTTCCATCTAGAATTTTGACTCTTTTTTTATTGACTTCAGAGTTCTACGTTGTTGTCTCTACATAGCTTCACTTTTTCCTTCTTCCTGGTTCAGGACAGAACTGGTGTTTATCGGGTCGTTTGTTCTCAAGCTGTATCAATTGAAACAGTTTTTACAGAGTCCTGCAATGCTGAAAGGTTAATCTGGCCCAAAGTGCATCGGGAACACGGCTCGCCGTGCCTTTTCTCTTGGCCACGTGGCCTCCACAAGGCACCTTGTGAGCCGTGCCTGGCCCGACTCTGCTGACGAGCTGGAAATAGGAAAAAAAACAACAAATCTGTTGCTGAGGTTTTTGTCCTTCTGTTTGCAGCAAGGCTGGCTCGAAGTGGCTGAGCAAATAAAGTTCATTGCGAGCTGTGTTGAGGTCGCTGTGGCCGCCCGGCACCGTCCCGATGGCGGTGACGATGCCGTCCTTGGCCTGGAGCGGGGGCGCGGCTGTGCCCCCAGCACCGACCGCGAGGCCACTCCCGGTGCTGGTCCCTGCTGCAGAGCTGCTCCCGGGGCCGGTACAGCCTCCGGCTGGAATGGCCCCGTGGCTCTGCTGGAACAAAAGGCGGGCCGGCCCCGCCGGGCCAGGGCTCTGCGGGCTCTCTGGTGAGGGCTCGGCAGCGCTCACCGCCCCTCCGGGCACAGGGAGGGAATGCCGGCCGGGCCGAGCGGCGCTGGGCTGGGGACCGCCCGCACCACAGCCCATCGCCTCCTTGAAGGCCAGAGTCGAGAGAGCCACTCTTGGGCCTCCCTGTCCTTAAATGTGTATTTGTAAAGGCGTATCCACCCTTTTCAGTAGTTTAATTCTGTGTCAATATTGGAAATTGACTACTCAGAGCCAAAGCACGACATCAGCTTTGGGTAGATGTGCCAAGAAAGGAGCAGTCCTGATCTTCTCAGTATCAGTGTATGCTGTTAGATACACAGTTATCCAGGAGTTTGAGTATCTCCAAGAATGGGGATTTCTCAGGGCAATCAGTTTTAGTGCTTAGCTACTCTACACTAAAGAAATGTCGCACATGTTTAAATGAGATTTCCTGTATTCTTGATCTCTTGTCTCTTACACAAACTATTTTTTCTTAGACAAATGTCTTTCCCTTTGATTTAGCTAACATGAATTTCGGCAATCTTCTAAAAATCACTAGAAGTCAAGAGAAATATCTGTTTTCCTGTCCTCAAGAAATCCCTGTGAAATTTGAATACATGGGAGTAAGCTGATGTACTGCAGCCAAATGAATTTCTGCCTGCTTCCTCAGGTTTAGCCGTAGACATGAATCTCTTCTTTCTCTAATTTAGATCAATGCACTCATACAACACCATTCTCTCAATTATCATGACATGTTATATTTAAAAACACATGGTAAGATGTCCTATTTGCTTACAATTTTAATATTAGTTCATGTTTCTTTTATTCCCTTGGTAAGTGTTATAGATGTTATTATTAATTTATTAGGCTCCTACGTAGATTTAAAGGGGTATTTGCATTCCAGTGGGTAAAACTCAAAACTGCTTTTCAGGCATCTATCTTTCAAACCATGTTTTAGTGGACCTTATTCTGAAAAACAAAAATAAAATAACTGAAAAAATAATCCAAACTGAATATTCTCATAGAGAATCACAAGAACTTTTTTTGTTTGTTTGTTTTGTTTTGTTGGGGGGTTTTTTGTGTGTTTTTTTTTTTTTTTTTTTTAAAGTGTGTTTTATAATATGTAGATTTAAAGTGCTGTGGAAAATGTCAGAAGAAGTAAACTTCAAAGTACCTCATGGTTTTCACTGACAGAAATGAAAAACTGCTGGCTTCATTGACAGAAAAGACAAACTTCAAAGTGAATAGTCATCTTCAAAAGCCGGATGCTCCCAATGTACCTGGTCTGAAAATGAAGAGAAGAGATATCTTTCCTTAGTTGTCAACCTCTCTCTTTTATAAGCACTGAATTGTCTTAGAAGCAAATGTAATAAAATAAAAAGCATCAGACATGCCAAAATACCATAAAGTAATTTTTTATTCAATAACTTTATTCAATAAAAAAATTTAACAATATTAAAAACAATATTTTTCACCTTTTAGGTGCAAAATATCAACCTCCTCACATGACCTGTAGCAGCTTTCACTATTAATTAAAACAATGAATGCACCCATCAACACTCCTGGTCATGGGCTCACGTTCTTCAAGCCAAAGAGCAGGGAGTCAGATGCTGCAGCTTTCTCTTAGGAGTCTTTGATGCTTCTATGTAGATGGTGCCCAACACACACTGCTGTACTCCCACTCATCCATTCATCGCTCCGACCTGCAAGCAGAGCCTTTTGTCTCTCATTCCAAGAGATCTTTTGCTATGATCAGCAGTAAGCAGTGAATGCCTCCATTGCTCTGGAAAGGTAGTGAAAGATGGAACAGACATGATGCAGGTAATGTGCCCTTTGAATTTTTATAAAAACACATTTCTGTTGATGAAAAACAACATCCCAAGAAAGATGATTAGTTTTAAGGCATGGGCTTCCTCTCAATCCCAGGAGCTGTCTGGATTAATAAATTCAACAAGACCTGGAAACTGGCTTTCCATACCATTTAGTTGTCAGTTGGTGGCCCTTTTTCCATATTTTGCTAGCAAACATCTGCTCAGTGTGGTAATATTCAGCTGATCCTAGGATGGATGTCCTTCTCTCAGGGAAGCTGGTAGGTCTGTGTGTAGAGTAAGCTTCTGCCTACTGTATGTGCCAACTATTTGTGATAAATTTGTGAAAGAAGATGGGATGATTGGTGTGGCCTCAAATTTTTTTTGTCTCTAATCTGCATTCACTGCTGGAGGAGGAGCAGGAGAAGGTGCAGGGTAGAGAAGCAGCTTCCTCTTGAACTGCAGCAAGATATAATTGCTTTCTATAAAACTGACAGGAGAGAGGAGAGCTATCTGCCCTGAGGGATAATGTGGGCAAAAACCCATGAGAGTATTAACTGCAGGAAATTGTACGATTATTTTTATCTGTCAGAGCAGTCTGACTCTAGAGGAGCCTTCTTCTAGAAGTCATGAAACAAGTTCTAAGACTAAACTTTCATGAAAAAGTCTCACACTGTCATGGTTTCCTGTGACAACTGAGAACTGGATATGGTTCTCAGCAATTTCCTTTAAGCCTGTGTTCTGCAAATGCAGAATGAGTCTATGAAGTCATTGCATGATCCCTGTGAGTTTCTTAATCTGAACGACTGGTGCCTATGACCTCCACCTTTGTCTTCTCACAAGGCAGTTGGAAGTTGCTGCATGCTGTTCTCTTCAGGAACATCTTGCAGAGACACACTGTGCTTTCTTTCAGGGAAAGTTTATAGATGCTCTTTCTTTTTACTTGTTAAAATCACAGTGAGAAATGTTATAAATAGCTTAAACTTGTGAAATTTGTTCAGAGAGCTTTGATAGTAACTTCTTTTTGGAGCAAGGCTACCAGATGAAAGCTCCCAGATGTCACTTGTTTGCTGAGGTGGTAAAGTGAGGAGATTTCATAGGAAATGTAAGACCACTTTAGAAAGTTGCAGTTTTAACACAGCATAGATCCAGGGAGCTGTAGATTCCAGCCCCATCTAATAAGAATTGATGTTTCTGTCCCAGAGAGACTAAAAAGAGTGTCTGGTGCATAGAGGCAGGTTTGGAAATCACAGAGAGTAACTCAATACTGAGTTAATGCCCATCACAGAGACCTGTGCTCCTGGCTTTGTGCCAGTGTGGAAATGTCAGTGGGAGGATAGCAAATGCTTATGTGCCCTCATCAAGAATCAGATAAAAAATATTCCACTTTTCATGCTTTAAAGATGCTTGGCGTGCCCTATGACATTGAGTGCATTGTATGGAAAGGTTTTCCCTCAGGAACATACTCACACTCTACCCACAAATTTTTTCCCAGTTTAGAAGCTACAGTGCAGATAGATTTATGTATATAATGCTCATTATTCTGTCTGCACTGTATGATAGGGAAGCAGCATGGGAAACACTTTTGGAAAAAGCAGCTCTTCAAGACTGCTTTAGTATTTTGGAAGGGTCCTTTCCAAAGGGCCCAGTCCTTCAGGAAAGGGCTGCACCAGAGTGGATCCAACTGCAGAGCCACAGGTCCTGCCAGGAGCCTGTTGCAGCATAGGCTTTCTGTGGACTGGCTGCAGTGTGAGTATCTTAATCACCATGGTCCTCCATGGGCTGCAGGGGTACAACCTGCTTCACCATGGTCTTTTCCACAGCCTGCAGGAGAATCTACTTTGGTACCTGATGCAATTCCTCCTTCTTCACTGATCTAAGTGTCTGCAGTCTTGTTTCACATTTTTCTCACGTGTCTCTCACACTGCTCCTACACAGTATTTTTCACTTTTTCTTAAATATATTATCAAAGTGTTGCTGATGGACTCAGCTTTTGCCAGCAGTGTGTCCATTCTGGGGCCTGATGCAACTGGTTCTGTCCATCATGGGGACAGCTTTAGGCATCTTACCACAGAAGTAATTCCTGTTGTTTTCCTGCTACTAAAACCTTGCCACTTATTCCAAATAAAAACTGCCCAGGGAAGTATTTCAAATGTACAAAATCTGAACATGATAAAGGTTGTTCTCAAAAGAGTGTGACTTTTTACATTGCTTACAGAAGAATTCTAGACAGTAAAATTTTCCAGGGCTGCCAAGATGAACAGGATCTGCAGGTCCTTTTAGTGTGGCAGGGAGGAAGTGCCATACAAAAGTGTGGCTCCCCAGCCTGAATAGTGTTTGAAAGGCACTGTTTGCTGTCCCACACCCTGGGATCTCAGCACACTGACACAATCACAAAATATCCTGAGTTGGAAGGGACCCACAAGGATCAATGAAATCCAGCTCTTGAGCAGGATCATCCCCTAAAGTCACACCATGTTCCTGAGAGCAGTGTCCAAATGCTTCTTGAATTCTGGCAGACTTGGTGCTGTGCTCACTCCCTTGGGGAGCCTGTTCCTATGGCCATCCACCCTCTGGTTGAAGACCCTTATTCTGATATCCAACCTAAACCTCCCCTGACTCAGCTTCGTGCCATTTCCTGTGGTCCTGTCACCAGAGAGGAAAAATCAGTGCCTGCCCTCTGCTTCCCCTTTTGAGGAAGCTGTAGACTACGAGGTCTTCCTTCAGTCTCTTCTCTATGATAAACAAGACAAATGATCTCAGCTGCTCCATGTATGGCTTCTCCTCCAGACCTTTTACTGTCCTTGTGGCCCTCCTTTGGATAATCTCTAATAGCTTTGTATCTTTTTATATCATGTCACCCAGAACTGCCCCCAGCACTCGAGGTGAAGCCACCCCAGTGCAGAGCAGAGCAGGACAATCCCTATCCTTGCCCGGCTGCCCATGCTGGGCCTGATGCCCCCCAGGACAGGGTTGGCCCTCCTGGCTGCCAGGGCACTGCTGACTCGTGTTCAGCTTGCCACTGACCAGGATCCTGATCTCCTCTCCGTGGCTGCGATGTGCACCTCTAACATGCTGGACTTCTCTTCCTGAGCAGTAGCAGCATCTGTGTACCAAGCTTCCTAAAGGCAGCCTTTCAGAGCTCTTCTGTGTTGTTTGTAGAAGATATTTCAGTTCTCTGTGGCTCAATTTCCTTATTATGCATTTTTTAGTGCAAGAGGAAATTTGTGAATATTTAAACAAGTGAGTTCCCAGCATGAAAGCTGCTATACATACAAAGGCTTAAGTTTAAATTCCCCAGGGTAGGCATTAATGCTTATTTGTAAAATGGCACTCATTGTGATCATTCTTCAGTAATAATAGCTCTGACAATCAAAAATATGCTTTAAAGTCTTTCTGTCTTATCATTCAGTTCACCTTGTGGCAGCAGATTTCCAGTTTGAGCTGTGAACCTGCAAGCAGCTTTTCACATATCTCTGTAGGCAGAAAGAGTGGTTTGCAAGTCTGGGGCCACATATACTTAGAAATGAAGGAACACATTCTGACAAAATTTGGAATAAATTGGTCACTTTTAATGGGTCTCAGCATGACTTAAATAGTAAGTAGTATTGAAAAAATACTGCTAGCTGGAGAAATTACATGGAACTAGTTCTCCTTTATATGAAAGGGAAACATACAAAACAAAGATGGTGCTTTTTTTTTGCCATATACATATTTTGAAACAATGTATTCTGCTGTAATTTTGCAAATGATGCACAGCTAGAATGAAATCTCCTTGAAAGTAGGCCCTTGGCAGGACAGAAAAAAAATTTTCCCTTTCTATGTGTTTGCTTGAGATAGATTGACTCCCCAAAAGACTATTGGCACCATTTCAAATTCAAAAATAATCTCTGATTTCCCATCTCTAAGATATTAACAGGGATGAAGCCTGGCTCCACATTCCAATGCATTACATATCAGCCCTGGCAGTAGGGAGAGGGTGAAAGATGAGGCTTTTAACCTGCCTCTAGGTAGTTCTTGGTGAGTCCCCTTGACTATGGGCATGTGGCAGCTGCCATTGTGGAATACCCTTCCTGTGTGTCCACTTCAAGCAGGTGCTGGCAGTTGGAGTCTGGGGATGCTGGTGCTTGAGGGTCACAGCTGTGGGGACAGTGCCCTCTTCATCTGTCCTCTCACCACACCTGTCCACAGGGGAATGTCCACAAAACTCCTCCAAAGGGTTTACTTCAGCACAAGACAGTGCCTTTTGTTATTTGATTTGTGTCCTTGCTTGGGTGTGGTATTTTTTAAACTCTTTGTGGCTGCTCCAGGAGCCAGCCTTGCAGCCTGGAAATGCTGGGAAAGATAAGATCTTTGTTTCTTTTCTTAAGTGGAACTTCTAAAAACCTGTGGAGAAAAAAAAAAAAAAAAAAAAAAAAAGGTGGAGAATTAGGTAGCAGTGTGCATGCAGGGGCAGAGGTTATGTGGCACAGGTGGGAAGGAGCCCATTGCAAGGTGCTGGGTGGCAGGGGCACAGGGACAGGGAGAGGCTGCCCTGCCCATACCGCTGTGCTGCAGCACAAAGGCTCCGCCAGGAGCCCGGTGGTGAAGCAGGTGGCCATGGAAACCCTTCAGCAGGGCTGTCAGCCAGAAAGCCAGAAACCCTACCCCATCACTGGTGCCCAGCAGCGAGTTGCTGGGGTTACTGGGGGACAGCAGTGGGAGGGAGGGCCCCACGCCTTCCAGGATTCCCAGGCTGCCTTCTTGATGAATGGCTTGATCTGCCTGAGGAAATGCCCCAAAGCAGCCGAGTGATTTTCTGAGCTAACAGAGTTTCCTTTGACCTTGGGTTCAAAACGCCCAACTCCTTTCCAGGGTGCTAATGAGGAAACCCTAAAGCACTCCCGAGGGAGGAGGGGGAAGGGCTTCTCTTGGCCGTTGTTACTGGCACAGACTGGATGTCCTGAAGTCGATATTAATAGTTAACAGGCAGGTCCCTAAGCACCAAAAAACCCAGGGAAAACTGCCGCGCTCCTCTGAAACTGGGATATTTTTTCTCCTTAAAAAGACTTGTTAAACTGCCTTAGAGAAAGTCAAGCTTGACAAAGTGGAACTACTTTGTCTTCACTTTCCCAGTCTTAAAAAAACCAACTTTGAAATCAGAAGGATTTTTGATGCAATGATATTCATTATAAAGAGTAAAGCATAAACCTGGATTTTAAGGAAATTAGTGTAATATAAAAAGTAGTAACTCTGCAGACTGTGATATGTTGAAACATCTGCTAGAAAAGCAAAGGATGCAGGCCACTTCTGTCAAGGGGAGAGGTCACCCCTCTTCTCAAGTGGGCAGCAGATACCTTAAAATAAGATACTGTCTTTTATGTTCCCACACTTGTCCAAACTCCTCAGTGTGCCCTACCTTGCGTTGATTTTGAATGACATATTAAGGACTGGATATAAATTCAGATCTCTACCTCTTCTAACACCACTGTTAATATTGGTTCTTCTGTCTTTATTCCAGTCTTTTAATCTGTTTTTTTTTTTTTTTTCTACTTTTTGTTTTTTCTTTGAGGACAGCAATTTCAGAAGATAATTATTTTTATTTCCTTGGTTGATGCTATTCTGGTTTAGTCCTTTTTTTCCCTAAATGGAGCAGAACCAGTAATTTCACTCTGCACAATTAGTATGAATTTCAGTGATCAAAGATAAATCTTGTCATCATTATTTATTCCTAGGAAAGGGTATGTTAAATCTAGAGAATCAGTTCAGCATTTGACTAACCAAGACCAGATCCCAAACAAATAAACCTTTTCCCACTACTGAAAACATGCTAAAATAACCTTATTTTAATATAATTAAAAATATCCACCTGTTTTTTAAAGTAAACTGTTATTCTACTAATTCTATTCTAATCATGTCATTATTACATATTTGTGTTGTGGCTTTTAACGACCTTAGGAAAAACTGAAATCTGTTAGTGTCTTCTTGTGCTCAAAGGTACTGCATGGGAGACTGTAGCTGGTCCCTGTTCCTAAGACCTACAGATCTGTGCAGGTAAAGCTCAGAAGATAAAATAAATACAAAGAATTAAAATGAGATGACCCAGCCTCAGATGATCCAGCAGATTAGTAATGAAATTCAAATTCATCATGCGCAGGTCTGTACATTCCTGGTACATTGTACCTATTCCAATTCCTTAACAATAGTATGGCTTCAGTTCAAATCTTTCACTTCAGCGTACTTTGTGTCTGAAGTTACTTGAAAAATATCTGATTGAAGTTTTAAGGAGGAAACCTCACATTAAGCACTGTCTGGACTGATTTTAACCTTTTCATGCAGGAGCATGGTGTTACAGCTGCACATGCTATTCTGCTGAGGACTGTTTTTCCCTGGAGTAGGACCTTAGAAACAGGTCTAATTACATACCATGTCTCCTTTTTCCTATAGGTTTCCTTTTAGGTGACCTATAGGTCCTAATTCTACTGCTACAAAAATGAGCAGGAATTTCCTCACTGATTTCAAAAGATTTAAAAATATTAAACTAAAACCAAATAATGGAAGAATTAGTGTGCCCTCAGCATGCACTTAGCAGAAAGGAACAAAGTCGTAGGCACAGAGCATTAATCCAGTTGTCAGCACTAAATTCGAGGATTTTCCTTGGCTTCCACCACCACGCAGTGCAGCACTGACCCTTAGGAATTCGGCATTAGTGCAGGGGGGTAACATCGCTGTAACATCATCCGTGCTGCAAAGGAAGGGAGAGAAATTTGTTCAACACTGGCTGAGAAGGGTTACTGAGTTCAGGTGAACTTCTGTTGTCCCCATGATGGTTAAAGAAGGATCTTCACAATTAGATCTCAGGGCTACAAAGCACTAAGTCGGTGGACTGGGATTAAAGTAATCAAGGAGGAAGTTGGGTTGGGGTGTGGTTTTTTGTACTCTCTTAAGTCATTAGCACAATCTGTGACCAGAAAACAACTTTCTGATCTGTTACTGTCTGGAGAGAACTTCTGGCTTTTGAAATTAGAAGGCCGTCCTGCCACTTACCTGTTTAACCTAATCTTTCACAAGTTTCTTAGGTGACTTTGACAGAAGTATCTCTTCCATGCTTGCAATTTATACCAAGGTTTTGAATAAAGGATTAATGAGCAAAATTACTGATTTTTAAACGTAAGCGGAATGTAGATGTTAATAAACCAAAGAGTAGAAGCTTTTGCAGATTACTGCAAGAAATATTATGATCTATTAGAGTTTACAACATTTGTCAGGCACACAATAAAACAACTCCTTATTGGTTATTAATTTTTGGGAAAAAGAATTGTAATGCCAAAGGTGCTCAGTATGTTGTTTTCCAGAATAAAACCAAAAGGATCTTTTTTAGCTGATTTAAATAGCTTTCTGAGGAGGAATTAATTTTTCAAGGAGGTTCAGAAGTGAAAGTTTCCCTCTGAATTAATACATGATAGCTTTCAGGAGTAACAAATGCTTAATTAACATGGGATGGATGCCAGAGGCAGTTATTTTAAAAATAAACTTGAAAGCAAGCACAGGAATTCTCTGAAACAAAGCTTTGCTGTTGCCATTTTCTGAGAACATGTTGTCTCATTGGCCTTTTTGGTAGGCCGGCATCACAGAGGCATCATTCCGATTGTCATTTAATAGAAGCTGTATTTTATTTTATTCTATTCTAAATCACTTCCATGAATCTCTCATCACCTAAGCCTGACATTAAAGAGAATTCAAAATCAAACAAGTTACTCAAGCAAAATTGTCCTTTGACAGAACTGGGGCTTCCAATGCATTTAAATTTTTCTGCAGACTGCATGATGTGGAGAGAGGGGCTTCTGTGTGTTGTCAGCTGATTTCTTATCAAATAATTTGCACAACAGTTCCTGTAAAGGTTCAGGGTGAATCTCCACATTTAGTATATGTAGTGATATACATTTGCAAATACTGCAGAAGACAGAGAGATGATGATAGAATAATGCCTTTGTAAAAATCAGATTTTTCTCATGTAATTGTAGCAGGTTCAAGTAAACAAACAGTTCTGCTTCTTCATAGAGGTCATGCTGCAGCAGTAGATAGAAATTGCCAATAGTTGCATTTACCTTTTTCTCATGAATAGCTCAAGTGGAATTAATTAAATATCAGAAATAAATTAGCTGCTTTGTTTTCCTTACTTAACTATATGAATTAATCCTGGATTCAGTGAGGAGAGGTGTTGCTCTTAGCAAATGAGAAATGCAGTGGTGTAAATAGGTAGTGATCTGTAGCATTCTACACTTTCAAATTCAAAATTAAAACCAGAAAGGTTCATTATTTCCCCCTTACCTGAGTTTCTGATTAAGAAGCTATTGTGAAGAGGAACACTTTTTTTCTATGAATTTAATTAGGTCTTATTTCTGTGTCATGTAACAACAGAGAGCACCCTAATGATTCTAACTGCATTTGACACATGCCATTGGCAGGAGCACATAATGGCATCAGCACAACCAATCCTTACTCATTCTTTCACAGGATTTTCTGCTGTGCTCATTCTTCACATCTCACTGTTGAGAGACACTGAAGCAGTCATTTAGTTTTATAGATGGGTGACAGAATCACAGGGGTACCAGGTGATAAGCCCAAAGTGTTTTACAGTACTAAACACATGCTTCAGGTCTCTTGGTTCTACTCCTCTGGAGGTGCCAGTGCCTTTTCCCTGGTTTCATGGTCATGGATGTTATAGGAACACACAAACCATGTGTCATCAGACCTCTTCACAGACATGCCCTTATTACAGATATGCCCCCATATGCCCTAGCTTGTCACAGGATTGCAAAACATCTTTGATGCAAACCACTAATCAGAAATATGATATTAAAATTACATGGGATGATGTAGAAAAGTAGATTAGTCCAGTACAGACCTTTTATAAATATCTGGTTGTACTGTACTGCTCAGCACCAGTCCTAATGTGAACATGCTGCTGCCTCTTTAGAGAGGGAAGGGTTGAACTGCAGTATTTTGGCTGCACAGGTTTCAGTTTGATGGTGCTCTGGCTTCATAGCATGTCTTGAATCCATGGGAAAGGGAGGAGCCAGGGCCAGAGTGCTGCTGGGAATGGGGAGCTATGACTTCAGCCCGTTATGCCCAGGAGCACTTGGAACCCATTTCCCAACTGAACAGTCCTAACTATTGGACAGGGTGGCAGGACCACTGCCCAGCTGAGGAGGGTTGAGCAGATGTAGCTTTTGGTACCTTTTAGGTAGTGGAAAACCTCCCTGTTTTTCTTCAAACAACAGGGAATCTTTTGCCTCTGTGCTTTTAAGGGAGAAAATTTCAGATCATATCAGAAAGCCTGTGTTTAGGAATACAAAGAATTTTATTATCTTACTGTAGTTTTAGAGGTTTGTGCTTTTTTTTCTTATCTACTTAAGCCATATACCTATTAAACAACCTTTTTATTACATACATAAGCTATAAATTAAACACATGGCAATTTAAAATACACTGATAAAATTAATACATTTTATTCAATATAATGCAATATTTTAATATGCATATTTGCGATATAATTTTTCAAGAAAAATGTGACACTTTTAATGTGATATGCTTATCTCTTGATCTTCAGCATTCTTTTGAAAACAAGCATTAATTAACCTTTTCATTGATCTCTGTATCAGCACAGATGACAGAAGAGATATTCAGCCAGTGGGATCAGATTCTGACCTACAACAACCAGGTCAGTTGTTGTTAGCTTAAGAATTTAGGTTTTTTTCAATTTTATAATGTTCATGTAAGGAAGCTTTGAGCACAGAATCATATATTTAATTTTAATTAAACAAACAAATTTTCTTACAGTTTTTGTTATGAATTTTAATTTCAGTAAGCCAGATGTAAATAGGATTCGTAAGTCTGAATGACAGCATTCTCTGATGAGATGTCTATAATCCTTTCACCTTGGAATATATTAAGATTGGTTTGATTATAATGTATGAATACATATCATTATGAGACATCTCTGCTTCTCTAACAGGCACAATTATTTGGCTTTCTGCTCATGCGTGTCACGTAATACTGGTAATGATTTTCAGTCCCTTATTCCTCATTATTACACACTCTTCTTGCTCCATATCTTAATAGGTCTATGTTAGTGCAATGTGATCTGTTTAGTGTGATGCGATTCAAAGGAAGCTGAATAAATTTCAAACATATTCACATAAAATATATCGAATCTTTTCTTAGATTTATATGGCTGCTATTCACACCAGACGCTGACTGGTACTGTGTTACTCAATTATTTAGTTATCCATTCTGGACTTAAGGATAGCTGCCTTTGATGTGTCTAATTCAACCACGGGTAGAACTAGAAGATTTTGATCTAGCTCACAGCAATTTTGATATCCACTAATATTTAGGATCAAGCTTGTGTATGCCCTCAACTAACTTAATCACACACACTGCCCTTTCTTATTCTGGCTGTCTTTTGCAACTCTTTCTTAATGTAATTACTTCCTATATTTAGGCAAAGTCACATGTTTCGTATCATGGCATCTGCAGATGTTGTCTTTCCTTTGGGAATGTAACAGTATCCTTCTCCATCATTTTCCTTAACTTCAGAGAGACACCTGCAACACTACAACTCTCATGGGATATGAAGGCAAATGGAGGAAAAAGTCTGTCTGCCCCACCTTCCTCACATAGGTGGAAGTCATAAATACACCTCTCATTTCTTTTCTGAAACCTCTGAGCAAGTCTCATACAACAGAAGGCAAAATTGGTCTGTATGCTGACTTTTCACCTTCACTGCTTCTTTACTCTTCTTTTGGAAAGAGGGATGGGTGTTGGTCTGTTCCTTCCCTTCCTCTTCCTTTGTGGAGCAGCTATGTGTCCTCCTCTAGAACTCTTTGGAGACTTGGCCATGTATGTTTGTTGCAGCTTCTTCACCCTTTGCAGAGCAATGATACCGAGAAAAGGGGGCAGGAGTCACAAGGGACACAAAGTCCAAGAGGTTGCCGAATTCCCACAAACCAGATGGAAGGCAGTTTGTAACAGTTCTAGGTGGCAGGAGAGGCACCAAGATGTCACCCAGTATGACTGGGGCAGACCTCAGAAAACCACTTATATTATTAGCACAATAACAACGCTGAAAATTGGACTACTTGTTAAGTTCTGTATGCTTGGCTAAGAAAGGGGAATGTCGTAGTTTGAAAAAAATGAGTTTTTTGAACTTCAGTGGTCAAACCAATGAGTGCTCAGGTTTAAAGACTGGCACCTGGTGTGGCCACTGAGGACAAGGATCCGCCTCTGAGAACACAAGGGGTTAAAAGCAGAGGGCTCCCCGGAAAGCTCTCTCTTGGTTCCGGTCCCTGAGGACGGACGGATCTCCCCTGCCCAGCGGCTGGCTGGGCGGGGGAGGGGAAGCCATGTGGCCTGGGTGAGGTAGGCTGGAACCTTGGGCACAGAGGGGGAGAGAAAAATCCTGCAAGATGGAAGGGTGGAGAGAGTACAAGAACCTTGAGAGGCATCAGGCAGCCTTCTTTCCGCCCCCCCGCCCCCGGAGAGAGAGAGAGAGAGAGACTGAGAAACCGTGTCTGTGATCTGTGTCACCTTGAAATTTTATATCAGTAGCTGGGCAGCACGGCCGAAGGAGTATGGGGGGGTGGCGCAAAAAGAGTGCCCAACAGCAAAGATACCGTGAGAGTTCTGAGGAAACAAAGCCCAAGATTTTAATCCTTTTCGTAGATGATGGAAACTTTATAAATGCTAATCCTCCTGAATTTGAAGAAGAAAGATAAGAGAGAACTAAGCAGAGATGATGAAAGTTTGTGCAAGTGGAAGATTGTCAGAGAATGCTGAAAAGAATCCTAGGTGGGAGGAGATGATGGAATGGCCTTTGGCTGGACTATTCTTATAGCCATGGATGGACTCATTTCTTTTCTGTAACACAGAAACGACATCTGGGGAGAGGCATTGGCTTGGAGCCAAGAGTGGACAGTAGTGTGAACAGAGATGAGAAGAAGAGAGAAGAAGAGCTCTGTTCTCAAGGCCCCTTGGCTCCAGGGGGTAATATTGGGGGGGACTGGTGTCCCAAAATTTGAGAAGCTGTCGTTTCTTGGAACTAACCAAAGCATCTTTAAAAAGAAAAACCCTAGAAACAGCTCTGGTCCATGCACAGTGGTGAGAGCACTGGACATGGAGGAAGAGGCCACGATGTGGTGCAAGGAAGACTCCTATCTCTCCTTGATGGACTGAGTACTGATTATCGAAAGGGTGGTAATAGACTAAGGATTAATTATCTAAAGAGTGGTAATGTGATTAGGAATTTTTAGTTGGTTTTATTGTGTTGAGAACTGGTGGGGGGGGGGAGGAAGAGTGTTTTTTAAAGTTTTCATGTTCTTCTGTATGTGTCTTCTTTGCATATTATAAGTAATAAAGTTCTTTTGCTTTCTAAATTAGAAACTGTTTTGCTCTGTTTTTGGTCACATCTCACAGCAAATACCAGGGACAGTATATCCTCATAGGGGCACTGGCCTTGTGCCAATGTCAAACCTATGACAGGGAAGAAAGGCTTAGGCACCTTATTTTAGAAATGTAATTACCACTTACAGGTTAGTCAAGTATTGCATGTTTGGAATTGGAAAATATATGTTTGACAGTACTGCATATCTACGAATATATATTTTAGTTCTTCAGCATGAAAATTCTAAATAATGCTTGCAAAAACGTATTAGTAATTCACTCAAATAAACTCAACAAAGCACAGCTAAGGCTGCAGAGTTGGAGTTTGAAGCAAGATGTTGAGCGTTGTGTGTGGCCCTGTACCAATCACGGGGGGATAACTCCCACATGTGACAGGCTACCAGCCTAAGTAAGAAATATTGATCACTGCCCTCCAAGTGCTCTGGGAGCCAATTTCCTACCCAGCTCACAGACCACCCATTCAGTCTGTTTCTTGCCAGTTTGCCCAGGAGGAGCTGTGGGAATGAAGCAGTATAACAGGCTGACCTCCCTCTTCTTTCAGTAAAAAAGTAATGCCAGAACCTCTGGCAATCATGCTGTGCATGCAGCATTGAAGGAAGAAGGGCCGTGTGTGGGTTTCCCTTGGGGCTGTTGGTGCAACTACTGACAAATGCAGTAGTGTTCTTATCATTTACATATGATTCATCATATTGTGCTGTTCTTGTGTTCATTTTTGTGTGACATCTGAGCCATAGAGTTTTCTTTGCACAAACATTCACAGAAAGTTGATTTTAATCATGCAAATAAGTAGTGTTTCATAAGCCTTTATTCTGAATTTGCACTTAAATGGATGATTAAATTGGCATCCAATTAAGATACAGAAAAAAATCAAGTGGCTTATGTAATTAATTGCTTTGGAAAAATATTATTCAAATTTTCAATATTCAAGATCAATAAGGAAAAAGTTAAAATCATATGCATAGAGCAAATTAAAATGATTTCTATATTTGAGAAAATTATTTGTGTACATTTCATAATGTAAGAGGACTACTTAATTTTCTGTTCTAATTTTTTTAAAGACAGGGTGTATCATTAAATGCCATATAAAAGAAAAAAAACAATATTTGTTTTTTCCTTTCTTTAGCTGCAAAGGGCTGTGAGTAGTATTCTCTTAATTAATATGCTTATGGTACAGTCTAGTGAGCTCTTAGTCTTTTACTTAAGAACTTAATGTTACAGCCTTGGAGTGTATCAGTGTTAATCTGACCTTCACTGTATAAGAAATAGTAAGACTGTATACCTTAGATTTCTGAAGTGATGCATATTAATTTTTATGAGTTCTTTGTACTACATATCCCTAAACAGCAAGAAATATATTTACTATCAAATGCATGCTTACAAACACTCAATTACTGATGAAGTTGCAATTAGGAATCTGACAGATGAGGGACTAATTCCCCAGAAACAGGATTTCTTCCTTCTTCTTGTTATGAGCATAGCATATGGAGGAAACATTTCCGAATGTGCCAGATGAATAAATTAAGAAGTCTAGGATGAAACAGAACAGCTGGAAATGTAACTGGTGATAACTAAGGGCTAATTAGGTTCAATGAGCAATTTTCCACCTGGTTTTCTATTAACCATATAGAAAGAGGAGCTAGAGAAATTGCATGGTGTGCATTTTTATTCTGAAATTCGATATGAACTGCTGTTCTACCTACATGGTAATTGGAAAATGACTGTCTCTTGTGGGTATAAATATTAATGTGACTGATTTGCAAAAAACCTTTCTTTTTTTTTTCCTAAGGACTGACTTGGTTTTGTACATTCATTGTCTTACTGGAGATGTGAGTAGTTCTTAATTTAATAGATATTTTAAATGAAGAGTCTTCTTCTAAGAGTATTTTTAAATGCTAGAGCTCTTCCTCTGATAATCTTTGTCAATTCTGACTAGTCTGGTATAGCCTGCTACAACACCTCTCAATCTATAGCAGTTTCAGATTTTGTCCATAATCCCTGGAGCTTTTGACTATTGCCTAGAACAACATATGCAATGAATAATGAGGTCTTTTTTTCCTGAAACAAGTAATTTAAAGAATAGAAAAGGGACACTAGGTGCCCTACATAAAACTTTTCACCTTATTACACACATCCTTATTTATTTCATAAAATAAAATAAAACCCCATTGCTTTCTATACTTATTTCTTTCCTTCTGTATTAAGGATCCTTTGGTCCTTCCATTTATTTGTCATCATATAAGAGACTGGGTTCTGAATCATCTCTTTTAAAAAGGATGAGGCTATGAAAGTTTGGGGTGAAACATCCTCTTCTTAAATTCAAAAATAATAGTCAGGAGATGGACATAAGGAATGAATGTAATCTTTCCTAACTTTAGCTGCTCAGAAGGGAGCTGCCATACTTTTAGTGAAGAAAAATAGGATTAGTTCCTTTCTTGAGTTTTTCTCTTTTTAGATGCCTCTGATGCCTGTCCTGTTGATAAGGATGGCTAGGTCTAACTAGCCATATAAGTGTGGAAGTTGAGCAAAATAAACAATAAAAATGGAAGATGTGATGATTCACCTTCTGTCTGTTTTTCTCTATTAACTATCAGAGGAGTCACTGAGATGGTGGTCAGTCACTGGAACAGGCTCTCTAGGGAAGTGGGCATGGCACCAATGCTGCCAGAGTACCAGGAGTGTCTGGATGACACCCTTAGTGATATGAGTTGCAGTAGTGATATACCTTGCAGGTTGTCCAGCAAGGAGCAGGGAGTTGGGCTTGATCATCTTTATGGGTCCTTTTCAACCTGAGATTTTTTTTTTTTTTTTTTAGATTCTATGACTCTGCATGACTAACTTAGGTTTAGTCAGTAACATTTAGAAATCTCAGTTAGGTTGGGTGAATCCCACTATACGTTGTCTAGGAAATCAGGGATATCTTTCCCTGATATTTTGAGATGAGTGAGCAGAGACATAAGGTTGAGGTATTGCTTTCCATTCTTTCATTGGATGCTTACTTTTGGGTTTAATGAAATACTGAAGTTTTACTTCTAACCAAAGTGAAGTCTTGGGTTTTTACAAAATCAGTATGTTCCTAAGCACTGTCTTGCCCCTGGGAAAGTAGAAAATGCATTTTCTGAGAGGCTTATAATTTACAAAATGATTGTATTTCCTTTGTACAAGTCGCTTCACTATAACTCATGTCACAGATATTTAATTTTTTTTCCCACATTCTTTTTAAAGGAAACTGCCCTTAAGTACCAATATCTAATTCTCTCCTTTATCTAAAATGTCACTCTTATCCTCCTATAGCAACTGTTTATACTTTGGGATCATGGATAGGAAAGGGAAAATATTGATATGGGAATTCATGATACTTATATGATCAAAGACATCTCCATCTACAAGACAAGTCAAAGGGACAATATAATTTTCATTACTTGCCACAACAAAGGCTTTTAAAAGTAATGAAGTAGAGTTGTCTCTTTTAAAAGCAAAAAACAAAACAAAACAAAAAAACCCCCACAAAAACAAACAAAAAAACCCCAACAAACAAACAAAACAAAACAAAAAAAACCCCAGGCCCCTGTAATTGTCAAATGTATGGTATTCTGTTGTTTATTAATGAGACTTCTGTAGAACAAGTTCTTGCCAGGGTTGTTTTAAATCTTGAAGTTCTGATTAAATTTTAATTTTATTACAGTAAAAGATGAAAAATTGACTATAACAATCAAAATACAATTTGTGCAATGCTGTCAATGCAGCAAATGCATTTACTCTAATGCCCGTAAGAGATGTTACAAGATTAGGAAAAATAGCATGTAAACTATTAATAAATATCGTTTTAGTAGGAAGTGAAGTGCCAAACATGGCAGTAATGCTAATTACAACCTCTGACTGTATTTCTGAGAAATGTAACTATTTAAAAGATTGTTTGACAGAAAATATGGGGTAAAGACCTGTCATTGCTCTGACAGAAAATATATGTAATTCATTTTATATTATTTTTTTATCAAAAAGCCATAGAAACCTTGATACCTGAAATAGCTCAAACCCCCAACACTTTGTAGTTTTGTGAGATGTTTGTATTTTGAAAACTGATGAGGAGCCCCCAGGTTGATTATGGTAAAACAATTTTGAAAATAACTAAATGCTCTGCAGTTTAGGCATTAAAATAACTAGCCAAGGATATTTTGGGTTTTTTTATCCTCACCTCTTTGCTGATAGGAAGTAGTGTGATCTGAGGGATGAAAGGGAAATGCAAAATAACCCTAGAATTAGCTATCACTTTTATAATGTGGGTAAAAAGGTGTCGAGAAATATTCCTTTGTAGATCTTAGGTGTCTCAGAGTAAAAGAAAGAAAGATGTTCCTGCCAGAGATGTTGTCCTAAAGGTTTAAATTTTGTAATAGATTTTATTGATATGTATTTATATATGCACAGGAGGTGCTTCTGTCTTTAACTCTTGATTATGAGGCAAAAATGTTGATGAGTTCCTCGCTCGGGTGAAAGGTGTGTGTGCTGGAGCGGGGTTTCTGTGGAAAACCATAGGTAATGCTAGGAGGTGCCGCCTTTGGCTTCAGACTTCAAGGAACAAGGAGTCCCTCTACGTTCCTTGCTTTTCAAGACCTCACGACAGCCATCACCGGGGCAGCATAGCGGCAAATTGACGAAGGAATTAATTAACAAAAAGAAAAATCCTAAAAGCACTGCAAAGTTACAGCTCTGGGACATGTGGGTTGTATTTTTCTAAAAGCTGTAACTGCAGCCAACCTTCCGGGCATGGTGGGGGCCGGGGCTCCCTTGGGTGGCAGGGCAGGGCCTGGCAGCTGCCCCACAGCGCAAGCTGCAGCACCCCGCACCTCTGAGGGGAATGGGCTCCCGGGCTGGGAATGTGGGTGGGAAGGGGCCGTGGGGGTGCTGGGGGTGCCTGGCAGCTCTCCCCCGGCCCCAGCTGGAGCGCTGCTCCCCTCTGAGGGGAATGGCCTCACAGCCGCGGCGCCATGGGGGTCCCACAGGCCTGTTGGTGCCCTGCCGACTTAAGGTTAGCCCAGCATAAAGGAAGCAATGGGCCACAAAGAGCAGCAGTTTTTGTTGGTGATTGGTAAGTAGTTCTTGTTTTATGGCACATTTCTTTTTTAAAATCACGGATTGTTTGGAAACAGGGTGTTGTTGAAGGTGTACCATCTACTGGTTAGGCAAAAAACAAAGGCAGGAGTGCTGGTAATGGGCCTCGCCATTAATTAGGTCTATTGCTTTCAACACTGGAAAAATAGTACTGTGTGTCAGTGGGGAGAAGGGGAAGGGGAAGGCCTGGCACCCCATTGTCCTGGCGAGGCTGGCGCAGGGATAGAGGCCTGGAAATGGTGACTTGGCGGCGTGGTTGGGCCTGACTGCAAAGCCCAGGGAACTGGAGGAGAGTTATGGTCTCTGGCTGCTTCCTGCAGTGTTGATTTTCATGACTCGAAACGATTCTGAGTAACATGTTTCAAGAAGAACTTTCTAGCAGCTAGATGTTCAGGTATATTTTGCAGTGTGAAAATATGTGAGAAAGGTGGTAAAATTTCTGTAAAGTAATGAGCTATTTTAGGAACAATCCCACTGCTGTTTTTCTGACTTCTGTTGTTCAGGTAGAATAATTCTTGTACAGGAAGCAAATGCATCACATATGTTTGAGATTATATCTATGATGGGTGACAGATTCAAAACCCACTTCTGATTCAAAGGAAGAGGAACACCACAATGGGTACTGAACATTGTATTTTTCTGCTTCTAAAGTTGTCTGGTATGCAGCAGCATATATATATATATACAGTGAAATATGCACAAGAATACATATAATTGCTCGTATTCATAAAAAATCAACCTCTGCTTTGTCTATATGGCTGAGGCTAAAAAAGCAAGACAGCTTGTGGCAAACATGTGAATACCGTTAATTTCTTAAACTAAATGCAGTTGTGTTTGACTGGTTTACGTTTTGCCATCTCTTGACTCTCTTTGTACTTTTCGTGCAAAGAGTGGGAACAGCCAGGCAAGAAGCTGTGTGTTTGAAATACATAGATTTGTATTCTCTCTATACTCAGTACGGTATTTGTGCTTCTGCCTGAATGGGATGCTCAGTTTGAGAGACAGGTGGAGTCTAAATGGGATTGAAGAGACTTAGGAGTGTTTAATATATATCTACAGTTATTTGCTTGGCAAAGATGACGATGTTCAATTGCATGCTAATTCCTTTGCAAAGCCAATAAAAGAGCAGATTTTTTTTTCTTACTGGAACTGACTTAGAAGTCTAGCAGTGTAGATTGTTGTTGTGGATTTTGCTCTTTTAATTTTATTTTTTTTTTTTTAACAGGTACCACATAAAACCTAAGTTACCATGACCTTATTCTCCTCCGCAGTTAAATGCAAGAGGTGAAGGATTACTCAGGAGGGTGCCAGTATTCCCATTTGAGTGCATGATTTGATGAAGAATAGAGTAAAGCAGAAGATGGGCAGTGGTGAGTAGTATTTTCTGTACTGACAAAGGGATAATTTCCTTGGTGAAGTAAAAATATCCTGAGAGATGACATCAGCTTGTGAAAAATATGTGCTCTATGTAACTAAGATTGGTTGAAACATAACTCGTCTTTGACTGTAAAGAATTTAGAAAAAAAGGGAAAAAATAATAAATTGATTTAGAGAAAATTTAATGAATTAAGCACAAATTGTTAATGTTTGAAGCTCATGAGAAAATTTTGACTTCTGTGGAATTGACTGAGCAACTTATCGTGACTATAATGGAAACAAAAGTTTTTCAGTTCTGTTTAAAAAAAGAATATAATTTACTTCTGGAATCAGTAGAGAGAACAAAAGAAAGCACAATTAAGAGCTGGAATTTGTATCTTCTGCAATGATAAACAGAACAGGATAAATTTTTGATTGAGGTTAAGAAATGTGATTAGATGTAATTTTGTTGAAATTCTGCTGCTTTGCCAAGGACGAGTTTAGCAACCCCCTGAGGTAATAATAAAAATTATGATGTGCAGCTATTGCAGGCAGGGATTGAGGGTGCTCTTGCACAGATATGGTGTGCATAAATGATAAGTCATAATGTTTCAGAAGTGACAATATGCAATGATTTTAATTTTCTTTTGTCTCAATTAACTTATATTTTGACATTCTACTTAATCAAACTGAATTTTATTTAACTTCTATCTACTGACAACTGACCTGCTTTATTTCCTCTCCCATTCCCCCATAAAAGCAGATGGCTTAATGCACAGAAGCTCATGGCCAGCAAAGCTGAATTAGCTTTGTCTATTAAATATTTTCAGAGAAAAGCAGTTACTGCTTAGTATATCAAAGACAAAGAAACAATATGCTTTCTAAATAAGGAATTCAACAATAACTACAGCCCTCTCATTATAACTATGCATATGGTTGTATATAAATCCATATTCTGTACCCAGAAACTGTGTTGTCTGTAGCTTGAATCCATTAGGAAAGATGAGAGATGATCAGGGTTGAAACAAATGAGGCAATTATGGTCTAAAATGCATTGTCTAGCAAATAACCACATGCTTGCCTGTAAGTTCTTCAAGAGAAGGATTGTCTTTTTGTTCCTGTACAGCAGCTAGCACAAAGGGAATCTGTGCCATGACTAAATCTCTAAACACTACTGCAATAGAAATAATTATAAACCATACTGAGGAGGATTATTTATGTTTTGAAAAAGGCTGTCAGTTAATTATTCATCTAAATATATTTAAAAAATTCCCTTCTCTGTTCTTTGTCATTTTTCTAATGATGTCGAGGTAAGTTTGCAAAGGCTGCTTGTGAAACTACTTGTAAGTGATCACTGAGAATAAGAGTATTCTTTTAACACATCCAAAATGCAAGAAATTTTTTGATGCCGGAAGCTGGACAGTTTGTTTGATTTAGTGCAGTGATTCATTACCACTGTCTTTACAAGACTGATGTTTCTATTATCCAAAACAATTTCAATATTTGAATAATTGGATTGATTTCTCTTGGTTTTATTGGTTTTTGGTTTTTGTTGGTTGTTTGGGGTTTCTTTTTAAATTAATGGTACAAAATACTTCATGTTTATCTCAAAGTTAATAAGTAGAAAATATAAAGACTGATCCATTAGCTTTTGCAGCTTTTCAGTCAGTAGGTGTTTCTCAACCTGCCCAGCTGAAATCACTTTCAGCTAATTGAAGATTTTCTCACTCCATTTAGCTGTTAAACCCTGGCATATGGACATATGGATCTTCCTAGTCAAACTGATCCTCAGAGGAATCGAGCAGTGAAAATAATACTGAAACAAAAAGAAAATCAGGTTCAAATGAGGTGAAGACAATTCAATACTCAAATTGGAAATGCTAGAACTGTCCTCCACTTGTCAGAAGAAGAGAGTTTGATGGAAACAAAGAATGAGTTTTCCCACCCTACCTGGCAATGTGCTGGGAAGGAGCATTCCTCTGTGGAAAAGAACAGCATAGCCACAATACAGATAGCTGATGAACTCCTGGATAACCATGTCTCTGTAACTGACAAACTACAGTTGGTTGTATGCTGCTACTCAACAGTTGCTGAAAAACTTCTTGGACAGCAATTAGAAGTGGTACTAATAATAGCCTGGAGTTCCTTTCAAGAGCGTTTTAAGGCGGTGTTTTTTTTGGGTGTTTTTATTTTTGTTTGTTTGTTTGTTTGTTTTGGGGTTTTTTTGTGGTTTTTTTTTCCTTTCATTTAGAGAAGTTAGGGGAGTTAAAATCACATGGACATGCCTAGGAAGATCTCATATGTCAAATACATTGTTTCTGGCCTAAGGAAATCAAGTACATCCAGCTTCTTAGCTACCTGGTATTGACTTAGACAAAGCTTCTTGTGAAAAGGAATTCCCATCACACATTAGCAGAATTTTCCTATTAACTTATTAACCAAACGGCTCTATTTGTTTGGGGAGAATGTTGGTATAACTTGCTTTAGCAGAACTACAAGATCTGCGCTTGAGTACTGCTTTTGCTGCCTCTTAGAGTAACTTTGTGGTGCTGTAGAGAGCTTATGCCTCATTGTTTTTCCCAGGTAACAGCAGTAACTTCCTCACTAATTTGAAATTAGTTTAGGTCTGGGGTGATGTTTTCAGTTTAAATGTATCCCTCCTTAGGTGGAGAACTGCATGAGAAATTCAATGATTTTAGTGCTTGTTTATTTCTGTGCTGTTTAATTTTATTTTTTTTAATGACATAGTGAGACTTGTAAAAATTATTTCAGAGGCAACTGAGACCTGACTTTATCAGTCTTATTCTCATATTTTCTCTATTTATGTGCCTTATTCAGGGATGGCAGAACTGTGCTTTGTAGACACAGAGGCTGCAGGAGAGGAGGTTACTTGCATTAGTGACCCTATTATTGGACTGAATTTTCTTAGCCTGTATTGTGGATCCTGAATAGAACTGAATATATTTTCATGTTTCTCTTATCTTATGGAGAAGATGTGTATCTTGGTGAAATACTCAGTTTAAGTTTACTTCAGATAAAAGGTTTTAAAACAAATTGCTGTAAAGATGTTGAAATACTATTGATGATGTGTATGTGTCCCATTCATCAACTTCCCATTCAGGAATAAGATTTATTATGCCAGGGCTGGGTTGTTTTGAATAAAATCACACTTTAATTAAATAGTTTCTGCTAGTTCAAAGTCGAGATCCTGAGTGTACCATCTGTTACAATATCTGTGTACAAAAATTATACTCCCTAATTACACTGTGCCTGTTGGGTAGGGAATAGCATCAGAACAGAATTAGATCTAACAAATTTAGAAAAATGTACATATTTAAGATAAGAAAAGCTTAAGTATAAGAAACTAGAAACTGGTATGAGTAATAACAAAATTATTTTTCCCTTATAAAAGGCTGGGTTTTTTGTATTGTCTAAAAGGTATCCTTTTAGCAAGCTTGATAATACAAGTCCCCACAGAAGATTGACAGTGTGGGATGTCTCCTGGCCTCTGTAGTGGTCTGTGGTGAACAATTTAAGAATGAATATTCATAATGTTTTTGTTATCTTCTGGCATATTTTGTTACACTGTCCATATGAATCCCCAAATTGGGTTAATCATCTGAAATGGGTTTAATTATCTGAAAATTAATTAAGAGCTCTCTAGTCATGCATGTAACTGTATGTTTTCACTGGACTTAATTTACTGATAGAAACAGGCCTATTAGGATAATTACTAGATTCTGTTAAGAAAGCAGTTATAAACAACATTTTCCTGATGCAAAATGCTCATGAAATTATACAGTACTATGTAACTTCACAGTTTAAACTCAGGTAACTGTTTTGCTTGGAGAGAAAGAGAACATATGGTACATATTTGGCAGCAGATGTGTCAGTGACATGGTGATTTTATCAATAAAAATGTAGGCTGCTAGAAAAATGAGGCACCTCAAAGGGCAGCTGGGAATGGATAATATCTGAGAGGAAATAGCTTTGAGAATTTAGGTGATGCCTAAAATTTGGACTAATAGCCTTAAATATATAAAAGGAAGAAAAGAAAGAAAAAAAAGCCTTACAGAGAATTCCCTAGTCTCTGTGGTAAATACACAGATAAAAGTGTTCAGTTCAGGGAAAGAAGACTGAAGAGTTATGTCAGTGATGCTAGAGTGGTATAAAAGACTCTATCTAGAAGCTGGGCTTGGGCTTCCCCTCCTCTGTGTCAGCAATATAGCTCAGGAGTCTTTTGTGCCAGAACAAGGTTACATGGTTACTCTTTGATTTCTCATTTCTCAGCTTTAAAAATTTCTCTCTGTGATATTCCTACTCTTTAAAACAGGAACTTACACATTGGTTTTGGGGTTTTTGGGTTTTTTTTGGTTAATTTATCCTTCAGAGATGTAGTGATATTCTATTTAGTCATCTTCATTGTTTAAGTTTTGATTCTGGAAACATGTGCAGCATGGACCTCCATATGCAGAGTTTATGGAGTAACTGATACTGGTATTATGTTGCTACCTTGCTACCTCTTGTTGAACAGCTTTTAAAACATGGGATGCTTATTAATGTCTAAAACAGGTGTACTACTGGTAGGGAAATCTAGTATCAACTCCAAATCCTATAATTTGTGGCTTTCTGGTTGTTTCAGATGTTTTCACCTTGAGCTTTTCTCCTTTTTTTTCCCCCTTTCTTAAGTCATTCCATTCTGGGCAAATAGGTCCTTTTATTCTTTGGGTATTTTGACTCCCTCTGCCACCTTCACCCAGTTATTTTATTCTGTTCCTCTAACTCCTTGTTTTTCTCATCACTCTGTGCTCAAATTTAGCTTTTCATGGTTCATCAATAAAGATGAGTTGTAAGAATACAGGAGAGCATGTCCTCACTTCTGTAAAATCACAAAATCCTATGCCTGAGGCCAGACCATCCACTAACCCCCAAATTTCAAATCTACATCGAAAAAAAGAGCTGCTAGACATTCTTAATGAGAGCTCTTAAGAAGGCTGGAATATTTTCCAGTCTCAGTTAAAAAAAAAAAAAAAGATGAACAGTTTCGATTAAACCTTCCCACCAAAAATTTCAGCTGAAGACAGGCCTCCTGTGTGAGAGCTCTCTGTCTCAGCAGCTGACCATCTGGCAAACACTGAAGCCCTGGAATCAGCCTCGCAGGATAAACAGTATCATAGATATCAGTTCTAGCTGCTAGCTTCATTGCTCTTGCCTGTGGTTAAAAATTATTGTTTCCACCACTCCAGTGGGTGCAGCCAAGTGGAGGGAACTTCTGTAGGGTAAAGGATGTTCATGTGAGAACTCCTCTGGCCTTTGCTACTTGAATTGCAATGTCTCAGAGCAGTGCTAGTCAGAGAACACTGAACTCCGAGCAGTGCTGAGAACCATGCAGCCCTCTATGAGCAAAAATAATTTTATGGGTCATTATTTTGTTTTACAAAAGGCTAAGACAAAAAGAGACATTTCTAGGCACCTGGGCACTTGGTTTAGACAATTTGGAAATCTAATCTTTCTTAACCTGAACTCTCAGAACTATTAATTCGAGCCAAACCATGCCACATAATTGTGTTGGCTATTCCCTGTGGTGCAACACTGTCTGCAAAAGACTCTGATCACGTGAGTGTAGCACTTTGAAACAATTACGACCAGTATTGAAAATTGCTGAAGCTTAACTAATTATCTAGCAAAAATTTGAAAGGAGAAAGCTCCTTTTCCAACTCTACATTCCTTTCCTTCCTAGTGAAATTATGGATGCTTAAATCAATAGAAGTTTTGCTTCTGATTTCTGCAAATCCATAGAATAATTATGAGTATTTACTGCCTTCTACCTTTTTTCATTTGGCTGGAAAATTATGTTTTGCAGTAATTTTTTGATAAGGCAACGAAAACTTTGGTTTCCATTTCTCTTGAAGTGCCCTGGGAAGTTCTTCTGTGTTACATATCTTTGAATTTTTGGGGTTGATGTTGTTTTTTCTGAATTTCAAAGCAGATGGAGAAAATTAATGGTGGCTTTTTTCTTCTGATTGCAGGTAGGGTGAAAGTCAGGTGAGATTCTCACTCACTGTCTTAGAGTCTAACACTGCATGGTTTTCTTTCTTCCACTTTTGTGCATGATATAAAAGAGATTTAGAAATTGCCAAGTGGACAAAAACAGCTGCACTGGAGATTTTTCTTGCAAATAAAATTGGGATAATTTTCTTTGAATTCTCCTGGTTTATCATGGGCAGTGACTACACAGTATACCGACTAGAGACAAATGGAAAAATTTTTTCCCCATAAATACTTGAAAAACAAATTATTTTTTTTATTTGCCTGGTGACAACTCTTTGCTCTCAACTGTTTGTATAGATAGGAAGATTTAAACTTTTGGGGCATACCATAACCAATTTTCAGATGGCATGTTCTGCTGTGGTTTTTACCGTTTGAATCTGTACTGAAACATTAGGTAAAAAAGTTGTATTATTTTAGTTCTGAAGTTTCAATAACAAGTAACTGAAAGATATTTTGTCAGTTTATTACAGAGATAGAAGCAAATTTATAAATAATCTTAATTTAAAGTACCTTTAGATAAAATCCCTTTTTAAAATATTTTTAAAGGGGAAAAGAAAGAGGGAAATTCAGAGAAATAATGTTCGTTTTTACCTGACTAAGATCTGATTGTACTTTCCTCAAGGGTTTTAAACACCTAACACAGAGTAATATGTGTTGATAGAATCTGTTACTCTCCTGTGAAAGAAAACAAAGACATACCCACTAATCATCTCCAAATCATCAGGTTTATACCTGAGCAGTTAAACACATTTTATTTGCTTTCATGCTGCCCCAGAAGAATTTTCAGTGCCATGAGTCCCACTGAGTGGTGCTAGTTCATGCACACAATTCTGGATTGCATCAACGAGTTTTTCCTCCACTTAGTTTTTGTATAATCCACAGGTGTTGCCCTGAATGGAGGTTTTGTATCAACTACAGCTGCTGTGATGCATACCACAGAGGTGTGGTCCAGCACTAGGAGTTTCTCATCCAGTCTCTAGCATCCTGGCTAATTTGGAATACAAAATTGGCATGCAATAATGGGCTTAAGATGTACTAGTTTACAACTGATTGAACAAAATTAGTTTAGATTAAGACGTATGTTATTCAAAGCTTTTTGCTTTTTAAAAATTTTAAATTTTATACAAACTGTTTTGGCACATTTTCTGCTCAATGTCATGGTTCAAATAGACACAGAGGTGAGCAGGGGGCTGTTGAGCTCCTCTCCAGAGCTAACACACACTGGCAAACAGGGTCAGGGGGAAAGGGGTGGGAGCAGGGGCCCAGCTCCCTGCTGATCCCACTCCTTCAAAGTTGGGAGCTGCATCCTCCTTACCCTGACCTCAGGAAGGGACCTGACAAATCTCCCGGCTGGGTGGCTTGGGGAAAAGGCAGCACATTCCTCATCCTTCTCCAGGGAGGAGCTGGACTGCTTGTCTTTTAAAAGCTGGATCTAGCTATAGCTTGAAAAATATGCCAAGTGCTGCAAAGCACTTGGTGATATATTTAACACATTACTGATGGTGGACTGCCTGCTCAGTTTGTCATGTAAATGTTCTCTTGCAGGAGAGCCCATCAAGGCCAATTCAGGTCATGTGAGTAGATGTGACCAGAGTTCATATGGCATTTGTTGCTGCCCCCTCTCTGCCCACTCTGAAACATGGCAAAAGAGACCATGCTTGCAAAAGAAAAATCCATTGCAGGAATGGGAGCCTGCAGCATTACCTAGACACCCACACCTGTTGTCAATGAAGAAACCCTTAGGGCATAATGGGGAGTGTCACAATCAGTTGCTTCTAAGAATGTTGATTTTATAAAAAAGAATGTACTAAGAGGGGTGGTGATACTCTTTCCACAGCCCATGCACCTTGTACACCATAGGCAAATACAAGTTGGTAAATTTTAAATGGTATCCTTTTGTTAGCACTTTCCTATCTCCCTTCTTGTGACTAAAACACTTTTCATATCAGAAAAGCTCACAAGAGTATTAAATTCAACTTCTTTAAGAGCTAATAAAGCAAGTGCATGCTAGCTTGTTTCTAGGGCCTGTCAGATCAGCTTCATCATTACTGTGGAAATAGATTAGCACTGCTACAGTAACTCTAATTCTTTCAGCTCATTGGTAGATTATAAAGTAAGCTTTATATAAAAAAATGACCTCCTCACTGCAATAAGAGATCTGAACCTGGGATCATTCAATTATACTATGTACAGGCTGACATCCCATCTTACTGTAAGCCAACACTCCCTTGGAAGAGGACTGTACCTTGCAGCAGAGCTTCCCGTCAGTTCTCTTCGCAGCCTTGGATGTATGGATCTTCTGTCCTGGGATATGATTATATACCTTATCCAGAGTGCCAAATTAAGGTTGTAGAAATTCAATGAAAAAAGAAATCAGCAGCAGAATTAATTCATGTAGCTAATTGAAAAAAAAGCCCCAGAAATCTCCAGTGAAATGTATGGAAATATATATATAAGAAAAGCCAGTTTGATCTCTCAAACTTAAGTGAGGTATGAAAAATGCCTTAAGAAATTAGCAGGGGAACTAAAAAATTCACAACTTTAGTGTATAGTAAAACTCATGGACTCAGTAGAAAAACTAATTGGTTTTGTTTCCTCCATTCAATATTCTCTTTCAAGAGCTCACTGTTCTGTAAGCAGTAATTACTGATTTCTGTTCCCACAGAGCATAAAATATTATTGCTATGTTTCTGCTAACGTTCTCTTCAGCTCCCTTGCTACCAACTCTCCTTTTCCTTGAAAAGTACTAATTCAGTTACGCTGAAGTCAGTGCAATAATTCATGCTCTTGGTTTTGCTTGGAGATTTAGAGCTGACAAAGGGCTTATGTGCTGGAGAGTTCCTAAGATTTTTCAGCTTTGTCAGAGTTGCATTTATACACAGTCTTGTTTATATCCTTGGACCATTGCAAACGACAAGAAGATTGCATTACAAATACAAAGCATCATTTGGCTCAAAAAAATGGTGTATGCCAACTGAAATTACTGAGACCACACTTCTGATCTGAGTCTTGTTTCTGTACTTTTTTTTTGCTTAAACACCAGCAAGTAGCTTGTATTGTAGCATTGTTAATTGGCATCTGTTACAGTCCAGTCTGCCTGTGACTGGTACAGATAAGCTGGGCTGCTGGATCACAGGCAGGGAGCCATAGATAGGGGGTGAAGAACAGCTCTGCTATTGTCCCTTTACTAGAAATTAATTATAGTGATACCAAAGAATGAAAACTGTTCATCAGTTTTAATTTTCAGTGATCTATGTGATAGCTTTATTCTAAAAGAGATTCAGCAATTACAGTGAAATTATAATTTCGATGGAGATCTATATTTATAATTCTAAATGTTGTGTAAGGTTTGTCTCATCTTTAATGGTAAAGAAATGTGGTGTTAATGTCAAAATTATTAAAACTGAAAAGATAAAGTGGCAGACTAGCTAAGATATTAGCAATTCAATGAGACTTTCCCTGAATTGCAGAAGCTGTATTTAGATGTATCAGATAATTTTCATGCCTTCTTCATTAAAATTCCAAGGTATATTCAATATTCTTAGGTTATTTTCTTAATTTTCCCTATGTGGGATAAAAATAAATGTTAATTTACATAGTGCTGAGTTAAAGCCTGGAGATAAAAGTCCTGCTGTGGTTCTTCAGTTAGCACAAGTACAAAGCTGAGAGGTCCTGTTCATGACTCGGGGTTTATTGGTCTGATGGCAACATTTGTACCAGTGAATGGAACGGGACAAGGCTCCCTGTCTGCCGGGCAACTAGTGAGACTCAGCTTGCATTCCTGCAACTAAGCGTTCCAACCCCCTTCCCAAGCCTGGACATCTTCATCCACAGTGCTTATCTGGCATTATTCCTCTGCTGTTTCCACTTGGTGTGGTGGAAGTGGGAGCTGACTTAGACCAAAACCACGCCCCTTAACTTCCTTGTGCTGTGCACACCAGTGCAGTTTTGAAGGTGTTTTAGTCAGAGAGTTAAAATATAAGCTTCTTACATAGAAGAGGAAGAAGAAGAAAATAATGAATGTAAATGTTTTAGATAATTTTCAGGATGGGGAAAATGCTATCCTTTAATGCATTCATCTAGTCTAATAATAAACACCAGCACTTTAATTAATTATCAGATACAGCAAAGCAGATGTCAGTGTAGTGAACAGATACATACTATCAAATGTTATTCACTCAGACATAGTTTAATTCTTGATGGCTTTTCGAGTTGGAAGTAAGCGAACAGGTAGTGTCTGTCATTGTTTTGCAAAAATCCACTTAAATGGACTTTTTAATTTTTCATTTTTCATTCATTTTTTAAAAAATGCTCAAAACCCCCAAGACATCTTTCATGAATAGACAGTTTAAAATAGTTGAATGAATGACCTAAACTGGCACAATGAAGGTGTTATTATAAGTGTCCCAGAAAATTTGTCTTTATTTGTTGAGAACCTGATCTAACACAAATTGTATCTTAGATCCAGGCAAACTAGGGTGCAATTGCTGAAACATTTGTTTAATCCACGATGAAAATGTCAGTAACTGATCTCAGCAATATTGTTTTACCCATTGTGTGCTCGCTTCAGTATTCCAATATGGGACCTATTCAGGCACTGATGCCTACAGATTGTATCTCGTTGATTTTTCAAGCCTCCTATTCTTCAGGAAAATGTTCTTAAAATGTGAAGTAATCTCTCTGGATAAGTAATAAATAATCTGATTTTTTTGGGGTTTTCTAAAGCAAACCTTGACAAAGAGAAAAATCAGTCATTGGCAGCAGATGGGATGATATGTCTAATATACCCCTGCTTTCTCTTTTTTCTCTGATTAAGTTGTATGTAGACCTCTTGAATATACAGTTTTCCATATAAAAAGCTGCTATTAAGGCCATGAAGAGATTTTCAGGGATTAGCAAGTGCGCCTGCAACTTTCTACATTATTTAATACACTGTCCCTATTTCAGTACATTGACTAGTTTCTTTTGTCTCTTTCCAGAGTTTCTCCATGAAAGCCTTCAGTACTCCCGACTCGGTAAGAAGAATAATTTTTTCCCCATGTGATACTTAGCCTATTGATTTTAACAGAAACACACTTTTACTGAGCTTGCAGATATGCAGAATGAGTCTCAAGAGCAGTGAATTTGCTCAGTCTTGGCATCTTCATTCTTAAGAGCCTTTTCAAAATGTAAATTAGAGACCAAGCCTAAAGAATCAGAAATTTTAGAGCACATGCTAATTGCAGAAATCTGAGATGGTTGCTCTGAATGGTAGGTTGTCAGTCAGGCTTGCATTAATGTGAGCTCTGAGGATTTGTATTGCTAGCTTAGAGTAACTCAAGAGGAAGCACAAATCTTTTCTCTCACAGGGATGGCAGAACTAACTCCCGATTCTATCCACTTGCCCCTGAAGCTCTTTTAATTATTGTGATCTTGTTAGCATAATTCAACGTCTTTAAATATTAATTCAATGCAGATGAGTTAGAAACTGAAATGGTGTTTCTCACACTGCAAAATTACAGCATTACATAGCGATCTAAATTACTGGGAAGCTATGGGGCAGTCCAAGTGTTTTTAGGCTTTTTCAGATTACAGGATTTTTGAATCAATAAACTCTCATATAAACAAATTGACAACCTAACCAACACCTCAAAATCCTACAGCTAGTGTTTGCTTTTTAAGCTGTAAGGTTATAAATAAATGTATTTCTATGGAGGTGTGGGGGATGTTTCCTGAGCAAGTAAGAACTCTTCAGTTAAAGAAGGTTCATCATTTAGGTATGTTAAGTGTGTTCAGTGTTGCATTTGAAACAGTAACTTTTTGGAGTTCACTTGAAAGGAAAATGTGGTCTGAGAGAAGACTTGAGAGATGTGGTGCTGTATTCAGTGCTTCCAACAGGCACGGAAATCACTTGGCAGAGGTCACTGTATTTTCTGTCCTACATCATGGTTCAAGAAACCCAGGATGTCATGTCTTTTCAGTGACAGGAGTGTCTGAAGGATTCTTTGTCTGTCCGGCAGGTGAAAGCAGCATGAGCCGTGATGCTGCTGGTCTGGCTCTTGCTAAAGCAGTTCAGCATTCTCACAGACCCGTTTGCATTCCAAACTCACAGTCTTCCTTGCAAGTTTTCAAGGCTGACTTGTTGGTCTTGAATGTGTTGCTTTATTATCATGACAAGAAGGTTTCAAGAACTGTATATCGACATAAAGACAAACAGGGTATTCTTACCAGATGATGGCAGAGTGGAGAGTTGTAGCGCAGCTGGTTTGCCTTTGCAAAGAAATAGATTTGTGAAAATTTCTGAGAAAGTTACAGTAGTGAGCAAAAGCAGGAGAAATTCCAGGCCTGATTCAGAATGGGCTACAGACTGCCAAAATGCACTTAGCATCCCTGCCATGGTCTTTGAAGAATTATAAAACCAAGAACAAGATAAATCAGTATGATTTAAATCATACAGGGAATGGCTCAAGCAGGTTTGGAAATTCTGCTCTCTGTCTCTGTAGGATTATAATAAACCTTTCTCCCAAATTTCTTTCTTAAGCCTGCCTCTTGTAATGAAGACAAAGCACACAGTGGTTGGTAGCACAACAGACATCATATGTCTGTAATGATGACTTAAACAAGCTCTGGGAAACAACACTACAAAACATCTACTGGTGGAGAGAAGAAGGGCATGTCTCTCACATCCAGCAGATGTATTAAATAGTTTCACTGTCTTGTACCAGCAATGTCTTTACAGAGTTAGAAATTCTTTCACCAGCTCAGTGACTTTCTTTGTGTAAGACTGCAGAGTAAGGTCTTCCGAAACTAATTTGGCCAAACTGTAAACCATATGAGTTTTGTCTTTATTGTGTCTTGCCCTGCCTGAAACTTCTAAGTAGCAGCACATGATTTTGCTTCATCACAGCAGTGGTAAATGCGAGATTTTGTGCCCTGGAGTGAGAGCTGGGAAAGGTACTGATGTATGTGGAATTACACAGTAGAGGAGAGAGATCTAGAGATGACTGCTATGCACAATTGGTGAGAGCAAATGTAACAGCAGCAGAGAGAATCAGGATCTTTCATGTTGAGAGTGTATTTATGTTTCTGCCTTGTGAGACTGTCACTGCCAGCGGAGCTGCACAGTGGGGATGAAAATAGGTCATGTACACACGTTTGGTGCAGATGTATTTAGGACACCATGTTTAAGTCAAACCCTGTCTTGTATCTAGTAAGAGTAGTTATGCAACCTCTGCAGGAATGGCAAGAGGCACAAGACAGGAAATGTTTCTGATGAGGATAAAAATTGAATTGAGCTGGCAGAGAGGAGTTCTTCTGGCTTATAAGAAAAGCGAAGTCGAGATCCTTCCAGCATCATGCTGATACTGAAAAATGTGTGAAGGGAAAAAAAAAAAAAAAAAAAAGAGAAGTTGGAATAAACAGACAGAAAAACAGGGAGAAGGATGAGACACAAAGCAAATTAGCTGGGGGTATAAATGAAGCCTGGAGAGATGGCCCAATGCATGTTAACAAAGAACAGCATGGAAATGGTGAAGCAGGATGGAATTTGGGTTGTACTGAGATGAGAAATGAGTAAGAAATTAGAAATAAGATTTCACATGGTTTGCATGTTGCTCTGTTTATGTGAGTATCTGGGCAGTGAACTCCCCACAACAGCTGCTGTCTTATTACACAGCAATACATGCTATCCCACCTACACATTTCCTATCTGATGCTAACACAGAGGACAATTTTGACCAAAAGCCACAGCAGCTATTGCAGATAATCACCTCAATTTTCCATTTCCAGGTATCAATTATCTAGTGAGGACAGTAAAGCTGAAACTATAATGACTGGATTTTCATTCCCAGTCTTTGTAGTTCTGGAGGAGTTCAGGCTACTCCAGGTGCTTCAGCATTTCCAGCAAACGGGTTCTACACTAGGGATGGGCAATAACTTGCTACCAGAATCACTTATACTTGCATCCATCTCTCGAAATTTGTAGCAGTTTGGGGATTGATGCAACCACTCAAGTTCTTTTATTCAGCCTGCAAGTAATAAAGTCTACTTTCTTTTGCTGATCAAATCATTCCCAGGGACATCTGGACAACCAAGAGACAGATTTCTTCTCAGTAAATATTTGGGCAGATCTTCACTTACCTGATCACATATGTTTGTTGTACATTTTTAGTGGTACATTTTTTTTCATGTACTAACTATGCACTAGAACTCTAACATGTTTTCTGGCCTGTTACCGTTATCATACTTACACTTTAATGGATGAGATAAGCCAAACTAAAGGTATCTTGTGTAAACTTCTAATAGTTCTTTGATGGCCTGCAGACATCTTGATCATTAGTCCATTACCTGTCTGCTTATCAGTTAACAATCCCAAGCCATTCAGTTGCACAGTTTTGGTAATTCTAAATACAAGCTTCCTGTGCCTAGTGCTCGCTTTATCATTATTGTAATAAACAATTCTAAACCCCAGACTTAGTCCTTGAGCTGGAGCAAACCATATTTGTATGCCAGTGGCCAGTGATGGATAATACTTACTGCATTTAAAATGTTATTAGGTTTTAGGAAACTACATACACATTTTTTAGTTTATTTCTTTTTTAAAGGAATTTAGAATTCTTAATGTTTTTTTGACTGAAAAATGTTTCCAGAGACCCTTTTCTACTAGTGACAGTGGGAAAAATTATGTTAGAACAAGCAAGATAAAAACCTTTTCCAAAGTAATAGAAATAATGTGTTTGAATAAGAGTTAAAATTTCTGTAGATTATAGTTCAGCTGATATGAAATAAATGTGTTTTGACAGACTAATTCTCCATAGGGTCACAGTCATCTTTCTAACATATACACTGTCATTTACTCAATTTGGCTGCTAGTGGCATTAATTAACCTTCTAAGAGCATTACACAAGATGTCTGGTTTCAGACTAGAGCTGTTTTGACACACAGGTTCCCTCTTGCACATGCTGTGGAGGTAAGGAATGAAGCCTTGCAGCCAAGGAATTGAGCTGAACGGTGGAAGGTGTCTGGATACCCCTCCTGTAGTTGCTACAAACTTCCTCTATGGCCACAGGCAAGTCATTCTGTCAAAAAGCACAACTCTACACCTCACCAAATCCTTTTTTCCCAGTGAGTCTCTCTCCCTTCAGCAACATGACAGCATAGCTCATGGATCTTCTTTTTAATATGCACAAACAGGAGACTTCCTGCTCAGTCCGTTGAAGCTCATGGCCTTGAATTAAACATCACATCACCACAGCAGAAAGACATTGTAGGAGAGAGAATCCTGACCTCTAAAAAGGTTTCAGAAAGAAGTGGGAGGGAAACACAAAGATACAAAGTGGCTTATTTTAGCTCCTCTACCAGATCCGCAGTTGGGAGAGGAACAGAACCCTGGTCTATGATGCATGTTGTTACTGAGCTCACTTTAAAGCTTCCCAGTTAATGTATGGCTTGTTCCCTCTCATTTGAATTGTCGTACACATTTGTTTTTATCTAGATGGCTGGTTTTCTATGATCTTCTTAAACAGAATTTTACTTTTTGCCCCTGCTCTCTGGTGTGCCTTTGATGGACAGACAAGTAAATTCAGTATAGGACAAAAGTGCTGTGGTGGATTTATAGTGAAAAATCAGACTTCATAAATATAGCACGGTACTGGAGTCAATTACTGCATGAAAAAGAATTATTTGATTAGTTAAACCTTTCCAGGTGTCATTTAATATTTTCTTGTCTTACCAGAAGCTCTTTAAGGATCAAAGTGGCTAAATAACTGATTAAGGAATCAAAGAGTTATGAATAAATGGTCAGCTCTTGTGATAGAGAGGTAACTATAACCTGGATTTATTACCTGATGGATCAGACAATGATTAGGACAGTGACACCAATTAAACATCTCTCAATGACAAAATAAAAGGAGTAGGGTGTCCCAGTGGGGACAACAAAACCCAGTGGTCTCAGACTTGGTCATCACTCTTGGAATAGTTTGGGATAGTCAGGAGAGAGCAAATAATCTCTCATCTTACTGAAGAAATGGCCTACTGAATGACCCTTTAGCTCCAGACCTCTGGGTCATTGGATGTGCATTAAGATGGAGAAGTATCAACTTATTGAGCTTAAGTAAGCTCAACTTATTTTTCTCTTTAGGCTGGAAATTAATAAAATGAGTGAGGGCATGACAGTAATGTATGGAGTTATGGATGTCATGTGGAGGTGGAATAGACAAACATGATTTAGTGTCCAACGAAATTAACAGGTATACAGACAAGAAAATAAGCAAGGCTGACTACTTTATTATACAGTCCCATAATTCAATTATAGAACTAGTTATTACACAGACACTGTAGCACCCACAAATGTCAATGGCTTTACAAAGTAGACAAGAAGAAGATCCATCCAATACTACTAAATACAAAGACACTTTGGCTTTGGAAGTCATTGTGCGAAGACTGCGGAAGGCTGGAGTAATGTGTGAAAAAACTATAGTAAGCTTGCCCACATCTTTACTTTTTCCCAAGTGCCCAGCAAAGGCTATCTTAAAAATCTAAAGGCTGGCTAGGCAGACCTTTGGTTTGAACTCCAGTGTTTGTTTCTGTTTTCTTACAGTTACTGCAGACTCAGGCCTTTGGTATTCTGGTTGGTTTGGGTTTTATGTGTTTATTCACTGAAGGCTGCTGGAGACAGAGATTTCTCTTGCACTGTGGATACAGAGTCTCTAATGGAGAGGAATGGGTCCCTAATTGTTCCCCAGGGCTTTATTCATACACATTGTAATTAAAAGTTAGGTAAGAGCCAATTGAAAATGTGCACAGTAAACACAGAATCTAGTTTGACATGCTCATCCCTCAGCTAAAGGTCTGCAGTAATTTACATGAAATCCTGACACATTTTTTTCTCCCTCTAACTCTTCCACAAGGCTCTCACTTAGAGACTCACAATTCTTCAGTGTCCACAAAAGTAAGTACTAACTAGCACAAGGCACTATGCCTGCAAGGTTTTTCCTTCAAAACCTCCCTCATGTGTCTTCCATTGTCCCAGAGATACAAACCTCCCATGTGCCATTGAGGAAGACAGAAGATATGTCCTGGCACAGAACCATTCTCTTCTCTCCCAGAGCTGGATTCTCTTCTATTTTTTTCTAGTGTCCCAGTTCAGGAACAGCCCTACTGATTGTATAATGTGGAGTGCCCTTTGTGGTGAATAACAGCTAATGCTGAAACATTGAGAAAGAGTTTAAATCACTGGGTAGTGGAGCATCAGCAGTCAACTCCAAACCAATTTTCCCCCAGCATTCTGAGTAGGCTCTAGACCAAATACCAACCTAAAAAATAATCAGTTTTAAATGTGTGAGATGAGGTTTCCTTTGGTAACTCAGTGATGGTACCAATCAGGCCATTTTCTAAAATTCACGCTGACATCAATGAGGGCTGTTGACTAGAAAGATATATAGATTAGAAATATTGATTTTATTGTTCAGATTCTGATTTTTGGGGTTTTTTTGCCATTAGTACTGTGTTTTACTAAGTATGTATTTAATCGGGCAAAACCAGATTGGTTTTACTTTAGTTTATACTGGCTTTGAATAAAATCTGGATTATAAATATTTTTCATGAAATTGTATTAGAGATATGTGTTGTGATATTAAAGTGCATTTAAACACCTGTCTTATTATTTTTGTAAAATCTTAACTTTTGCCAACTATAAAATTTGGTGAAAGAGTGGGAAGATGGTAACTCAGTTATATTTTTGTATAACATTGATTTAACTTGAATCTCTGCTTGGTGCTTCGCTTAAGCAAACTCTAAGGCAACCAGGGTCTACCTGAGTGGAGTTATCCAGAGTACCCTGCTGGAGGCAGGATGTGAAAAATCTCTGACAGCAACCATGAATGTCTCACCAGATAAGTCTTAAAAAAAACATTAGAGAGGTTGCACCATTGTAGCACCCTGCCAAAGAATTTTGTTAATTAAGAACAATGCATCCCAAGGCTGTGACTGCTGTTTTTAACTCCCAAAACAATGTTTTGTTTGTACAGCTGGGGAATGATGTGATGTTACTGAGACTGGCTAGGACAGAACAGCATTCCTTGTAAATGCTCTCTGGTTGTTACTCTAAGAGGTGAGCCTAGAAGATGATATTATTTATCTTAAGACTGGACATCCTGAATCCTTTTTGAATGAAAAGTTCTTAAGCATCTCAAATCTGTTGATCAGAGACTTTGCAATGCATTTTTCTCTCTTGAAGGTGGTGTCCTTGAGCCTGACCACATGCATATTCCTATTGCTCAAGCAAGGTTTGAATCAAATCCCTCTCTTTAAAGTTGATCATTGGTTCAGAATCAGAACCCCTGGCTCTGAGATGTGCCTTTGCCAAAGACTTCATTAGGAACTTCTCTTAAACTTGCTGAGCGAGTCGCCCAGAATTGTGACTTCTGCCACTTCACATTCAATCACCTTTCTTCATGTTTCCTTAGTTACCATATGGAAGAAAATTTGCAGCAATATTGTGATGGAATGGGAGAAAGGAGGATTTCCTAGAAACCCTGCCTCCATTATGATGGTAATGGAGAATATACTTGGCATGACATATTTCTTGAATCATAAGTTCGATGTTTGTTTTACTCATGGCATAACTTCTAGATGTTGCTGATACATATGATTTACTCAATGAATGGGTGCATTGATCCTGCATTACTGTGAGCTGACTGTAGTGAAATGTTTTCTTTCAGACCACCAGAAGGAGCTGTTGAATTCAAAAAGCCTTTCTTTCAAAGCAGGAACTCCTAGTATAGCAGGACAATCAGTACAGTAGTAGAGCAGACACACTGTCTTCCTTGGAAGTCAAGCCAAGGAGCAGATTCTCATTTAGGATCTGCATTTTTTTTCTGATTCATTGTATTGTAGAATCAAAACTGATTTTACAGGGTTTAAGATCCATAGAGATAGGAAATCTATTGAGGCATACATTTTTCCGCAGAGAATGTGGAACCCACTGTTTTCCATTAGGGCACAGCTCCAAGATGTTAGGCTAGTAGACCTGCAAAACACTTGAGAGCTAATCGCAATGAAACCTGAAGTTTGTCTTATCCATGCTGACTGGCAATCAAATTGCATTGGCCATGTGTTAAGCATTTTCTGAGGTGATACAAAGATGTGCAATTATTTACTGTGTCTCATGATCAGATTCATGAAATGAGGCACGACATTTATAGCCTACCTTCTATGAGTTTGCCCTCTATATTTGACCAAACCGCCTTAAACTAACAGAAAAAGTATTACTTTGCTTTGGCCTGTCTTCCGTTTACACCTTTTTTTGTCAGACAGCAGCCTGAAAATTTGTGATGATTGTTTGAAGGTGTTGCATTCTGTGTGAGTAGCTTTGAATGAGTGTTTAAATTAATGTCTAATTAATTCTTAATTAATAAAATAACATTTGTCACTAAGCTTCGAATTGGAATGTGCTATACAATTTGCTAAGTCAATGTTTCCATCATATTAAAAGAGTACTTGTTTTAAACGCATGTATTATGCATGCCTTTGGATTGACACACAGTGAAAATGTGTCTGAGGAATTACTTTTTCTAAATACTTTCAGGCAGTAGTTCAGGCTGATTGATCTCAGCACTGACTTTTCTTTATGCTGACTTTCTTACATAATAAAGCACTTGTACTTGTTCTCATGACACTGCTAGTACTCAGGCATAAGTTTGGGGGTGTATGGACAATAAATCAAATATTGTTCTGGGAAGCTTATAGTGCAAATGGTAATTAGACATGAAAAATTTATATAATAAAATAATGTGAGAGTAAACAGCAGGGATTAACTGAAGGATAGTTGTGTGGAAAGGCACAAAAGGTCTGTTGACTGGACATATACATTTTGGAGGTTTCTTATGTTGGGCTTACTCTTTGTTTTTTTATGCCATGACAATGTCCAGTGGCCTTTTTCAGAGGTGCTGTGCAAAGGCAGAAATTGAAGGTGGTTTCCTGTCTGAGATTCAATCTGTGTGATTGAGATCTACAAAAAATGGTTGGAAAATGATTACAAAAATAGGTATTATAGGCAATGAGTTATGTGTCAAAAACTCTTTACAAATTTATAAATACTTTTTCTTTTTAACAATATCTCACAGAGATTTCTTCTTCCAAAAAAAACAGTTTAACATGCCCTGTGTTCTTTTTCTTGGGAAGTGGGAACTAGTTAGATGCAGCTAATCTGTATCTGTAATGACCTTATACCCTGACTGTTGACAATTTTCTGGAGTTATGGGGCTGTTGCTTTGATTAAAATCAGAAACAACCACCAACCTGTGCTCAGCAGCACAGTGGGCACTAAGACCATATCTGCCAAAATAACACATCATCATGCTATGGATTTTCATCCCCAGAGGTCTCTGTCATTGTGGCACAAACTACCAGAGGACCTGTCTCAAGCTGAGCCTGACTTTCTGCAACACCTGTATTTCACAGAAACAACAGCATGATTAACACAGAAAACAGTTTCCAGTCTTGGAAACTGTATCTTTTCTCAAAAACTTTCTTCCTTAGATTCTTCAAACATCTGAACTTTAAAGAAAAGAAAAATAGCTTTTACTAAATTAGAGCAAGAAGATACTTTGTGTTATTTGCCTCTCCTACTTCAACTGGTGCTTGAATAGTCTGAAAAAGAACCTATATAGACAAGTAAATGAAAGCAGACAGTAAGAAGTTAATTGTGGAAAGAAACACATTTCACTGTGCATGAGTCTCTTTAATAATACACAAATATGTTACTATCAGTATATTATTTACAGGGAGATTAATCTTATTTTATCTAAATGAAAATAACAAAGCTCCCTTATGGCCTAATCACAGGAAACAAATTACTTCTGTCTGTCCGTTTAAACCTGGCTGAAGTGACAGTATATATTCTTCTGTCCTTTAAAAATGTGCATCAAATCTGTATGCCTATGTATGTCCCTACGAAATTCTACTTTTCTATCTTATTCAGTTTGAGGATAATTGGACACTGGCTGTTTGGTTTGTTGAACTTCTTGGAAAGGATCCTGGTACTGTGAGTTGAGCCATGGGGTTGCTTTGTTAGGATTTCAAACAATGGTTTTGTGATGTGGCTTTTGTACCCTCTAAATACCATGGGCTTAATTTTTGCCTCTGCAGGCACTAATATACGGAATACAGCCATATGCTGTCATCTACAGGTTTGGAGCACTCCTTGGCTCTTGCATGGTGCTTGGCTTCTTCTGGCCTCAGGACATAGATTATTGGAATAAATGAAGTTTTTCTAGTCAGATTGTCAATATACTTATGACTCCCCTGGTGAGTCTTATCTGTTCAATGTCACTGCAACTTTTGTATAAGTAGGTGTTTGTTGGCAAGAATAAAGGGTTTAGAGTCTGGCCTCTTTCCAATATTACAAAATGGTTACTCATGATACAGTTACTGGCTAGTAGAAGGAAACATATTTAGGACATTTTGACAGCCTCCTCATTCAGTAGTGAACATCTGTCTAGAGTCACAGACCGGACTCACAGAGCAAAGTCAATGCATCTATGAACTCGGTCTCAACACCCAGTAGAAGTTTTCAATATTAATCTCAAGTCTGAAATGTTAGTACGTACACTCCCTCCTTCAAGTAATGCTGAGAAAGAGGCAGTTTCAGAGGCAGTTGATCACACCTATGTTTCTCTGTTGGCAAGGAAGAAAATTAGTTGACTAATGAACTGGAGACCTATTTTCAGAAAGATAAATGTAGATAAGAGGCAAGTTACTCAAACTAAGTCTGTTCTTTACATGTTGGTGCTACAATGTGATGGTGTCAGTGAGAGATGACTGCATCTGCGGTGCCCATGAGGGAGGTGTCTCCCTTGTGTAGCATCTCCCACATCCTGTAGCACAGTCTGTGGATGCAATCAAACATAGTTAATTGTGGATATCATATGTAGTTTCTCTTTTTCCTTTCTTCTTTTGAATTTTCCTTTCCATGAGGGTAAATCTGCCTCAGTAAAAGACGTGGAAAAGGTACTCTGAAGCAGGCTGAAGATCCTAAGGTCATACCTTTTCTGTCCTGTCCTGTCCTGTCCCGTCCCTTTCATCCTTTTGCCCTAGTCTTCAGATTAGACCATCTGTGAGTCTTGTTATCTAGCACTGTGCAGAACAGAGTGTGTGACTGATGTCCTGGCACAGCCAGTGTGTTGCCTTGGTGGGTTGTGTGGGATGAAAAAAGCACAATACATGCCTTTTCTATCTGAGACTTGTTTATCTGCATGACATCCAGGCTGCTCTGGGAGAGCTCTCCTCTTGGTGATTGCTGGCAATCAAATACAAATCAAATCAAGGCAAAGTTAGAGAAATTCTCCTATACAAAGAGCTACTCTAAAACAAAGCTGCATTTTTGTGGTGCATTGTCCTGGCTCTGTGTGAGTCCTGTAAAGAGACAAAGGCGAGTAGGAAGGAAATCTCAGCTGCTTAGTAAATGCCCTAATTTGATTTATTTTCTGCTCCCTTCCCCCACTCAAACTGTTCTGCTAACCTGTTAGTCCCAACTCAGACAAGTAAGACCTGCTAATCTGATTAGTCCTGACACACAGACAGGAGTAAGGCTGCTGGGAAAAGCTGGACCCTTACAGCTGTTTCAGGATTCAGCTTCGATCATAATATTATAGGGTAGCTGAATGTATAGTGCAGTGTGACAGAAGCCTGCAGCATGCACACAAGTGAGCAGTGTGACCGTCACTGAAGATTTCTGCCCTGGGTCTGAGGCCACTGGAATATAAGCCATGTTTCGTGTCACCTTCAATGTAGTGACAGAGAAAGTAACCTTCACCTTGGCAGCCTGCCCCTCCGCCACATGGAAGGTAAGCTCAGATATGCACAAAGTAAAAAGGTTGATGGCACCATAAAATGGGCTTCTAAACATTTTTCCCAACCTTAGGCCATGTTTGAGATGTTTTAAGGGGAGCGATAATGTTTTAAGGGAATTGCACTGGAATGCAGCGTATGCACAACTGCTCGGAATTAGACTAAATGGATCTGGTTCTAGAGAACAGCTTACTTGTTGCATTTTAATGCTGTTCTCATGTGACTTTTAAAATAGCAAAATTCCTAATAACTCTCCTTATTCTAGTCTGGAAATGCCACTTATTTATATTAACAGCAAATCTAGAGAGATACAAACATAAGTTACTCATTTCTGTAAGGAAGGGACACTGAGGAGAGCTGTCAAGCTTCCTAGATAATTTAGGGGTTCCAAGGATTTGTGAAATGTGTATCATGGTATGATAAATTAGAGCACAATGCACCTCTATAATAAGGGACTAAAAGAAAAAAAGCCTTGGGTGCATGATAATACTTGGGCTGGGGTTGTGATAAAGTTTGGCAGAAGTCAGAAATGCTTTGCACATCAGTTCCTTCTCCCATCCATCAATTCAGTTCACATCTTCACTTCCTTGAGACAAATGTTCTCACCTTGTCTTGAAGAGACTGGCATGGTCAGGATGAGATGGGAACAGGTTCGTTGCCTTTCCTTTCTCTTCTGGTAGTGTGTGCTTTCACTGTAATGCAGCTGAGAAGACAGACACTGTCTTCTGAAATGTTGTTTTAAAAGCTTCCTTCTATAATTTGTTACTTACTGAGCAGTTACTGTAAGAACCTCTGCTCTCTCTGTTATTATGCCTTTCAGATATGAGACAATTAGGAATATCTAGATACAGTGCCAGTGTAATTGGTCTTGCTTTAGCTGTCCATGATTCATTATGCGGTGTAAGTAGTTGTCATATATCTTTGCTATATAATTTTCTCGGTCTTGGGCCCGTCTTTTCTCTTGACTTGTGAGGTATACACTGCCCAGCAGCTGTTATTAGAAAGTCTTTAAAGGGGCTGGTACAGTGTGGCCCCAGCCAGACCTGTACTATATGTAGCACTGTGCACTAAATAAAAATCTGTCAACTTAGGCAAAGTGTGTTTGGAGTAAAATTCATGTGAAATTAATTTAGCCAGGTGCTTTCTCTCTGGGGTGTGTGTGTGTGTGTGTGTGTGTGTGTGTGTTGTGTTTATGGTAATATTGCTTCAGTTTCCCTTTTTAATAGGAAAACTTAGTTTCCCAAATGTGTATTTATTAGCAATGAGAAGATAATTTCAACACAACACAAAATGGCTTTACTTATGCTTGTTAATTGTGTGTTAAAGATTTTTCTTCCTTTATATCAGGACTTAGAATTCTCTGACTTTAGGATGCAGTGCACTTAAAAGAAGGAATTAAAATGGAAAAAGATCCTGGATCTTACCTGGCTCATGGACTCTTGGAAGAGCAAACAGGATGCAAATACATCCCAGCTGTGTGTTGCATTTCAGTGATCATTTATGTTAGACATGAGTACACTCTAGTAAATGCCTCTGGAAGAAACTGGCAAATACTGAACAGTGCACCCTGACACACCTTTTCATTTCTCCAAATGTTCTCTTATTTGAATAATTTAAATTATTTGATATGTGCACTATGCAAACATAAGTAAATGCTTAAAATTAAAAGCTAAATAACCCTGTATTACAGTATAACTTTGTAAAATGTAGTACATTTATTTATGAACTAAATAAAAAATTGGTAAGAAAGTAGGCACAATTATATGAAAAAAACAAGATGAGATGCCAAGCCAGCAGAAGAGATGGCTTTGCAGTAAAGCTTATGTTAAGTAGTGCAAAGTTAATTTAGGAAAAGCTTTGTGGAGGGAGTAGGTATGTTTTGTTGCCAGCTATTACAGCTGGAAAAAATCTGACGTGGTTTCAGGTGCACAAGCCTTCCATTTTGACAGTAGGAGGCTAATGAAAGACTGTTTCCCCACAACCTTACTTTGCTTATGTCCTTGTGTCAGCCAGACCAGCACTGGTATTGCAAGTAAATTTAAATCCTTTAAAGCTGAGAGAGGTCACATCACTGCTAGAGGAGGGAGGATGGAGATGTCTACTTTCAGACTGCTAAGTCTTTTTCTTCAAGAGTAAATGACCCAGTCCACAGATAATACTGTCATGTTCTGCTTTTCCACATAGCACAGCATGACCAGCACGTGAGTCTTGCATGATAGGGTGGGACGAGGATGCTGTGGCAGCTCTGTAGCAAGTGTCTTGGGGCCAGGAGGAACAGAGCAAGTTCTGTCCCAAATTGTTACCTTTCTACTCTGTGCTATGCAGTGGCAGTGTTTGTTTGCATTAGAAATTAATTTCTGATTAGAAGTATTGGTGAAAAATATTTCCCCCTATTTAAATTATCTGTAAAATATTAATTTCTATGATATTTTAATGAAAAAACAACAGTATTCCTGCTCCAGACATTTCAGTCTGTGGGGCATAAACCTCACTGCTTTTGCAATACGTTGTTTTGAAAAAACAGTTTAATTAGAAGTGGGGGAGGGTATGGACATGAGACAATTAGAGGGAAGTGACAGCTGAAAAGGGCTCAAGTTGACAAGCGCAAAAGCCTCAGAGTTGAACATAACTGTTCATGCAGGCACCAATGCCTGAAAGCCAAAGCAAGAAGAATCACTACTATAAACTGTGAGCATCTTTATCATAGAGACTGAAGGATGGGACTGGTCTTCTCTTTCTCACCTCCCTGTGTCACTTGGCCCCCGCTCATTTCCCTGCTCCTCAGAGAACAGGCTGCTGGTACTTCTTGATCTGTTGACAGGTGTGTAGCTAGACAGCAGAGCAAAGGGCTGAGTAATCTGAGATGTGCATGAGTTACAAAAATCAGACTGCAGCCAGTATCAGCCTGGCCAGAATTCCTCTTCAAAGGGCTTTTCAGGTTTTGCCCACTTGAATTACTCCTATATTTTCAATCAGTTGCTGCTAACATTTGGGGAGTCTCATGTTGTGCCTCTTTGTGTCCTATATCTGGCTTTAAGAGCAGGTAACAAGAGATATAAGCAGCTATTGATATACCTACAAACTCCTACCATTCATTTCCTAACCCATAAACAGACAGCATGCTGCTTAGATGAATGCAATTCAAATTCACAGGGTACCAGCAGATTTAGTTACAGAATGTATTTGCTCATGGAGGCTTAGCTATGCTCGAATCCTATTGATTTTCTCTTACTGTTGGTGATTCGGCTTTGTTGAATCCTGTCTGAACTGTATGGGAGAAAGCAGCAGAAACTGCTGGTTTGTGGCTTTCTATTCAAGGCCAGGAAATTCACTTGATTGGGATCAACCTAACTCGGGTCTTTCTTGCCAAATGATGCTGCACTTTATCTCCCTGACATGGACAGATAAATGAGCTGGGGGCGGCTTTGCAGTCAGTTGGAGCCCAACCCGAACACGCATTGTTGCCAACTTTGGAAAGCTGCACAATGGCCCTGTCTCCCTGGCAGTTACAGCCGTTGGGGCAGGGACCTGCTGCCTGGAAGGCTGTTAAGAAATAATGATGTAAAACCCTCCCTAAAGATGTGGGAACAATGTTCAAATCTTATGAAGTGGGTAATATCTGTGATAAGAATCCCAGAAAAATCGGGATTTAGTGCTCATTTGCTCTCTGCAGCAAATTGAACACAGTGTCTCAGCATGAAAAAGACTAGTGGGGAGGTAGGGTGGGAGGCGTGGGAAGTGGGCAGCAGCACGCAGCTTTTCTGGCTCAGATTAACCTCCCCTGTTGCTTTTTTGGAAACCTTAGTTAGACTTGCATAGAGCTACAGTTGCCTGCTCTCTTCAGCAAGAGTAAGCGCATGTTACTGAACCGTCTGTTATTACTTTGTTGTCACAGTTCCTACATACACCCCCAGCATCAAATACCACCACAGTAAATACAGTACAAACAGAAACAGGCTGATCTATGCATTTAGTGCATGAAAACAAAGGACCAGACCATGAGCAGAAGGAAAGTAATGTGGAGTCAAATGCATGTGATGGCACCTGAAAGAGCAGTGCAACAGGAGGACAGCATGAATGTGGCACATGCTATAATGGATTATTTGGGGCTGAATTCACTGTAAGGTCTTGCATGGGTCCAAGGAGCTGGTTTGCTCCCCAGATCATATTAAAGCTGTGGAGACAGTGGAGATGAGTAGGCTCAGAACTTTTGGGGAAGAATTTCAGCTTGGGCCTTGCTTTTAGCTTATAGAACACTGCATTTCTCCTTGAAAAGTAACCATTGTTTCCAGCTGTTAAATATAGAGCTGCTAAACACTTCCAAGTCTAGCTTCCCTGAAAAAAAAAAAAAAAAAATTCAGAAACTTCTATTGTTCTCAGTCTTCATTTTAAAAGAATTTTGGTTTTACTTTGATTTTAAAGAGTATTCCAATATATACACCAGATACCTGTAAATCGGCTTCTGTGAACTTGGTTCAAGGTTCACAAGCATGTGTGACATACTGCTTTATTTTCCCTACTTGTAAGTGCAGATTCACGTCTTGTATATTTGTCACTTTTGAATGCACCCCAAAGGAGTTTAACAAAGTCCCTTCCCTCTATAAAGTATTCAGAGTCCTGCAACAACCTATGATCCCAAATACTCATCTCAGTAATGCTGAACACCACTTCACTGTAACACAACCGCCTCCGGGATTATAATGCCTAATTTGGGAGCTACTGCCATAGAAGCAAGTACTTTTTGAAGTGATGATTTACTGTTGTTTCCAGCAACAGTATAAGAGCTTTATTACCTTGAGCCATGATGATAGATCAAGATTTTCCTCCTGTCATTATACTTCTGGGTATTCTATAGCTCCACATGTCTCCTCAAAGTTCTTGCTAGCATAGATCTGCACATCTCTAGAGATCTTAAATCTCTTTCTCCCTCTCTATTTTTCATTATGTAACACACTAGGAGGATTCCTTTGATAGCTTTTGCTCCTCAACAAAAAAATCAGTATTTTTTTGACCCCCTACCAAACCCCTAGCTGAATATTACTCAAATGGATCAGCAGGTTCTTGTTAAGGGTTCAAGTAGTGCATAAAATCATGTCTGTGATGCTCTTTTGGGTCTCAGCTCTAGTTCACCAGCAGATGGTAGCAAACATCGCCTTCCTTGCGGGCTTCGCCTGGGCTTCAGTGAATGAAAAAGGGCAGAGGTACCTCATCGGAGTCATTTGTTTCCAGCTAGAAGAAATAAGCTGTAAACAAAGTAGTTGTGCAACTCGGAACAAGGAGGATAACCACGGAAACCATGGAAATATTGCTGCATTCGGGACGGAAGAGCTAAGGAGAGGTCGGAACAAATTCACTGCAGTGACTTGCCCTGAAAGGCATGAAAAGCATTTTGGTGTCACTGTTATTGTTCTCGTGGTGACAAAAAGGGACCATTATTTGCAATGTAGCAAATGAACAACATTCATGATAAAATTGAAACTGCTCTGGGTTAGCTCTGCCCGTGTATGCTGACCCCTTGTATTGAAGACGTGGAAAGTTCAGGAAGGCAACTGCCTCACTAAAGGCAGTTTCTAGCCATTTATTTGGTTGTATTCTGAGCTGTACCACTCTAGTTCTTTTATGTTTGGTATGGGCTGCTGATTACCACTTTTGCTCACTCTCTTCTGTATGCTTCTCGTTCAAATGGCTTGTTAAGGCAGCAACTTCTCAGCTTCTTTTTCCCAACAATAGCTAGAATTAAAACAACTGAAATGAAAGACATAGAAGGGAGAGGGGGACAGGACAAAGTACAAGGTGCTCAGCTGTGGTGTAATTCCCATAAGGAAATGTCTCTTTACTTATAAAACAGTACAACGTAGATCTGGACAAATTATTTGTGGCAAATCATTGGACATTTTTTGCCTATACTGCTTTCAATTGTACTACCTCTACTTTACACTACCTTACTAAAGATTTGAAATTCTTTGACTTCTTCATTCAAACACTATTTAATTCTATAAGCAGTTTCTGGGAAGCATTTCCTTTGTGCTTATTTCTCCATCAATAGGTGTTTGATGACAAAAATACTAGGAGTTGCCTGACTGCATATTGAAGTTGATTTCTATGCTTATTTACTGGAAATGGAAAAAAAAAATTAAATATATTTTAAAAGAAGACAGTGGCATTTTATGGGTATAAAAATTATTCCTTCTCTAGTGCTTACCATAACCTGGGCCAGAAAACTTTTATTGGTTAAGCTTTTAGAATAGAAAGAGAGAGGAAGGAAATCAGTTACTATATTGTGCTGTTCCTTTCCCAGGATGACTTGATCTGGAAAGAAAACAGAACACAAATGGGACTGGCTACACCTCTGTACTTATGCCCCATACCCGAGGATTTCAGCTGAAGCTGTCAGGAATCTCGTTTAGCCTTAAATCCTCCTATTTTCTTGCAACTACCAGAAATACCTGAATACTTGTGTGCCTTTGGCAGTTATAACTGGCCTGAATCCTTCTAGCTCCATTGGCAGGAGTCAGTTGTGTTATACTGTGTTGAACTGCATGTGTGGGGTACAAAGTCCTCCCAGTGTGACAGCACTTGTCTCCCAGATCTGTGGTCTTGACAGAGGTGATGATCAATCAGTTCATGAACAACCCAAAATTTTGCTTTGGAGTTTTTTGCCCATATCCCTTGACAAGGGAGAGGCCTGGACATTAGTCAACCTCATGACCTAATTTGACAGAGGTAGAACTGAAAAGGGGCATGTGACAGTATTTTGAACATCATGGTTTGGCAGTATGGTAAATCTGCCTCCAGGGATCCTTATGTTTCATCAGAAATGCCATTGTGATCTGAAGCCAAGCTTTGATTTGATATAAACTCACTGCTCATTCAAATTTGTTCAAAACTACTGATGGATCTATTTTGTACTGTCAGGTTTTATGCCCAATCAATCTGTACAATCTGTCTGTACATTGCCATTCTTATGCATAGATCAAGGAACATCTGCCTCCCACAGCTATCATAAAGCCTCCATAGAAGGATGAAACCATTACAGAGCTTAAACTCTCTCCTGTGTAGTGCATTTAATCTGTCTGAACTGCAGTCACCTTCTCAACTCTGGTCAAATCCTTTTTATACTGTTGGTGGTGCTTAGATACACCATCGTGGAATCACAGCCTAAATGCAGCCATACAGGAAGCTGGTGTCAAAATGGTGAAGACATCTCTCTGCTTGACCACATTTGAGTTTCCAATACTCATAAAGGTGGACATGCACTATTTCAAATATTACACTCAAAGTGTCTGTATTTACTAGCTAATATCAGCGCTACCTTAAGTCATCCTTTACTGGCCTGATGATGTATTAGGAAAGGCAGTCTTGTAAGATGAATCTGGGTAAGAAAAAGGAGGGAAAGAACAAATGTGAGTTGAAATCTGTCACTGGAGAGGATGACTAAAAACCCGGTAAACTGCAAGTGGGAATTGCAAGGTTCTTGTTGAACACGAAGAAGGGTTGCTTAGAGTTCTGGGAAGACTGGAAGATACGATGGCACAGCACCAAAAGAGGCATGTATATAGGGAAAGATTGGGATTTAGCTTGTAGAAGTTTTGAATTCTGACCAAAAAGAATAAACTTTATGGGAAACACTGATTTGATGAGAATACATTATGAAATGATAGAGTAGCTATGTGTTTTGCCTATGGGATCTGTTTTCTGTTCAGTGCAGATGTTTAGCTCTTGGTCATAGTGGTGCTGGGGTATTATAACTCACTTAGCCACTTTGTGTGTTATTGAACAATATGTGAACGCCTTCCCACTATTACTGTTACAAAATGAGCAGTTGCAAACTTAGAGCAGCATATAGAAATCTTCCACAGCAGTAGTAATTAATTCCTCTTTATATAGTATCCATTGGTTTAACGCAATTAAAAGCATCCTAAGTGCTTTACTAATAATTTTTAAATACAGAAAGACATGGTCCTGGCCTCAAGTGCTTTCTGCTTTAGTTCAAACATGACAGAAGACATTTGAGGAATGAGTGAGATGGTGCAGGGATGAGTGAGACCCAGAGTTTCTCTAAAGAGAGCACTCTGGTGTGATGTTTATACAATCTAAGCATTAAATTATATTCATCCTACCCTCTCCTTTTTGAAGTTAGCACAACTTTGTTCAGAAGCAATTGTTGTATGACATTAACTGACACTGAAAGAGTTCCATCTGATGACAGCTTCATTTTTTATTTTTGGTAAGAGCTCTTGTGAGTCACATCACAACTTGGGGTATTAAAGAAATATGTATCAATTTATCTTAATATGCCATACTGTAAATCAGAGTAATTTACTTGCTGTTTTAGAAGAATTTTGGCAGACCCTGCAGCAGGGACAGGCACCTCCAGTGCTTGGGGGTGGGCAGTTGAGAAAACACATATTGCATATGTCCTTTAGCTCCCAATATGGCCATAAAATGCAGTAGAGATATTTCCTGACCTGTACTCTGTTCAAGTTTCTTATAAGGCCAGCAAATTCTAATCAGACTAATAAAAACCCCAGTGGTCTTTACAAAACTGGTCTCAGCAGCAGGAAATGTTAGTGGTGTCTTTTACTTCTGCATTGCTGATAACAGCACTTCTCAAAAAAATATTTCCTGACAACACCTCCTCTCTTGAGAACCAGACAGAAAACTGTAGCTTGAAAATCTTTATTTACAATTGGAGAAAAGTAGTCCTTTGCCTTAATGAGCTTCTGGCAGTTTCTGAGGTTGCATAATGCAATATTCATCTGTTTCCCAAAGAAACTGGCCAGATTATCTATACGATCATGGATCATACTGTGCTGGTTCCACTGCCATTACTGATCCTGAGGGTTAGGAAAGACAGGATACTGCATGGATTTCCTCAGGTCTCACTATCATCACACCAGGACAGGAATGTGTCTTTCCTACTGGCCGTGGGGTCTCTCTGAGATCAAAGAGGAGGGCACTTCAGGTTGAGGGACAGAGGTGCCAGATAGGCACATTGAACTCTCTGGAAGAACCATGCCATTTGCTTCCTATCATGCCTTTAAGCATCCCTCCCTCTGTCCTCTTTGACCAGGCAATCTTGTCTGTCTCTGATTTAGATGTGATCAAACCAACATCCTAACACCTAGCACTTTCCAAGGGAGGATTTCAGAGGATTGTATTGATGGTGGAAGTGGGTATTTGCTTAATGTTCATGAAGAGAGATTTACATTGTTCAGTAATCAGCAAGCAGCTCTGTAAGGAAGTTAGATTGGATCACTACATCTCCTTTGGCTCTGGTTTCCAGCACCCAAGCTGAATGATGAGACTAACCAGTTCAGGGGTACAGCACCTTTGTCAAAATGCTCTCTAAGTCCAATTGTTTAACTCCACATGGAATTTAATTAATTAATGACTTTGAATATTATCCAGCAGCTCACTGGCCTCCACTGGCCAGCCTCAGGTTTGGCTTGTGCCAACTTTGCAGGCTCTGTCTCTCACAACCAGGAAGGGGATTGCTGGCAGTGCTGAACTATGCACAAATGAGGTGGAATTTTTAGCAAACATTCTCCACTATAAACTCATTCTGCTTGGTTTCCTTATTTCCCAGTCTAAAGTTGGGACATTTCACCTCTCTATCATTATCTGTTGTCTCATTTCCAGGTTAAACTAAACTAAGGGGAGCTGTACACTTTCCATTAGTGCTGTGTGGGCCCTGTAGCAGGGAGAGGTTCCTGCTGGCCTTGCTCACATGAGATATCTTTAAGTAAAATCATTCTGAAAGAAAAAAGCTGTGCTTGAAAGAGGGAACTGGAGCAAGCAGAGAGTTTTCCATTTAAATTTGGCAAATCACTTGATAGAATGAATGAAACAGTGAACTGTGCATAACTCAGGGTATGGAGTATCTGGTGTGGCAGACTTATTCTGACCTCTTCTCTGTCATGCTGCCCTTTGGCAATAATATCACCGAGCTCTGGAGGAACACTGTAACTCCAGGTAAGCTCAAAGATAAGCTGAGAGGCTTTTGCCATTTAAACCTCTTTAGGGTCCTAATGAATTAACAAGGGATTTACGTAGTGCAAAAGTTACATAAACTCTCCTTCACAGAAAAGTTCTCCTTCATTTGAGTGCCAAAATTTTACTTCTCTCTGAAAGTCAAGGCATCGCATTGGCGTTTAACACTATGGCTGCTACTTCTTTCTCCCAAGGCTCTGAAGCTATGCTTTGAAAGATTAATAACATCTCTATGTGTAGTCTGCAAGTTTGGCTTTGTTAAAGAGTATTAAGGTATATAAAGTTTGATACTTTCTTTGGTTGAGCATTAAACCAAGCATTTCTTCACTTATTTAAAGCTGCCATTTTGACCTTTATCACTGTATTAGAAAGCAGCAGTCAGCTCAGCAGTTTGCATGAGTTGTTTTGCCTTCTACAAACTCAGATTAGCTGTTCCCATAACACACTATTATTGTACACTATTATAACCATTAACTAGTAACTCTTCAATACAATGGATCTCTGTATTCAGAAGAAACTAGAGTACTCAGTGGATGCAGTGCCCATTACTCAAAGGATTTTGAACCAGGGTTTATCGCTGAATTACAGAAAACATTAACCATCTGGAAACTAATCATGTGACATTCTCTTCAGTTTCTGAGTCCTTGAAATCTCCAGTGATTTTTCATAAGACATAAAAGGTCTTTGCAATTTTCTCTCAGTGTTTTTCAGGAAAATGGGTAAGTGGGCACTGATTACAGGCTTTAATGGTTGAAGAGTCTCATTAAAGGAGATTCATAAGGACCAACTGTCTAGGTTAGGAGACACAGTACTTTCACGTCTGGAGGAAGGCTAAGAAGGCCTGCGTTTGTGCTTAGCCTTCTGTTACTAGACAGAGTCCTTGCTGTTTCTAAACTATGGGCCTGGCATGCTCTGCAGGTGGCCCCAAAATCCCTGGTCCCTCCATCATCTTTATAGTGAGGCAGCGGATCACACCTAATCATATTTTAACAGTGAAAGCAGTGTGATAATTCAAGGCCTGGAGGGGCAATGTTATGAGTACACTTGAGTCTTATCTCAACAAATATTCACTAGGCATACAGAGAATGGACCTTCATGCAAGAGTGGGAAAGATTCCCGGATTCCAGGTTAGCTATTGTCAAATATCAGATTTATAGTGCAGAAGAATGACATTACCTGTAAGCAATGCACCATTCATTTGTCCAGAAACTGAAGGACTGGTTGTCTCAAATGATGGATAATCTGAGCTACTGTGTTTTGGAACCTAAAAATGTTACTAATGAGCATTAGTCATGAGGGTGACTAATGTTCTTGTTTGTGCCAATGTTTAGCCAGTCTAAAAAGATGTAGGTTTAGTAAATGATCTCCAGACTTTGAGACTCTGCCCAGTTCTACATTCAAAGCTCACCAGAAAGAAGGAATAATTTCTGCCACTCTGAAGTAAAGAAATAACAGAGTGAAAGCCTTTAAGTAATACAACAAAAGCCTGGCTTTAGCCAGCTACAGAAAAGTATTCAGCTGATTTTGAAAGCTGGTCTCCTCCTTTCAGTAACACTGCACACACTGCAAGATAACTCTTGCCTTAAATGGAATGGACCATTTATAACATACCAAATCCATAATCTAGAAGAATTCAGACATAAAGCATCATGCATAGTTCAGTAACATGACCTGAATCACTTGGAATTTCAACTGCAAAACTCAGAATCCAAGATTGCAGAGTGAACTTTTGTGAGGAATTAACTTTCCCCAATTAGAGATCTCATAGCTGTCCTTGTGTTGTGAGCAGTTCAGATTGTTCCACTCAAAACTTTGTAGTTTTGTCAGCAGAACAATTTACTGCAGTCTGCCCATGTGTAGTGAATCTATAATGAATAATGAAAATTTGCTGTGAAAGCCTGACCTTTTCCAATGTTTGTTTCAGGGTTTCTCAGTACTTCAATTCTTGTACACTTTAATGGTCTAGACGGAAAGAAGTAATTTCAAATATTGTTAAAGAAATTTACTTAAAAGTCTACCTAGACACATGAAAATTCATCTTTACAAAGATATTATTTCCTTCTGCCTAAAGTAACACAAATATTACACTGAAAGAAAACTGGAGAACATAGCAGCTACTTATTAGGTTTTCACCAAGGCAATTAGAGTTATTGCAAACACAAAAAGTGTTTAAAGTTGTCTGTTGGTCAGATATACACTGCACAGCACGGGGTCACCATTATTGTAGCTTTCAAAAAGCTCAGAAATATGGCTCCGCTTTCTCATATATCCTGAAAGATAGCTTTTATCTCAACAGTTGTATTAGTGAAATGCATCGACAAAGTATTGTAAATGGAAAGTTTAATTCTGAAGCAGATAGTTAACCCAGGAAGGGAATCCTCTGACATTAACTTATACAGCCTCTGATGGGCACAGGGTTGAATATCTCAGCTGGCAAAAAGATATTGTGCTGTGGACATTTGAAATTTAATATAAAGCCTTATAAATCGAGCGAGAAGCTTTCTAGACGTTGGATCACTCTTTTGATATCCAATTCAATATCAAGTCGAGCTGGGTCCATTTCCTAAACAAAACCACTGGTATAGGCAGATAACAAAGGAGGTTCTATATTCTTTTAGGCAAGCAAAAAGGGAGAAGATTTATTTCAGAAACTCTAAGATAATGTCTAATGTCCAAAGAATCATAATAGGTATGCAGATATATCCTCTTAAAATTATTATGACCACATTATGTTAAAATTATTCTGACCACTGATATTCCTTGATTTACTGACAGCATGGTCAGACAAGAAGCACAGACCCAGCCTCTTAAGTTACCTAGTGACTGCAATGCAATTTAAAATCCTTTTCTCTGAAGCTGATTTTAGCATATATGTTTACAAGGCTGCATAAGGGATTAGAAATTTATCTCTTGGCCATTCTCTACCTCCAGATAAAGGAACCGTCTTCAGCTTTAGGGTTCCCAGATTGGACCATTTGTGCTTCTAAATCTGACTGTCACCAGACATTTAGAAATCTGTGTAATCTGACCTTAATAAAGAAGCAGAAATTACAGAGATAGTAATGCGACAGGAGATGTAGAAACCTACAGTGCCGTCTGCACTGAAGACCTTTGTTTTTCATAATGCAGCTGTGTCAGCAACCTCTTAATGAACCATTCCCTGGTGCTGTTACTCTACTAACCTACAAGAGCTGTTTGCAGCATTGGAAGTCCTGTTTTCCCCCTAGGAAAAATCCAGGTATACGAGAGGTTTGGTAGCACCACAGGTAGGCAAGAATGATGCTGTTTTGGTATAGGGGGCGGGGTCATCTCCTATCTTAAAACTTCCTGGTTTTAAAACATATTTTGTGTTTTAAAGTTACAACAGTAACCCATTCAATAGGGAAGAAGAAAGCAAAAGGGAGCTCACCTCTTCTACTTACAGCATTACTTGATTTGAGGGCAAAACAAGTTATTGCTTGAATGTTACAATATATAATATTTTATTTATGAAATAAACCTATCAAATTGGGCAGGAGTTGTATGCTTGTGTCGGGAGAGGGACAGATTCTCTACTGCACTCACCTCTTTCTTCAGAGTTGCAGACTGAATTGTGATGAACCACAGGAGAAACAGTATCGGGGGCAAAAACATGTGGGCGAAAATGCTGACCTTTATAGCATTCGATGCATTCTGACAAATCTGTGCATGGGGGGGTGGGTGTTAATATTTACTTACCATTGTAGTGTTTTATGCTCAAAAAATATGTTCATAATGGAGCTACATTTTGTTAGATGTTATCTATGTAGATGTGAAGAGTTTCTGCTCTAAAGGATTTATAAACAAATAATTCTAGTTCAGTTTAAACAAAAGTTATTTATTGAGCAAAGCCTTTGGAAGTCTGTTTCCTGCTTGTAATCTGTAGTGACTTCTATATTTTCAGATATGCTGGGAAAAGAATTTCCTGAGCTCAAACAAACTACTGACTAGCTCGTCTGATAGCTGCTTAATATATTTATTTCCCAAGGTTTGTTTCACCTGGGGCTGGAAGTTCAGGAGCTTGGAAGGCTGGTGCCTCTGTTCCTGTTAGCAGAGCTCCACTAGATCACAAAGGGAACTCTTTTGGAAGCCAGACTGCATCATCATGTTTCACCCTTGTTATCCAAGCCAGCAGCAAATTCATTTAGTTTAGAGCCAAGAAAGATCTTGTCTATGGTGGGGAATGGGAAATAGTTCTGTGAGTAATTTTAAATGATCTTAGTCTCAGGAATTTTTTCTTTTCTTTTAAATCCCATGGTGTTGCTTTTTAGGAAATTCTTTTTGCTATTTGCTGTATTTTTTCCTTTATGAGATTTATCATTATGTCCATACCAAAAACTACCTGGATGTGAAATCCTAAAGCAACTTTTTCTGCAGTTTGTTTTCAAATAAACTACTTGAAAAATAGACTTTTGACCAGATTTTATTTTTGACTCTGAAACTATTGAAATCAGTACCAAATGTCGTGAGTTGAATAGGTCCAGAATTTTATCTTTGTAAGGAATATACTGCTAGAGTTTTTTTCTTCTATGATCTTTAGAATTAGCTGATACCTAAATTATTCAATTGCAGCACAGGTTGTGTAGAAAAGTGTGGAGAACATTAACAATGATCAAGGGACAGCTTACTTGACTTCCAGTAAGAAGACATTTTGCTACCAGATGTGTTCATACTCTTTGCAGGTGTACTTTGAGAGCTTACAGGATATTGCTTGCTTTGGAATGACCTAGCATTATGTTTTATGGACTCCTCAAACAGAGTTTTCCTTTAACAAGACTTAGGGCCTGTTACAGTAGAGGTGCAGTTCTATGAACTTAAAATATGCAAGTTTTCCACCAAACTGTGGTTGGCTCAGGTCCTGTCGCAGAAATACAGTTTGGCATACAAAGGTAAGCCAGCTCTACTTTTGTCTGTCCTTAATGCCGTGGACTATGTGATATCTTGGTTCAATAATTGTGAACTGGGACTATCACTGTAGGGTGGGTGATTTGGACTCAGTGTGGTGGGTGTTCACACATTCACATGTGACAGTGTCGTGTCTTTGGAATATTTCCCCTCAGGAAATGTTTGGATGCTTTTGTGAACAGGTGCTCTGCAGGAGTTTTGTTTCCAATGTTACACATTTTGGTTTTGAGGTAAGGTATTTTGATGCTTCTGCATTTGTTCTTTATTAAAGCAAGAAAGTGCTGAGGAGACTGAACGTTAAACAGACTGAGTACATAAACATTTCTCTTTTGCCACACCATAAAAATACCAGTTTCAAATCAAGTTACAGATGGTCCTTTAAAACAGATTAGTTCAAACGTGCTCTCTCAACGCTATTAAACTGTCATCTGACCCGGAGTGGGGATAGGCACAAATCAAGCGCACGGATCACAGCGACTCTGGTCATTGTGTGGGAGTTGAAAACCCATCTCATGAAGGGTTTGTGAATGACCTTTTGCTTTGTACCAGTCTGCGTCGCACTCTCCAGTCAAATACCCATTTAATCCTTAATCTAGTGCAGGTGAAGTTGTTTACTCGCCCCGCGCTGCCCACGTGGGAGCCCTGAATTCCCGGCAGGAGCGAGCTGCGCCCGGGCGAGCGGCCCCGGGCTGCAGGGAGCGGCAGCGCCGCTTGAGGGCGAGCGAGGGAAGCGCTCGGCTCGGCTCGGCTCGGCTCGACTCGGCTCGGCTCGGCTCGGCTCGGCTCGACTCGGCTCGGCTCGGCTCGGCTCGGCTCGGCTCGGCTCGGCTCGGCTCGGCTCGGCTCGGCTCGGCTGATTTTTCTCCCGCTCTCGGCTCCCAGTCAGACTGGTGTGCCTTCCGTGTGAAGCTTGGGCTTGTTCCAGAACCTCTGAAGCAGGTGTTTTTTTGTCCTTCCGACATTAACAGTATGAATTCATGAAGTTCTTCTCTTGCTTAGCTTCTCAAAGAAGAGACAATGAATCATACTGAGTCGCTGAAGCATTCCTGGAATTATGCTCCTTAGACATTAGAAAATGTCAGAACAATAACAACATTTCCCCTCGTGCTTTTGGAAGAATATGAAATATGAATCCCATTAGTTTAAATAATTCTGGTATTGGATAGTTGTACTGGTTACAGGTCTTATTTTTCCTTTGAGACCACACGTTGTATAGTCAAGTTAAAACAATAGGATAGAAGAAAAAAAGTAGCATGGTATCCTGTGTACACCAGCGGTATCATTATCTTATCTTTGTTTTCAGAAATTACTAGTGAAAGGCTCTTTCAAAAGCTGAATGCCTTTGTTGAGTCTTTTCTCTGAACCTACCTACCAGCACAAAAGACTTCATCCTAAGAATTAACTCAAGACCCTGAAGAGCGACAAATGGAACAAATGTTCTACCGATCTTGTGTTATAATATAACTTTTAATGCACAACTTTTAATTCGTGCATAGCCAGGAGATGAGTTTTTTGTGTTTATAAAGGTCAGAGTTTTGATACTCTCTGAAGTCCTGAAGATCTGTTTCTGATCCCTTCATTTAGCACATGTTATGAAGATGAATCTGTATAATTTGCTTTAGAAGTAAAAGTACATTTTAAAAACATTCTGAAATTATTTAGCTTATCAGTAAATCAACTGAATGACATTTCTATTGCTCTTTGCAATTTTTCCCTGCAATAAAAGGACTTTATTTATTTTGTGTGACTCCCGTTCATAGTTTGTACTTCAGTTGCTTTTGGACAACCTCTTAAGGCAACAGTACTCTGAGCCTGATATTTTCCATCAAACTTCTGACTAGATTTGAAAAAACTAGCTTCTACTAATGCTGACAGTAGGATCCACGTGAATTTTCAGTTGGATATATTAACATTTGTAGAGGTGATGTTTCAAATTCAAAGCCAGAGTAACTACACTGTCTGCATTATTTGTTCTTATTTCGCCCTAATCCAGAGTGATGGCGAACAGATGCAACATGCTTCTTTTGATCAGTTATTTCCTGTCCTGAAAAGACCTTGTGAAATTGCCTCTCCATCCCATTTCCAGATGGTCATTCAGAGGTTCAGTTGAATTAGGTTTTGAAAACATTAAACATTATCTCATTCCATTCCCTGTGATTATGTTTTATTACTTTTATGAGAAGGGCTTGCTGAACACTCTCTAATCTGAACCCAGACAGTTTTTGCCTGGGACTTGGATGGCACCATATTCAAGTTATCCATGAAATCTGCCTGGTAATTTTGCAGACAAATTAGTCATGAATGGTCTAGAAATGTAAAATTTATGAGATTATCTTTTTGCTCAGGGCCACTTTTCTTACTATAACTCTCAGGGTTTTCAATCCTTGTCACAAACTAGTGGATATCTGTGTCCTGAAACTTTGGTGTTGTTTTATTAGCAGTAGATTTTGGTGGTCCAGTAGTTTGTTTTGCACACTGACTTGGAGAAAATGCTGGCAGCAACACTTAATACATTTTTCTTTGGTAAGAACCTCATCAGCTATCAGTTTCCATAGAAAGTTTGAGATGTGGATCACATGAATTTTCTTTGACAGGCCTCCTATTAACGTTTTTCAAGTGTGGAGAAGTAGAGAGGTTTCTGTTTCTCAGAATATTTCCATGGATCATGTTCTGATTAAAAATATATGTATCCTATTATGTACATGAGATGTCTCCCCTGAGATGTGAAACTTGTGACCTACTTCTAAAACAGCACTAGTGCAGTTTCCCAAGTTCTATTGGACTCTCTTTCTCAGTATCTTCACCAATTTCCTGCACTATACTGGAGTCCACTATGGGTGTGATCTGCTGCCAACAGCAACTTTTGCTGTAATCCATCTTTATATTGGCAAGCTTCCATTTTATGCCAACATTCCTGCAAGAACAGCTGAAGAGTGACACTGAATCATGTCAAGTCACCATAATTCTTCCTCAGTTAAAGAGGTTTATTTTGATAACCTGGAGCTCTGGATTCCATGAAACATCTGGATGGTCAGGTCTTTGTTCCTCGGCCTTTGCTGGCTGGATGATTTCATTAATCTGATGCAGAGTTGAGCTCATTTATCTTATTCTTCCTTGTGTTTAGGGTTTGAATTGCACTCCCATTAAAATCTCTCAGTTATTTTGTCATCTACTGCCAGAATATCAGAAGAAACTAATATTTGATCAGAGGAAACTGGTAATTCTGATATAAACTATCAGAGTAGTTCTGGACACAGTGTGGTGCTGGCTTCTCCTGCCCTCGTTATCTAACAATGTGCAGACTTAAAAAGGTGCCTCTCTCTCTCCCTCCCTCCCTTCCATTTAAAGGGTGGAGTCTGCTTGCCTACCTGTCTGCCTCAATGCTTGAGTGACTGGATGGGTATTTCTGTAGGTGCAAATGAACCATATCAGCAGTACAGAAGAGTGGGAATAGGGCAAGAGGAAGCCTGGGGAGATGTTTAATGGAATACAGGGAGACTGAGGAGAAAGGAGATGTGAGGAGCTAGGATGAGCCCAAGAATGAGTAAGGAGAGAGCTAGAGATATTATGCAAGAATATAATTGAAGAGAGAGAAGGATGAGGAGTTAACCGAAATGGAGAGGGTTTTTGTTGAAAAAAGATGGCCAGAAGTAGGTGCAAATCATTACAGGAAGTGAGGGAAAGCAAAGGTCTCTAGAAGATGATGAAGTACAGGAAACAGTGTAGTACATTGGGAAGAAGGATCTCCTCTGTTTCTGTCCTCTCCCTGGACAGGAGATGGTACTGGAGGCCCTGTTACCTCAGCCAGCTAGAGGAGGAAGAGTGCCCTTGAGTGCATGTGTAGACTTTAATTTTGGTTAAGATATCTCATGGTAGGGAAGTGGGGTACCTTTCATTTTAAAAGTTTACTGTAAAAACCTGGTGTGATATGACTCTTTTATGTTGATCAGAAATTGGCAGCCACAGTCGGGTTTATTTCACAGTGCTTGCAAATTCTTGATGTGCATCTACAGGAGAAAGACATTCTATGCCTCTGTACCCTTTATGAATTTACTTTAAATTAAATTCACTAGGCTCTCCAAAGATCATTAAAGAGATTCTGCCATGCTTAACAGGGCCCCAAATATATTATCATATTAGTCATGACCTTTTGATTAGTCCCTGCCTTCAGTTCAATTACAAGCTCCTTTGAGAAAAATGCCTTTAATTCAGTATATTTTGATACTGAGAATACATTCTGTCAGTTTTTTGATAAAAATTCTATGTGAACCTTAAAATTTGCTATCCCAAATTTAATAGAATAATAAGAAAACATGATAAACTTAGTTGATCGCATCCACTCCAACACAAAATTATTATGTTCTTGTAGATAATTATTTCAAGTAAAAGTTCTGTCAATGAAATGTAGAGGAGATAATAATTTGTCTTCTTTTCATGATTAGTGCAGGACTCATCACACTTGTGTTATTTAATATTTTAGCCACAGTAAAGAATTGTTTGAATGTCCTGCTAGAAAAGAATTAATGTATTTGTGGAATAAGATGGAATGCTTGGAAATATTAATTTTTCTTACATATGTTTATAAATTATATATGTATGAAAAATTAAGGAAATCTATTATGTCCAGCAGCCATGCCATAAAATGTTTTTTCATCCCATCACATGGGTTGCAAAAAATGCTTTCAGTTTAAATTTCTTTTTATGTTTTCTTTTTCCCTTCAGAAAATTGGTTATTTTCAATAAAGCATTTATTAAATCCAAGTTGAATGCTCTTAACATGCATAGTCAAGCTGTTTGGAAATTTCACCCTTTAAATTCATGGTTCATAATTTTTTTTTTTCAGGAAATAGTGTTATACTAGACTTTTTTAAATTCCTATATCACATGGTTTAGGCTTTTTTTTTTTTTTTTTTTTTTTTTTTTTTTTTTTTTTAAGTAGCTAAAGCTCAGAGAATTCCAGAAGAACTTACCAATAAGGATGCATTTGTTATTAATATAATAATATTATTTTGCTTAATAGAGAATAAACACCTGCATAGAGTAGTTTAGTTTTTAATTTGATGTGCAAAAGTATTTGTACGTGTGTGAATCTGTAGTTCTTTCTAGATGCACCAAATAAGGGTTAATGTTATCTCTAGCTTCTCTAGGCCAGAAGATGTTTGTTAGCACTGCTATGCCACTGAGTTCCAGCTCTATGTCGGATGAGTGAAAAGGATATTAAAGCACTAACCTAAGATATTGAAGCAGTAAAATCCACTTGTGAAGATCATCCTTGTGACACACACTTTTATTCCAAAATAACAGAAGCAAAAAAATTCTGTGTAATGTTGCAGCATGAATGTGCTGTTCCTTCAATTGGGTACCCAGTTATCTCCCACCACTTTATCCACTGCATGTTTTCAGTCATATTTTGCAGCTCTGATTCTGTTGGAATTCCACAGCTCCTTATCACAGCAGCCCTCCAAGCATGCCGCAGAGCTTCAGCTCTCTGCACATGGGGACAACACAGTGAATGAGCCAGCGAAAGGAAATTTGAGGAATGCTTGGTAAATTGTTTCAAGAAAGTGGACATTTTTAGGAGACAGACTTCAGATTGATATTCAAGTCTGGTCTGTGGTAAGCACTGTCCATATATTTGCTTTAGGTGGTACGACAGGTGGAGGATGAAAAAACATATTCCATACATTGCTTAAGTTCTTGTTTTATTGCTTTCACAAAGATTATGCATAGTCAGAACCTTTGAAGCTGACTAAAAATGCTTCTTATGTAAAAGTAAACACAATTTTGTAAAATCTGTGTTACCTAATAGTCCTGCAAATTGTTTGGGATATTATATAGATGTCCTAGGCTACAGAGGAACTGATTTTAGCATTTCCTGGAAATCAGATGGAGGCATTTTATTGTTGCTGGGGGTCACTAGAGACTGTGTCCTTCTCACAAGAAGTTATTTCCTTGCAAGTAGTGAAGGAACAGAAGTTTTCTACTAGTACTGCACACAGCAAACCCCTGGTTCATCCAACTGACCACATTGTCACCATGCTACTGCCAGCATTGCTTCCTTCCGGGCCCCTGGTTTTGGAAAAGAGTGGGGGAAAGGGCTATTTGCCCAATGTTGTTTGAACAAAACCTAATAAACTAGGCCTCTCCAAGGGGAGACTTAGCAAAGAGTCTCTGCCTGTGGCACAAAGTTTGCTAATTAAAGACTTTGCCCAAGTAGCCAAGCTGACAGGCAAGGTATTTATTAGTAAAGGAAAGTGCTGCTGTGTTGAACCATTCAGACTGTGCAACCAAATTTCCCCCAGGAGGTGCAGAACAGGTTTGTGAGGACACACTGTATCTGACCACACAGCAGTAGTGCTAGAGCAGTGTTCATTATTGGAAGGAAAATAGATGATGCATTTTTCCAGCACAGCACATGGTTAGATGGGATCGTGGCCTTTCACCCTGACATTCTCAGCAGAAGTTGCATTTTGTGTAAGTGACTCACAGGACATGCCAGCTTTGGTAGTTAGGAAACGTGTTTGTGCCCTCTGGCTTCAGTAGAAACCAATAAGCAGAACAGTAAACGGACTACAAGTTTTTGGCATTTTGGGTAAGATTGCTTTTAAAATGTTCTTCTGTATTTGAAAGGAGGACATGACTCACTTAGCAGAGTTGCATTATAAATGCTGGTTTCAAAGTGCCCCATAATAGCGCTTTTCATGGCAGGCTCTCTGCTCGCAGGGCTGAGAAGAGTACACCCTGCCACTCAGACCTGTTGTTCTTTTTTCTCTTGTTAAAGCAATGCTTTGATGCTGGCATGTAGACAGCTGCAGATTTAGTAGGGCTAAACACCAGTTTCCTCTGATCAGATTCTTTGCCAGGGTCTTTGCATATCAGCTCTGAAAACATCCACAGGAAAGATCTCAGGAACAAACAGGAGTTTTAAGTTACAGTTGCCCATTATTAACAATGTTATTGTCACTTTAGAACACAGTAATTAATTTGCGAAGGATGAAGAGAAGGGTTTTTGTTCAGCAATTGCATTAAATACAATTTAAAGATATAAAGAAATCTATAAGATCAAAGTGAACCTGTTTAATCAGACTCCTTTGGTGGCCACTTTCTGACCCAGTATAGTTTTTAGTTCCTGTTTATGTTCCTATGATGCTACAGACTACAAAGTCCTCTGGTTTTCCATGTGGAGGAGTGAGACTCATTTCCACTTTGCCCTACCAGTATATTTAAAAGCTTAGATTTAGAGAGCTGAGCACTTCAAACAACCCCTAAATGACACTCAACGGTCTTCGCATTTGCAGTGGCATTTTCCTGCTCTGAAAACCTGTCCTTTCAAATTATCTTTGAGTTGTCAGGTGACTTAATTGAATTTATCTCATTAGGCAAATGATTCTGAAAATTAACTTCAGTGACATGGTAGAGATTGTGACAGAAAGCAATGGGTAAAACAACCACAAAGAAGGATCAATATTACTGTGCATTTGAGATGAAGAGTGATAAGATCTGAAATTGAAACACACGCTATTTACTGAAAATCCATAATTATGCTAGAGGTATCACAAAGAACAGAGCCAAGTCAGTTTTCCTTATCTAAGGAAAATCCAATGCAATTAGCAAACTTGAATTTGCATATTTCATTTAAATAACCAATTACTGACTAGAAGCAACAAATTATTTCAGAAAAAGCACACAAGTATATGTGTGTAATGTAACTGCAGAACCTAATGAGATAAACAAAAAAGCACCAATCATAAATTATTAGCAATATGTCAACATTATGAATTAATTTTTAATAACACAGGCAAGGTTTCCTGAGCAAAATTCTTACATAAGATTTGTATTCCCAAAGCATGAATATTTGTAACCAGATGCTCAGTGTTATTGATGATGATATGAATAACTAGTAAGCCTTTTGGGGAATATGGGAATAATACATTTAAGGAGAAAGGAATTATTTACAGTGTGCGTGAAAAAGAAATTTGAGATGATTTCTCTTCAACTCTGCTCTTAAGAGGTTTGCTTCTCAACTCAGCAAGGGGTTTTGTCAAAGGTCCAGCTGTCACCAAACTGGTGTAACCATTCCCACTGAGATTCAATACTGAAAGGAAAGAATTAATGTAATTTCTGATCTTCTGTTGCCTGTGTTCAGAACAGTTTTAATGATAAGCACAGAGCACTGCTGCTTGGAATGTTACAGCAGTAAGAGAAATAGGAAAATATTTGGGATGCAAATATTTTTAAAGTCTATCTCATCTTGTTCTACCTACCTTGGAAATAGATATTATGGCTATGTTTGGTTTAATTTGAGCAATAATTCCAGCAATGACTTGAAAAATTTCTATACCGGAGACCACACTTGTGAATTTTTTTCTTGAACAACCATGTTATTTTAAAGATGATATTATAGATGTATTGATGTCTTTCATTCTCTGTTTGGCTGCAGAATCAAATTCTGCCTGTGAGTCCTGATCAAAAATCAGAGATGATTTGGGTTGAAAGGGACTTAGAGATCAAATCCCCTGCATGGGCAGGCAGGGATATCATGCACTAAATCAGGTCTGCAGGTCTTTAAGGCATATTGCAAGACAGCTTGAGCAGCTGCAGAGCATGGAACCTGGGTAAGAGCTGTATGAATGCAGGATGCTTGAGAAAGTGCCTGAAGGGACCGTTGTGAGAGGGTTTGAATTAACCTAGTACTTGAAGGGTTATCTACTCTTTGGTTCTTTTTCTCTTTACTTGATCCCATTTTAAAAAGAAATAAAGTATTTTTAATTTTTAAATTAGTCTCTTTCTCTTATAACATGTAAGTAAATGCTACAATGAGTTGTTCCAAGGGCTGTGTAGTATATTAAAAACCTACATAAAAGTGACAAACTGGACTTGCACAAATATATCATCTCTACTGATTGCCTACATGAAACTGATTAAAAATTCCAGAATTGCCAAATGTGGGTTTGTATCTTGAATAAAACTTGAACACAATAAGCAATATAAAAGTTATGCACAAAAACATACCATGTCTAGGATATGTACAGTTTTGTTAGCTCTTTTATTTACTGAATTATCTATTTGTACTGTTGTATTTTGGTACAGTGGGTATGAACCTTCACAAAATATCTATAGCCCGATGTCCTTTTATATTAAAAAAATCCCCACGTTTAATATTTCAATTAGTTGAATTGTCATTTCGCTCTCGTTAAGCTGAAGCAATATACACACCTCTCTCTCCTCTAAATATATATATTCAAGGAGTGAATTGCAAATTTTGAGAAACAAAATATATAAAATATCAAGGGGGAAGCACTCCATAATGAATAAGATGTTAAAAAATGTATAATTAATTCATTCAATATTGTTGAAAACTCAGGTATCCAGTATTAGATTCTTGTTTGCACTTGTTTTTCTAGTGATGTTTTGGTTGCAAGGATTGGAGTACATCCTGGTGGAAATCAAAACCTGAATTTATTTAAGATTGCAACGAAAATTCTATTGGTACAGTTAGATGAGAACATGGCCTGAAATGTTTGAAAATAAATACAGGATAAAATGTCTCTCCCTTCTCTGAAGAAACATTGCTCAATTAGGTTATGTGTTGAGTAATACCAAGTGTGTTGAGAAGCTCAGAAAAGAGTAATTGATTCCAGCTGAGATTAATTCTGAGTTTCTGGCTTGCTTTGAGTGGTGATCTCAAAGTGGAACTCAAAGGTCTCATACCATTGTGAAGCCAAAAGACAAAATCTGTTTTCTCAGACCTAGAAGAACTGAAACTGCTGATACTCATACAGCTGTTTCACTCATCTTTCTGGTTTAGTTGCCTTTGCTCATTGGTAAACAAAAATGGAAACTGATTCTCCTTGGGCACTGTCTGTTTTCTCAACTGTCCCCTATAATGTCTCTCTACTGATTTGCTTATTTTCCTTAGATTTTGACCAAACAGCGTGTGCAGAAATCAATCAGGGAAAAGGACAATGTGTGAGGCAGGGTACTAGGTCATCTGGGAACTGGCCTTTTGTCGAGTGACCAGGGACAGCGTACTGACCTCTGGCACCATTCTCACCTGTAACTGGGGCTGCTAACTAGACTGATAAAAGTCACTCCAGTTTGTCCTCAACCATGTGAAAGATTTTGACATTCAGTGTGCCACCGACCAGAAGGCTATCCATTTTGCAGACAGCTGGGAAAAGGGAAATGCAGGGCCTCTAAACCCATTTCTTAGTAAGCAAAGGGAAACCCTATTTTCAAGGGTAGTCAGCTAGGCACTGACACAATGCTGTTCTGGACATTATAAAGCTCCACAATGTTCTGCTGTTTCATTTAGTCTTGCTATCAACAAGTTTTATTGTGTTTTCTTGCTCGGTCCATGTTTACAGGAGGCATAAACTCTGCCTTGTGAACTTGTCCTTAAAGTTCTCCAGAAGGCAGTGTGGGCAGGGAGCACTGAAACCAGAGATTTCTATATCACAGAAATGGACTATAACTAAGTATGTATCAGCTCTAGTCTTGCTGCCTTATTTTTGGGAAGTGGGAACACACCAGATGTCTGTCAGAAAAACGCTGCAGCTTTGAATAGGAATCAATAAAACAACGGACACTGTGCTGGAGGCACTGAGTGTAACCTAACAAACATGTTTGTTGGGGAAATCTGTTTCACATCTGGAAGAGTTATATATGAGGCAGCAAACTCTCTGTAGATTGAAAAATAATTCTATGATGAGGGAACCACATGAAGATAGAGTGAATGGCAACTTGTGCTCATTAATACACTTGCTGTACTTGGAATAACAGTAATGATTATTAGTCTTGTTCTGCAAAAATGCTAGCTTACATGCCTGCTTTTTTGTTTTGGGAAATTATTAAATATATTGCTAAAAATTGTTCTCTACTGCTACTGCAAGCATGTCGTTTCACTCAAGAAAATGTTGCATTTCACTGAGTTGGTAGTACTCTAATGCATGTCTTTATTCATAGTTTTCATCTAATAATGCACAGGCCATTATAAAGCTAAGCTGATATGAAAAATGTGAGGTTGATCCATTCTCACATAAGGCACTGTTGCTTTTGAGGTTAAATCCCAAAACAGCTTAGAAATTTGCAACATTTTAAAGCAGAAAAATTGATCACATTAAGCTATCATAAAAAATGCCATAACCCATCACTGAATGGTGACAATTTGCTAATTAATATTCACATGATTAAAAGAAGATTATTTTCTTTCCAATTGATTCCTCTAACAATTAAGAACATATAAAGCAGAAACACCTATCACCAGCAAAACTAGACTCCTTGAGGAAGTGCTCAGGTGGTCATAAATTCCAATGGCATCATGTTTCTTTAAGAACAGCAAGACGTCTTTGAGATGACATGTTCAATTGAGCTGTAAAAATATTTTGGTTTTGCTTAGGCATGAACTCTGTTCCATAAATAGAGATAAGTTGTCTCAACTCTCGGCAACAAGGAGGTATTAGGGCTCTAGAAGGAGCTGGTGCCAACCCTGTGCCCAGGAGATCTCTCAGATCTGGGCAGGAAGCCTGGCTTAGGACACCTTACTGTAGAGCAGACCTACAGTGTGTCATGGTAAGGCATTGCTCTTCCACAGCCTTTTGTGTTCACGTCTTGTAGCATCTACCACGCTTCTGTGGTCGCCTGCCAGATTAAGAAGAGTTTCCTGGCACACAGGTGAACTGTAGAAGATAGTGAGAAATAACCTCAAACCCCCAACCACCCATTAAGCCTTAAACAAAACAAAATCCTTTGAAATTGTCTGCAAAGATTCTGTGGACACTGGCATTATTTGCACACATTTCTTTTTGCTATTGGCCCAGATGAAAAGAAAACACCTGAGTTTGTGTTGATCTTTAATTTTTTAAAAAAATATATATATTGGTGAATGAAAACACTCCTGGAGCTTCTTGGTGTCAGTCAAATTATCCCTGCAACCCCTTTTACTGTTATTGTGGGTTTGTACAGGTATTTTAACCATGCACAAAGACATTTTGCAAACAGGATATACATTGCTAAAGAGTGTTAATTAATTATTTATTGGCCATCAGTCATCAGTGAAGTGGAGAAGTTTGCCTGTGTTTCACTTTGTAACTTTGCTCAGTTGCCATCTGCCATTACTCTGCTTTCTTTGCTTAGGGTTTTGTGTTGGTTCACTATTTTTTCTCTCAAATGCTTGAGCTGTTAACTCTTACCAATTATTATTCAACATTTACATCCCTCTCTGTGTTTTCACCTTGGATTTGTTGGGGTTTATTTTTAAGCTTTAGTTTATGTACTTTTTAAAACCTTAACAACTGTTTCACAAATAAAATTAAACTGAGGTCATAGAGCCTGGCTCCATCAAGCCATACTTGGGATAGTAGATAGCTGAACCCTGGGGCCACAGGTTTCAGCTGCAGCAAGCTCTTTTTGGGTTTTGCAGAGTTGCCTGCACAGCAAGAGCTGATGATTGATTTTATAGTCTTCTCCATGATTTCATGCTTTTTCTGAACAAGATGCCTATTGAAACCTCTCTATTTTCTGATCTGGTTAGATCTGTAGCACAAAGTTATCCTTTGAGTCTTGTATGCTCAGCAGTAGTTACACACTTCCAGAATGAAGATGTTCTAATCATTTTAGCTTTACAATGAGCCATATAAAAAAGCACCATAAAGAAAGAAGTGTTGTTTGTTCTGCTGAAAATAATATTCCTATTCTGCTGAGGATGACTTTCCATCTTCAGAAAGTCGTCCTGAGTTAGAGTTGGCTTTAACCAGGACAGAACCCAACTTGAGGGAAGGAGAAGACAGAGACATTCTTCTCTTAGAGGTATACAATGCAGGGACAAGATGCCATGGCAGAAAGCTGTAGCAAGGTAAATTTTACCAAGATTTGCAGGAAAAAAAATGTGTACACTATTTAAAAAGAGGGAGAATTAATGTATTGTATTAGGTTACAGAGAGACTTCAGAGTTTTCCTCCTCAGAGCTTTTCAGAATGTGACTGTACAAGACCCCAGGGAAACCAGTTGAGTACCTGAATTAGTTCACCTTTGAGTAAGAAGTTGGAAGAGAGCTCTCCATAATTCTATTCCAAATTAAATTTTTTCCTATAATCCTGTGCTGATACATTACATACTTTACCTCAGGGTCTTTTCCTTTTTTTGTCCCTGATGAGCAGGAACTTAAAAGATAGTACGTAATTCTTAATTCTTCACCAAATTGAGAGGGGCAAATAATCCCTTATAAAATAAAACAAAACTAGTCCTTCAAACTGTCAGATTTCAAAGGGGTGGACTGACTCCAGCTTTTGAATCCTGCAGTCTTATTCAAGCAACTCACATATCTGTTCATATTCAAGTTCTTACAAATTAATACTAGGAATGTAGAACTTGATTATCTAATTAAAGTTGCATTTTACTCTGATAAATTGCCTTATTTTTTAAAGCCATCTGTCCTACAGAAATACAGGTGCTAAATGATGGAGAAAACTCCCTTTTTGTCCTAATTTTGATTTAAATCTTTAAGTTTCAAAATGTCTTCCTCAACCAGCACTCAATCACCCCAACTCTACCACTTCCTTTTTAAAGCCGGGCATGTCTGTTCTCCATGCACACTGATGTTTTTCTCTGCCCATGTAGGTTATTTTTGGTTTTTTTTCAGTCTACTAAACAGACATTTTGTGGTACAGATTTGACTTGACAAGCCCATTTGACTGACAGGACATGTCTCAATCTGTAGTGAAGCAAATGCACTGGGATCCCAGGAAAGATACTAACTTGTGTGGAGGGCCACTGGATGTGCATAAGCACTATCTTCTGCCTGGCTTTTCACTACCTTTAGAAGAGACTGATTTTCTTCTCTGATCCTTTTCTAATTGCTACCTTAGCTGTTGTTAAAACTAAGAAATTAATATTCATATGTTGGCATTCCAAAGAGGGCATAATTATAACATAATTTTTTCCTATTGTGTGTGAGCAATTTGAATATAAGATCTATTACATTTTAATATAATCTTGATATTGCCACTGATATCAAGCTTATAACCTTCATCACTTGTCACATCATTCTGTATTCTGTTTAGAATATTTAGCCTAATTTGCAGGTGTGATATTAGTGGGCGTTTTGAGAATAAACTGCACTGTCACCTGAATACAAGGGTAATATGTTCCTGTAGGCTATGTGTTTTGCATCAGTTACTGAGAATGTGTTGCTCTTAAACTGTTGTGCTGTTCTGATAATTGCACATTGATACCCTGGAAGTCCATACTTTACATGTGACAATAAGATTTTAGCTGTTACAATGGTTTCTATTTGATGTTCTAAAGCCCAGGAAAAACAAACATTCACTTAACTGAACTTTGTGAATATTATATCCTGTGGAAGGGATCTCATCTAAATATAGAGGTCTGAAATCAATTAGACACTGAAATGAATTAGCATAAGCTGATTTTCTGAGTTCTCCTTCTCATCAATATGAGGAGAAATGCACCTTCAGAAGAAGATTCAGACACCTGAATCTATACCTGTGAGAAGAATTCATCACACTAGCTGAACATATTCTCCTTATATAAAACAAACTGTACATTTTCTTATCTTAACAAGATCTATATTATCCTTTCATTTAGGCGTCTGTTTTTGTTTTAGTCTAACCATATCACCTCAGAGAGAGAGGGAGATGAGTTTGCACCCCTATAAACTAATGATTAGGACTTTGTCCAAAATCAGATTTATTCACCTGTGGTGGTGCATGTCCCAACAGACTGCCTGCTCAATCCCTTCTCTGCACTGAATATTATCAACATTAAGTATCAGCATACTTTACCTACTGATGGAAGGTAAAGGTTCTTTAAAAGCTCTTCTACAAGTTTAAATCCATATAAGTGTATTTTCCATGCTTCTTGTAAATTTTCTAGAGGCATACGTACTGTACTCCAGTACCCAGCCTCACTTCCTTCCTGAAAGTCCCTCATGCATTTTTGTTCAACGTGGGATGGTGTCTGCCCCCAAGAAGCAGCTCTCTGTCTGCATTAACCTCCTCTACACTGTGTACAAAAGGCTCTGAATATGCACGTGTACAACCCCCCTCCCCAGCAGCAGCCTGCGCTGAAGTCCTGCCCACAGGACTGTCCAGACCCAACTCCCAGCACCACTGCAATGCTCCTGTGGTTGTGCATGGAGATATGAACAGGGCAGGCTTGTGCATTAAAGGCTCACTCATGAGCCCTGCAGTTTGCACCAGGGTCTAGGAGTACACCGTGTGGAAAAGAGCAACCAAGGCCACACAGGGACACAACCGAAGAGAATCCAGAGCCCTGAGGCAGTAACGCTAAACGCAGAAACCAAGAAAGTAATCAGTAAACCAAGAGAGCAAAACCCAGAGGAAGGAATTCATTATGAACGGTGGAGTCCGTGGGTTGCTGATATGTTATCTTTGCCAGCCAACCTGACTCACCAGCATGCTGAGTCTGTCTAAAAGGCTGCCGATAAGTTCAACTTGCCTTGTGCCCTCCAAAAGCGTTCTCAGACAGCGTGAGAAAAGCCTGACCTGACTCATGCAGAGCATGGCTACTCCCAGGAAACTTGAGCGCTCCAAAATCTTACCCTAGCTGGGAGCACTGCTATTGTCTACGAGCTGAGGGGTGCCAGGAGGGCCTGGAGCAATCTACTGAGAAGTTAATTAAAAGAAAACAAGTTACAGTTTCATCTCATTTGCTGAAGAAGGTGGTTGATTCTTTGTTGCAGTGGGCTGCCAGTGATTTGCTGCGCTGGGATGAAAGCCCATCCTCTTCAATCATTCCCCAGCAGAGCAAAATTACCAGTGTCAGGAAAACTCATTTGGTGGTATTAATCAGAATGGATTAAAAAGGAACAATTTCTGAGCTGCCCTGCAAGAATAGCTGTGGGACATCAAAGAGGATCTGTAATTCACAAAAATCGGGAGACTGTGTCCTCTGCTTTGAAATATTGTAGTGAGACAAACATTTATTGGAATGACATGCTAACTGCATTGTGTATAAAAGCATTTCACTGTTTGATAACTTGTGTCTTATCTCCTCCATTGTAATTTAATAATCCGATAAGTAATCATTTGTAGCATTCAGGTGCTTCTGTTGGAGGAGTTTAATGAGCCATTAAAAATCTTAGACTGCTTCTTGATTTTAAGTGTTCAGTAATAATGGGTAATGGACTACCACAAAGGCTATTCAATCCATTAGGAATAAATGCATTGCTATATGCAATAGCAATATACAGCTGTATGGAATCATTTTAAGCAAGGATGTTTCCTTGGCTACTTTGAAAAGTATTTTTCCTGTTCTATGTAGAGAAAAAGCATATTATGTGTAGAATTGTGGTATTTTATAATAAAAAAAAAAAATTTGCCTTAAAAATCCTTTTCAAATAATGTATTTGTATTTGCTACATAGCAACATATTTGACAAGAGTAAAAACATTTTCTTCCAAATACAGAAATCTGGATTGTCTGTGGAACTTGGAAAAAGTACCAAATTACTCACACTGTTTTTTTTTGCTTGAAGAAGAAGAACATATGTACAAGCTGCATATACAGTAGGTATCTGTGACATGATTTTCAGGACAAAATGAGACACATATGTGTCTTTTCAGATTCTTTTCTACTTTATGTAACATCCCACATCTACTATAGTCATGTATATGTCATTGCTGAGTGGAAACCACTGATTTGTACTTGAGAGACCCACAGAAACCCTAGACCCCCAGCATCTCACTGTGGTCATTACCATATTGTCATTAAAACTGTCTCTTGTAGAAGTTCTTGGGCTGTAGTATACAGTTGTGTGAGAAAGTCAGCTTCATGCTCAGTACTAATCGAAAAACGAACCAAACAAACAATCAGAAAAAACCGCCCAAACAAAATGTTAAGAATTGCTAAGAAAGGGGAAAAGAATGAAATATTGTGATGCCATTGCATAAAAAAATTTCAATGCTTATACTGTGCATTCTGTTCTTTCCAGCTCAGAAATACACTATATCATTGGGAGTGTGCCAGAGACAAGTCACAAGAATGACCAAAATTATGCCATAGCTTCCATGCAAGGAGCAAATAAGTTAGGATTCTTCAGTCCACAAAAACCCCAAGCAAATGAAGGGAAAATACAATACAAATCTATAAACTAATAAGTACTAGTTTAACTAGCATTTAATATGATAAAGTACTCTAATATGATAGATATAGAATAAAGGGGGTGATATGTCACCCAAGATTAGTTTAACCTGTAGTAGTTCTGTCATAAGATGTTTCAGATACTTCAAGTTTCAAAAAAATAATTCAAAAAATTCAAGAGAAGTCCACGAGGAACTATTACATATGAGGACACCACTTCTGTTCGATGAATCCCCTGCAGGCTGGAAAGTGTTCTGATGAATTAACACCACCTGTTTGCTGAAGTTTTTGCAAATTTAGCTAAACATTCTCTTCTGGCTGGAGCTAGTTGTTGAACTAAAAACTTCTTGTCCCAGTGCAGCTATTCTTCCATAACCTGAATTAACTTACAGTCTAAAACCACTGAAGCCCCAGAGTAGAGCACACATGGAGAAGGAGGGAATGGGACAGCACGGCTAGGTGGGCGTGGCATGAGACTTGAAGTGCTGTCCCAGGCAATGCTGTTGAGAAGGCTGGAGCACCCTCAGGTCTTCTGGCAATATCACACTCATGTAAAAGGCAGATTTTCACTAGGGAGAATTAGATACTTATGCCAGTATGGTTAAGACTGGGAAAGGTCTTCATTCATTTATATGAATAGCAGAAACTGACATAGCTTTTGATTACTGAATCACTATTTTAACTTTTCTAATAAATAATGTCCACTATAAACTTCATTGGAAAATCTGCTAACTTGTTTTGCCATGACTGCTTCAATTGCAGCATTGCATACATAGACAGAATTTGACTCACATATTCTGATTTGGGAGGAAGTGTGAAATCTACGTGGAACTCAAGAAACACAGGAAACATGTTTTCAGTCTTTTACTCCAGAGGCCTGCAGCATCAGAGCAGCAGCTCTGTGATGATGTCTCACAAGATTCAGAACAGTATTGGAAAGATGTTTGTGAACTCAACAAGATTTCATGGTTTGTTTGCTTTTATCCTCTCCATCCAAGTAGGGTCTGCACATAGTGAGAAGGAGTATATCATGTGGGAGGCAAGGAAAAGGATTGTAAGCAACCTACATATAGTGATTAAAAAGTTGTTCTCCTTTGAAACAAGCCTGAATTTCCAGCTACACAAGCTTTGGAGACAAATTCAAATACCAGCTTTCAAGAATGCCAAACTACATATCTCTACTACTGGTTATTGCATTTAGGAATAGTCTATATGTAGCCCTTGTCAGAATCACTGGAAGACTTTCATTCACATTGGGACATTTTAGTACATCAGACTTTAACTTACGGCATGATTGTGTCACATTAACTCACCCTGATCTGCGCCCTTCCCTGTAGGGGAAGTAGGGAGTGTGAGCAAGGTGTCTGGCAGATATTGACCCCAAGATTTTTTATCAAACTGACCTAACTTCAGAGCTGGAAGGTCCTCATGTGTAGCAATGGACAATTTTCTATCAACTGGGCTGTGCTGCATCACTTAAACCAAAAAATATTTCCATAGTGCCAAACAGGGTGGGTGAGTCAGAACATTTCTGGAATTATTTCTCTGGAAAATTGTTCAGTACTTAGAGATTCCCTTGTCTGAGGCATCCCATGTGCATATGTTATCCCTTTCAAATGATTGCTGAAAATCAGCCTGTAATATCAAGATGAACAATTGTCCTCTGTAACTGACCCTTTACAAGCTGTATATTTTTTCTGCATCTTTGCATCAGAATACAAAATCAATGATCCAATGAGTGCTTGAAGGAATTGCATGAATAAAACAGTAAAGGTGCTCCTGGCTTCATCTGGACCAGATTTTATATATAAAAAGGTCCTATTTAGTTGCAAGCTATCTCTTGATAACTGAAAAATTCCTTTTATTGTGATGCAGCAGCTAATACACAGAAAAATAATTGCTTCAGTTTCCAGGGCATTCAGTCTGATCCTTCCTTTGAACATTCATGAATAGTTCAAGAAAAAAAACCAAAACAACAGTCTGTTTTTGTGGGACTGGAGTCTCCATTTTATCCTAAAAAAATAAAAAATAAAAAAAAATAAAGAGCACATTTTAATGAATATGTTTTATTTCCCCTGCTCTGAGTTCAAACCATCCAAGGAAAGGATGAGTCAGTGAAGAGAAGACTGTGTCTTGAAAGGGATGACTTGTAACCCTCCCCACAGAGGTGTATGGAAGGGAGGAATAACATACACTGACTTCGGGCAGTGCTAACCCCAAAATGCATGCTTACATTGCAGTGGCTGCTGTGACTACAACTTGTGTAAGTGGCTCTGACTCCAAAAAGAGTGACCTCCTTTGATGCTGCTTGGGTTACTGTGTCAGCAAAGTGCTGAGCAGGAAGCTGCACTCTGCTTAGGGTGGGCTTTGTAGCCAGCCCTGAACTCTGAAACAGCACCAAGCTATGGGTGCCAGGATCCAGGGAACTCTGCTTTATGTGTGTTCCTGCCAGCCCCGGTGAAGCAGGGCAGAGCTCTGTACCGAGCCTGCCTGAAACGCCTTCGCTCCAACAATGCTGGGCCTGGACGGTAGAGTGCTGAGCAGACAAATGCCCTTTGGAGCTAATGCTTTTCTGATGCTGTTCCATACTGTACGGAACTGAATTCCTTCTCTGTGTTACGTTTTTTTTTGAAAGATAATCCATTTTTTGATCCCAGAGGAACCTGGGGAAATGTCCATTACATAGGAAATTCTCTCACTTCAAGATAATTCTAAGTATAGCATACATGAAATTTTAGAAGGGACCATTCACCAAACCCCGAGGCATAGTTCTGAGTGTGGAAGGATGTACAAGAGTCTCTGGAGATCTCTGGGTCAAGGAAAAAGTGGTTTATTTCTCTACTCTGCTGTAATGTTTGTGCATGTGCTGTGGAAATAATTTGGGCTGGAATTTGTGAAAGCACTTGGCTGCCTAAGGACATGGATTTAAAATCTGCCATCCATGCAGGTTTGAGGGCTGGTAGAAAGAAATTGGCACAGGCATCTGCGCTGGTGAGAATGAGGAAAAGAGACTGTAAGAGGACACAGGAGAGCTCTAATAGCTTCTGTCTCACTCACATCTGTGTGAGTTCACCATGGATTTGTGTGGGTTCACCTCGATTACCACTCTCTTCTGGCACAGTGGGGTGAGGAGGAACGGAGAAAGGCAGCATGGATACTTTCCAGTACAGTCTCCCAGATGTCCAAAAGTTTCACAGTTGAGAGCCTGTCAGAAAGTTCAGTGCTTGTTGAAATGTCAACCACCCCACTAGAGCCTAAGGTTTTCAGGAGCCTATAATGCTTATACGTAAATAAATATATATACATTACATATATATGCATATAAAAATATATAAATCGTCATTATTTCATAGGGCTGCCCACAAGGTCTATGTTAGAGTTTTATCAGCATTTTTAGAAATTCACAAAATAGCCTTGCAGCATCTTGCCAACCTTTGCCTGGGAAGCTGACTGAACAGGCATGTTCCAAGTAGTGTTTATGAAAAGCGAGGGCTTAACTGGAATGATTTCTATGGACAGATACAGCAAAGACATACTAGGTCTACTGCCAGTGCTGAAAGGATGAAGTGCAACTTAACAAACAAACTTGGTCAATGCATGAATTGGTAAATAAATGATTGGCCTTTTAATAAATAAACCACTTAAATAGAAGAAAAATGACACTGAAACACACTTAACCACAGCACTTTCAGGAATACTGCATGCCTCCTTTAGAAGTGATTTATGAGCTTCTTGATTTTGATATTTGTCCTCATAAATGAGCAGCAAATGCTTTGGACTCTTCAAATCTGAAAAGATGTTTCTGTATTTGCCATGTGGTAGCCCCAGCTTTTGCTGCATGTCACTTATGCCAGTTCCAACAAGCTGAGGTACTGAAGAGGGCATTTCTTGTCTACTTCCCTGGTAAGAGAAATAGTGTTTAAAAAAGCCTTGGCACTTGAGTATATGGCTCCTAATTTTAACCCATGAACAAACCACTTCATAACCGCTTGGATGACAAACTGTGAGGAAATGCAGCATGTGACAGCCTGGTTCATCTGCCTCAACCAGTGTTTTGTCCAGTTTTCTAAAAATGATGGCTCCAATGACAGGAAATGGGCTTATGAGCTTCCCACAGCTCTTGGGATACAGACAAGCAGAACTGAGGAGTTCTGTGAGTTCACTTGCCTCCTCCAACCTCACTCACCATCAGGGATTTGGATCAAAATGGTCTGCCACTAAGCAACCTGTATTCTTTCCACCAGAGCTCCGGCCAGGGATTTGAAATCTTCCTGTCTGGGGCTTTAACTGGAGCAAATATGAAGCTTTTCAGGCTTTTTTGCAAAATACATTTTTCATGAGAAAAATATTAATAATATTGCTCTGTTATTGCAGGAAAGATTTCAGCCTTCAACCTGAATGTGGCTGAAGGCAGCAGCAGCAGGGGCTCCCTTACACTGGAGCAGAACACTGATGCAGATCATAGGGAGAGGGAGCCTGTGCTGCTATAGATCCTCCTGTTGGAAAATGAAAATAATTGTGACAGTGTGTGTTTCTGCATGCACAACTACATATCCATCCCTATCTAGGCAGGAAAGCAGCCCATTTCTTACTGTAGAGGGTTCCAAGTCCTCCTTTAAAAGGACAAGAAAGTATAATTTAATGCAGAGATCCTCACTTTCTCTGTAACCTGAATTTTTAAGGAGAGATTTCAAAGAGGCACACTTGTATTTCTCATTTCTGTTGTCAAATGAAAGGTAAAAACAACGGTAGGATGTGTAAATTTTTTACTTTAATTATTCCTCTGATAGAAAGAATCAGCCCTCATAGTCTAAAAAGTATAGTACTATACATTTGGCTTGCTTTAATAATAAATAAATATTTCTACAAATATTTTCAAATTAGAGGAATTTGCAGGGCCAACCTAAGAAAAAGACAAAGATTGTGTGGTTTATCTTGCTGCCTAAAGATAATGCTATTTGCAGAGGTCTCTTTATTGAACAAATCCAGAAAATTTATTGATGAGAAAAAAAATTGACAAATGTTTTCCCCTTACATATGATTTGTTGATATGTCTGTGGATTTATTATATTTATTCTCAATTTAAAATTTATTTACTTAGTGATTTCTGAAGATAACCTTTCTTTTTAAGCTTTGTTACTCAGAAGAATTCATTGCATCAGTGGATCCCAGACTCTTCTGAGTGAGCCTCCCACCCACAGTCTCATCTTCTTCCCTCCCCCCTCCATTCCCAGCAGCTCTGTAAGTCTGGGAGATGAAAGAAGGGGGAGGTTTGTACCATAAACCATCTGGCAGCAGCTCTTTTTGCTGTCTTGTGTCACTCTCTGCCCCTTTGCTATTACCTGAAGGGAGTATGACAGCTCTGCTGGGCCTCTGTGCTCCCCATACTCGGGTGCAAGGGGAGGCAGTGCATGGCTCAGGCTCCCTCCCTTGCCCTTCCTGGATCCAGCTCTCACCCGGTGCCCCGTGCTGAGGATCCAGTGTGTCAGTGTATGGAGGGACTGAGGGAAAAAGGGGTACATTCTGGTTTAGAGAGGTTTAAAGTGCCTACCTCTCCTGCTGCTGCTGTAAGACCATTGTTAACATGCCTGAATTGTGGGAGAACACAGCACATGAATGATTTTTGCCACTCAGGTCTATTTTATTCTCTTCCCAAGTTTCTCATCATAACTCTTATAATCTGGTTTCCTATAAAGCACAGTCTGAAATATGTTCTTTATACCAATCCAGAATATTTACTTCAATTTAATTGTTTGCACTAATTCCATGGCTGCACGTGTAGCTATTTTTGGGGCCTAGACATTTGAATTTATTTTGTTTGTGACTGGTAGGGATGTCATTTCTTCCTCCTGAAAGTTAGGTACTCATTTTAAAATGAGTATAGTGCTTCCTTGCTTCTTGCCTTTGCCTGGCACATCTCCTTGGCTTATAAAGCTTTAATGGTTTGGGGATTGTCTCTTGCCTTCTGTCTACTTACTAATATCACTGAGCCAAATCTGGATAGGAATTTCTAAAACAACTACAATACAAGAGCTGTAGAAATAGAAAATAACAAGAAAACACAGTTCTAACCTGTTTATGTGTAAGTGAAAATTGCTGCATGGCTTTTTGCTGGGTTTGTGCAGCTGAACTCAGGTGTTAGATTTCAACGAGACTATGAGTGAATCAGTTAATAGCTGGGGATGGTACTTACACTATGTTGATGAATTATGCTGTTTGGTGGTTATATAGAAAAGGATTACCAACCTCATGAATTTTATCCAGTGTGATTGATTGCCTGACTGTTTAATGTGAAGTCCCTGATTAGTCAGCCTCCCAGATGGCTTTTCTCTCCTCTTACATTTCTATTTAGATATCCTTTATCTATTTCATTTTAGATTTTTTTTTCCACTTATATTTTCTTCAGCAAAGAATTCTTTCCTTCTCTCAACCCCTTTTAATTCATTCCAAATTTTAAATGACAAATAAAAAATGCTAGATTTGAAAACTCTGGTAAGCTGCAAGAGGACTGATAAAACAAAGTGCACGATGTCTAACCCACACTGTGAGGCACTGGAAGATAACTGCTAATAATCTACCACCTGTAGAAGATACACATCTGTTTAGAAGATACACATAGGTCATAATTCTAAAAACTTCCATGGCAGGATAGGAGTTTTTTTTTTCCTGGATAATTCCAGTGAGGTAAATGGAAATAAATACAGCAGTAAAATACCTCAGAGCAAACCTACACACAGGTGGTATCAAGCAAGGAAAAGTCATGGGCTTACACATGGGGTCCCAGTTGTGCCAGTCTGTTGGGATGCCCCCCTGTGTGTGTCAAGGGGAGACCAGCCAGTGCTTGCTCTGCACCCAGGCAGTGTGGATGGAGCCCCTTGTGGGAAGGTGGGAAATCATAATGGCATGGATATGGTCAAACTGTGCCACTTCGCTTCATGGCAAGAGACCAAATTCTGCCACTTTACTGTACTCAAAAAATATATCCTCAGGGGCCACTGCCATATAAAAGGAAGCTGCAAAACCCACAAGATCCATGAAGTTCTGTGGACACAGATAGATTCGGTGTCTGCATCAGTTTTCATAACTCTGCCTGTCTTGAGTAGTTGGAATTTATGCTCTACTTAGGTACATTTTTCAAATGTGATTATTTTTTTCTGAGCTTTCTGGAGCTTTTTAAAATTGTCCTGCCCTTTGTCCTCATCCCTTCCTGCACATGGGCTTCATGATGCCCAGAAGCCTCAGCTAGTTCCCTGAGTGTGGCTTCCCCTGTTGATTTTCCAATTCAAATATAGAGAGAAATCAGGCAATTTGGATAGTGTAAAAATTTCAGATACATTTTGTGATGCAAGACTGTTGGGCTGTGGGGTTTAGGTTGCCAGTGATGATTCTGATTCACTTCTCAGGACAAGAATGGAAAAACTGTTCTCTTTGCTCATCTGAGTTAACAAAGAAGAAAATCAGATTTTTGAGAGCAGTGAAAGACCTGGCTCAATATTATAGCATCTCAGTTGCTTAGTGTTTGAAATACATTTATCTTCAATGCCAGTCATGTTTGTTTCCAAACTGTCTCAAAAGTCATATTGATACATGCTTTGGATTGAGCCTGTAGCCCCAGAGGAAGCAAGGTTATTTCCAAGTACTTGGGAAGATCTCTAATAGCTGCTCCGGCTGCATAAAATTAGGAAGAGTCTGAACCTTTTTTAATTATTTCTCTGCAGAAAGAGTGAGCCATCAACCTTGTTTTAATCATCTTCCTTGGGGAATGAGCTTATTGGTCTGTTAAATAGCCAGTACAGGGAAAAATATTGTGAGGGTGTCATATATTCTATCACATCTATTAACGTGATGAGCTGGAAAAAAAGCTCTGACAGTATAAGAGACATTGTTCTGAAGAGATTTGGAATTCCAGCCCAATCCTAGGGTCTAAGGCAATTTTTAATAATGTTGTTTGCTTTTATTATTTAGTACTTTCATACTGTTCATCACTGTTGTATTTTATTTCTTTCTTTTCTCAGAGTAATATCAGATCACTTAGATAAAATGACGAAGAAGATTTGCTTATAACACAGGGTGTTGATAGTAGCCTGTCAGCTTTACCATGGTACATTTCCAGCCATGCATGTAAAAATAGACACCAAAAGGCTATAATAAATTAAAATGATAGAGAAAACTTCTGAAGGATCCAGAAAAACTTTGTATCTCAGTCTTGTTCCCTTTTGCTATCAACAGACAGGCATACAGGAGTCTTCTTAGTAAAAAGAAGTAAAAATGGGACTATGGCTGCATGAATATTTAAGAAGGGAGTTAAAATAAGGGAGAAATGAATACTACAATTGACAAGATATTTCTAGGAACTGGAAATACAGAGGAAGAGATGGCAATTTTGCATAGTATATCTTAGGATAAAAATAACAATTATTTAAAATAAATTATTCAGTACTAAGAAGAGTATCTTAACTATAATTTTGTTCTGTTTTATATAATTTTCAGTGCTTCCTACAGAAAAGATAGAATTTGCATATCTCTTAGTCGGTCTTTGACATGATTGACATATTTCATATATGTTTTCTTTTCCTTTCATTCTTTCCCCTGATAATCAGTCAGTGGTGGCAAAAACACTGTCATTGCTATTCTTTTAATGGGATTGTCATACAAAATACGGTAAAAGAACTTTAATTTGTTTCAGGAAACTCCATACTGTTTGAAAGCTCAGAACTTTGTTGTTCTGGTGTTTTTATAATTTGCAGAAGACAAGCTCTTTAATGGCCAGACTGTTAAAACACACCCAGTTCACAAAGCAGGAATTTACCAAAACATATCATACACATCCCATGCAAGTTTCTTTTCATAGTTCAGACAATCCTAAAGAATCAAACACATAAATTTTGGACTGAAGAACAGCGTTAAATTACTCTTTATTTAATGCAGAATGTAAAAGTTCTTTTATAATGTACTGAAAACAACATAATGAAATGAGAGGAACATTTTCAAGAACAACATATGTTAATGTCTACCTCAGGGAAACATAATTCCAGATCACCAAATTTGAATGACACCCAGTTTTCAAGATCTTAGTCCACCAAAGGATATCAATCACTCTCCCAAAGGCAGCCTTGCTTGAGGAAGTTCACAAGTTTTCAGATGAAACGCTCATTAGTGATGGGATTGGATTCCTCATCAAGGTACTTCTTTTCCTCACTTAATTGGTTATGGACACATATAAATCCCATTTGAACCCACTGAACCTTTGAAATACTGTGGAAAATAGTTTAGAGTGTTAATATTACAGTGTTACCAATTTCTGGCTGACACAGTGTAATTCAGTGAATAAACCAATTACTTTTTCTGTTACGCTCCCCCTAAAGCAAATATATATAAGAACTTTTATCCCAAAGGTCCAACCCTCCTTACTTTCCTGAGCATTACTGGAGAGTATTTGCTGTGGGCCTTGTGGGTCTTGCTGCCAGTGACACAACGGGAGGGGCAAGCACAAGCACAATAGATGGGCAGGGATCTTGGAGGAAAGCTGGCACAAGATGATCCCACTGTGAAGAAGCTCCTCAGTCTGTCTCAAAGCTAAACCTCGACAGTCAAGGATCATTTGTAATAGAAATATGCCATTTCTTCCCTTTTCCATGACAAAGTTTGACTTTTCATACAATTGGTCTATCAGAATTGCACTCTTCATGAGTTTGAGGAGCAGGAGAGAATTTGTGTATAGGTTTCCCACAGGGATACCTGGATTGTAAAGGAATGCTAAGCAATGCTGCAGATAAAATAGCATGTTTAATTTTGACTCAAGAGTTGGAAAAATATGTCCTCTATCACTACAAAAAGAACTAAAAATTTGGTAAGATATCTTCTATCCACCTTGGACCATTTCCTTATTAAATGTTGCAGTACTACATGTGGTCCACTGGCAGTTTAATTACTGGGCAGGTCAGGAAACACATTATTCACAAAGACAATTGCTAAAAAGGTACATGGTCCACTTTGGCTTTTCACTTGCTAGGACTGGTGAGGATATACTGGGAAACTGGTATCTTAGCACTGCATAAAAATATAAACTCACAGGTTTTGTTTACCAGGCTGTGAAAAATGGATAAAATTTCTACTGCCCAAGTGAAAGTGAAAAACTCTGATCACCTTCAACTGCACAATTGCTTTTGGCAGGAAATCTGGAAAGTTTTATTGGAAAAGGGCTAGCATAGTTGCAAGATCAAGAGGTGAATGTCTATCTGCTCTTTCTGCAGATAGCTGAAAACATGTGCCCAAGATCATAGACTTGTATTGACTGTTGTTACTATAGTTTGCTTAAGTGGAAAAGTAAAATAATGACCATTAACATACATTGGCTGCATGTTCTAGGGAAACAAACTTCATATTTTGGGTTTCTGCCTCTTTCAAGTTAATATTCCACAAATGTAAGACAGTAACTTTCACCAGGAAGTGAAGTCAGTTATAACCTTAGGAGTAGTTAATCTTTTTTTAACAAGTAAATTTCCATGGAAAAAAATTAAAGATATTGAAAATATTAAAAAATATTAGAAAATAAGATTTTCAGAAAGCAAACTATATGAAAGAAAATTTGTTTTAATATAGTTAGCTAATTTAATCAGCTTTAATGACTCAAAATCAGAAAGGCTTTTTCAAACTAGAAACAGATTAGAGGCCATTTGAAGACTTGCAAGAGATGATACTTGTCTCATGTGCTATTATACTTGTAAGCAACTTCCTCATAGTTGCAGCTGGAGCACTAAAATATGTTTATGATACAGGTGAGAGTGTCTTTCTGCATGTTATAGCAATAGTGAAGGAAAATACAAGTATCTCATTTCCACTCAAAAAGTGCCAGACTATCTGAACTGTAGGAGTATCATTTTGAGCCTTGCTTTTCAATCATGTGCGATGAAGGCTTCACCCAGCAGCAAGCTATAGTTCAATCATTAATCGCTTGCATTTTAATAATTCTAATTTTTAAAATTTGCATATATGGATAGTAATCAACAATAGAAAAACATTGTGAGTGTAAATGGTGCTTTATAATATGTTGCAGAAGAATATTCACCAATAGAGCTGTGCTTCTTTATGCAGTCATACTTGGAGGAATGAGACAAACACTTTGAGCCCTGCCTGGTGCTAATAGACATCCTGGTGGAGTATTTTGCTCTCAAAGCCCAGAACTTCTGTTTTTTTTCTAAGTGCTTTTATGCCATTAAAGTTCTTGCCCTTGACAGTTCTTGAGTGAACATAATCCAAGACACACCACGCTTTTTGACAGCCTCCTTTAACAGGCATTCCAATGCATTTTTCATACTTCATCTTTCATGCAGCCTTAATAATCTTCCCTTGAAAGAGAAATTATACTGTTCACCTACAGCATTTCTAAGTTTACACTTTTTTGTTTGAGTTCTCACTTTTTTAGATTGACAGTCAATTTCTAAGGAGATAATTGAGTTCTAGTTATGTAAGCTTTGTGTTACTTCTTAGGAGGTTTGATTGAGGGTGTTTTTTTAGTTTTGCAGTTACACAACTTTTTGATATTTTTAGGAGCTTTGGTTTTACTTTTGTGGGAATTTTTCAGGCTATATGCCAGTTCTGCTTTGTAGTTATAATGATATAGTAGAGTTACAAAAAGTACCCTAATGATGTGTTTGAAAACTACATGGTGTCAGACAGTTCTGTTTGCAAAATAAGTCAACATAAGATTCCATAAGGAATTAGCATCAAAAATGATGTCAAAAAGATTTACCTGGTGTCAGCTGAGCTTTAGTTTATTGTTGTATTGGATGAGGCAGTACTCAGATGTGTAGCATTCCTGTGCCACACTGTTCTCATGGCACCACTACCATAAAGGAATTTAAATGTACAGATTCTAAACAGTGCTGACTCTTTGGGCTTTGTGCAGTTGTCAAGAAAACTTTGAGCTACCAAAACTTCTTGCTGTCAGATGAAACAAATTGTCCCTTCCTGCTTTCCTGGCTGCTCATTTCTGCTCCAGGGCTGTCTAACCATGGTTTAGCACAAGTTTCTTTGGCCTTACATTGCAGTGGACTGATGAAACACTCCAGGAAAAATCATAGTGTCCAAAAAGCTATTTGGGAACAGCTTTGGTGAACTGGGTGAGTTAAATTGAATAATCTTATTTGACTCAGCTGATTAAGTGCAATAGAGAAAATAATTTCTAGAGGAGCTCTTGCAGCTCTTGATAATTGAATCTTGACATTACAGAAGAGCTAACCCAAGAGCACAGCCACTGTCCCTTCTTAACAGCTCTGTGCAGCAGGGTCATAATGGGGGAGGAGGGGACATGGAGAACCACCTCGTGACTACATGGCCCTGGAAACACTGTTCATGGACACAGAGACACTCACAATGCTGATACCTGCATGATGGCACCTGCATGTGCTCGATGAACCAGTGCTTGCCACACTGGTTAAACAAGGGCAACTTCCCTCACATTTATTGAGGTGCTGTTAAGCTGTACAGGTGGAAGAATGAGCCAGGCTTTGGCTTTCCTCCCTTACAGCATAATCACAGAGAGTCCTGCAGCGATCCTCGGAGGTGTGGCTAGCCTGCTGCCTTCCGCCCTGCAGGGGCACAGGTGGCGATGTGCCAGCGGGGCTGGTTGTGGCAGGGTAGGGACGGGGCTTGTTTCACGCACGCTCCCTCAGACACATCTCTCACGGTGGCCTAATACATTCCTCCAGGGGTCTTGGCAAGACTAGTTTCTTCCTATAGACCTGTGTTCAGGGAATAGGCAATAATATAACTAAAACTGCTTCTACTTATTTCCTGAGAACTGAGCTTTAGCTTCTAACTGTGTTCCCTACTAGAAGATGTGTCAGCTGAAATTGCAAATATCTTCCCTACAGCTGAAATTCACTAACTGCTGCCGTGAATCTCAGTATTGTTGTTCTGCTCCTTAGGAATCTGAGAACTTTTCAGGGCTACGCCTTATGGTATCCCAGCACATGCATCAGCATAAACCGAATTCCTCAGAGCTTTTTTGGGTGTGCGTGTTTGTCCTGTAAACCTGTCTGTTCCCTCACTGTTTTGAGTAAAGCTTGCACTGGCTTTGGGTGAAGTGTTCTCCTGCTTGGTCATGGCCTGGGCCCATGTCCCAGACAACTCTTGCAGGTCATCACCCTATGGACAGGCATGGCTTTGTGGAGTGGGACAGAATGATAGCCCTTCCCAACATAGCCACGTGAGGAGGCATGAGGACCCAGATCGTCCTTCATAGCTGTGTGTCCCTGCAAAGCAAGGCTTAGACAGATCTGTCACACTCACTGAGTTCAGAGGTAGTGACTAGTATCTTGCGTCATATTCAATATGATTTCTTCCCAGCATGTTTGTAACTAGCTGCTGCTGTAAATTTCAGAAACCTTACTTTACTCCCCTGGAACAAATAATAAAAACAATCAGTCTCTATTAACATAAAGCAATTCAACTTCCTGACTTTTATGAGCTCACTGTAGGAGTTCAATTAATTAAGGATGAGTCTGCATTCTTTACAAGGAAGATTGGCTTTTTTGTTTACTTTGTCATAAATAGTCTCATATGTTGGAATATTTTGGAAAAAGCCAAGGAAATATGCTTCCCTCCCACTTAGAGAATATTCTCCCTCAGCATTTTGTGTGTGTTGTTTTTATTATCTTTGCCTCCAGTAAAAACCCTAAGATAGGCATGATTTTCAAGAAGGCTTCTGTACAAACAGCCTTCAGTGCATGTTAGCAGATTTAACAAAAGATTAAAGACAAAAACAAGATTAATAGAAAATATGAAAATAAAAGGCTTAATCAATCCTACCAATATTCTCAGGTCCAAGTTTTTGTTTTCCTCACAATAAAAGTATATTAGCCAAAGTGGTGTACCCTTCAGTTTTAAGAATTCTCTCAATATAAAATAAAATATTCCATTCAATATAAAACATTGCTGCTTATAAAATTCAATTCTAAAAAGAGGAAGTGACAATGGGAATCATGTCACAGCTGAGATCAGCTCTGTAGGAGTAAGAGCAGGACAATAATGTCTGGTGACAGAAGAGAAAGAATGGGATAATGCAGCAAGAATCCAGATTCCAAGATTGCATATTTGGGCCCTCTGACCCTGTTAGCATCATGGCACTGTAGCAGAGCAGGAGCAAGGACTGTGTTGAGATCTTCCCAAAGCCTAAACAGCCTTTTCAGACCCATCCCAACAAGCAAAGTCTCTACTCCTCCTGCTCAGTGTAGAAGAGAGAAACTCTCTAGCCAAACCCAGTGAAACTGCAGAGCCCTGTTGGGTGGCATTTTTCACCTGCCTTGTTTGTAATGTGTAACTCTTCCATGTAGTGTCTGGTTAATCTAGCATTTGAGGGTAAGTGCTAAGCAGTGAAGTGCACACTGCTGTTGGTTTTCTAGAAATGTAGAAAAAAGAAGGAGCTCTAAAAATTGGAAGCACAATTTCAATTTCTTTAGCAGTCACAACTTCATCCATATTGGTGGGTGTACAGAAATCAGAGAAATAAGAAGCACCATGTACTGGTGTAACAAGCCCACCTCTTGCCCGTTGTGGCTTTGCCTATTGTCCCAACAGAGAATGCTACTTGTAGGAATGCAAGGTTGGCACAGAAGGTTCTTGGAGGAATCCAGGGAACATCTACAGTGTGCAAGGAGCATTCCTCAGGAGCACAGCAGAGTGTCTCAGCAAGGCAAAAGAGCATGACCTGAGCACTGTGTCGGCAGCAGGGCTTTACCAGCGCCTGCGTGAGCACATTTTAGTCTGGCTTAGACATGTCCGAGCAGCTTTATGGGCAGTGCAACTGCACTGTTAGCAGTGCTAAGCTGAGACATGCAGTCCCTCAGTGTTACAGGCCTGAAATTTCCTTCCAATAGGAAATCCTGATACCAAAGTCTCTGCATGTACCTGAGACCTGGGGCAGAGAGAAAGTGAGTGTGAAGGAGCATGTCATGGCAGCCCAGTAGCTACAGCACTTGCCTCAGGAAGGGCTTTCGGGTTCCCTTCTCTACTCTCAAGATTATACTTCAAGCATCCAAAGTAACTCATAGCCCATCTCAAGTGAGGGAACCAAAGTTTTGGCATCAGACAGTTAGATACCCTCAGGCCTGCTCCCATCACATCCCACAGCTCCTGAGGTCCTAGAACCTCAGCCCAGCTGCAGCCCAGCTGCATTAGAAGGATCCTCCTCCCTCTCTCTTCTCCAGCCTTGTGGTAATGAAGATTGTACAGGAAATAAAAGATATGAATGTGAATTCTACTCGGCCAAGGAATGCAATTAGCTATCTTAAACAATTAAGGTGAGAATGGTTTTCAGGATACAGGTTACGTGATCTAATAGATGAATGTCATTGAGAGGCAGAAGATCACTTGCTTCCATTACTGACTTTAGGCCAAACTCACCAGTTATTGGGCAGATTGTAGACCCATAAACTCACTAATCCATAAAATGAGATGAGATGAGATGAGATGAGATGAGATGAGATGAGATGAGATGAGATGAGATGAGATGAGATCAGACACCCCAAATAACTTCTTGCTGTATAAATTAATTAAACTGTCTGGCAGAAAAGTCTGAGTAATAGAAAGGGTGGAAAAGACCATTTTAATCTGGAAATCGGGTAAAACTTCCCTTTCAGCAACAGTGGGCCAATGGATTCGGTTTACAGCTAAATCCCACATTTCCATTTCTGATGAATCCAGCAGCCACAGATGGGCCACCATTGACATCTGGAAAACTTTTAGGTTGAGCAGGAAGCTTAGTGTGGAGATGCTAAAGAAGATGTAGATGTCTTTTTTTTTTTGGCCTTACATACTAAAATTTTTATTACATCCTATTTTAGACATCGAAATAGGCCTTATTTTGCATTTGTCTAGTCTCAGCTTTGAGACATTGATTCTTATGCTTCTGCTGCTAAATTAAAAGCTCCTCTAGTTCTTGTGTAACTCCTTTCTGATAAACTGAATTATTTGATCTCTTTAAGTCACTTACTGCAAGGCATTTTCTCCAATGCTTTTGAGGCGTCTTTTTTTGTGGCTTTTCCAATTCAGTATAATTTTCATCCTAAGTCTTCACAGGACATTTGTAAATTATTTTGTTTTTAATTAAAAATGCAACAAAACCCCAGTTCATCCCTGGGGCAAATCGTTACTCTGTGACTGACAAGGCACTAGTCTGAATCCAGAATGTTGTTCTATTAAACATATGCAAAGTCTTTTTCTCCCCATGCTTCAGTACATATGAGCAACCCAGAAGCAAAATAACAGTCTGAAAAAGTCTTTGCTTCACAGGGAGGATCTGACTCTAGGAGACACAACTGCGTATGCAGTTCAATTGTATAATGATTTTTCAGGTGTTGCCAGGAAGCTGTTTTTAAATATATTTTTGGAAGACATTTTGAGTATGGAAAATTTTTACAGTTAGTCAAAATGATACCTATGCCCCTAGGATTAAAGCTGTGTGGTGTCACTGTGGCGAGTAACAAATGACACAAATTCCTAGTTTTGACAATGACTCTGACTCCAATCTTTATTCAAACAATTGACCCCCTTTATATACCTTTTTGAACAGGCCACTCTAATTGGTAGGAAGAGTGCCAGAACTCTTCAGAACCGAAACAGAAAGTCCGTCCCACAGAAAAGAATCCAAAACATTAAACTCGTGACAAAAACTCTAGCACTTTTTATGTCAAATCTTGTGAGAACAAAGCCTTCCTAAACCAAAACATCATGAAGAAACTGAACTTAGAAACGCAGAAGCAACAGGCCTAGGAAAACCAGACTACAGTGTGGAAATTAGCATTTTATATTTTGTTGCTTGTTCTTGGTAAAACCAAAGTATTTTTCACAGTCTTTTTTATTTAACAATAAAAATATAGCTATTGAATAAAATGAAAAAATACATAATCATGATGTAATACAGATATCTGTTCAATCTAATGACTCATGTATTTACATGCAAATGTCTGTATTTGGATAATAACTGAAAGCATAACACAAAGCCTTACAACACAGACAGGATCCCATTTGTGGAAGATGATGACAGTGTCCTGTCATTCCAGGTGCAAAACCCATAAGCAAAATTGTTGGTTTTCATCCTTATGCATTTAGGAGATGCACAGGTTACTTTTACTCTCTTCTTCACCATTTCTCGGTATTTTCTTTTACTAAAACCATTACATAAAATGGTTTAGTCTATCAGTCTCCCAGTCTTTCTCACTATCTAAACAATGTCATACCCTCTTTTTGCCATGTCCTCTCGGTCTTCTGAGTTTCAACGTGATCAGCTGGGGCCTACAAAAGCCTTGAGATATACTGCTATTAGTAGAGCTGGAGGTGGCTACTCAGCTGCAACAGAAATTTCTCTACCCCTGGGGTGGTGGGAGAGGCTTTGGGAGAGTATAGTTTCTGCAAAAATCTCCTCCAGGAGATCTGACTTGCAGGTCAACTTGCTGATTGTGGCTGCGTATCTTCAATGAAAGGGAACTTCACTGGGTCTGCTTATGCTTCCCCACCTGCCAGCAGCACTTCTGCTCTTGTTCTGCCGAGGTTTCACTTGCTGTTCGACTTACATTGTGTACATGCAATCTTCCTTGCTGATAAATGACAGAGATAAGGAAGTGCCCTTTCTGCAGCCTGCACATGATGTGCTGCAACACTGCCTGCTATGGCACTTTCCTATTGCCACCACAACAGGATTTGATGGTGACAAATTGTTTCCTGTGTATTATCCTGGACTCAGATAAAAGCCACACATGTCCATATCCATGTTATGCTGTCTCCATGCTAAATCATAGCTGTGTTTTTGCCAGGTGAGGGGAACACATACTGAAATCTCTAATTCAGTTGGGTTTGGTATGCTGGGAGACCTGATTTAGGTTTTTACCTCCTAGTGGCCCACTAAATCAAGGCACTTTAAACTGGTAGTGTTTATGTGCTGAAAATTCAAACCAGACGCTTTTAAATGGAAGATTTACTGACTGGCGTAAATTATGCTAGGCTGATCGCAACACCTGATTCTGTGTCATATAGGTCTTCCCTAGACTTAGCCATATCTCATTTGGCCACACGTCTGACTACATGCAGTGTGACCTTAATTTATGTTATTTACAGCTAGCCCCACAAATGATAAATTCTGGCTCTATCTCAGATATTCATCCAAGCAATAAGCATCTAAAAACCAGCTCTGCAAGACAGCCAGCCATTTGGAACAAGAAAATTAATTTTCAAGATGTAATGACAAAGCAACCTCCACACATCCTCGCTGGAGCCCTGGCTCACAACCAACAATAACTTTTCTTTGTAATGTATTGTGAAATATTTGTAGTTCTGTCACTACTACTGTTCGCTTTTACTATTTTTCTCCTGGTTAGCTATCTTCTTGTTTGATGAGGATTTAGCCCACCTTTGCAGAACATGAATTATATGTAGTAAAAGGCTTATTTTGGTTGCTTACCCAGCACTGTTTATCTTTTAAAAAAATGACTAGTGATCTATATTGACTGATTTACTTCTGAAATAAATGTACAGAGTTGAGTGATTAGAACACTGAATTAATCTACTGTTCAAAACTGCATGAAGGAGTAAAACTACATCCAAGATTAATTTTGTTCAGTATTTCTCTTGTTACATTTGCTTTTCTTTTTTTCTGTAGAGACTTGAAATATTAGCACCAAATTGTATGAAGCATTTATCTCTTGCCAATAAGACTATTGGTTCAGACCTAGTAAAACATGTTCAAACTTTTCCAACATAAGCACTATGTACTTTATGAAGTCTAAATTAGGTTCTTTATGAAATCAGCATTGGTTATATAAGCACTGTACAGTTTCATTAAATATGGATTATTATCGAGAGCATTCTTTTTGGAGAATTTTGCAGACTCCTTTCCAAAGGGAGCAGAAAAGAAATCTTTCAATCTGACACACTGGAAGGAAGGAAATAACTGTTGATTTTTCATATTTAAATGCAGTGCATTTTACTTGGGTCATGTTTCATTTGAACCTGTCTGTCTTCTGTATGTTGAGGAGGTACTCTGGCATAAGTTCATCTGAATATCCCCTAGACAGATGTCTGGGCAGCTCTTGAGAAGACTGGAATTCTCCAATACCTCTGATTATTTTATAGCTCTTTCTATGCTTATGGTTCTGGGTAACATTTGTATACTCTGGTCTTGGGTATGTTCCTTGCAGTCCCAAAGCCTGCTGATCTTCAAGGTCACACAAAAACTCTCAGCACAAAGCCAGTAACTGTTTCTAGGAAACAATGATGCAATTTTTTTAAACTCCATATTACTTGCCAAATTTTTGTAGCTGACAATTCACACTCAGTGTGTTTGGATTTTAGGGATCTTTTTTATTATTTGATTTTCTAAGCTAGATCCATTGAGCCATTTTCCCACTGCTGTTTTTAAGTTGTGTAGGAAAAGCAAAGTATCTCTTGCATCTTATTCTCCACTCTCTTTCTTCCCTTTTCTCACTATGGAGCCAGCAAGTGCTCATCTCACTCCAGTACTTGGGGTCTGTATGAATTTCCCTATTAGAAGACTATGTAGACTAATCTAGAAAATTTAGATAATAGAGGTGATGTGAAGCTGGAATCCACAGAAAAAACTGTGCTAATTTCTCCTCCATTAATTCAAACTAATTCAGCATTTGGTATATGTTGTAGAAATTAAATTTTAAAAAGTGATTTATTTTAAATGTGATAAAACATCATCAGCAAATGATTTCTGGAAGTAAACAATATCATATTTTGGTATCAAACTTCCTGACACTGCATTCCAAGACATGAATTCAGTGAAACAGTAGTCCTTGAATATTTATGGTACATAGGGACTTATGGAGTCTATAAAAAGATGTTTATAGAGGGTAAGGTATATTGGACTCTTTGGTGTATATGCTGTGCATTACTGGGGTGTTTTGCTTTTGCTACTAAGAGAATTCCCAGGTGATGGGGAATGCCATTTTGGTTAGGACTTTCACTTCTGCCAAGGTCCAGCATTACAGCAATAACCAATTTTTCTTATTGACTTTCCTGCCTTTAAAAGCCATCTTCTGCACAGCAATGCAGTGACCGGAGTATTGCCACAGGCTTTTTGAATGACCAGCTCACTTGGTTTTGTACACCAAGACGTGGCATGCATAAATCTAGGTATATCCCAACAAGGGTGGGAGAGAACGAAGATAACAAGGGTTTACATCATTATGACATCGCTGAAGTGCTCACCAACCTCAGATTGAAATACATATAGGGAAAGGGGAAACGGAGAGGGAAAACATCTAAGGGAAAAAAGGATTTGCAACCTGAATTATAACAGCTCAAAGAGTAGCCAAATGCAAAAAATAGTTATATTTATGGTCTCAGAAGTACGTGATTAGATAGTTGTTCCCTATTCAAAACTTCTGTTCATGAGTAAATGGGTTTTTAAGAATCGAGTAATGATCAAGTAGAAGCACTTAATCTGAACACACTTCAGGTGCCATTTCATAGCGAACAAGTAAAACTATTTCTTTTGTGTAGTATTAAACCTACAACCCTCAAGGAATGGCAGCAGCAAGGTATCAGTTCCAGGAATATATAAGGTCTTATGCACAGAAGTAATTTTGTGTTTTTAGCACATACCAGCTTGTCTGTGGTGTTTTTCAGAATGTAAGCTTTTGTTTTAATATAAGTAATTTTATACTTCTTATGCTTAATGATGATACAGACCAGTCTTCTCCAGGAACTGAGTTTGGAAGAGATGCCATTTCAAATTGGATGGAGGGACAGCAAGGAAAGAGAGGAACTAATAATTATTTATAGAAAAGACTTTTTGCATGACTTTGGTGATATAAGGGTCTTTAAGCAACCCTAACATCGGTGAAAGGCAATCTGGAAGCTGGAATAAGTTATGGTGCAAAAAATTCTTCCTGTAAATGACAGCTAAAGCCCCATGTGTTTTCAAGTGCATAAATTCCAGGACTTCCATGAAGTATGACACTACCACAATGTGTAAGAAGAATACAGTTTGAAATGAAAGAACAAATAAAAACTTCAGAGATGGGAACATGTTAAAGAGCAAGAAGTGGAGGGGTCAGTGAGTGTCTGGAGAGCAAAGAGAGATTTTTCATGTGTGGGAGGAAAAGAGAGGGACACTGGCCTTCTCATCTGTGCATTTGCACTGTAACCCTGAGTTTCCCATGTTTGATCCTTTCTCCCTGTGCAAATTTGAATCTGTGGCAAAGTTATTAACAAACACGTCTCTTATTCAGTCATTCAGAACTTTTCTGTAATATAGCATTACAGTGACCCAAATTCGGCATGAAAAGGAGGAATCAAAGCAAAGGATGTCCAATCCATTACAAACTTCTTTGACTATATGAAGAACAGGATGCAGCTCAGACCCCCGCAACTCATTCTAGCCTGGAGGTCACTTGAGCGGCAAAAAAGATTTTCAGTTTCCACCCAAACAACTGTTGTTTTCCTATGGATACAAAGGGAGGCCCAAGCATCTGAAATCTCCTGGAAGTGAAAAGGTCTTATTGAATGAGAAACTACACCCCATCCAAAGGGACAATCTCCAAAAATTCTGTATGTAGGTGGGTGAACATTTCCACCTATGTCTCTGAAGCATGTGAACAAATGTCTGAGTTTTGAGAGTTTGCATCTCAAACAGATGTTTGAAACTTCCATTGTTGTTTGAAACTCCATTGATGTTTCAGACTCCCATTTCAAGCATTCATAATTTGCTCTGTGTTAGGACAAGTAGACTTTCAAAAGTGTAGTGATGAATTAACAATTTAACATTTTATCCAGTGTGTCATTGGATGCAGATTTCTAACACATAAACTAAGGCCTTGCAAAGCATTAGAACTTGTATATTTGTATTTTGGTCTATATTTCCTCTTTGCTTACAATAAATTTTGTGAAGGGTGGAAGGGCTGTATTCAGGCCTATGATATCATTGTATGTTCTTTGCTGGGTACACTGTGATATGTGCTGTTTGCTGACCTGGGATAAGGCTTATTTGGAAGAATGACTGCTCTTGCAATCTGATGAATCTCTGATGTGCTTTCAGTTTCTGCAGTGCTAGATTACTTTGGAGGATATTGTTGTTCAGAACTGAGCATCTGAACTTGCAAAATAGAGGTATACCTCCAAGGAGATGATGAGACAAAATGTATTTTTGTGGCTGTCAAAGGCACTTTTTGCATTTTTGAAATGTATTTTTTAGTAAAATTAATGTAGTAATAACAGACTAGTTATTCTAGTTCTCTTCATTTTCTGATTTTTTTAATTACTACAGACCTCCTGAGACAGAAGGAGGCTTGGTATAAAGCAGTTTGAAGCTATTTTGTCTTGGGGAATCTCAATATTTTCCAACAAGGAGAACAAGGTCTTCTTTAGGGAACATATGTGTTTATTGAGAGTAGCATGGGTATAATTTCATCTTAATTGCATTTAACCTGCAGTAAGTACAGACTTTTTCTTAAGAGTCTAACCAAATTCCACTTTTCTTTTTCTTTAGCTCTATTTCCTACTGTTTGGTTTTGGTGGGGGTTTTTTTGTTGGGTTTGTTTGTTTGTTTGTTTCGATTTGTTTTGTTTTGGGGGTTTTTTTTGCAGACATATACAGAGGTTGTTTCCATTGAAAAGTTAATTTTCTTTCCAAGTGGGAAAGGGAGCTGAACTGATCTGCTCTACAGCTCCCCAGTTGCTTGTCTGCTGCTGACCCCTGAAAGGCAGCAGAGATCACAGAGGGGACAGTCAGGAAGCTCATTGCAGTAATTGTTTTGGAATTGTATTGGTTTGGTGTAATATGAGATGCTGCCACAGCTGTCCTTTCCAAATTCTTTAGAAGGAGATCCTTGATCCTCAGAGATGTGTAAACCACAGAGGAAAACCACTGCTTAACTAATCGGATTATCAGATAGCTCACTTGCATGTAATACATATCTAAACACTGCTTAATTTGGGATATTAATTACAGCCTGAACTAAAAGAGTATGCATAAGTTTTTAAATACATGGAATGATCTTTCAAGTTGGTGGCTGGAACTCTCACTTCAAGGGTTTAAGAAGCTGATAATTGCTTGTGATAACCATTTTACTTTGTAAATAGGTTTTGGCAATGAATTGGCAAAGTCCTGACTGATCTGAGTTAAGCTGCCAAATGCCACCCAGGTGGAACCTAAAACAGCCTGCAATTTTGTAAATACGATATTTCCTCATAAAGCTTCAACATTGTCCTATTTGTTGTCTTACATATCTGATTGACTGTTAGTGAGCTCAGGCAAAAGGGTCCTTTTCATTCTTGATTGTCTTTATTATAACTTCTTGTGTGATGAAAAATGTGAATCCCTTTATGTTCTGGGCTGAACCAATGAGGGGCTGTGCACACCAGTGTTTAGTGCATAGAAAGCAAATACTGTATGTCCCATGACTGACTTCTTATCAAAGCAGCACTGCCATATTTACAGCACCGATGTGTTTGCTGATCCTATTTGTAACTCCATTATGTGTGAAAGTATACCAATGCCATTCTAACACATGGAAGTGCGTTATTTTTAGAACAAATACTGACAGTTTTTAGGGAATCTATATAGATAGAAAATGGTTCTTTCAATACTTGAGATAAATTGACATGTGGAGAGCTTTCACATTTAGCAAAGATAAGGATAGGGATTGAGAGATACTTTTTGTATTCCAGTTTTCTGTGCAGGATTGATCACACTTAAATAATACATAGATAAATCCTTAGAAATTCTTTGAAGAATACAATTTGGAGGGTAAGAAACAATGAAAATTTTCCTTGACATAAAAGAGTTCAGACAAGGTTAAATCTTGCATCTCAACCTTTCTGAAGATATTTTTTTTTTTTGTGGTTTGTTATATTAATTTGAAGGAAAAAATATTAAATACCCTTAAAAGTACTTGAAACAAAATTTGGATACAGATCCAATTGGGAGCACACAAATACATGGGGAGCTTTGCTGAAACCCTTGGCAGGATGTATATTCTAAAATTAATAGGGTGAATCTCCTGGTGAAGGGAGAAGGCCTACATAATTGCATTTTTTACATAACTTTTCACAAAGACTTTGCAGAAGTTACTTTTGTAGCCGGTTTCTTCACAAAAGAAAGTAATTCTAAACTATATCTGATGCACTGATGATAGCTTCCCTGTGGAGATTATTCAATTCTGCAAGTTTGTTCATGGAATTAGTAGAGTATCTGTAAAACATACAATGAAATTTATCTCTCATTTGCTAGATAAAAAATGCCAAACTGTATTGTTTCCAGACTTGTGAATGTTCTCATCTCAGTAGTATATTGGATGAATTCTGTACTAATTAATGAAACCTATAAAAATTAATTATGGATCTGGTAATAAGTAATAGATTCAAACCTCCTAGTTTACAAGTATAAGAAAAATTTTAATGTTCACAGAATATCAACCTAGCTTTTTTGACTTCCTGCTGCTGTCCAACCTTCAACAAATTAATGAAATCATCAAATTAGTACATCTAGAATATTTATAAACATTTCATGGTTTACTGCTGTACTTTCCTGTACTGCGCCAGGATGCAACAAATCTCTCTCAGATGAGGAAAATCTTACAGTAAATGCCACATAAAAGACATGAAGGCTTATGTCTGATACCTAATACCTAGGCAAAGTCAAAGTCATAGTAAAAAAAAATATCCAATTTAAGCTACATACATAATTTTCTGACATAAAAACCTGCCTAAATGCAAAAATATAATTGAGTAAATCTGATTAGTACAAATACATTTCTTGATATATCTGCCCAGCAACTCTACACTGAAACTTTTCTCTCAGTTCTGCTCTGGCCCAGCCCTGCCCCTCTGTTTGGAATCCAGTAATAAACTCACAAATCTGCTCTGTCTATTTTTGCTATAGGTGGGATTTTCAAGGCTGTTTAGTTTTATCTTCCACTGAAGGTAATGGGAATATTTCTTTTCTAATTAATTTAAATAAACCAGGCCAGCATGGATTGTCCTCAGAAATCTGACTGCGCTTGTTGTTCGAAGAAACCACACTTAAAAGAATGAGAACTAGAAAGAACCCAATGTAGACTAATTTGTCATTGTTTCCCTCTCTAATTTTTACTTTGATACTTGGCAGTAAAGAAATGCAAGCATTGTTAGAGCTGTAAAATAGTTCTAACTGGTTGTTTGACACCTGACAGTGATATACTCTTAGAGAAATCTCTCTAATAGCATCTTCAAAGCAGTGAGCTCTGTGATTCTCAGGTAGCCTTGCTTGAGGCCAGGGTGGCAAGCTCAGCAGGGGAGGTGGAATGAAATGGACTTCTAACAATGATCATAGACATTTTTCAGCTAATTCAAAATCTACAAAGAACTGATGTTGTCTCTGAGGCAAGAAATAACGAGTTTCAGTCTTGTCATAAATACAGCACCTTTTCAAAAAGCAGGAGAGCTTAGACTTACTGGCCTCTACATTTACCTCTAAGCCTTTTATCAATAATGCATGGTCATTTTAAAGTAGTTGACTTCATGCTGTAAACCACCCTGTACTGGTATAGTTTGCACTGCCAGAAGGGAAAAAAAGAGGCCCCAGCAGAACTACAGCTTGAAAAAGAAGTAATGCAAATTAGAGTGTGTTACAGTCCCACAATTAAATGGCTCCTGGTATCTGCTGTGGCTTCTGAGCACTTAATGTGAAGGCATCTGTCCTACACTGTCTGCATAACATGGAACTTCTCATTAAGGGTCTTCTGGGAAGCTTTCCTCCTGTAGGGTCTATATGAATGGGAGTATTTCTAAAGAATCAGGAAAGCTGAAAGTGACCTCTGGGACATCTGGAGGTCCATAATACAACCTCCTGCTTGAAGCACCTCCCATGAAATCAGATTATTCAGTGCCTTGTCTTGTCAGCTTTTGAAAGTCTTCAAATATGGAGGTTCTGCCACCTCGGTGCAACCCAAATCCTCATAAAAAACTTTTTTCTCTATAGTGCATCAGAATTTCTTATGTTACACATTGTATCCATTTCTTTTGCTTCCACTGTGCACATTTGAGAATAATCTGTCTCTGTCTTCTCTGCAGTCTCCTATAGGTAGTTGAAGACAGTACTAATTATCCTTTTGTAGCTGTACCACACAAAATATTAAGGGAACGTCTTCAGAACTGCTTCCCAGTTCTGGCATTGTGTAGAAAAGACTGAAGACTTCAGAAACCCTGAGAAAAGGAAGAAAAAGTGGGGAACCTGGCTCTTGGAATCTTTTCCATTACAAATTTTGGATAGAAAAATCATTGAGTAAGAATGTATCAGTGGTACTGAGAGCACAGACTTGGAAGCTGTAGAGCCATTAAAATGTGCAGCAGACTTCATTTTGTTCTCTGTGGCTCCATGAATCTTTTCATCACTGCATCTCTCTGCAAGGGCCCTGCCAGGCAGAGAGATGGCTAACCACCATAAGAACTAGTGGGTTGTAGTGTTTCCAAAAGTGCTTTGCAAAAAAGAAAGTCTAGTTAATGTTTCACACACTGCTGTGTAACAGAAGTGTGTTATTAAGCATGTTTGTCATGAGAGAGACAGTACTGAAGGGTGCAGATCACAATGAATTTGCAGCAAAAAACACCCATGTTGCCTTACTTAGGGGAAATTAAACAGCTAGAGAGGCAAGTGAAGAAGGAATAGCATGGAGGGGGCCAGTGCAGAGGAGAGAGCAGCTCTGGGAGATGTAATGAGAGAGAGGCTGTGATGGTGAGAGAGAGAGGAGAAGCAGAAAGGGACTGACTGGTCAATGTAAGATGTACAGGACTCCCTGGCTTTTCAGACCTCACTGCTTTGGGATCTTCAGCAGCTGTCCCTCCTGTCCAGAGACAAATCTTCCCAAGCAGGCTGTGAGCATGTCTGGAGGACATAACCCCGGCTTCCAGTGTCTCCCAGTGGGTCCATTGCCCTGCAACTTTGGCTGCCTCCATTTCTTTTCCTTGCTTCTCCACAAGCTGCTACATTATGTGACTGCTTAGCACCTGTGACTCCATCAGTATCTGGAACCAGGTTTTTTCCATCACTGTGTTTTGATAACAGCCTGCCTTCTGTGTGAAAAGGACAAGGAGATGTCTCTAGTTTTAGATGTTGCTCCCCACATCTAGGTGCTGTAATGCTGGCAGCATGGGGAACTTCTCCCCTTATGACTACTGTATCTCCGGCCAGGGAGACCTCAGACAGGGATATCTGGTTCACACGGAGATATCATTAAATGACTCCTTGTTAAATGCACACATGACTTAAGGTGATAGGATGTTTTGCTTCAAGACAAAATAACAATTGCTTTGAGCTGCCTGGAGGTACACACCTTTCCCAAACTACCATTTAAATCTTACCCAAGGAGGGAATTTAAAAACACCTGTCAGTGCACAGCATTTTAAATTAATCTCCGTGAAACAAACACTTGGAACACAGAGCTCAGTACTTAACCCCTGATAATGACTCAATAAACCAGAAAACTGTTCTGAAGGCACAAGGAAAGAAGCTGATGGTCAGTCCTAAATAAATGTAGTTGACAGGCAAGGTTTAGGATAGTAAAAGGCTGTGCCACAGGTGTAAAGGGGCAGCACTGTCCAGTCTTCCATCCCTGCAGATGATGAAGAACTGAGCTTCATTAGGGTTGCAGTAGCTCCTAGTTAGCCCTGGAGAGCATCATGGTTGCTTTAGAGTTGGTCCTCTGAGTTCTTCAAATATCCCAGGGGTAAATCTCACACAGCTGTGTGTCATGCAGACTGCATATCATTTAGGTTCCTAGAATCCCAAAGAAAGATCTCAGCTGCCTATTCTGTACTGTCTAATGCCTAGGGAACTCTCCAGGGTCTCAACAAAATTTTAGGTGCATAAAGTCAGCCTGGAGAAATCAAACATCATGCACTAAATATATATCTATTGCCTTGAAAAAATCAACTTTTCCTACAGACAAATATGCGCTTAATATGTTGGTTGTTTTTAGAATAGCTGATTTGACAATGATGAATTTCATATTTTTTTCTTCTCAAAGCCTTTGACAGTTCACAGTAAGCTTTGAAGTCTGCATCCCATAACCATGATATGTCTCAAAAAAAGTCAGGTAATTTCAGAATTGAAGATTCACTGAAGGGTCTCAAGAGCCAGAGTTTAGCAGCAAAGATGGCAGTCCATCAGAGACCCTCGTATTAGCTATTTTACTTTCTCTCCTTGACTTCTATGCCCTGGGTTTGTGTTTTTCACAGAGGTCCAGGCTGCACTTGCTCTTTGCAGTGGTGTTCAGGGAAGCGTGTTTCCCTTCCACACCTATAAAATCCCACTTCTGGTCAAGTGGGCATCTTTTGGAGTTGCAGTCCCAACCCCTTGGTATGTTTTTCATCAAACAGTTTGCCTAACACATTTTGCCATCACATATTTTTCTATTACACCCCTTATTGTGGACTTACAGGACTATAAAACACCTCAGGATTTGCTGAATATAAAGTGCTAACTGTGAGACTCACATCATTGTCTCTGGTTTCCCACTGCTGAACCCATGAATTAGTAGCTCCACTGCAGCCTCTCCTATACTCTGGTCCTGTATGCCATCTCTGGATCCGTGGTCTAGCAACCTGCTCCCTCTTGGGTAAGAGGCAGCGAGCAGCAGAGAAGCTGCTGAGCTCTGCCACACTTTGGGATCTACCCCTGAGCCAGGTGCCATGGTTAATGGGCTGCAGCTTGAAGACACAATCCATAGGCTCCAGGCTGCTCTGTGACCAGCCTCCCATGCTCCCACCTTCACAGCTTTAGCAGGGAGCTAATGCTGCTATGTTCTGAGTTTCTTAGGCTGTAATAATTTTTTTTGACTCACTTGAGAAATGTGAAAAGACAAACTACATTGGTGAGGCTCAGCAATAGTAAGACACAAGTTTTACATTTTGTTTTCTCTTGTAATTACAGTAGTTATGAAGTCCATGACACGTTGCAGTCTCGGAGGCAGCTCAGAAGACCCAAACTGCAGAGCTGTTTGCATTTGAAATATTCCTACACGTATAATAGACTATCTCCTGAAACTAAATTCCAACCATATTGATACCCATGCCTGCTACAAAAAGGCAAGCTTTTTGCAGGATGCTAATCTCTCATCCTGCACAGCTTGTTATGCAGAGGGCTAGGGCACACGGGTGCAAACTCTCATTATTGTCTATTACCTAATGCTAAGCATGCAAGGGGTGGGGGGGAGGAAATCTGCTCCTCTGTAATCAAGACCAGATGAAAAGCTGTCTGACCTGTGAATGTCTGAAATAACAGTTTGTTCTCATTCCACAACATACCTTGCAGGCAGTTGTAACAATTTGCCCAGAAGTCTGCTGCTGAGCTGTTTAATCAGGTAACTTCACTCAGCTTAGAATTAGACATTTAGAATATCATTCTCCTCGAGCAGAGGCAAGAAGATCTTTGTTACCTTTGCTATCTGAGCTACTATGTCTAACCAGAATATCTTTCATTGATTACTCAATTTAAGTCATCTTCAATTCAGAGTAATAAAGCCAGCTCTTCATTAGCTTTCTACAATCCCTATAGGACTTTGATGTTGTGTTTTTCTTTAGCCACATTTCCTCTGGAAATGTGGGATGTAATAAAAACTATTTTAAGGAGAAGAAGAAAAAGGTGTATTTATGATTCCTCATATATCTTCACATCTAACAGATGCAGAAGTTCCAGACTGAAGCAGTGTCTGAGAGCCAATGTGGCTTTGGAGTGTCACAAATAGCTGTGGTACATTATCATTAGGTGTCAATATAAAGTTGGATCATGATTTGCCAGTAGATATGAGGAATGCAAGTATTTTTGGCTCTTGGCTATAAGGAAGAGGATATGTGTGGTTGTATCTATCCTGGCCCTGCAAGGGCTGTTCCTCATATGAATGTTTTCTGCCTGGTTTACTCAGCTGGGGTTCTCAGTCCCCTCTGGCAGCTTCCAGTTCACTTCTAGGACAGCTTGTTCTGCCTGAAATGTTGCAGGTGTTCCCCAAAATTTGTGGCTTCAGGGTCTAAGAATCAGACAGACTGTATTACAGAGATTCACCTTCACCCATTCCTCAGAATTTCCTACATGAGTGGGCGTAATAACACTGTAAAATCTAAAACAATCCACAAAGAACTGGATAATTAAAATAACTCAGTGCTGTGAGACTGGCTGGCTCAAGCCACAGCAGTCTGAGCTGCAACCCTTTTCATACCTTCACCTGGCTCCAGGGCAAAGGAAAAGATGAGGGAATGCCTTTGAGTCCTTCCCTTTAATCTTTTTCCAATTGTTTCTGGATTTTGCATGGGTTTCTTGGAGTGTTTGCTCGAGGTGACACAAGATGAGCATCATGTCCCTGGAGTGTAGGCTTGCAGTGTGCAATGGCTGGTTGCACGTCAGCAGATGAGGTGGAAATGTGAGCAGTGCAGTGGGTCACTGCAGAAAGATGTTCACTCATCAGTGACAGGCCAGTGACCATATCAGCCGGTCCTCTCAGTGTCACTGAGCTTAGAAGAGGCCTATCCAAGCCTGGCTACCACTCCGAGGCAGCAGTGGTGTATTTGAGCTGCCACTACTAGAATTATCTATGCTTTCTAAGATAAAGAATTTGATTTTGTGGCACAGTTAAATCTGATTCTTCTCACAAGTACTAAATTCAATCATTATTTATTGTTGTTGTTTATTATTTATGAAAAGCTGGCTTTGTGCCCAGCATTTTGATGAATTCTGACTCCTGTCTTTATTGATTCTATAAGAAATATGACAAAATGGAAAGCAAGTTTTTTTTTAGTGAGGATTAAAAGAGGCTGTGAAGCAAAAATTAAAAGACTGTTGTCACTCACCATTTCCATTTATGAGATGAACTGTTTGGATTTATAATGGGATACCAGAGAACCATGTCATCAGTAACCAGGAAGGAAGGCAACTGTGAATTTTGATTCTGACCTCCCAGGTGATTTCCAGCTCAAAGACCTCTCCTAAGCCAGTCATGGTCTTTCAGTATGTCACCATCTAGATGCAGGTTTTCCACCTTTAATCTCTTACAGCATAATTAGGCAGATCTGGATTTATTGGAAATGCCAAAGTACTGTTAAATCTCACTCCCTTGCCCCTGCCCTCTTCTGACTGCTGTCCCATTCAGCACTGAGGACACAGGTGACACCCAGGCAGGAATGGGCATGATCTGAGAGTTCGTGAGGAAGCCCAAAGCCTTCCCTCATGTCCAAGGCAGTTACAAACAGCTCTTCTACCTCCAGGACCATAGCACAAAACCAGAGACCCAAAGCCAAGTGAGGTCTTTCGTCTGACCCTATGCCCAAAGTGGCTCAGTGCACTGTGGTTTGGAATTCTGCTAAATTGCAGAGGAAAACTGGGATTCAGCTAATGGAGTCCCTATTATGTCCAGGTCTTGAATGTGCTTCATCCCTTTCATAGTATCTACAGATTCAGGGCTGCATCTGACTCTTCATATTGACCTGTCTGCTTTTCCTTTGTATTCAGTAGATTTTTAGGTTCTGCTTCATTACACATTAAAAGAACTATATTCTCCTTTCACTGACCCAGGCTTGACCTCATTTGTCCAGGGGCCCTCTCCCAGCATTTGGGAAAGGAAACCTGCGTTTGGGAATTGATGTGGCTGAGGATGGTGTTTGTGCCTGTCTGAGGCAAGCCTCGTTTTTCTTCCCCTTTGCTTTCTCTCCAGCTTAGTTGACTGTGTGTTCCTGAAGACTCTGAGAATGTTTTTTGCATAGAACTGACTATATGCATACATAAGGAAGGGAAAGAGGGCAAACACAGCTGTCCTGTGAGCCCCAAGCACTCTCTGGCTCACTGTGCAAATGGCGCCTGCAGCACTGATGGAGACAGGGGGAAGAAGTGTGACTTCTGCTCCTTACAAGTGTCCCTCCATCAGTCTGCAACACCGTAGAGGGAACACACTAAGGAAAATATGAAGCAAGTTAGAATAGGTAGAAGGAACAAACTTTCAGTGTGCTTTTTCTGTTGTTTCCTAGGAACTGCTGCTGAAGTTCAGTTTCCAGAAATGTAGCTGCGATTGCAAAAGTGTATTCCAATGTACATCACTGTGTTTCTGTCATTTGTTGGTGTACATAACCAGAACTGAAACACATGACTATGCACTGATGTAAAGTGGGAAAGAGCCTTATATGAAGTTATTTACGAAAGGAAATTGCTCCATGACTATCCTTTCTTTGAGCTGTTGTATGCTTTGACCAACTACACAACTCTGTGAGTGAGGGTAGGTGAGGAAAAAGCACTTTTCAAGACTGGATTACTCTGTGCGTGAAGAATAGTTTGCATGTGTCTGAAAGGTAGGATTAGTCAGAAATATTTCATCCCACGGAAAGGCCTAGAGGTCCAGTACAGCTCAGAGGATTGGAGTTCGTACAAACAGGAAGAATTTTAGCTGGCAAGCTCTGTACCCTTTTATTTTCTAGGTATAAGCAAATGCTATGTTTCCTCAAATCAGCAAATATTCGCAAGAAATTCAGGCTATTCATGTCCAAAGTAATAAAACTTTATTTTGAAATGGGCCTAGTTCAAAAGAAGGAGAAGTATTTTTATTTTTAAAATTAATACATTAACTTTATTGTAATTGTTAGATTAGAACCTATGGAGTTTCAGAGGGTGATAATTTAAACTATCCTGTCTAAAGTATCAGAAGAACCTTAAGCATATTTAATGCTTTCTATACATAACAGATCTGTGTGATTTTATCTGAGTCATCTTCCTCCTACTTGGAGGAAATTTACTTGTTTACTTAAAACCAAAACACAAGTCTCTGGGGAAGCTATTGCCATAATCACACTTTGGGTGGTTTGATTAGTTCAGTCACTTCTCTGAGGCATCTGAACAGTGTAAATGCTTGTCCCCACTGGTAAACACCCCAGGGTGTGCCAAGAAAGCCAAAATAAATGGCACTAAGTTTGGGGTTTTAAAAATTTTCTTTCAAAAAAAGATTCTGTTTCTCCCTCGGACAGCAACATGCTTCTCTATAAATCCACTGTTTTCTGTGTAGCTTCCTGTGACTTTTTATAAAGTGCATGCTGAGCTCTTTGCTGTTCTACAAATAGAGAAAATCATGCTTGTAGGAGGCTGAAGTCTTGTGTCAAGTGACATTTGGCTGATGGTTGTAGCACCAATGTGATTATGATCCAACATCCACTGTATTTGACTCACTGACAACTAAACTTGTGGCCCAATGTGACTGACTGGAGGAGCCATGACTGCTACTTAGCAAAACAGGGTGCAAATGTCACTGGGACCCCTACAGCTCAGAAAACTATTCCAGCAAAAGTCTGGAGTGAGCTTTGTGAAGGCTAGGCTGAGCTGTGGTTTTGTGAGCAGGAATAAGCAGGCAGTGCCAGCCACTCACAGAGGGGCAGAAGATAAAATCCTGATGGGATATGTTCCACAGATCACAGTGGTTTTGCTGACCTTAAGGAGCTACAGAGGGTGAATTTCCAGAGGACCAGAAGGACAGCAACACTGTCTTCATATTGGTGATGTTACCAAACTCTGCAGGGATCAACCCCTCTACTAAACTTTTTACATCTGTAAGTGGTTCTTCTTCACCTTCTTTAATAGACTAACATTTCCACAGTACTCGTCAACAAAGTAATCAAGTACCTCCACAGAGGAGTAGATGTCTTCTAAATATCACAGTCTATTTAATTTGATTTTGGACTTGCTGAGTACACTCACACAGTGGGATGTCAGTACAGGTTCAATGGTAAGTACAAAACCTACAGTATATCACCCATGTCACAGTAAACACATTCCTGTTCTGAACAAGGAACCACTTTGTTCCCCATACCTGCTCCTGCTCTCAAGAGCCTGCAGATGAGATGTGGCCCTATTCTGGGATATCTGGTCAGAGTTGTTTCCTTGCCTTGCCAGGCTCCAGGAGTAGACAATTTGGGAAGCCAACTTCTCACCTCCAACTGACAACTGGGGCTGGAAAAGAAAACAGGCTTAATTCCATAATATCTATCAGTGAACAAGATATGTTCAGAATAATATTGTCCTGGCAATAAAACAAAACAAAACAAAACAAAAACCCAAAAACCAACAAACCAACCAACCAAACCACCAACCCCCCAAAATTCTCCTGATTTTCTGGGCATCATGGCAGTGTAGTGGCTGGATTCAATGGTTGCAGTACCCTGCTATTGTACTGAAATCTTCCTGCAGTCCTGACGTTCAAAGCTTTCTCAGGGTGGTTCTAAACTTCTCCTTTGGTCCCAATAGGCTTCCAACCATCTGGGCTGCATATCAGCTGTGCAAAAAGCTCTGTGTTTCTTGCCCTGGTGAACAGATAAGAGTAAAGGTCAACAAATTCAAATTCAGATGAAGCAAGGAAGAGTGCTTTCCAAGGACTCTCCACTCTGTGCCATAACTTCAGCTGCCAGGCATTTAAACCCATAGGCTGTGAACAAGAGATGGCATGTAAAATACAACAGGTGGCCAAGTTTATTTAATATGTTGGCTTTTCCACTGCTCTTAGCACTATTATCAGAACACTTTATTTAGTTACATGGAGCAACATGGAAAAACACTGGCGAACATAAAAGAAAAAGCTGCTTCCAGGTAGCTTCCAAATTAACTATTTACATTGCTGGAAATCTAATAAGGTACTGATTACATATAGGAGTGATGAGATCTAAAATATGCTCAGCTTCAGCTTTTACATACATATTGCTCAAAAAGCCTTGGGGCAGGAAATATGAAGTCATCTTGTCAGGACCTCAGCACAGATACCACAAGGTCTTTTGAGCTGGCTCCTCAAAAGCTTTCTGAATATTCCCAAATGGCATCTGGGAACGGGCCAACTCTCTGTGCTTGGGAGTCACTTTCTTTAGTCATTCTTTTAGGATGGCACCACTGTAGCAAGAAGATGAGTTAATCAGCTCTCCAGAATGAAATAGTCCAACTAACTAGAAATCAGTAAGGCAGGTCATGTGGCAAGTCCTGGGAAGCATGGCAGTAGCCACCTGCTGAGGTCCACAGGAGCTGCAGGTTCTACGAGGGTTTTCTCTCCTGACTGGTATTCCCAGGGGCCTGAGAAGCCAGGCTTATCCATGTGCTTTGCCAAAAGAAACTTGCTTTGTAGAAGAGAGGACTTATTTAAGGGGACTTAAATGGACAAATTCGATATGCTTTCCACAGCCACACACCACCCTTTCCTCCTGTGATTGCTTGAACACTCAGTACAGCATGACTGGAAAGTGCTGGAGCTCATGCCAAAACTGCCTAGAATGTGGAAGTGGATGATGGTCAGCTCTTTGCTATCATGTTGGCTTGAGCCTTTATATAACCAGGCTGGGAAACCAGCAACTCTCTGGGAGCACCTCAGACTACTGCATCCTCTGCAAACACAGGTACAGCACTATTTGCTACCTTCACTATAGGTCTGGCTCTTAGACCCTTCGTGCCCTGCCCTGCCCTGCCTTCTAGCTCTTGATTAGGTTGCATTTTGGGCAAGAGTGAAATCCAGCTTCTTCACCCATTCTTCCTCTCACTTCTCTTCACCATGTATCTTTGCTGCTTGCCTTGTTGCCAGCTCTGGCACTGCTCCAGTAACAGAATAAGAATAAGCCAATTCAACACACAGAATGGCAGAGAATTAAGTCAGGACAAGTAAATAGGGAGAGGGAGAAATGTGGAAATGGGGATGGAGGGAAAAGGAAATTAGCAGGTAGGATAGCAAAGGCCTTCTTTCTGTGGTAGCCAATTTTAACTTCATTCAGTGGCCCAAGGTTGCTGGTGGACTTGGTATAATAGCTTGGGCTACATGCAAATATATTACCCATTTAAAATCAATGTTCCTATATTGATTGATAGTTTGGTGGATTGATTGATTGATGGATTGATGCTGTGTCACAAGAAGGCTGTGCTTGGGAAAGCATACAGCTTCCTAGTCCTACCTCTCTGAGTACTTCTCATCCAGAAGATTCATGGCTAGGAGGAGAAATCCAAAACTTTCAGTGAAGGCAGGATGCTGGTCTTTCAACTTGCTGTGTCAGCTGAGCCAGAGATTTGAACATTAATGTTGGGAGACCTTTGAAAGGATTTTCCTTTTTAGAAGGCAAGCTACCTCTTCAAAATGGCATGCCTCTCTTTCAAGCAGGACATTTATAAAGTAATTTGAAATCATTCCCACAAGTGTTCAGCCCTGTTTGAAACATGACCAGCTACAGCAACTTGTACACCACAAAAGCCAACATGGGAGGAGGCAGAATGTCTCTCTCTAAATATTTGCTACAAAATATAGTACAAAAAGAAGTGACATTCCCTAAATCCTTCTGAAGCAAATCCAGGGGTGACTGCACCAGCCTGCTATGGTATGCTGGCACTCAGGCTGGCATTTGACACTCCCTGAATTTCCTTCCTCTGTGCAGTTGAATTCATTAGCAGGCAAGTGCCAGCGGGAGGGGGAAGATGATGTCAGCAACTGTACCTGGGCTGGAGTGGAGCTGGTGTAGGCTTGCAAGCAAAGGAGTCAAGAATCACCAAGGCAACTTGGTAAACCAGAAGGCAGGAATTCAAATGAATGTAACAAGGCCTGATGGAAAGAGAGCATTTAATCTTCCACTGTTTTCCTGATTTTTCTCCTACTGTCCTCTGGCAGTATGTCCAGGTACAAGTATTGCATCATCTGTATGGACTCCTTGGTGATTCAAAGCTCCCAGTGCCCTGAAGGGCAAAGGAGCTGCACAGCAGCTTTAAACAAATTAACACTTTCCTGGGACTTGTTCCTGTTTATGTCAAGAAAGAGCTTTTTCTTGAGAGGAGATGAAAGGTCTCCAGCATTGTGCAAACCATCCATCTATCCTCACCAAGTCTTGTAAAGTATGTGCTGGGACAGATCTCAGGCTCAGCTAGGAAATAGCAATAACAGCTATTGTTAAGGGGAAGCTGCCGCTGACCCATGTTAAGATGTTATTGTACACTGAGCCTTTCTTTCCCATCACAATCACTCCAGCCCAAGCATAGTCCTGGTTCCTGACTGCATGTTCTGAATACTCCAACACTCCTGTGTGAGCTGGTTCATCTCACAGGCTATAAAAAACGGGAAATAAAAGAAGCGTTTTCTGTCAGTTAAGCGAGCTGAACTGGTTCATCAAATTGTCAGAGGAACAGTGGAGTTGGCATCAGGTGAGGGTAAAGACAACTGTCAGGAGAGAGAGAGGAGACTCTGCCCTGTTTCAGTGGTAATAAGGCATTAACTAAGGCATGCACCTGGTGAAACCTTACCCTCTGATGCAGTGGTATAATTGCTCATTTCGTCACTCCCTGGCACAGTTTTGTGAAAATGATCTGTACTAGCCTCAGGGATTTTCACAGGAGATTTTTGTTTTCCAGATCATTTTGAGACTGAGGGGACACAAAAGGTGCCACCCTGTTGGCAGGTCTGAGGAGGCAGTAATCCTCATGGAAGCATGAGAGGGATAAAGAAATAACCTCTCAACCCTGTTAATCTATGGCCTGGATGACATCTCTAGCTGTGTCTTAAGGGTACAGTCAGGCAGTATGTTTGAACTAGGCTAAAAGATAACTGCTGCCAAAAAGTGCCAGGCAGCCCCTCATCCTTTTCCACTTGGGTGCACTCCTGCTGTTTCCCTTGGAGCATCACTGAAGCTCATCTTGAATCTGTGGTAAGCTGGTAAAGGAGTTAATACAGGCCAAAACAATCCCACAGGAAGACAATGAAGATTCTTCTGCTCTTTGAGTAGATAGATCTGCTAATGTTCTATCCAGCTCCAGCATAAAGAGGACAGTTGTTTCATCACCAGCTGCTGCTGTGAGTGGCACAGCTTCATCAGGAGCTGCAGGCAGCAAACACATAGCACTTGCAATCCCGTTTGAATATAGGATGCCTACCACATCAGTCATGGTCTATTTGCTTTGGCCGATACATCCGCAACTGTGGTATTTAGGGCTCACATTCAATAAAGATCAAAAATAAGATAATGTTGAGATACTTTCCAGAACACCATACTGGGGTACGTGCACAAAGTTTAGAAAGCTTGAGCAGGTGAAACAGCCACAAAATGAGCTCAGTTCATTGAACTGCTTTGGGTAAGGGGCATCCCTTCAAAAACCATGAATTTCAGCTTTAGCTTTTTAAAGAGTGGATCACAAACCTTGCTTGTTTCCTTTTATTCTGGGTTTTGCTTTTTCAGTTTGCCTCGGTATTTTGTGGGCTGTGTCTTGCTGGACTGAGTAGGACCCCAAGAAAATGATTCTGTGAAACTATTTACAGTGGGAGCTCCTAGGAGGTCAATCCTAAAATGGAAAAGAGTTCTCAGCCCCAGCTCTGACAATCTGCTAATCCCTCCAGACACTGCTGAAAGGATATTTGAGACTTCCATTGCTAGACATAAATCAGTATCACGTTCTATGGGACAGTTCAAGAATGCCTATAAGAAAGTTTATGATTTGCATTAAGGGCTTTGTGGGTTCCTGTGCTTTCCTTGTATCGTTTTGTTCCCTATGGCTAAGGCAGTACCCAAACTTTCCACCCCACCATGCATCCCCCAGCAAATAGGTCTTAGGCACACATTGCAATGTAAATAGATGACGAATACTTGGCCAGAATAATTAAGCTTTAAAATTCTAGCCGAAAATCCATTGTTACACAAAACGGCCCATACAGATAAGAAGGAGGTAATGTGAACAGCTTTTTACTGTCTGTACTTAACCATAAATGCTGGCCAGAATTCAGGAAGGATTAGGTGTTTCTACAGGAACCAGAGCATTTGCAAACATAGCACTAAACAGCTGCTAATGCTTTGTGTTCGCGGCTCTGGGCCAGAGCCCATTTCTTGAGTTCATTCACTCCTTTGCTTTCTAAAACACCGTTACTAAAGGCCGTATGACTTTTCTGCCGTCTTATCAGTGTAGACGTTCATCTTCAAGTCTAGTAAGTGTGCTTGTGCAATTTTCTGTTATCTTACGAAATCCGGAGGATGACGTTGTCGAATTGCTACAATTCTTAGTTATCTATGTGTGGTAAAACAATCTAATTATTATATAATTTTTAAGTAAACAGTGCAAGGAAGTGTTTTCACATTTTGGTTAAAAAGTTTTCAGGAAAACAAAGTTAAACAGGCTTAGCACAAGCAATATTGAAAAATAGCATAGAACACGCAAGACTCCATACCCCATCCTTACCCCCAATTAATATCTTATTTCATGGATCTGGACTCAATTTGCAAAAAGAAGAGTGACTTTAGTACTTATTATTTTGCTAACATTGGAATATTCATTTGGTATGCACAATGTACAGAAATAAATCAACTTAATTTCTTGTATATTTTATCGATTTTTGCTACGGGATGATACATTATTCTAAGCTGAGTTTTTGAGTTTGTGGAAACTGATTTTCTACACGCAGTGGTTTACAATCTGTAGGACAAGGAAGAGAGCGCTATCCCATTTGACTGGGAGAGCACAAACAAGCTTAGACGGGAATTTAATACAAACAACCTAGAGCAACTGGGGGCTGCTGTTCTGCTGTCTCACTCCACTGCCCACCCATCTGCCTGGTCTGCATCCAGTAGTTGCACAGCTGTAGCCAGGTCAGCTTAACAAGGTGATGAAATAGAAAATGATGGCTTTTGGGTGCATTCGTTTTCACCTGGATCAGCCCGCTGAAACGGCTGCCTCAGTTGCCCCAGCACAGTTGCAGTGCAAGGCAAACAAAGACTGGGGCAAGGGATGCAAGGAAAAGATGAGGGTGACACTAACCTTGAGCCTGCAGCTCACGGTCACAGCTGCTCAGGTGGCAGTGTCAAACTGAGCTCAACAGCAAGTCCAAAGAAGATCTGTCCAGAAATGTAGCTCGCTCACACACCACCTTAGAGCCACCAGAGCTACAAACACTTCCACTAGTTCCATGGGTTTCACTGAATCATCCATGGAGCCAGAGTACAGGGTTAGTGGTTCGCCTTTTAGACCTGCTTTGAGATATATTTAAAAACTTTACCAAACCTTGTCTATTGAAAATATTTTGTCTTCACATGCCCAGTAAAATACACAGCAGCATGGTATTTGTGCCAGAGCTTTACAAACTTCACAACACCTACCAGTTTCTTAAAACATATGAAACATTTAAAACAGCACCTATATAGTTGGTATGGGGTCAGGATATGAGCTGGTGATAAATTGAGAAATACGTAGCGATGCTACTGAGACTGTATTTCAGACTGTCCTTAAAAAGTGTAATGAAACATCATCAAAGGGTGTGACTTCCAAAGCTGTGAATGCACATGAAAGCTTGTCCTTTCTTTCTCTCTTCTCCTTTTTCATTTAAATTACAGCTCAGGAAATGATTCTCAGCTACAGCCCAGTAAAAAGATGTGGATTAAGAATTTACCTGGGTTTTTTTGTTTGTTTTGTTTTGTTTGTTTTGTTTTGTTTCTGTTTTCTTCGTGGGTTTTTTTGTTTGTTTGTTTTTGGGTTTTTTTGGTTTTTTTTTTTTTTTGGAGGCGGGGGGTTTGGGGAAAGAAGAGAACGAACATGATGTGAATAAAATGAAGCTGTCTGGGGGTTGAGGGGAAGGTTATGGTCACTTGTAAGGAATTTCAAGGCTGGAGGAAAATGCTAGATCTCTCACTCTTTATGCGCTGTGATGCTTCCGAGCCTAAGCACACATTTAACCCTGATCAGAGAGAAAGTTGTCTGTAGTAAATAATACACAATTAGTCCCTGAAATATATTTGTAAATCAGATAGTTTTTTAAGGCAACACCGAAACGTTGTTTGTAAGGCTCTTTTCAACTCGAAACACCAAGGTTTGGGTTTTGTTATTTTACCCCCACCCACATCCTTTTGCAACTGGGGTCAAAAAAGCCCTGCAGGGTAGCATGGTTTGCACAAACCTGCCAGGCTACTCCCATGGCCTAAATTACCAGTAAAAGGACCTGAAATCTGCATGCAGGTCTGTGTAGGGTGGCAGCAGTTTGGATGAGGGGATGCATTAAAACCCATTAAACCCCCACGTGATCCCTGCAGCACAATTCTCTTTTATCTTTCTTCTCTCCACTGCCCGGAGACTAAAGAGCTCATCTCCATAGGGTTCATCTCCATAGAACTGGGAAAGCAAAGTCTTCCACAGGCTTTACTTGTTTCTGACCCTCTGCTCTTTCTCACAGTATCTGCTGTAGATTTACAAATTTAGTTGGGAACTTTTAAAATGTTTTAAGCATCTTTGGAGAAATCAGATAAATATATGTGAATAAGTTAGAGGGAAAATACAAAACATTTTGTGACCTCTTGAAAAGTTTCTAAAATTTTACTTCACTTAGGCTGTTTATCTGAATAATTATTTTTTCCCCTTTTACTTGGTATTACATTTCCTTCAGACTATTGGAAGTCCTTAATATCATCTGCTGTAATGAAGCAACCCTTTGGTCTGGGTGGGAAATCTAGTGTATAAACGTCCAGTCTCTTTTATTTCTTCCTTGGACAAATAAAACCACACAAATCAGCCCGCTGCACGCTGGATAAATCTTTCACATAATGAATTGTTTTATGCAGAGGGCTTCTGAGGGGGGCAAAACTTAAATGTGGTTACTATGTCAACAAACGACGGGATTTAGGCATTTTCCTCAAGGACTTAGGTCTGCAGAAGTCTGGGGGAGAATTTATGGAGCGTGCTGTGCTGACACCCTCCCAGCTGTTCCTCCCCCCGCGCGGAGCGGAGCAGGCAGGGGAGCGGCTCCGGGGGCCGCGGCGCCGTCGGGGACCCCGAGGCGCTTGGAGGGCTGGGAATCCTCACCGAGGGAAGGAAGCCCGGCTGCTCGCAGGGGCGGGTCGGGGAGGGCGAGAGCGCCCCTGCTTTCCTTCGTGCTGAGCGGAGATCCTTATGTGATTTTTGGGAAAGCTTTGTGCACGCAGGCGTCTGCTGCGCTTTCTGAGGAGTCGGCAGAGCGGCAAGGCAGGTATTTTCTCTCACGAGTTTCCTTTCGTGCTCTTTCCCCGCTCCCTCGCCAAGTTAGGAGCGCCCACCAGCATCCCGGTCCTCCGAGCGCGATCGCCGCCGCCGTGTCCCGGGGCTGGCTCTGGGGACACCCAGGCGGGAGCGGGGGCTCTGCGCGCCGCCAGGCGTACACCTCTCAGGAGAGCTTGGGCCGCAGCCGCGGGGCTGTACGACTCTGGGGTCCCGTGGGACTGCGGCCCGAGCAAAAGTCTGAAACGTAATCCACGCTCGAGTGATGCCGTTCCCAGTTTGGGGTTATTTGGGGGTCGTGAGCGCTTGTGGGTTTTGTTATTGCATGAGTCAGGTCTCGTATGTACATGTGGTCATATCTGTTCATGTCTGATCTATCAATATTAGGAATTAGTTAGGATGGCTGAGCAATAGTATAAATTGCTGAGGAGGATTCAAGTGTTGTCTGGGACATGAGGAGATGTGCTGGAAGCCGCCCATGTGTAGCTGGAGTTGTTTTGTGCAGATGCTCCACCGTTCTGTAGAGCTGCCCACGTCTCATACCTCCTTTTCCAGCACAGATCTCTGGCAATTCCCCCACCCTATCCTTAGGTATTGCAGCTAGTGTCATTTGGGATAGTTAGCTCACAAGATTTTGAAATTCATCACACAAGCACATTTTTTACTGTGAAAGTGAAGCCAGTGTGTAGCATTTTCTGCTTCCTTTACACCCACAAACTCAGAGTTAAAAAGCTTCTGCCTCCTCAACTCCCTGAAACAGAAAATGGGGCCCATGTATCAGACGAAAGAACAATCATCTCAGTGCTCCTGTAGGAAAAGAACAGCTGTGTGGAAAGATCAATAAACACCACCAGTTGCTTTAAAAGTCGTAAAATGGAAAGACTCAACAAAATAAAACGCGTGGCAGGGGACCCTGGCTCCAGACACTTCTGCAGGAGAACTCCTGGGAAATGCAGTAATTAGTGGGAAGTCTCAGACTTGTTTTCTTTCAGTGGTTCCATGCATAAAAATATTTGGTTTAGAAGATGAAATCACAGTGGCAGGAAGAAATACCTATGCAAAAGGAAAGCTTGTTTATGCTTAATGCATTGGAGAAATGGTTCATAAATAGTTTACGTCAGTGAAAATAAAACACTCACAATGCTGCCAGGGCCACAGACCTCAGGTGAGCTGTGTATGTGCTAGCTAGTCATGTGAGCTGAAAGTGTCTTCTGGGGCTGCTTTGTTTCTTCTAACTCACTCAAAAAAAAAAAAAAAAAAAAAAAAAATTTTGTTTTTTCTACCTGCCTTTTCACATTACTGTAGCTCTTCACTCCTTTGTTTAATCTGCATAGTTCCCTAAGTTTTCCTTCACTTAGAGGAATCATTTGGGAAGCCCCAGCTTCTCCTTGATGGCTCTCCCTTGCCTCTCTAGGCCTCCACTTGGAGGCCCCTCTGTCATCTTCGCAGATCTCTCCTCCCCACCCCTTGCTCTCTTCAGCCACTCAGGATGTGATGGTCCTTCCTCATTGCTCTCACATCTCCTCCAGCCCTGTCCACTTCTGCTCTTCTGCCTGGATCCTGCTGCTGCTTTCGTGCTCACATTGGCCAGCCTGTGCTGCCTCCTTCCAGCTCTATCACCACTTCGGGGACTATTGTTTTCCCCAAGCCTCTCCTGAGAGCACCCTGTCACAACTAGTTTCCTAAGGATTGCCACATGTTCCACAATGATGTCTTGTACAGGAGAAAGAGCTGCCCAGGGTTCTAGATTTGCTGCCAGGCATGGTATTCATGCAGGGCTCTGAGTATATTTACTCCACGCAAGTGGCTGTAGAAATGCCCAATGACTCCCCTGCCTATACAGAACATAGGAAGGGTTGCTTTTCTTCCCTTCCTCTTCACATTTCCTTTTGAAAATTTTTGACAGCTATGTGCCACTGAGCTTGGGCCTTGAGGTATGACAGAGAGACAAATGAAGTTTTCTAGATGGTTATAAAGCCAAATCCTAAAATTAGAATAATTTATGTTGTGTAGGGGTTTGAAGATATGTGAAAACTTAACAGTAGGACTATGGCAGTAACTTAAAGCTCTTCAATTCACCTTGTAGGGATTGGCAAGGGGATTGGAAAGAGTGGGTGAGACCCTACATTTCCCCCAGATGCAGTCCTTGCTCCATACTGTGTGCCAGGGCAGTCGATCCCTCCTGCCATTTCCTTCCCCAGCTGTTCAGGTCCCTAAATCATCACATGGAAGCTTGCAGTCCAGCAAAGATGTACACCTTGTGTGTTATGTCACTACAGCAGTATCAGTAGTAGAGTGAGACTGGCTGACTTTACTGTAATGGCCAGTGATTGCTTTGAGTGTCATTTCTGCAATCTTTTGCTCTTATGGGATCTCATCCAAAGCTCTGTGAATTCCCATTCACCTTGGCGGGCTTCCACTCTGCCTCACTGCAGCTAATATCATAGATAAGAACTCCAGGATTGAGTTCTTTGATTCTGCCTGAAATTAGTATAAAGTTCTTCTAAGATAAACCCTGAGTATCCCTTTATCCAGATGCTTTATATCTTTTGTATATCATACCCTTTATATCCACCGTAATGCTTTCCCTTTAGCCAATAAAGATATTAAACTGGGCTGGCCCAAATAGCGAGCCCTTGGAAACACTGCGGTTGACCATCTGCCAGATGGATGAACATCCAGCACTACACTCTGGCCTCAGCCATCTAGCTTTTACCCAGTGAACAGTGCACCTCTTCATGCCTTGAACAGCCAGTTTATCCAGGAGAATGATGTGGTAGACATAAAATCATGACTGCACTCAGTCGTGTCAGGACGCTTATCACCCTCTGAACTCAATTTCTTGTTGGAAATACAGGAATCCTGGGAAGCTCTAGGAGATCCATATGTTCCTGCCTATGGACAGGGATTTTGTCTCATGGACATAATGGGCTATGCCCCACATCCCATGTGGAGGATGTGCACATGCATGGCAGCAGCATGCATGGGATCTCATTGGCTCACTGCAGCCTCTGGTGGGCTCAGTCGTAGATTATGTAGAAATCCTTGGAAAATGGTCTAATTCCTCCTTTTCTAATATGACTGCATTTCTTGATGGAAGAATGTACTGTTTGAGCAGGTAAGGCTCATAAGGGAATGTAAAACCAAGTTAGTTTTTCCTTGCCCTCTTCTTTCATGCCCTTAGGTGAAACAAATTGATGGGCATAATTCCTGAAGAAATGGAGCACCAACTAGATGCGCTTCTCAGGGAAATGTAGATGTTCTTGTAGAAATTATAAATCGTTTCCAAAGGCTTTTTCCTTGTTGTTAGTACAATCAGCAAGCAAATCTCAAATGAATAGCAATCAAATATGCCAAAGTTGTGAGTGGCTAATTGGTACTTGTTGCCTGTCTTCCAATTTGCAATGTCATTCCCGATAGTGGCATTATATGTCATCAGTTCTCAGAGGGGCCTTAAATCTTCCTAGAGAATCACATATTTAATTACAAGTTTTTGTTTTTCCTCTCATAGATTACCAACATATTGTCCCATGAGGTTTGAAAAGAACATTGTCTATTTACTGTATCTGTTTCAGTCCCTGTTTCTCCTGCAGTTTTTGTCTTCTAAATATAACTGTCCTTTAGATTCCAACTTTAGTCCTTTAGACTGGAGTGCCAGTCCTTGATGCTGCTCTCTGTGCGTATTCTGTTTTCAGAGTCCTAGAAGAATGTAAGCAGAACTCATTTCCAAGAATTTATGAAGCAGCTCTGATAAACTAAGGCTGTTACTCAGAAAAATGTTTGTGCCTCTTAATGAGTTGCATGAATGTTTTTCGTATGCAATACTTAAAGGGAAGGGGATAAAGGGAAATGATTTATGATAATTTGAACCTTTTAGTGTGATTATATCAGAAATATTTGTGGTTTGTGATACTTGAAAAATTGTTGTTATGAGCAAATGAAGATACAGTATTTTTGTCAATTCCCTGCCCAATTAATACTTCTAAATATTGGAACTTTTTTTTTTAAAAGAAAATAATAGCCATGTAAAAGTAGATCAACAGATAGGTGATCCAGAAGTTTTACATTTCATGACATAGTGTCATTGTAGTCTACTCAATACAATAGCAAGTGTGAAAGACAGTAGTATTTAAGAGAAGATGAAGTCTCTAGGAGCTGAACACCATAATGCTTTTCCTGCCTGCTGTGATACAGCAGACTGCCATACCTGTACGTATCCCACCTGAGGGGAAAAGGTCAAGGGCAGTGAGAAGGACTTGAATAAGGCCATGGAGGGTTTTAATTAGAGGATTTTAACAAGCTTCCCAACTAGATGAGAATTACAGCTGTGACTGAGCTCCTGCGGCAGTATAGAGCAGCAGCAGCAGCAATCCTCATATGCTTTGTGAAGCATGAACAGCTTTTGAATGGCAGTTGTGTAATGAATTGATTTAGTAGGGGACAGGCTCAAGACCCTTTTCTGCAACTGTCAAAAGCAACCCCATCTTCAAGGAAATCAGTGTGTATTTTGCACTGCTGGGGCAGTGGACAGATCATGAAGAAACCTCTAGTTTTATAAGCCAATATATTCAAAGACTAGCCAAGGCATTGTAAATCCCCACTGTGTAAAACTAGTAACTCAGATTGCACATTCTAACCATTGAAATGTTATTTTAAGGCTTTCTGGTCTGTTTTAGATTTAAGCAAATTATCTGGCACAACTGACCAATTAGTAAAGTGAAGCAAAAAGAAAAATCACACAAGTCTGAATCTGCTGATTAAGACATTTTATTTCTTGTTGTGACAGGTTTACCACGCTAGAGATTTAGTGGCTGGCACCACTTATTAAAAGAAAAGAGATTTTTTTTTCCTTCATGAAACTGTTCTTCCCTAGCATTCGTTGAGTTGTGAAATGTTGAGACAAGCATGTAGCCAAGGAGTGAACCTGGCTCATGTCATGGTCTTACACTGTATTAATGTAAGAATGCTCTGATGGATTACTATATACACACAAGAACAAACACACACATATGATTTTCATGACAAAACACTGATACCAGATGTGGTAGGTAGGTAATGAGAACATGAAAGGTATTATGTTACATTGGTTGTAAGTCTTCCCTTTGACCTTCCTGGAAGAGTTTAAGTAGCTCCTACGTGTTAAACCCTATGTTCGTGAGAAGTGTGACTTTGGATCTCAGGGCTTTAAGAGGGCCCATTCAAGCAGCTCTGTGCTGGGTGAGGCAGAGACTGGAAGAGTTTTGCAGCTGTATTTGTATTCTTTGCCTATGAATTCTGGGGAAAGAAAGCAAGCCAAATTGATTATTTGGGCCATCAGCTGAGCCATACTGATCATCTGTAAAAGAATCTATGAGGAAAAAAGCTAAATACTTTTTGCCTTCCCCCTAAAAACAAAAATAAAAATCAGGAGGAAATAATTAATCTTTGAGGATCTCGACTCAGATGAAAATGCCAGGCTGAGAAGCCATAAAGCAGAGGAAAGCTACAAGCCTTTCTCTAGAGAAACAGTATCTGGTGGTGATGAATGACTAGGTATCACTGAAGAAAAAAGCCCATGGAGGAAAAAATCAGTGAGCGCTACTAAGTTCTTCCCAGTAGGGAACAGTCTGTATCAGGAAGAAGCAGGGAGGTAAACTGTCTGTGACGCAGAGTTAATTATCTCTACAAGGTTTACTTCTCTATAAAAACATGTTACTCTGCAATAACTGTGTTTTCTGTCACTGATTTCCGGTCTGTAGCTCTGTATAGAACAGACCTGTTAAACTTCAAGACAGGGAGAAGGGGGTCATTTTTGATCAGGGAATGACGGCCCTGCATCTCTGTAGAGGCAAAGGGCTGCTTAATTACCGGTTCAGTAAGTGATGTCTTTGGGCCTCAGCGGTGTTTGCCATGACTGCCACATTCATAAGGAACACCACATCATTTTTTCCTCTTCCTGGTTCCCTGATTGATCCCTGAAGTTGCCTGACCTTCTTTTCACTGTGCACAGCTACCACTCCTCTCTATACTGTCATCAACTTCTTTATGCTACATGATTCCTCTTCACTTGGAACAGAGCTCCCCCACATCTCAGCTGATCCTGCCTTCAGATTTCACTGTAAAATCTTATGAAGTTCAGATTCAGACTAAAGAGTCAGTTAATTTCCCAGGCCTCCTTTACAAATACGAACATCACATTTTCTGTTCTGTAGTCACATGGTTATCAGTCTGCGTTTAACCATCCATGCTAATGCAGGGATGAAATGAAATGTCTTCTTGTCTTACAAGATGTTGTCTTATGTCTACATGAAATGTCTTATTTTCGTTAGTGCTCTTTTCTGGGAGAGAGACAGTTCTTTGTATTATTTGGTCTTTTGAGAATTTGATTTTGCTATTCTCAAAGCATTAACATTGTATGTAGCTATGTGGTTCTGGAGAAGTTGTTTCACTTGTATTAGCTGGATTATTTTAAACAGAAGGAAAATTGTTTATGGGTCTGAACTCCCAATTCATATAAGTCAAAGTGCAGTGGTGATTCAATAGAAACACAAAACATGGCTTACTTTCGCTACCTGAAGTGTCATTACTTGAAGCTATGACAACAGATAATAATACACACTATTGTGATAAGAGGAGTTACTCTTCACACAACTTTAATCCAGCTCCAAGTGCAGTGCAAATTTCAGCAGCCTGTCTACTGAACAGACAGAGCCTCCTAAATCTCTATGGACTTACATTGTTGGCACAGAGAGCCCAGTTAACAAAGAAAGCACCTATATCATTACGAAGAATTATATGTCTGAGGTATAACATCATTTAACATTCCTCTGTCTCCTTCCTTCTTTGTCTTCCTGGAGGGGAAATGGAAGAGAAGAAGAATGTTATGCCTCTTGCTAATGAAAAACACCAAAAATTTTTTCAAAATCCATCTTTGTTCTAAGATCTCTGTTCAGGACATTTAGTCCTTTAAACAGTCAATTTTCTCAGTATTGCTCTCACCACCTGTTACATAGCAGCCTTTGATTTTGAATTTGACTAAATTTTGTGCATGTTTTGTGGGAATATTTTGAGTCTTAAGTAGGTTAACCATAAATGGAGACAACAGTAATGAAGAGCTTAGTTTGATTAGTTCTTTGGTCTTACTGTCCCACTGAGCCTGAGGTTCAGCAGGAGAGCTAAGGGGTAGTCAGCACACAAGAACCACAGAGAAAGTCTGGTATCTACTGTGTCAGCAGCTCAGTTCTCCTGGGTCCAACCAGGGGCAAATTCAATCCCTGCTAATACACACAACTCCCTCCAAGCTGTGTGTTGGCTCGGAGCAGGGGGAGGTGAGAGAGATTAACACTGTGAGAGTATCACTTAAATCTGAGATGTTTGTGTCACATCTGTCCTCTGTACCTGACTCAGCTGGAAAGTACCTGACCTGCAGTTACAGTGCAGTCTGTGGGATCGTTGCTGCCTGGCTCCAAGGCAAGGCTCATTGATGTCGTCTGGCATTTTTGTTAGGCAGTCAGAATGCCATATTTGGTATTTCTGTATTGTTATTTTGTGCTATGGAAATGCTTTATGGTCTCTGAAAACACACTGGATTTGATTAATTACATTAAACAAATTTGAGAGCCATTTAACTACGCTGTAAGGTGGCTTTCCAGCGCAGGGCTTACCTTACATACACTCCTGGCAACCAGCATTGCTATTGGGAGGCCAACTTCCCACTGCACAGGTAGCATCAAGTAAGAGTTAATTTGGTGTGCAAGAACCAGCGGTCTTATTTAAAGCCAACTCATGTCTTTTCATTCTCCCAAACCATGCCATTGGACTCACCCGTGAACTCCAGCTAAAAGTGACTTTGACTTACCTACTAGGCCCTATCAGCTGCACCCTGTTAGCTTTAATGAGTAATTGATCATTTATCTTGGTCAGATTTATAATTTGTTTTCTGATTAAATTAAGGAGTAGAATTTATTTAATTTGTGAAAATTAATCATCCCAGTGGTTTCTATTTAATTTATATTCTATGGCTCTAGATTAAACTTGCCAGCACTGCTTATGTATTCTGAAGGTGTTCTCTTTCATATGGCTTCCGTTTCCTGGCATGAGAATATAAAGGAGGCTTTCATGCACGTGCAGCAGCAGCAGAAAATAAGAGTCTGTTGTAATGTTCAAAGTTCAGATGTTCAGCAACTCACCCAGGTACCCTCTTGAGGCAGCAGTTAGAAGCTGCTCATTTTAGCCTGCATTTTGTCAGTTGTTTCCTTTTTTCTAAGAAAGGAAACTTCTCTACAAAAGCTTCTGGATTAATTTTTACAATGCTTAACATTGTTATGATGAGTAGTATACTTCCTTATTCTCTTGTATTTTCAACTGGGTCTTAGTTATAGTAATTTCATGTTTTAATTCCGTATGAAGAACTGCAGCTAAGAGCTTCGAATGAAGGACCTTTTGCTGCATTAATACTATTGCAGAGATTGAATTACAACCAGAATGCTTTTTCTATGAAACAGATAATGCTGCCTCTGGGCAAAATGTATGAGTAAAATGCTTAAGTCAGTTAACAGACTAAATAAACTGGATTTAAATAATAATGATAATGGTAATGATAATGATAATGAGGAGGAGAAAGAGAAGGAAGTTATGCTACGTTGCACCAACTACAAATAATCAATGCAAGATTTAAAAAGGAAAATCCTACACAGAAACCTTGTTTAAAAATATGTTCCTGAATGATAACATCAGTTTGAGATTTGGGCTACTAATGGGAAGAGTTTGGCTGTTTATGGTACTACAAAATTAGTATTTGAAAGCTGGCTTTTATAGATTACTGTGTTTCTGCAAAGTTCTGTCCTGGAGCTTAGAATTCACTCAGAACTAAAACAGTTTTCATTTTGTTTTCCTCACTTGTCCTTGCTTATGACAAGGGACAGCATTTTTAAGTACAATGATTTGGAACTGTTTGAAGTAAGTTATTGCCTTGTTCCAGTGTGTTAATCAGGACCTTGTAATTAAAAGTAACCTCTCAACAATGAACTAAGGGCTGTGTGGCTCCTTGGCACACTGCATAGTTTGTTGCTGTGTTGTTAAAACATTTTTATGTCGCTGATGGAACAGCTTAGCTAACCAGGAAGAAAATAGCCAAGTTTGCTAAATACCTCACTGTCACACACTTGTGGAACACACTGGAGAAAAGGTTAACATGGAATTTATACTTCCTGGTGCACTGGCTGCTGAGCCAGTTTTGGGAAACTGGTGGCATTGGTCAGTCGGGCTTTGACTTTTCAGCTTGAAAGAAAACTGAGTTAAATATGTTACTTTAAAACCTGAATGACAGCATCAAATACAAGAAGCATGTAGAGAAGCCAGAAAACAAAAGATCAAGGACATCATGCTTTTAAGGAATTATTTATTTATCATTTATGTATTACAGTCACTGAGATTTTAAAAGCCAGGAATCCCCTCCTAATGGTACAAGAAGCAAGTATGGCCCCCAATTAAATATTTAGACAATAGTCCAGAAACCTAACTTGCGTATTTGCCTATATGTTTTCTTGCCAGCTGTGCTCCCTTTTCTCATTTTCTCCTGCAAACCCATCCTTCCTGTTTGTTCCTTCACTTCTTTCAACACCCATATTTCAGAGGCTGGAGTTTCCCAGATCTCAGCACTCTCTGGTGCAACCAGGTTTTCAAATAGTCACAGCATGATCTGGGCAGGAGATTAAAATCAAATCAAAAGGAATATATTTCACTTGGAGTACCAATTAATTATGGGGAAAAAACTATGGGAAATTCAGTGAAGTATGAGAATATAGAGTCCAAAGAATTAATGCAAACAAAGAGGAAGCAGAACAATTTGTTGAAAACTGCCCCAAGAGGACTAGAAAACAGTGTATTCTAAATGTAGTCTGTGATTTAGGAAGACTAAATTGTAGACTCCCAGAAGACAGGAAAGTCAAATACAGTGAAAATCTTTCTGTGTTCTTCTTGTTTCTTGTTCCTCCTTAAACCACTTGGAGATAGCCTTAGGTCCAATTTAATGCAGCAGATCCTTCCTAACAGCTTTCTCTTGAGAATGAGATTCAGAAATATGGCTAAAGATTTTGCCCTGGACAATTTCAATATTTATTTTCAGTAGTAACTTTTTCTTTTAAATATTGACATCTGCTATGTTTCACAATAGATATATTTACTGTATTTTATACTATCAGCTGGATTTTTATCCTCAGTATAAGAAATGGGCTTATTTCAGTATTATCCTTTTAATACCAAAGAGATAATGTACTTGTTGAAGGTTTTACAATCTTCCCAATGAAAGGTCCCATGATTGGAGAACACACATTAGCAAGTTTTGCTTTTATGGATGTAATCTACTGTGTCTTTTCTGCATGAGGGCATGAAAAAGAAAATGAGGAAGAGAGAAAATTTTAGGATTTTTTTTTGTCCTGTTGCAAAGAAATCAAACCTTTAGGGCAGAGGACAGTGGTGTTTTTTGTGCACCAACATTAGCATCAAAACAGTGTTACTCCCAAGTCCTACAAAGAAAATTCCTGTGCTGAGAACTCAATTAGTACATCATTTTACCTTGGCAGCAGCAAGGGAATTCTGAGGCTTGGGCTGAGGAATTAATCTTCTCAGCGGCTTTAAAATATTGTTAAAAATAAACCAGGATCACTTAAAACATTTTGGTGGTTGTTAATCTGCTCCCCTCTGCATCTAGTGTCCAGGCCTAATTGCCTTGTATGACCTGGTGATGAATTGGTCTTATGAATAGTGCTGTGCCTGGATTACTTTGCAGTTGCTAACCTAAATATTTGCAGGGGGAATTGCCCTTCTTTCAGGGCCTGCTTTGTATTGTGTGGGACTGTTAAGACTTAGAAGCCTTAACATAATTGATACAGCAACATGCAGACATGCCTTCTTTTGTCTTATTTTTTTTTTCAGTTTGTTTTGTTACTGTTTTTATCTGTTCTGACTGTAGTAGAAGATTTGGCATGAACTGTTGGTAGGTGAACTGTGTATTCCATGTTTCCACATTTTTCAAGGGAGCTTTGAGATAGCAAAAAAAGCGAAGTGAAAGAAAAGTGAATGAAAGGCCTGAAAGACAACTCTTGTACTTGTGGAGCATATACAGCATGGGAAAAATGTGTTGTTTTGTTAACATGTCCAAACTCAGGTCACCAGTATGAAAATAATACTGTATGTTTTGTGTCCAAGCCTTTGTAAGACTTCTTAGCTTTGGTTGAGACTGCTGGCAGTGGTTGTAAAATTCAATTGTAGTTTCCAGAGAGGAAATGGTCCTCTGAAAATGTAACAGATTTCCAACCAGGAGCAATCAAAGACAGAAATTCTGCAGCCGCATGAATATTACCAGATGCTAAACCATCTCATGATGGAAATCCTGGTTGTCAGGGGCAATTTCCACCATTCCTGTATCTGCCAGAGAGACAACACTGCAGGACACACGCAATCTGGGAGGTTTCTGGGGTGCACTGAGGATAACTTCTTAACCCTGGTGTCTGAGGGGCCAATGAGAAGCACCACTCTGCTGGACCTCCCTGAGCTTACAAGCAATAAATACGTGGCTGAGCACGTGAAGGCTGGGAGCAGCTTTGGCTGCGTTGATCCATAGTGATGGAGTACAAGATTCTTAGAGGAGGAAACAGGACAAATAGCATGATCACAGCCATGGGCTTCAAGACAGGAGGCTTTGCCCTCTTCAGGAATATCCTTGTAAGATTTCTGTGGTATAACATCTTGGAGTAAAGATAGGTAGTTGACTTGCAAGAATCACCTCTTGTATGCTCCAGTCCTACAAGCAGGAAATCAAGCAAGGATGGCAGGAGGCCTGCATGGGTGAACAAGGAGCTCCTGATAACTTAAGCATCAAACGGAAGGATACAAAAGCATAGTGGGTTTACATGGCAGGGTTTGGTCTGTGGGGGTACAGGGTGGCCTCTGTGAACAGGAATGAGGAGCTGGGAAAGTATAGGCTAATCAGCCTCAGCCCAGTCCCCAGGAAGGAGGTGAATAGACTCTTTCTGGAAGCCATTTCCAAACATACAAAGGACAAGAAAATGATTTGGAATAGTCAACATGTATTTGCCAAAAGGAAATCATGCCTTGTCAATCAGGTAGCCTCCCAACAACAAAATGACCAGCTCCAAGGACAAGGGGAGAGCAGTGGGTCTTACCAAAACTTCTGAACTTCTGACACTGTTTCTGATAACATGCCTCCAGGCAAACTGATGAAGCCTGGACTAGGCAATTGGATGGTAAGGGGATGTAAAACTGGGTGAATCACTGGGTTCTAAGACATGAGACTAATGGCATGAAGTCCATCTGGAAGCTCAGCACTAGTGCTGTACCTCAGACACCAGTGCTGTAGCCAGTACTGTTTAGTATCTCCATTCTTGATGGGACAGTGCACCCTCAGCACGTTTGCAGGGGATATAAAACTAGGAGTAGTACCTGTTACACCAGCTAGAGCATCTGACATAATGAGAGGCTGAGACAGCTGGGATCATTCATGCTATAGAAGAGGATGGTGAGGGGATCTTATTCATGTGCATAAATACCCGATGGGGGTGAAGGCGTAAAGAGGATAATGAGAACGGAGCCAGACTCTTCTCACTGGTTCCAGTTAAAGGGCAAGAGACAATCTGCACAAAGTGAAATACAGGAAATTTCTGAAATTGCTGAAATACTGGAACAGGCTGCCCACAGATGTTCAGGAATTTCCATCCTTGCAGACTTCAAAATATTATTTAAAACTTGACAGGACACAGCTCTGCTTGCCTGCTCTAGCTGACCCTGCTTTGAGTAGGGGATCTAGACTAGTTGACCTCCACAGGTGTGTTCCAGCCTCTACCCTTCTGTGAGGGGGGCTGGACTGGATGGTATCCAGAGGTGATTTGCAACCTCAACTCAACCTGCTATTCTGTGAGTTGCAGATTGACTGGAGATCAATTTGTGCAATGTAGTATTATTTCCATTTCGGTTTCTCCTAAAATTTAAAACCACAAAGATATATTTAGTATTTTCTTAATTTTCTCCCCTCCCAGCACTATAATCAAAATCAATATTTACATGGCAACACTCTAGATGAACACCCTGTGAGTGAACTGAGACCAAGAAAATTGCTTGAACTTAGCCTTTTGAGATTCTTTACTTAAAGATTTATGGAAGCAGAGGAAAGTCCCCTTAACTTTTGTGGACCTTGTGTCTGACTCAGAAGGTTTAAAATTGTAAAAGCCTAGTCTTGTATGAGAAGAGCATGGCTCTGAGGAGTTTGCTTCCTCCTTTTTAGTGAAGGCCTTGAGCTTAAGCTAGACATTGTGGAGTTGTATTTCTGTCTTTATCCTCTCATACAGTTAACTTTCTTGGTATTGGGATCCCAGCAGAATATTCAGCTAAAATGAATTTAACTAATAGGGAATTCATAATGTATGAGTTTCATACTATTACATGAGACATAATATGAAATCTCGTGTTTCATTATAAATTATTAATTAGGTTTTGAAAATTATCTTGGATATGCAAACCAATTATTAAGGAAATCTGCTGGCATTTCCACTTTTGAGAAATTAATATGATATTGCCATTAAAGATACTCATTTTGATTATTATGGAATAACTATGAGAACTGTAAGACAGAAATTAATTTCTCTTTGAATTAGTGTTCTCTTGCATTCACAATTGCAATTATTCTTCACATCTTTCTATCTCAGAAAAAAAATGCAATTGAAAGTCCATTATATCTTCTGTGGAAAAAAAGGGAAGACTGAATCACATTCCAGCAGATATTCTGTAATATAGAACTGTCTTCTCTACAGGGATATACAGGAGAGAGCTGTACAGGTCCTTCTGACTGGAGAGCACAAAGCCAGGGGCACTGTATATTTCTGTATGTGATGCCAGGCTCTCGGGATGCATGAGGGTCTCTAGGAAAGTGTAGCTGCACCCACTCTGAGCACCAGGCGGGAGGCACATGTCCCTGGCGCATTTCTGGCAGGCATCTGTCTGGTGTTCCACACTGTTCTGCCACTGGGATAGCACTGTGTGCTGCTCACCCGGTTGCCTTCCTGTGCCACTTCACAGTTCGCAAAGACCTAATTGTACCTTTGCCTTCTGCCTCTTTCATCTGCTTCAGTATCACCAGGTATGATTTTGGCCTTTGGCTCTGCTGCTGACACCTGCCAGTACTAGAGATGGGTGATAAAGTTTTGAGGTTCTTTGTTATTTTCACTTTCACGGATATGTATTCAGTGTGTACCATTCTGGGTCATCCATTTTATACTTTCTGTCAGGTGCAGCTTGCTCAGGGTAGATTTCAGCTGATAATCAGATCACAGTCTACATGACATTTTGCAACTATAGATTATTTCTACCTTGACTACTTAATTTTACTTTCACCAGCACACTCCCAAATCTTTCCTTTCAACTGGTAAATATATAGGAATGATGCATATGAGACTCTTCAAGACAAAGATTTTAATGAAATGGTCCTGTAAATGTTCTTCCTTCTGTGTTACAGTTACTCCAAGTGTATGTTTAACTTGCTGATTTCACACACTGCTGTGCAGCTCTTTGTTATATATTAACTTGAGGCTCAATCCCACAAGGTACTGACTGTGACTGGATCATGCTGAGTCCCTTTTCCTCCCAGAGGCATTTAAGGGCTTACAGGGGTCTCAGCAGAACTGAGCCCAGAATCCAGGCAACAACAGGCTCTTTGAAAAACCAAGCAGGTTTTCTGGAACAAGGTTTGTACTGTAACTGGACAATATTTTGTGCAATGGATTTTCATACATTCAGATTAAATATCATCCAGAAGAGCAGACCTGGTAGTTAGTGGCTGCTTGGAGACATAACCATTTAGGTATATATGGTGGTAATTAATTACACTTTATAATTATGTTTTATAGTTTTTCTAGTTAAGTGCAAAACCATGACTGAGACTATATCAAAATATCTAGTTTTGTGTGTTGGCTGTGGTGTGGTTTGTCCCTCTGTTAATGTGTATATGGTTTTCAGAGTTGCAGATAATCTGTGCCGTTCATCTAGCAAAGCCATTCGGGCATTATTCACTGTGGAGCTCACACACTATGCAACCGGCTGCTTGTGCCCTGTGACTTCAGGGGGATCCCACTGGCAGTGGCACTGGGGGGCAAATTCCTTGGCATTACCCCAGCTTCCTGGACCCACTTTGCTTGGGCAGAAGCCCATCAGCCATAGAACTGAGCCACTGGTGGCTGTGTGTACCAGTGCGTCATCATTGATGGCATTGGTCTGGAGGGCTGTCCTCTTCTGTCACTGAGGAATTTTGAAAGGTAGACTTTGCCAACCAGTACTAAGCTGATCTGTTGCTTACATTTTGGAAAGCCAGGAGAAATACAGTGACCAAATGTATCTTAATGTGACCACACTAAGGTGTAGCCTCTGCAAACTACACTATTAATTATTACTCTTTCTATGAAATTTTTTTCAGGAGAAGACAGTACCTTTGGTCTGTGTTGTAATGTATTTGGCATTCGAAAAGTGTTGTAACAAACTGTTTCTAAAAAGCTATTCTTGATGTTTTGTATGCATATGAAAACCATAATCTTCCATTATCTTGCAAGGAAAAAGACAAGACCTGAAATCTTAAAAGTAATGTGATTTAATTACATCCACAAGGGAAGGAAAATTACTTCTGAAATGGCAGCTCCTGCCTGTTCTGCTAGGCTGGGAAGGAGATGCTCTTTGATTTTGGTCCTGGCATCACCTTCAAACAGTGGTAATTCAGAACTACAAACTAAACCTGAATTTTGCTTTCAGACTTATACTTAAGTCTGGCCAAAGCCCAAGGCACAGTTCTGCTCTAGGAACTGTCAGAGCAGTCTCACTTTAATTCAAATACACCTGTGCATTAATAAACGTATCTTTTGAAAATAAACAATCACACTGTTGGCCTTTGCCCTTACTCCCCCAGTTTAACTATCAGGTGCATACACATTTATTGTAGATTATCTCTTGAGATCAGTGTGATTTTAAGCATGCAACAGCAGAGAATCACCTACTTAAAAGGTTTGCAAGATCGCAGCTCTAGCAATGCACTTTACCTGAACTTGTGGTATGAAATCAGTATGCAAGTAAACTGAGGATTAAGCAATTTGCTGACTGCCAGTTTTCTAGGAGTAATGGCTGTCAAGTTGGCTGCTGTGCTTTTCTGGGGAATAAGCAAAAAACCCAAACAAAACTGAGCTTTTAGGAGTCTTTGGTAAATTAGAGAGGCTTCTCTGTAACTTTAAGCACAATTAGCTAAGCTAACAACTTAAGAGTCGTTTACCCATTAAGGGAAGTCAGGAAATAGGTAGAAATTTATGGGAATGAAAGTGGGTTGCTGAAGATGCCAGTGAAGTATTTTCCAAATCTCTCAGCACAGGATGAAAGCACCACATGATTCCATGTAAGAATACTGAAGCAGAAAGTAGTCACAAGTACTCAGTATCCTCCCTGGGAAAACAGTTCCTGGTTTAAGTGAAATGAGCCTGGACTTGGTCATATGCTAATTGCTTTTTATTACTATGTATTAGCGAAGCTGTTTAATACTTGCTATAAAGCCTGGATTTCACTCTCTCTTGTTTAATACCAGGTTAAATCTGAACTATTTAAGCTCTCAAAAGCTTAGAGGTTCCAGTAAAATGAGATTTGGGTAAAAATTTCTTGTTGGTTTCTGCTAGTAACAGTGATGTAGCTTTGGTGCTCTAGGCAATGAGAGAAACAAGACTCAGAAGACAGAAAAGAGAATATGCTGCATTGGGATGCTGAATAATTTAGTAGAAATCATGGTGTCTTACTGTAGACCTTAGGAAGGGTTTCTTAGCCTTTGGAACACTGAAAGATGTAGTAGTCAATTTTGAATAATTTCCAAGTGTTTACTTGTATGACTTATTTTGATTAAGTCTTGGAAAATCAAGACATAGAATATTGTGCATGGAGCAGGATGACTGTTATTTCAGTGTTTTTCAGGCAGCAGTATCTGTGACTGATGGCTGAACACTGAACAGGAGCTGCTTATGAGCTGAACCAATAGCAGGATTTCTCAAAAATAAAGCATCTTCTCTTGGCCTGGTACACTGAAGTATAAAAATGATACTGCAGAATGCTGAAATTGGCTAGTTACAAAGGTGCACCTCTAGATCTTCATTTAAAACAATTATTCTAGAATGTACTGTCTGCAGCTTTTCAGGACTTTCAGAGTTAAAACTTTCATGTAAGTGTTGTCCGTGCTAGGAAAATTACCAGATGCTGACAGGGGGTGTCAGCAGTGCCTCAGCTGAACATATGCTGCATATGGTTTGGCTGCAGGCACAGACAGGGAGGCCCTGTTCCCTGCTGCTGCAGAGACTGGTGAAAACAGGCTTTAAAACGACTGATTCCAGCACAATACTAAATGCTAGCCTCTATGCAGTGTTCATCTGACCAATGAGACTGAATAAACTACTTGAGTATAGATTGGCCTGCCAAGATTTTTGCTGCATCAAAAGAGTCAGGCAGCATCTTTACTGAGTTATTTTACAAATGGTTGTTTTGAGGTACACAGCAATCCTGATTGCTGTGCATTGTGATTACATTTGTGCTATTTTGTGGTGAGGCTGGAATTGAAACTGAATCAGATACTGAATGCAAAAAGATTAAAATCGCTATTTACTGTAATGATTGATCATAATCTCTGAGTCTGGCACAACAATGCATCATAAAAAATTAAATCAACTGTTTTCTGGAGAAAGTATTTCTCTGCTTTTCCAGAGAACACAGTGAAAAATATTTCCTGTTTGTGATGTTGCCACAGAATTTGGTGATAATTTACACCTCTTGTGTGAATCTGCTACAGCCACCCACCCAGCACCACCACTCACACACCCACCTCCCACACACACATTCTGGCACCCTGTGGCAAAAGCACAGCACATGGGGAATTGCTGAGGGCAACTGCATGTTTCCCCAGCCCTTTCCAATTCACAGTACTCTTGAGCAGTTCCTGAGAAAAATTTCAAGTCTGGACCCATTTCAGGAGTTCTGTTGCTTGTGGAAAGCATTTCCACTCTAATTCCTGCACTTCTTCCCCTGCCCTTGGATGCTTACTTCCACCTCCTGCCCAGCAACAGCTTGCATGCAGCCAGGGGAGCTGCTTCAGCTCACAGCCTGGCAGGAAAAAGCAGAAGGCATGTCCAACATCTCTCCCTTTAGGTGGTAGCATGCTCTTAGATTGGCAGGGGCCACCAATTCTACCCTCACCCTCAGAGACCAAGTAGATGATGTGAATAGGATCAAGTGATCTATGGGGCGTGACAGCATCTCTGGGTCAGTGTGTGGTAACAACAAAAAAAGGCAGCCATTCCTGCCCTGGCATAGAAACAAAGTTTGTTGAATTATGTAATGAAAAACAAGCGGTGGGGAGAGATCTGGCTCAGGTATTCAGCATTGCTTAGATAAAAGACAGACCCCAGGACAGAATTTGTGCAAACTGCCTCCCTTTCGTACTGGAACTGGAAACACGGCTGGTATCTCCAGCTTAGTAGTTTAATTATTGTCATAGGTTTGATGTTGGCACAAGGCCAATGCCTCTATGAGGATATACTGTCCCTGGTATTTGTTGTGAGATGTGACTAAAAACAGAGCAAAACAGTTTCTAATTTAGAAAGCTAAAGAAAAGAACTTTATTACTTATAATATGTAAAGAAGACACATACAGAAGAACATGAAAACTTTAAAAAAACACTCTTCCTCCCCCCCCCCCCCCCCAGTTCTCAACACAACAAAACAAACTGAAAATTCCCCATCACGTTACCACCTTTTAGATAATTAATCTTTAGTCTATTACCACCCTTCCGATAATCAGTACTCAGTTCATTGAGGAGAGATAGGAGTCTTCCTTGCATCACATCGTGGCCTCTTCTTCCATGTCCAGTGCTCTCACCACTGTGCATGGACCAGAGCTGTTTCTAGGGTTTCTTTTTTAAAGATGCTTTGGTTAGTTCCAGGAGACGACAGCTTCTCAAATTTTGGGACACCAGTCCCCCCCAATATTACCCCCTGGGGCCGAGGGGCCTTGAGAACAGAGCTCTTCCTCTCATCTCTGTTCACACTACTGTCCACTCTTGGCTCCAAGTCAACGCCTCTCCCTAGATGCAGTCTCTATGTTATAGAAAAGAAATGAGTCTATTCAGGCTATGTAAAAAGGTCCAGCCAAAGGCCACTCCATCATTTCCTCCCACCTAGGATTCTTTTCAGCATTCTCTGACAATCTTCCACTTGCACAAACTTTCATCATCTCTGCTTAGTTCTTTCTATCTTTCTTCTTCAAATTCAGGAGGATTAGCATTTATAAAGTTTCCATCATTTACGAAAAGGGTTAAAATCTTGGGCTTTGTTTCTTCAGAACTCTTACAGTATCTTTGTTGTTGGGCACTTTCTTTATGCCACCCCCCCATACTCCTTCGGCCGTGCTGTCTAGTTGCTGATATCAAATTTCAAGGTGACACAGATCACAGACACGGTTTCCCAGTCTCTCTCTCTCTCCGGGGGGGGGGGGGGGGGGGGGGGGGGGGGGGGAAGGGGAAAAGAAGGCTGTTTGATGCCTCTCAAAGTTCTTGTACTCTCTCCACCCTTCCATCTTGCAGGATTTTTCTCTCCCCCTCTGTGCCCAAGGTTCCAGCCTACCTCACCCAGGCCACATGGCTTCCCCTCCCCCGCCCAGCCAGCCGCTGGGCAGGGGAGATCCGCCCGTCCTCAGGGACCGGAACCAAGAGAGAGCTTTCCGGGGAGCCCTCTGCTTTTAACCCCTTGTGTTCTCAGAGGCGGATCCTTGTCCTTAGTGGCCACACCAGGTGCCAGTCTTTAAACCTGAGCACTCATTAGTTTGACCACTGAAGTTCAAAAAACTCATTTTTTCAAACTACGACAATTATGTACCCCAGCATGTTGAAGGAATCACTAGTAAGGTTTTCCTCAACTGATTTTCTGAATCTGAAGTGTAAGGTCTTTTTAAAAAAGACAGTGTCACTGACAGGAACCAAAACAAAGACAGCTCACCAACATAAGTTAACATTTTTAATAAGGCCATGTGTAACCTTTCAGGTTCAGAACTATCCTGTGCTCTTACAAGACAAATTATTAGCCAAATCTGCAACATCCAGTTTAGAAGATTAATGGACCATCATCAAAATAGACAATTGAATCTTGAAACAGGCACTTGAATCTGAACTCCTTTCAAAAAATGGAATTTAGGGTTTGTCCTCTGCATGGGTAGATAATGGATTATTTTCCCCTATGTGTACACTTTTTATAGCTATCATCACTGTAAGCATCAAAGTGCCAGAGGAGCATTGATGGATTGGTCCTTGCAGACCCATAGGTTATAAGGCACTACTCCTATCATCACATATTTTACACATGTGGCACTTAAGCTGAGAAAAGTATGCTGAACTGCCAAGGTCAGAGAGAAACAAAATCCAGAATCTGTCTTCTCCAGCCCCAGGGAAGATGTCATAAAGACTTCTCTCCTGCCTGAAATGGGTGTTTCCTTTTTTTTTTTTTTCAGATAATTTACCATTACTTTCGGTGGTAGAAGAATACAAAATTGTTTTACCACTAGTAATAGGAATATGGGTGTCTGAGCCAATGGGCATAAAAGTCTCTTGGAGCACTGGTTCCAGTTCCCCCACTTCAGGCAGTTATGCAATTTGGTACCATAGATACACATAACTAACTCCATCTCAGGCTACTAAAGCTAGAATTTCTTCCTTGCTGTTCTAACAGGAAGGGAGTTGCATGATTAGTGTTCTGATCTTAAGAATAATCTGATTTTCTATCAAAATGTGACTAACTTGTGCAGCTGCCATCTCTTACAGAGGCAGTCAATGTGTTATTTGTATTGACTCATAGAAACAATTGAAATATTACAAAAAACATAAGACTGCGAGAGATTTCCTTGGGTATACTGCAGATAAAAGTTCTAATTTAATATGTACAGGTTTATTTAAAACAGGACAAGTAAGCTTGTCCAAAATTTATAAATTTTTGTCTGATTCCCTGTTCAGACAAATTTTCAAGTGAGTGGCATTGTGTGTTTTCTGCATCATTAAAATTAAGTAACTTCTCTTCCGGACAAAATAAACAGACAATTTGCTTAACATGATCATCCATGCTTTGAAAAAATATTTTTGAGTTTAGTATTAATAATGAAGAAAATAATTAGTTACTACAACAGCAGAAAAACAGAATAATGACTATTAGATGGAGGTTTATAATTGTTTTGAAGTTTTCTGGCAAGTTAAATTCAAAGAACAAATGTTATTGAAAAGACCCAGCACATAAATGTTGTTAAAGCCTTTGTCACCTGCTTTGCTCGGATTATTCTTTCCTAGCTTTCTGATCCAAGGCATAATTGATAGAGTAAATTCAAACAAAAAGTAGAAATTGACAAACTAAAGGTAGAATTAGCAAGATGATTTTTTTTTTGTCTGAAAGAGAAACATGGTGGAGATGGTAATTCAATCATCTGGCACAAGAAATATGGCCATGAATGTTAATTTACTTGAGAATGTAACAAAGATATCAAGTTTGTCATTGCAGAGAGATACTAAAGAAAATACTGTTACTAAATGAGTAATAAACCCTGAGCAACTGTGTGGTTTATGAAGGCCATGAATCCATACTACCTAGGAATCTCCTAAAAACTGGATGACAAATCCTTCCCACCAAATGCAATCTGTTTCTCTTTTTCTTAATCTTACTGAAATATTCACTGTTCTGCTCTCTTGAGCATATCAAAAGCTGTAACTGTTCAGTGTTTTTTGCTCTGGCCAGCACGAAGGTACCCAACATCTGCAGCCACACTGAAACCAGGTGGGTATTTCTGTAGCGTCATGCTGGCCAATTATTCTGTGGACCTGTTATTTTGTTACAATAAGCATCAGAAAAAAGATGATCTTATGTATCTTTGCATAATTTCTACTGATGATGATACTGATTCCTAACACAGCCCACTACCTGCTTCATTTTTTTGGTATCTGATGTACACTGTGCCTCTGCAGCATTGCTGTATCTGTCCTCCCTTCAGCACAGCTCAAGGATTTAAGCGAGCACTGAGTGCTGCTTGTGATTCCTCCCTGAGCCCAGGGAGAAGCATCATCACTCCAAAATCAAATAAACCCAGGCACAGTCCTTGCTATGGCTCACGCACAAAAATGCTTCTTACTCTCACTCCAGCCCCTGGTGTAAATCATTCAATCACCCACTGCAGGTGGTCTTCAGCCTTTCAAACTCCTCAAGACCCTTGCTGTATGTATTTATTTTTCCATATTTTTTTTATTTTTCCTCCTTGTTGCATAACAAGGTGCCTTCATATCATCAGGTAATTTTGGAAGAACAGTTTTGAACAGAGAAGAGGGGATGGCAGGGTAATTAAGTGGGTGGGGAAGAAGGTTGATAAAAGAGCTGCTAATAGTAATTTTTATATGCTATTATTTTGAGCAAGGAAAATAAATACAGAATGGCTTGAGGGCCATTAGACTGCAATGATTGTGATATAGGAAAGGAAGGCAGGTAGTGCAGACCAGGAAGAGAAAGCAAAAGGCTGCAGAGTAGGACAACTCCCAACACTGAAATCTTGCCCTTTCTTCCCAACTAGTCCATATCACTTTAATGTACATCCATCTAACAGAAAATCTAACGTTTTCCAAGATAAGAAGAAAATGAAAAATACGTAGTGCAGGGGAAAAAAAAGAAAAGAAAGACTTTCTTTATTAGTCTCTTTTCCTTCCTATTTCTGTCAACTTTTTATCTCCGCAGTCCTTTCTCTTCCTAATTCTTACACTTTGTGAGACACAAAATAAAGGTGGAATTCAGCCTTCCTAATTGGTAACTGGAAGTCTTCTTTATGTTAAAACACAATGATCTGTGTATTGGAAACTGCTCTTCTGTAGTACCAGCCATCTCTCCATGTCATGCCATCTGAATAATGCCTCTTGAGGATGGGGAAGAAGAATAGCATCGCAGTCAGACCCCGTGGGGTTATAAATAGCATGCATTCTAGCAGCCTGAAAGGCTGAGGCCATCATTAAGTTGCATGCAGCTGTAGTGGTGTAGGTGGGTGAGTAAGAGCAACTCGGAGATGGGATAATAGTAACCTAGTACACAAGGGTCATTTTTCATTGATGGCGTCACTCCATTGGACTATTGTGTTCTCCCTAAATTAGGTCCCTGTGTTTAAGAGAGCTGAGCAAGCTCAGCCTCCACAAAGCATGTCTAAAAGAAGATTAGAGGGGAAAACACTTTGTTGTGTATTGTGATTTATGCCAAACTGTGATAAACTTTTCTCACTTGGGTCAGTAATTGCTTTTATCAGCAGCAAACTAAATGCAAGTGGAAGGGCCTTTAGGAAGCTGCACACCAGCCTCCTGCATATGGGCAATGGAGACTTTCACTGGTCAAATCAGGAAGTTAATGCAGCAATTTAAGTCAGGCTGTCCATCCCGTGTTTTTCTTAGCAATGTGATTCATTTTGTCGTGTTTGACATTTCATTGCCAAGATGACAAAGGTTTTGGTTTTAGAAAATCCATTTCAATTTATTATTATTAATTTGCTTGCAGATATACAGAAATGGAAAAATCCTACACTAATTTCACATAGTTTATATTAAAAAAAAACAGATGAAAATAATTAGCTGCCTATGTTAGTTTGAACTTGCATACACAAATATACTACTCTTCACTTGTTTCTAAACTAAAAAACTTGAGATCCTGATCCTACTCCCAGTGAAGTTGGTGGGGGAGTTTCCTTTAACTTAATAGATATATGACTCAGCTTAATTCCCCCTGTGGGACCTGTCAGTATGTAGAGATTCCTTGGGGGTTAATTGCTTGCAGAAGAGACTTTGCCTGGGATCTAAAAGGAAGGTACAAATTGCACAACTGGAGCCTTAGCTATGTACTGCAGCCTGGAAAAGAGACTGTAATTTAAAGCAAAGGGATCTCTTTTTTCAGTAATCCTGCATCTTAATAATTAAATTTGGTCATTCATTAATTTAAAGTATGTCTTAGAGAGTCACTTCCTTTGCCATCTTGCCCAGTAGCTGTGGAAGTAGGACAAGTACTTTTATGTTTTACTGAAATTATTCCTTTTGGCTTTTTTTGTTTGCACTCTCTTTCAAGAGTCCTTTTTAAAAAAAATCACTACTTTGAAGTAGACTTTTAGAAAGTATTTATAAAAGAAACATGAAAGAAATAACTGTTGCGGGAGTGGAAGAGAGGATTTCTAAACTAAGTAGATAGAATAATTCATATTTAGACTTTTCAGATTTATGTGTGTGACTTCATTATATAAATGTGCCCTTTGCTATTCTGAAAAATCTAAGAGATGTATCATTACCAATTAAAAGCTGGGAGAGGGTTGTTCCTTCATCTTTAAAACTGTATATTCATTCTCCCATGTCACATTTTTTGTAATCCTTTCCCACCTGTATTACACTTGGAATAATCCTTCTCACTCCTTGTCACATGTGCATTAAACCTCTTTTAAAGAACAGACTTAGAGCTTCTAAAACAAGCATTTCATTTTTGTTGTGCTAAGTGTGATGTCAAATTACTATTAGAAATCTCACGCATATACCAATCTGGAATTTTTTCTGGAAGTTCCTTCCTTCATAAATTGCTATACTTGGTCAACCATAACATGTACTGCTGGCACTGCCCCTCTGTTCACTGCAGCTTTTGTTGTTCATCTGGAGGCAAAACATTAGCCTGTAAATAACAGAGTCTATAGCTCAGTCTTCCAGAAATACCCATGCAAGTGCTAAGAATTTGTCTGCATTAGCAAGGATTCTAAGTGGCAAATGATAATAGTACTCTTATTGTGCATTTTTAGGATTGTAGAAAAACCTTAATATAGGAAGGACTAATCTCCTGAAACTTTGGTTTGTAACTTTGAGGAAACAGTATGGCTTGTATGAAACTTAAAGAGGTTTAAGTTTATAGTTGGAAAAGCATTTTGCCTTTTTATCTCATGACAGTTCTGTTGATAAACTCTGTTTTGCATCATTTTACTAGACCTTGGTGTGATGGCACCTGAATCCTATATACATTTATCAGCCTTCGGAAAAAAAAAAAAAAAAAAAAAAAAAATAAAAAAAGAATTCAGATTAAGAAAAGATTTTGTTAATTATTGGTCTCCAGTACAGTAAGTTAATCCTGTTCTCAGACACACTCTTTAGTGTACTGCATCCAAGCTTCTCTGCATAGTATGCACATGTGGAAGGGCTGACTGAATCAGTGAACCTGCAGGATTTAGAAGAGGGTTTTACTGCAGAAAAGCTATGATGAACGAGTCTGGAAGATTAAAAGTATTTACTTTTAGAAACTTGGCAAATGTCTAATTGACTAGATATTGTTATATTTGTAACTGCAATTTTCTAGGTGTTTTCTTCCTTAAATGTAGTGACATTTAAAAAATACAACACGCAATATAAATTGTTACCTTATTATCTAATGTGAGTTTTAGTGTGGCTTTCTAAGGAAATTAGGTTTTTGTGAGCACTTTGTTAATCTGTCAATATCTTCTTTGATAATTTCTAGCTCTTCAAGCCTGTTCAATCTGTTGATGAACTTCAAATACATTTAGAAGATGGTTGCAGATCTCAGTTTTCAGGATTTCTTAAGTTTCAGAAACACTGTTGTCTGGATAAAGGAAAGGCCCAAATTAGAGGCTCAATTCAACTCAACAGTTTTCTCTGCTTTGTCTTTATGTCTCAGGGTTGAATAATGCTGTTAGAAGTTTTTAAGTGACCAGCACAAACCCTTATAGATACCAGGGAGGCTAGGAGACAAGTGAAAGTAGCTTTTAACTTAACTTCTGACACACTTCTTGTCTCATATAAACGAAATTTTCCTCATAATGTTGCCACTAAGGTCCTTCTCTTGCCCGTTTAATCAACTTTACTGAGGTCCCCTTCAGAAATGTCCCTTTCTCAAGGTCAGAAGAGACATTTATTGTCTGCACTGACATGAGAAGTCCCCCAGGCAGTCCCAAGCTAACACAGATCACCAGCCATGGCCCATGTGGACCCTCTTCATACAATATCAGCATTTCCAGTCTTAATCTGCATTTATTTCTCCTTTGCTTCCATGCCCAGCACAGTAAAGCAACAACTTTGCCCCTCATTTGAGTCATTATTCCAAACTCACTCCTTCCATGGCGTTTACCAGAAGGCTGTGGCCACAAGAGCAGGGCTGGTGGCAGGCTGTGCCTGCTGCCGCTGATTGCTGGAGAGTTCTGTGGTCACTCCCAGTTATTTGCTACCTCATTTGACCTGCATCCCTTAAGCCCATTTATTTGCCTCACCCCGTAACTACACCTTGCCTTTGAGAGTGTGTCTGTACTGGTCTCCAGAGAAGTAATTACTCTGCATGCGCAGTCACACCAGTCTCAGAGGAGAGGCAGTTGAGAAGGGCTGATGAAGAGGGGCTGATGGCTTTTGCTAGTAGTTCTTTAGGGCATCTGCTCTACCATGAAGTCTGTCTTGTATCTTACCTGAACTGTAATAAAACTGTTGAAATTAAATCTACAGTTCCCGTTCAAGCGTAGAAATATTTTTTGGACAATAACCTTTCTGAGCAAGGACTACCAGTTTGTACAGGTCTTTGCCAGGAGTCATGACACAGGGCTTTAAGACGTTGTCTCACGAAAGTTTCCTTGTAGTATATGAACTCTATTCATTATACATTTCTCTGCATAAAATGTTGTTCTTGCTTTTAAGCCAGAGAAATAGCAGCAGGCGAAAAAGTTGTCCAGGTTTTGGACAGAAAAGGAGCCTGGGAACCAAGTATGAGTTTGGTCAATGATCCGTACAGACTGCACTCGTGAGCAGGGCATACGGACCTAGGGACGGAGGGGCGGGGCGGGGCACCATCGAGGAAATTTTTAAGGTCTTAAACGCGACCATCGCTGCGCGGCCGCTTGTTACTCCGGCGGAGGGAAGGAAGTCGGGCTCCTTCCAGCGAGCGGCCGCGGCAGCCGCGGCGGGCGGCAGTGCGGCGGGTGGAGCGGACCCTGCCGGGCGTGGGGCGGCCGGAGCGGACCCTGCCGGGCGTGGGGCGGCCGGAGCAGCCGGGGGTGCGCGCCCCGCCCCGCCCCGCCCCGCCCCGCCGGGCGCCGCTGCCATAGCGATGCGGGAGCGGGCAGCGGCCGGGACGCGCGGCGGCGAGTCCTGGCTCTCCCCAGGTAAGGGCGCTGCTCCGGGGCCGCCTCCCGGGGAAGCTGTGGCAGGCTCCACGCTACGAGCTGGGATTTTAATCTCATCTCGCTGTGTTTGTTCTCCCGCCTCCCTCCTCGCGTCCCTTCTGCCCGCTCAGGTGCAGTTTCTCCCAGAGCCGCTTTCCGTGGGGACTTCCTTGCTGAGAGCAGTGTCTTGTGCTCGTTTATCGTAGATGTTTTCTTTCCGCACGGAAAGTTGCGAGCAGTCTCGGGGCGCTAAGGCCGGCCGAGGGTTGGGTGCCCGGCGGGCTTTTGTCCGGCCCGGGTGCCGCGGCGGCGGGCTCGGCCGGGCTTTGCCCTGCCCTACTGCCCGGCGGGGTCCGCCGCGACCCCGTCAGTAGCGGGGATTAAAAACTGCCGCGGGGGATGTTACAGGCGTCTCGCTGAAGTGCGAGCAAATCCTTTTATCCGCGGAGGAACAGAGGCTCTCAAAACTTTCAAAGTGTTTCAAAGTGCGCTCAGGAGGGAGCAGCGCGAAAGTCAGCGGGCATGGGCTCCGCAGCTGCCGCGTTTCACGTGGAGGTGGGGACTGGCTACGCGGGTCCCGCCGGGCCCCGGCGGTGTCCCCGCGATGGAACTCCCGGCGGGCTCCTGCCCCTCCTGCCGCTTCTCCTGCTTCTGCGCCTCCGCCTCATCCAAACCCACCGTCCCCGCTTGCTCTCCGAGCCCCCGCGGCCCTTGCGATGGGAAAGAGACAAAGGAGGGTCCGGGGCTGCCGCCTTCCCCAAAGCACAGATGTACGCGTTCTCTCCTTGTTGGGTGAGGGGGAAATCCCCCGCCGCCGCCCCCATGACCCGCCGACAGTGACAAGTTTTCGAAGATCTCTGCCCCGCGTTGAAAGAACCGTGCCATGATCTTTGCTTTTAAGGTGGAGCCAGCTTCAGACTGGGCATCCCAGTAATATTGTTTACCGTGGTAGGGAAAAAGCCTGTCTGCTTGGCAAAGACCCCTGGCTGGGACAGGAGACTCGTGGTCGGTGGTCCCCCCCACAGCTCTCCCAGGCCCTGGAGTGTGATCTGGTCTGCTGGATCTCCCGGGCTCAGCGGAGGAGGAGATCCCTTACAGCATGTCCCAAACACTCCAGTCACTCTCAAATTTAAGCTTTTATCTTGCTATCACCACAGCATAGGGTGGCTTCTGGGTATACTGCTTTTAATTCGTGTTTTCTTTGGTAGGGAAAAAGACTTTGCTCTGCACTTGATGTAATTTTTTAGGATGTCATGTGCCAGGGGACAGACAAGTCAGTCAAGTGTCACACAGCCTTCCAACAGAAGCAAGTGAGGAAAAATTATGCCTGTTTTCCTCTTCCTTGCCTCCTGTTTTAGAATTAGGTGTCACTTAATGAACGTGTTTTAGATGAAAACCTCCCATGTGTTTTGAGGCTCAGTGCTGAGCACCTGAGGAGGAAGACTGGATTGCTGTTACTGGGAACTTCTTTCTTTTAAGTGCTTATGAGGATTGTGTTTACCATTGTAAGGTAGGTGTGCTAGTCATACTGAATTTATTAGCTGATTAGCATTAGAGAAACAAGTACATATTGAAATTATTCTGGTCTCCCTAATTGCTAACGAATGCAGTTGTACTTTGAGGGAGTTACAAATGCCTTCTCTGCACCCCTGCCACACCTTTGCTTACCGTAGAAGAACTCCTCCGTTTTGTGTGTGTGTTTATTTCTCACAATGTAGCAGAAACTTCTTTTAGTTGGGACTTTGTAAGAAAATTTCTTAATGGTGGCTTTTGTTTTCCTGATGCAGGCAGGAGGAGGAGCTCCTGAGGAGCTCAGCTCGTCCAGTCAATGTGAAGGCAAGGCAAACCAAGGTGCAGCAGATGAAGGGGAGGCAGCGAGGTCAGCTGGTGGAGACAGCACTGTTGCTTTGAGCTACCCCAGCCTCCACCTCCATGCCTACAGCATCGAGAGCATGACAACATTTCCGAATGGCTGTGGAAATGGCACTACCGTTACTTGTATAGTTATGGATAATAAAGAGCCCCAAGACCAGACTACCTGTGCCAGTCATAATGGGGGACACAGAAGCAGCAACAGTCTTGAGGAGGAATTTCAAGAGGATAAACTCAGCCCTTCCAAAATCATGCGCTTTTTTACCACCCCTCGGAAACGGGCTAATTCCAGCTCTGAGAGGCCTCGTTCTTTGGTTTTGACAGGCAACTCATCCACATGGAACGCCTTTTCTTCTATCAGAAAAATGGGTTCTTTCAAGAAGTTGAAATCTTCAGTCCAACAAGGAATTCAAACAAGGGAATGCTCAGACATCTTAAATGAGAACAGCATAGGCAAACAGGGTTCAAATGGAGCAGTGGTGCGAGTTCAGACTAACAGGTATTCCTATTCGGGGCCTCTACATGATTTCCAGAATGCAGTGGATGGTTTAGCTTCTGACTGCTCTGATGTGGAGGACAGCGATGAGTCCTTCCTGAGGAACACACGTCGCTCATGCAGCATCAGGCGGGCTTATGGTGCTGGCCGCATAAACTTGCTAGACACAGATAAAGTTCAGAGTCGTCACAACTGTGTTAGGCCAACATCACCTGTCATCGCAGAGCCAAAGATCTGTGAAATTTTGGTGAAAGACTCTGAAAACAACAGGATCATTTACTGGAGAAGCAGAAGTTCAGATAATTTGAACTTTCTGAAGAAGAGCTCATTCAAACGGAAGTCCACCTCAAACCTTGCTGATCTGAAGGTTGCAAATGAAAAACAGATGCCAGCAAGGACTGTGAGTGTTGCATCTGCCGACTCCGACAAAAGTGGTGGAAACCCTGAGAGGAGATCCAAGCGATGGAAGAGCCCTATCAGAGCAAAGGATTTTGACCGAGTTTTGAAACTTGTCAGTAATGTTACAGATGTTGCAAGGAAGAAGGATGGCCACAAGAACATGGCTCCTTCTCCTAGTGAGTTGTCCCAGAGAACAAGGTCAAACAGCAGGCTGCACGACGACTATTCCCGCAGGGTTTCCAGCAGCACGGCTCATGACAGGAAGAGATGCACCTCCTCGGTATCCAGTCCAGACTCTTCCTTGCCAGGAACACCTTGCTTGCAAAGCCCTGTGATTGCTCAGGATAAAAAGGCTGAAATGAATGTAGCTGTGGCTGAAGATAAAAGCCTCAGGACATCATCAGGTATCCCAGACTCTGATAGCTTTTCACCTACTCTAAATGACATTAGTCCATTTCCCAATGAGGTCTTTTATTCGGACTCAGATGAACCAAAAGCTATCCAGCAGTGTACAGATGAAGCTGAAAACCTTCACGTTCCGGTCAGGCCAACTACTCCAAAGCCTCGAAGTCCAACTGCAGGGAAGGTCAAGTGCAGTATGAATTTCCAGTGTCCAAACCATCACAGCATGTTGTCACTGAGCTCATCAGAGAGCGAGGAGAGAGTTGAGGTACCAGGGCTGAAGCTGGGCAGGAATCCTGTTTGCTTCCAGGACTCAGTGCAAACTGTGTACTATGATGATGGAAATGAAGACAGTGGCATAAGCAGCCACTCTCAGCTTAGCCTCAATTTAGCCTCTGGTACTGAAGAGAAAAAGGAAGAGGTAAGAGAGAAAGCAAAATCCTTCAGAAGTGATGTATATTTCGTATTGTGTTTTGTCTTTATTTATGCAAAACAATGCAAAGTAATGGCTGCTGCAGCTTGTTATTGCTAAAATATGCTGACAGCAATTATTTCCTTTAAATATTCTCTTTGGATGCTAATGTGCAATTATTTTTTCTTTGCACATTAATATCAAAGGAAGTTTTGGCAGTAAAGCTATTCGTGTATGTTTTCAAGGGCAGCTCATTGCACCCTGAAGATACACCACCTTGTCATGTAGCCTTTTCAGACTTTACCAGCCTGAGCAGGGTCTGGATGTGTTTCCTTTACAACTGAAAGGTCTTTTTAATAAAGAGTCCATGTATTTTGAAGTAGTGTTGACTTACTGTGAAACACTTTGCCTGTGGAAACCTTGCAGAACATGGTAATATTTGTAGAGCAGTGTGATGTGAAAGACACAATACAGAAGTTTAAGTCAGTTGTATCCAATGTTTTCCCTGTGCAGTGATGACCATACTGAGGGTAAACTGCTTGCTTATTCTTTTGTTTGCCAACTGCAGGCAGCAGTACTTTATGTGCTGGGCTTAGTGTGTTGCTACTGTTGTTTTGGTGAAAACACTGTTTTCACTCTACCTAATGAGTGACTTCATACTCTCACTGAATGGGTAGATAGGTCTATTGCAGCACCTCTGAGGTAAATTCACATGATAACACTTGCCCCCACCTAAAATATGGTGTGAGTTGGCACCAGAGAAGTTGCAATGATTTGGCAGCCATGGTGAAGAGCTGTCAGACATACACTGCACCTGTCTGAAGCAGTAAGGCTTAGTTCAGCCCAGCTCACTGGGGCAAAAATCCATCTGGATCTGTATAAATATGCAAGTCATTCACAAAATAAAGCTGGTGTCTTTTAAGCCACCTCAGTTTAACTAAAGTATCTTAGACCTTATGTATGAGATAGGCAAGGCAATGCTGCAGCTGCACAAGCTTCAGTCTTTCATGCTGTGAAGTTTTAAAATGCTTGTAAAGCTGTCATGCTTTTAAAAGCTTGGTGCAGTTTTTGCAAACTAACTGTAAATGGTTACAGAGCTTATCAGTATTGTCCTTGTGCTGGAGGAAAGCAATTTTGTTTACTCTTGTGTTTGCAGCAATGGTAAGATTGCAAAAACAAACTTGGTTTGTATAAATGTCTGGGCTCAGAGGTTATTCCTCTTCTGGAGCCCTAGAACTGCTCCAACCGCTCGTATTTTCCAGAACTCTCACTTAGATGCAAGGAGAAGCTTTCACACTGCCAGAAGAGGCGAGAGCCCTAGTGTGGATGGATGCCAGTTGTATTTCTCAGGAATAAAATGGGAGGTGAAATTAATGCTACTCATCTACCATCTAGTGGTGAGCTGCCATCATGACCCAGAAGAAATTAATCTGGTCCTTCCTTTGGGCTCCCAACAATCCAGTATGGTTTTTACATTAATGTATGTACATTGGGTGGATGAAAGTTACTGCAGTTTTTAGTTTTAACACCACGTTCTGTTATTATCTAACATGCAATTTAAGCTTTCTCTTTTATTATAATGTATTTTAGGGTAATTGTGAGTGTCTTTTAGTGCTTGCTTCAGTTGTCTAAAATACAGAGTGTGCACTGGTGGCAGCCCTGGGTTTGTGTAGTGGGCAGGCAGACAATATGGGATGGATCTCAGCAAAAGATGGAGGAAGTGGTGGCCAGGGGACAGACCCCTTGACTGTAACCCCTCACTCTGCTGTGAGCACTGCCTGGAGTCCCTGTTCCTTGTAAAAACAGCTGTGGCCACTCAGATAGCATAGCTGCATCCAGACAGACCTCTCTTCTGATGGAAAAAACCCAAAGATCTTGGAGGTGGTAGCTGTGGGTTGGAAGCAGGAGCTGTGCAGGACAGGGTCTGCTTTTGTCTTACCACGAAAGGGATATAAAGTCTGTTGTTTCTTTTTTCCATGCCTTCTCATCTCATATACAACCCTAAAGCTGTAGCACTCAGAGTGACTGCAAAACAGGTAGAGGTAGGTTTCTTCCTACCGTTTCTTTGGAGGATTTAATTTCCTGCTTTACAGCATGCTTCCCCTCAGCATGGAGCTAGCTTGGCACCAATGATACTTATGCCAGGTTATTTTTTAATTGGAGTTTATTCAGCCTGCAGGCACTTTTATGAATGCCACATACTCACACAATGAGGTCACTGGGGTTTGAACTTTTGACTACAATTCATTTTTACCTTACACCTCTGCGTTACAGAACTGTACCTGCCTGGCAAGTTGTTCTGTGATGGCTGAGTGCTTAGTTTGCTCTCAGCAATCGTTTGAGATGTAGTGTGGAGCCATGGACATCACACTTTTTCAAAATTTTGTCTGAACATTAAGTACCTTGTGTTGATGGACAACTCTGCACTGTTTCCATGTTTCATGGATCTGCCTTTCTGTAAAAATTTCATGTATAAGCCAGTATGTATTCCAGTACAGCAACTAAAGCTTGAAGACATATTTCAATACAAAGCTTAGAAAGTTCTAACCAGTCTGGCTAAAATAAGTTCTCTTTCCAGGACTGGCTGCCATAGCTGGAAGCAAGTGTAGTTTATTCATTTACTCACTCATCTAGTAGATTAGTCAGCAAATGAAATCTGTGGAGTTTGGACCATCTCCAGGTTTTCCCAAATATGGAAACTAAGTATTTCTACCTTGTGTTTCCCCACCACTGTTAAGCTGATTTTGCAGTATTCATGCAAAGACATCTATTAATTCATCAGAATTGATGTTTTGGGTTGTTGGGCTTTTTCCATACGTGATTGAGTCTTGAGATCCTGTCACTTCTGTTACCTCATTGGTTTCACCAAAATGCAAGATTTAGATTGGAGCAGGGAAGATTTGGTTTTTGATCCTGACAGAGGTTGCTTCCCAGGGAAGAGCTAATTAAGTGCAGCCTGGATCTGTGTCTCAGCACTTCTGAAGCTACAGAGGTGTGAGTCACCAAAGCTCACCTGTGACATCCCGTGCTTTGCCACCATCTGCTTCATGCTATTGTCATTTATATTCAATATGTTACTTTTAAATAGCATGAAGAGGTGATTAAGTACAAGCTTGTACTTGTTTCGAGTGTTTCACATAGTCTTTGCTTTCATGAAGAAAGAGCCCCATGTCGCTGGAATAATGAAAACTTAGTCTGCTTTGGACTGGCACGTGTCAGCCACAAAGGCTGCCTGAACAAAGCACTGTTCTGAATTTTTTACAAAAAAGTAAAAATCAAGTTATTTGACATTTCACCTAGTCTTTCACAAACTCTTAGACCATCTGGTATTTAGGTTGCCTTGCTGGCATCTGGCTTCACAGTACACCAGACTTTTTATTACTTGAGTACCTTATCTGCATGACCATAAGTGAATGATAAATTACAGTGAGGAGGTAACTCTGCTGTAATTATGGTTGAGTCACAGTTTATTTGCAGACAATATTTTAAATGTTCTAAGACCTGTCTGTCAACTTATTTATGTTCAGGCCATACAAAAGTCACTGGTCCCATCTAGTCCACATCATAAAGTCCCCAGTGTTCAGGTGCTGGCAGAGTTGAGCTGGTTTGTCCTGGACAGGTGTCTGGGCTTTGAATATTGAGCACACAGAGCTTAACTTGGAGGATAGATTATAAAGACAAAGAGGAAGAAGAGCTTTATGGGTGGGATACATGTCCTCACTGTTTCTCCTCGCTATTTCTAGCTTCAGAATGTGTCCTCACAGTGAAGGACCAAAGGGTGGTAGCTGGATGTAGTCATGTTCAAGGAGTAAGCAGCAGCCAGGATCTGAGGGTGATCATCTGTAGTACCTGCCTCAAGTTCCTGAGTGGTGTGAGGCTGGGCATGAGCACACCTGCTGGGAGCTGGCTGCTTTCAGCTCTGAACTCTTCCTTTTGGATTTGTTCACCTCTGGTTCATCCACATGCTTTTGGAGTGTACCTTAGACAACCTAATGTGTATAACTGTAAATGTGATAAACTGTGAAGAATAATTAGGGGAGAGAGTGGGAGGAATTTCTTAAACTGGGTTTACTTTTAAGGGGCTTATAATTTGGAGTGAGGGCTCACCATTCCAGCAGCACTGGTCTTCTGGCTACAGGACAGAGGGGACAGAACAGCAGAACCCTGTCACAGGCTCTCAACAGCTTCTTACAGAAAACTGAAGTTTCAGTTAGACCAAACAACACTGGATTTCACTAAACTCTGAGCTGCTCTGCACAATGCAGGATCCATTCACACAATGTCCCTACAGTCACTCAGCAAGTGACTTCCAGACGCATTTGCCCAGAGCTAGACTAGAAACCACTTGTGCATTGCTACAAACCTAAGTTGCAAAATTACTGCAATAATGCAGCAAGGAGCCCTCAAACAACAGGAATATCTTCCTGTCGCAGCAAAAACTCTTTCAGCTCTGAGCAGCAGAGCTGTCATCACTTCGGTGCAGCCCATAATCATTTGTTGTTGTATCCGCTTCTAGGAAGAAGAAGAGCAAGGCAGTTGTGACAGTAATCTGAATTCTGGATCGAGTTGAATTTTAGACGAAGTAGCTCTGCAGTTCTTAATGAAATTGGCCAGTTCTGAAAACTATAGGAAAATATGGAAGTCACCCCTGCAGAAATGTTTTGGATGGTGACAGAGAGAGTTCAGACGGACTTCACTGCAGTTAGCCTGGGGCAAGCTGCACCCTTTCTTTATTGTATTTGTGCACCTCTGTCTTCCCAGAGCATATCATATTTGACTCTGCTGTAGCTGTCCAGTGGCACCTCAGTAATACCCAGGTGTTGCTCACCCTGGGATCAGGAGTAATAAATAGTACCCCAGAAAGTGGAACAGCACCTCTGGCCATGTGATTTGGTTTCTTATGTCAAGTGCAGTGTTGAGTGGTTGACACTGAATATCCATCTCCATGCTAGGTGCTTGAGATATCCAAAGTGAGCAGAGGCAGCTGCAGAGTTTTCCCTGCGCCACCTGCATTTTTCCTTTCTCGTATCTGGAGGCTGCAGTGTTGCTCGTGGAGCCGGGATGCTGTGGCAGGCTGGGAGACAGGCTGAGTGCTGGGAGGAAGCGAGCACAGCAGCCTTGCCCCCACCCCATGCTTTCGGAAGTAATAGTTGGCAGAGGTGCAGTTGCCTAAGGCAGCTCCACCACCCCTTGCAGGCTGGGGTTTGTGACTGCTGCTGGGACTTGCTGAGGGCAGGGCTTGGGCTTGGGCTTGGGTTTGGGCTTAGGCAGGGATGATGAGGCTTTGCTCTGGAAGGGTGGAGAAAGTGAGGAATCAGAGGAGCTCATTTTGGAGAGACTCTGAAGAGAGGCAGGGGCTTATGGCTTTTTATGTTTTGCTTTGTTAGCATAAAGTTCTTCCAATCTGTGATTATCATCTGGCTTTTGAGATTTGCCAGTGGGTATTATGAAGACAGCCTGAAAGAAGAAAAAAGTTTCTCATTTTGCCAAATAAAGGGATTTTTTTTTCAGACCTGTTACTTGTTTTGGGGTGTTCTAACTCAATTCAGAAAATACTTAGGATTTTATTTAGAATTTATTGATATCCATACATCTAAAAGAAGCAGAGAATATGAACACCTCATAACTGTATACTACATGCTTGCTGTTCCAGTTCAGCTACTGAAGGAAAGAAGGGACAGTATAAGAGCATCATCCAGCCATCCTCGAGTATCAAGTCACCAAAAAACTAGAGGAAACAGTTTTCTGGTTTTAGCACACTTGCGTTTTTATATGAATGATAAGATTATTTCTGCAAAGGAAATACATTTCCCTGTAAACTCCTCCCCTCTGCCATTCGGATATATGTTAGCTCATTTGGTTTTGGAAATGAATTAGAGGAGAGGATGAAGGAAATCCTGGAGGCTGAGGAACAGATTTGAGAATCACGAGATCCGCTTGTCATTTCCAGTCCTGCCCTATGCTTCTACATGACGTAACTGCTTTGTATCTGTTCCTTATCTGTGAAATGTGGATATTACCAAGGTGAACTTGCTAATCTTGGTAAGACATATTGCTGAGAAGGAAAGCTTTATGCTTTATCATTGATTGCGATTAGCAGGCTTTCAAGGATCAGGTTAAATGAAGCAAACCTGCATTAAAAGGCCTTAGAAAATAGGTGGCTGAATTTTCTTTGTATCTATATAGCCTGATCCCTTAATGTGGTTTTAAACGTGTAGTTGTTAGTTAGAACACCACAATTGCTTTGGTGTCCACAGATCCCAAGAGGAGAATTATATAAATTTGTTCCCAATTTTTAAAACTCCTAAAACGAGCGTTTTACCACAGCAGTTTATGTTGCTAATGGGGGTTGCTTTTGCTGTGTCACAGGGCACAGTAAGATAATTTTTCTTTACTAAAATGCATAGTATATCCTGCATCTATTCCGTGATCTTATCCTGGTATAGTACAGTGCTGTTCCTTTAGGGAGTCCCTCTCAGAAGCAGCAAATTTTTAAACTGTGGCTCCATGCGTTTTTTTTTTTATTTATTTTTTTTTTGGTGGGGGGGAAGGGAAAAGAAAAGTAAAGTAATCTTCTAAGCAGCTAAAACTTACGTTAAGTGTTGACCATGGTTGTATTACTTTGATTGCTTCTGCTTTGTTTGTCTATATAGGTGTAAGTTTTTCTTTTGCAGTTGTTTCATGGATTGTATTTTGTTGTCTTGCAGACCACTGGTCAAATTGCCCTTGGTGTTCTAGGGATAGATAATCAATGCATTTATGTGTGAGAAGGTTAATTAAAAAGAAAAGATGTTAGTGGCAGAGGAGGTAGAGGGATGTAAAGAAAAAGAATATAGTGCCATTTGCATTTAATTAGAAAGGAATAGATGGACATTTTCTTGAATTGGACTGGTTTAATAATTCTGTTTTTTTTTGTGATTGAAGATGCAATTACTGAAAGTGTGCTTTCTTCTACAGTAAAAGCAATCATTTCCATGGTAGCTATTGCTGTAGTATCACTGTTGGAAATTGTCACTGTTGGATCAATAGGAGATCACTAGGTTCTCTTAACACTTCAGAATAATTTTATAAAATCTAGAAAGAAAGCAATAAATATTTTTCTTTGGGATGCTTTATTTATCAAGGATTTTATAATCTCTGTGACTGTCGCAACAGTTCGCAAAAAAAAAAAAAAAAAAAGTATCGATCGTGTCCATGAAACATAAAACAAGCTTTTGACCTCATTTAGTATTGATGATAAATGAGCTTCAACTAATGCTCTCCCAACTTCTGTTTATCAAAAAGAAAAAGTGCAGTGGTTACCTTTTATCATGTACCTGGGTGGAGACATGTCCAGACTTTTACTCTGTTAGGTCAAGGTGGTAAAATAATTTATAGCTACTAGGTCACAATCCCTTGGCCCTTTTTATGTTTGGTGGCTTGTATAAACTGAAAAGCCAATTCTATATTACTGCTGAGTTCCTAAGATTTGACAGTAACTGTCTTATACAGAAATAATAGCTGTTTAATAGTCACCAATTACAATATGTTATATAGCATTCATTGCTAGTCTAAGAAATTTGTACATTTTTATATAGACCCCTAAATATATGCAGAAACGTATATCTTGATCAAAATACAAAGATACCTGCATGACCTAGCACAAGTATTGTGATAACTTCAAGCCTTGTCATTTACAGAAAAACATGACTTCAAAATTTTTCACTGAGAATATGTAGTAATTGTGTTCTGAAACTTCTCAGCCTACTCAGGTTTTCCTCAGAACTTATTTTCAGTCAGAATCATCATCTGTTTAATTTATCACACCTTTTGATAAATTGCATTTGGGAATTAATATGCATTTCTGTAAAAACATTATTAGATTTTATTTGTTTTCTCTTGGTTAGGAAAAGGCAGCAGTAGTTAGCAAAATTACATTTCAGCCAGGCAGCTCAAACATACAGAGATAACAGAACAAGAAGTATTGCAACTTATCATGTAGCTAAGGAAAACAAACAAACCAACAAACACCCCCCCCCCCCCCCCCCCCCCCCCCCCCCCCCCCGCTAAAGGAAAAAAAAAAAGCAGAGGCAGAGTCAGGATGCTCTTTTCCCTGGAGAATAGGGAGGCTGGGGGTCTTTGTACAAGAGACACCTACTTGTGACTTCCCAGCAGATTACCAGGGAGGGAAAACCTTTCAGGAGAGGTGTCCCCTTATACCTTGTGCTTGTCTGCATGTGCATATTATGGAACATTGTTGCATTCGGAACATAAAGATAGAATTTTAAAAATCCAAATAGGTAACAGTACGGATTGAAGTGCAGATTAGTGGTCAGGGAGCCTCAGAAATGTACACAGTCATCAAGAACTTTATAAAATGGGGATTTTAATTAGGGAGTTTATTGGCTAAACACATTGACAAAACAAAATAAAAATCACTCAGGGCCTGTTTTTCCTTTGCTATCATGGTGTCAGCCTTCAAAAGTGTCTCAACGGCAGCAAGCTGACCAGCAGCAGGTTCTGTTAGGTCAGACTTGTAGTTTGGGCTTCCTCTGCAGCAGAGACTGGGGTCAGGTATTGAGGATGAAGGGTTATTCATGTGTAATTTGTGTAATTGCACCAGCAAAAGTCCTGCCATGCAATTTCAGGTTCTGGCAATTTCTTTGCCAGTATCACCAATAAGAGTTGAATCCACATAAGCAATACTTTATCAGTACTGTACAAATCAGATCTTGTGCTCCTTGGGCAGCACTTCCTCTGATATCAGTTCTGAGTGCTGAATTTATCAAAGGTACGCAGTGATCTGAGTAATAGTTGGAGAACTGGGCTCTAAAGACTAAGCTAAGATTTCAGTGATTAAACACCCGATGCTGATGTTGCTTACCTTGGTTATTAATGAGTACAGAGAATGCCAATAGCAGTCATGTGCCGTTAAATGGAATGGCATTGTACCAGTGCCAAGTTGAGCTGAGTGAGATCATGATCAAGTCCTTGAAGTTGCTGTACCTCAATTGGGAAATTAGTCAGGGCCCAGACACGGGAGGGGTTTGGTCTGGCTGGGCACAGTCTCTGTGGTGTAGTTGTTTACCAGGGAGCAGCCTGGGACTGCTCCCTTTGTAGCCTCCTGGGTGTGGTCAGGGATCCTGGGGAATTAATGCTGCAGCATTAACAGCACACCTGAATGTGGCACCTGGAGCTGAGCCCAGCTAAAAATAGCTGTCACGTGAAGTGAGGGGTAGCTATCAAAGACAGCTGCAAAACACCTCTTGGTAAAGCTGCACATTTCTGGAGCAGGCGGTGGGGACCAAGCAGGGTTGTCCACAGCCCTGGGGAACATGGTTGTAGCTCCATCTTGTGATATCTGGTTCCTGCCTGTAGTGCTGCCTGGCTGGTCACTCAGTAAGCTTGGCTGATGCTCTTGTTTAGGGGCTCAACTTGATTCCTGGAACCTAAAAGACCCAGCACAGCTGGAGACGTCCTGACAAGCTTCTCTTTGTCCCCAGGGACTGTTTCTGGATGGCCCAGGCCTCCCATAAGGTCCTGTGTCATGCTTGCATGGTGCATGGCATATGCATCTAGGGTATGGAGATACCTTAGATTCCTTTGGACATTTCAAATGGCCCTGGGTGCTTGTGTTCAGGCAACGAAATTTCATCCTAGATTTCTCCTGGCTTATGATGACAGCTTTATTATCTAATTAATGTACAGACAGCTCCATTGCAGAATTGAAATTTAAATGTGGGAATCTGCAGCTAAAACTGACATACTGGAAGGGAACAATAGCAAATATAAGTGTAACCTGGATTGAAATAAATTTTCATTTTAAATGGTTTTATTTGTAGACATTGCTGTCAGGAATAAGGAAAGCAGTTGAAATAGAGTGATTTAATTAATTTGATATTGCAGGAATTTAGTTGTCCAGATAAAATGAATTCATTTGCATCAGCACAAACAAGCAGAGCTGTTTGTGTTGGCAGTCTCAGAAGAAACCTGAGGATACAGCCTAAAAGGCAAGATTAAAAATCTTGATTGCTAGTATTGGTGATCCTGTGCTGTTGCTAGACTAGCAGGTGTGAATTTCAGAAAATCCAATGTGGATTAATCTTAGCCCTTAACATCTCAGAAATCTCAAAATGCCTTGAAATTTTTGACCAGTACTTAAAATGCATGATCCAGTGCATGAGATTTTGATTTTCATCCTATATGAAGTGCCCTGTGTATCTCTACACATATATTGATGTTCCCAGTAATAATTGTACAACATCAACCTACTTTCACTTTTAAGAGATTCATCAGGAGAAGGTAATTTGAGGTCAGCAGTGGTGCACCAATATAAAGCCAGTCACAAGTGGAATACAATTGTTTCCTCAGAATTTTTTCTTGATGTCAAGAATCACACTTATGCTTAAGTGACTGCAGTACTGGAGCCTATGAGTTGTGTACTGGATATTTTTTGTTCCTGCTAGTAAGTGGTCACTTGATCAGGTCCTGCTTGAGCAGGCCACTTAGAGGAATGTGAGATTATCAGTCCAGTTTCCCCTGTTTTTTGCAGTGACAGGATAATGTTTTCTTTTTTAGTATTATTCAGTGCAGTTTATAGATCTAAGACTAAAACCACACATTCTTCAGCATTGTTTGTTGCACAGCAGAGATTAATCTGGCTGTCATTTGGATCACTACTGTAGGTGGAGTCCTGCAGAACGAAAGCAGCCCTCTGCAAATGTTATTGCTCAAGATAAGGGTGTAAGCAACAGATTATGAGATGACGTGTGACGTGTCCTTCCCTCAGTCTAAAAGTACAGGATCGTGGTATGAACTTTGCCTGGCTGGTTATGCAGAGAGTGTACTCACATTTGTAGCTCTTATGGACAAGAATTTGCGAAACAAAAACATAAAATGGCTCTCATGAGCTCCTTTCTCAGTCACTGCATATGTGGAGACCCTTTACCTGTGTCTGATTCTGAGGTAAGAACCTTATTTAACCTGAGACTTGGCTGCTCAGACTTGGAGGGACTGTGCTTAAGGTACAGCTTTGCTGAAGCTGTGTTAATGCATCAGCTGGGCACTGACTCTTTACTTAATTAAATGCACTGTTTAAACTGGTCTTGAGCACAAATCTCTAGAGAACCTCAAGTCCTTGCTTGAGTGAGAGGTGTCATGCCATAGAAACAAAATTTTTTAAGTACTCTATTTAGAATATATTTCATGCTGTAAGTGAAATACTTGAATGTAGAGCAATGTGTGATGTTGATTTTTTTCTTTCAGAATTGCAGTAATCTTGTTAAAATATTGACTGTTTAATAACTCTCCTTACTCACTGAAGTGCTTTCATACAATGGAATTAATCTTAAGCTGTCTTTCAAACAAAAAGCAATATCTGCCCCCTGTATCATGAGGCTTAAAAAAGATTCATTGGATTTATAGTGGCCTGGCTGAAAATGGCAGGTGGACAAGAAGGTGACAGAAGATAAATCCTCTGTCACAGACATCATAGTAAAAGGCTGCTTCTAGGCTGCATGTTTGCTTTAGTTATGCAATATCTGAAATTCCTTCATCTGGTCTGGAACAGATGAACAATTTATAGTTGGAGAGAGATAAAATTATGCTTTTCTTTTTTGGAATACTTACTAGATTTCTCTCTTTCTTTTCTCTTTTTATAAACGAGCTGGGAAAAGCCAAGCAACACCAAGAAATCAGAAATTTTGGGGAAAAGTGAATGTAAATTTTTATGTGCACATTTTTTTCTGTAAAATTGCAACGGTTTTACTAGAAAAAATGACAACAGTATTACTTCAAATGCATTGAAATGCTTAAAAGCGTTCCTTCTACCAAGTATTTCAGCTGAGGTTATTTTATTTCCAAACTTGTAATATCACTGCAAGTTGTGATACTTGAAGACATTACCCTCTGTGAGCCAGATGTGCTGTTAAATAGGAACATGTTCATTTTCTAAGTTTCCTATCTAAACCCATCATTTTTTCATGTGTTTGTGCTATAATATATTGATAATATAATATATAATCTGTATTACTTTAACCTCCCAGGGCATATGGGAAGTGAGCTTCTCCCTTCCAAACTGGACAAGCTAGCTCACCTAATTCACTCCTGGCTGCAGGATCTCTAGATCTGATCAAGTGGGATTGTGGGAGTGAGTGTTAAGATGGAGTGTGACTACCCAGTCTGGTATCGGCTTACAGTTACATGGATCTGCAGGTGGTCAAACTGCAGCCTTGCTGTTTATTTTCATCACTGAACAGAGGTGAAACAGAGAGATACCATGGAATGGGTTGGCTTGGAAGGGATCTTAAAGATCATCCAGTTCCAACCCACCAGCCGTGGGTAGGGACACCTTTAATTAGACAGGTTGCCCAGAGCCCCATCCAACCTGGCCTTGAACAATACCACAGTACCTTGAAGCATCCACAGCTTCCCTGGGCAACCTGTTCTAGTGCCTCACCTCCCTCATGTTGAAGAATGTCTTCATAGTATGTAATCTAAACCCACCTTCTTTCAGTTTAAAATTGTTGCCCCATGTCCTGTTGCTACAAGCCTTGATAAAAAGTCTGAAAACACAGTTGAGTTATTTTTGCTGGTGTTACCTGTAGTATCCAACTTGTGCATAGAAGCAAGTCCTGTGAGCACAAAGCTATCTTTCCAAGACACTATTCCATGAATTCAGTGTTTGTGATAGGAACTGCTGAGGTAATAGGTGAGTTTTTAGTGTTATTAGTCTTGTCTGCCAAAGAGGTACTGATTATTGGGTGTTTTCCTTACTCATCACAGGAATCATGATGTCTCTGCTTTGCAAGGTTATCTTTTCCAGAATTGTCAATTGTATTTGTTGTATTTATAGTAACTCCTTCTGTTTTAAATGTGTTAACTTGATCTGCCATATGACAAACTCAGAAATTATTAACTGTCAGAAATTTCTGTGGCTTATTTGACTTGTTCACATTTGAAAAGGTTGTTTCTGATGACCACTGGAAGAGGTCCACATCCCAGGATGAAGAAAAGGCGGACTCACAAAAGGTCACACCCAGGAAATGGGGCTCTGGAAAAAGATCCCGGCCCAGACCTCTCTCGGACTATGGCCAAATGTCGATCCGAAGTTTCTCTATCCCAGAAGATGCTGTTGCAGTGGAGTCTCAGAAGATAGACTGCACAGATGGAGAAAATCAGCCAGGACTGGCATCTGTTGGGTCTGTGATCCAAAGCAATACTGTGGGCTACCACAGAGGGCGAAAAAGAAGACCCATCTCCGTAATAGGTGGGGTCAATTTCTATGGAGATGATCAAGTAGAAGAGAGAGAAAATCTGCTGACACAAGTAAGATAAACAGATGTCCTCTGCAAACTGCAAAAGACCCTTTCACTTCCTTGTCTCTATCTTCAACCTAGAAAATAGAATGGATGCTTCCTTCTCTTCCTTCCCTTTTGTCAAGCTGACATCGTGTACTTAGAATACTGCTTTCCTGGTCACTAATTACTTTGTCTTCTTGCTAAAAATAGAGCATGGAACAAACCTGATACTGACTTTGGGATAATCTTTTCTGTATTGTAAATTAATCTGATTTCTTTCTTGGCATGGTCGTTATGTTTCATGTTGATCTATAAGGGTTTATTTGTGTGTAAGACAGATGTGTGTTTAGTTTCCTTATAGCATGTTGGGCCTGCGGAAGAGAGTAGTACAATCAAACACAACAATAACACATTTATTGATCATTTCAAATTATGCAAAAGCATGCCTGTTCAAAAACTGGCATTAAAAGTGGTGTTCAAAATCTTGGTTTTGTCATAGCAAAGATAATAAATGCTAATGGAGACATTGCTTGAGAAAACTGGTAATAAATTGAGACATTAATGAAATTAAGAATTTAAGAAAACTGATAATGAGTACAATGTACTAGTAAATTGATCAGACAAAACAAAAGCAGGAAGCCTATAAGCAAGCAGTGTGTACTTGAGTAGTACATATATTTGCCATTTCTGTTGGCTTAAGTTAAAGAGTGAGAAATTAAAAACTTGTAAAAGGTAGAAATTGCTCCTTTCTCCCTGGAGGTAGTGCTGAGCAAGTACAATGTGTGGAAGAACTTACAGTTGTGTTGGTGGTCATGTCCCCATCTTCTGTTTGGTTCCAGAGCTTCACGTTTACAGGCTTTTGTAAGACTGCATTCATCAGGTATTTTCTACTTTCTAGGAGAGCTGAAGGACTCCTGCCTAAAGCAGTTGTCAAGCTGATAAAGCAACAGAAAAAAGAATTAGTATTTGCATCCTCAAAAAAAATTGATTCTGGTGGTTATTAATGAAATTTGAGTCCTGTTAGTCTTTCCCAAGCCGCTTCATCTCCTGATGGGAAGTTTAGTGGTAGTAAAGTGCTGAAACAATGGCAAGATTTTCACTTTCCTGTGAAAAACATTTTGTAACATGAACAGTGTTATTGTGTATTACATACTTTTTCTTTATAAGTCCGTGAGGAAAAAATGCATCTTGATGCAAAACCCCAGCTGAAGCCAATGAACCTTTTACCCAGGCAAAGGCCTTTGTTTCAAATAATATGTAAGTAAAATATTTTAAAACTTATTCTATCTCTTAACTTGGAAGGAAAAAAAAAAGAGGAAAATTATTGTTAGAAATTCTAGGCCATCTTACTCAAGAATAACAGATGGATTTCAAGGGATAGTAAGTACTGGCAACTTGTACTATGTAAGGGACTAAACACTCTCCAGGCCCTTCATCTAGCGCTGAAATCAAATTGATCTCTTTTCAAACCTTGTTTGAATCAGTTTAATAGTGAAGGAACATGCATGAAGCCAGCTATTTGAGTTGACTCTTCCTTGCTCCAGTGCTGCCATGAGATCTTGGCTGGGGTTGAATTAGCACATTGCTGGATCACTGTGGGCAAGACCAAAACTTATGGAGCATTCCTAACAAGGGCACATTATTAAACCAAAATGTGGCCTTCCCAGGACTGCCACTGAGTAAAAGCACATCCATGTCTGTCCAGGGTAAGGATCTGGACTGAAGCCTTATAAGAAAATTTTAGTTGCCCAGAAATAAATAGCCTTTTTTGCTTACTCAGCCAGTTAGTTGCATACAATAATTGCCATCACTTCTATTAGCTATTTGATACAACAAATCAGATTTTTGTGGTGAAGGATCCTGGTATACTGAAAAGGCACTTAGGAAATGAGGTTTAAAGATGAGGTTGTAGATGAATCATATTCTGTACACATTGAGGGTTTTGGCAGTCATAATAAAAAGTAAACGTTTAGCTGGATTGTGAGAAAGGACTCATCAAGCAGGCATATATATGCGCTAGGAGTATTTTATGTGGGGCTGTCAAAGACTGCTCTTCACACTGGTGATTTTTTTTCTTTGAAGCTTTGAAAACCCATGGGAATATTTGAAAAGTACAAAGCTAATTCCTTCTTCACTGTGTTTTGTTTTGGTCTGACAGTTTAGGTGTGAGAAAACATTTTCAAACAGTGCTGTCATGAGTTTTGTAACAGAGTGTCAAGAGATAGTTCATTAAATTACCATCCCTGATGTTTCAGATTACTTGATAGAGGAACAGTAACAACTGAACAATAAGAGAAGATCTAAAGACAAGTTTCTCTGAAGTTCATGTGCTGAAGCCTGGCTGTTTAATGTTGAATGGTTATGCAAGATCATTCAGCCTGGCTTATGTGGAGTTGATCAGGGACAACATAAAATCTGACTCAATTTGCAAATAAAAAAGGGGTAGGTTTTCCAATCATAATTTAACAAAAAAATTATTTATCAAAAAAAAAAAAAAAAAAAAAAAAAAAAGGCTTTGAGATGAAGTTGCAATAAACTTGGTACTACCTCTTTCTTACGAGGCTCCTGGGAACTCAAAACATAGCATCATTTAGACAATTATTACTGTCTTGTTTATTTTAGTGACAAACAATACAGTTAACTGATGAAAGCAGAAATCTACCACCTCTGCATAAAACCTGTTCCAGTGTTTTATCATCCTAGAAAGCCTTTTCATTAATCTAAATTGACCATCTTTCAGCTGAAACCTATTCCCCCTTGTCCTATCACTACATGCCATTGTAAAAAGTCCCTTTCCAGCTTTCTTGTAGGGCCCCTTGGGTAGGTACTGAAAAGTCACAGTGAGGTAGAAGGTACCCTGGAACCTTCTCTTCTCTGGGCTAAACAACCCCAGCTCTCTTAGCCTAGTCTTCATAGGAGAGGTGCTCCTGCCTTCTGCTTGTCTTCAAAAAAGAGTATTACAAGACGAAAATTACAGAGCACGTCTGACCACAACAGAAGGCTATGGAGTTTTTAATGTAACAAAGAACTGTAATGTAATAAAACTTGTTCTGTGATGCTGGTGGACATGGTATGCAGTGTTTAAGCAATGTCACTTCAACATAGTGGATTTTACTGCCTCTGTAATTACCTGGAGTATCTGGAGAAACCTTACTTCATACTTGGGCTTTGCTCAGTTGAACTTGCCAGTAGCTTTACTAATCCTTTTTTTTCCTGTTTCCTTGGTAGCCTGTGACACGGCCACCTGTTCCAGCGCACAAGGTGCCCCCGTATAAGGCTGTTTCAGCCAGGTTCCGGCCGCTTACCTTCTCACAGAGTACCCCCATCGGCCTGGACCGGGTGGGACGGAGGCGGCAGATGAGAACATTGAATGGTAAGATGAGTAGTTTTAGCTTTGTAGATCAGAAAGCCACACTCCAGGCTAAGCAAGAATTAGAATATAGCATGGAGGACAAAAGGGTGCAAACCAACTTGGTGACAAAGTAATACCCAGCTAAGTTGCTTTGTTATGTGAGTTTCTTACTAGTAGCTGCTGTTCTCATGTAAAATTTCTTTTTTACATCTACTCTTTTACATTGCTATGGTTTATTGTTCTGTACCATTTACATGCTTGTATTCTCCACTCTCTTATTCATATCCTTGCCTGAAGTTAATTGATTATGAAGGAAATAAGTTCTAATATGCTTGAATACATACCTGAACCCTATCCACATCGCACATGTATTTTTAATTTTATGTTTGCCATGCATTCAGCTTTACTTAGACAGGCAAGCCTTAAATAATTAAGTGGCTTGCTGGTGAGTGTAGCACAACCAGAACTCTGGTACATGAGGGACTGGTAAAAATTGCCTTTTTGGAAGCACTGCACTTTAACAGGCTCGCTGATGTGTCCTGTGTAATTTTGCTGCAATTGTTTACTCTTAGCATGAAATGCTATCTGGAGTTAATAGAAGTAGTCTATTAACTAGTCTAGTAGTAGTGGAACATTTCTTCACAGGTGGGACCAGAAGAAACTAGGTTAACACCATTTGTGTTCCTTCAGACACTGGCAAGAGTTGGAAATAAAAGCAATATTCTCACTTAGTGTCTTTCACTGTTAACAGTGAACAAAGCACTGTTGGGAACCTTCACCCTGAACTTTCTGGATCAAGGCTTCCCATGACTGAAGTAGGAAACATAAGAAATAGTATTTTCAATGTTTATTAAAATTACATGTATGTTTACAAGTCAATACTTGGCTTCTATGGTTCTTAGCTAAGTTTTAGCTACAATGATGTCCAAATTCTGACAAAAATGCTTTAACTACAAATTAGTTTATTTAAGAATATGTTAAAACTGAATTCTTCTGTTTTGAATAGAACACAGCAATTTTTTTTCAGAAGGTGCTCTACAATAAGCATGCTCGAGAAATTCTAACTATGTCAATAAGAAGGTCTTATCCACTGAGATGAGTTCATTTGGTTGGAGCATGGTGTGAATAATGCCTAGGCTGTGGGTTTGATCCCATATGGGCCATTCACTTAAGGGTTGGACGTGATGATCTTAGTGGGTCCCTTCCAACTCAGAATATTCTGTGATTCTGCGATACATTATTGTGCTGGTTTAGACAGCTGGTTTAGGGAACTAAACTCCAAATAAGCTGCTCCCTTTCCCCTGCCCCTTCCAGTAATGGAGGGACAATAAGGAGAAATTATGAGATAACAATTTACTCAAATTGCAATGACAACAGCAGTGTTAATAGCAAAAGGTTTGCAAAAAGATGCCCTAGCCCCAAAAAAGGGCATTTACCACTGTGAAAAAACCCCAGCACTTTCTGAAGATAGTGTCTGCTGTGATCTCCACACAAAGGCATTGTAATTACTGTTCCTGCATCTGGGCCACATGGTATTTGGAACTCAAAAACCGTATGTCAAGGAGAGCTTTTTCTGCTTAATATGCTCCCCAACCTCAGTTGGAAAACGATGAAGGAGTAGGGCAAGCGAACCCTTTGGAAGGTTGATCATCATGTTGTGTCACACCGCTGCCTCAGACCACACCACTTTGCTGGTTTGATTCTGCACAGTTGCCTCTGGCACCAGTGCTGCTCCAGTTGGGCTCTTCTGGAGCTTGGGCTCCATGTAGCTCAGCTGGGCTTGGCTCTGTGCTGCTGCCTCTGTGGCTTTTTGTTCACTTGGAGTGGTGTCTCAGACCCATCGTCGCTGTCCGTCAGCACCATGTTTTAACGCCATAACCTGAATGAGTGGGAAAGGGAGTGACAGTGGTGGAGAGGGGCTGGGTCCACTTGGCTGTTCCCAATACCTTCTCCCTTGAGAGATCCAGCAAGCTGGCAAACTTCGGTTTCCAGTGCCTGGCTGCTGCTGCTGAAACCATGCCCCCAGCGATGATGTAGGTGGTATGGAATAAAAAGTGCTAAAAGCTCCACCCCTTCTTCTCTCTAACCAGGGCAATTATATATACTCCATTTGTATTTTCCTTTTAATTTATATTGTAGTAAAATATTGAGAACTACTCTATGTCTGGAGTGTGTTCTGCTGTATGCTTCTTAGTACACTTAATGACTCAGATCAGGCACTGAGGTAAATTAGACATTGAATGCTATAACTCTTGCTGAGATTATGTTGTGTCTGAGTTCCTGATTCCAGAAGGACGACTCACAGAATAACAGGTCTGCCATAATGTAGTTTGTGAAAAAAAGAGGCTTTTTTATATCACAGAGTAGGAATTATTTTTTTTATTTTTAGTTATTCTTTCCAATTCATGTTTGGAAACCAATGAAATAGTCTTAGTTACCTAGACAACTGCCTGAGAGCAGTATCTCTCCAGGTATTTAGGTTTTGAATAACTGGTCTCCTAAACATTAAGCATCAGGGTGACAAATACATAAACCAAGATTTCTGCCACTTTTCAGGACAGTGAAGCCAAAGCAACCTTGATTATGTTAGATGTGACTTTTATGAGACCTTACAACAAACATAGAAGTGGAGCAGGAAAGGTTTCAGAAATCTCTGAAGGCAAGTAGGCAATATCATGGACTTCATAGTTTGAAAGCAGTTGCAAAGGTCTGTTAAGTAGCTCCAGAAGAAAATACTAAAGTGACTAGTGTCACACATTCTGATCTCTTTCTTTTTTTCTCTTAAATCACAAGGCACTTCCTTGTCTTTGAACATGTGAGAGTTTTTTGTTTGCACATGCACAGTGAAATTTGATAGCACAAAAGCCCTTTATTATAGATAGTGATTCTAAACCCAAGCACTGAAAATCAGTGGTATCTTACTTCAGTTACTTGCTAAAGCCTAATACATTACATGCTTTCTTCTTATAGCAATGGCAGATAAAAGTGGAGAGGTAAATTTTTAGAAAATTTACCCTTGAGACTTACATTACTACTCTTGTGCTTGAAGGGTTACAAGTTTTAAATTACATTAAACAAGTTGCTTATTTGTCACTGCAGAGCAATTTTTATAAGCATCTGAAAAACTAACCCATCTTTCTTTGGATATTTTTGTGTGGGACTAGAATTTGGCCTGTGTGGAGCACACCTCGGGAATGACTGGGGAGAGTGAGTTTTCTTAAAGAGAGAGCTCCTGTGTGGTATCAGATGTTCAGTGTCTGCACAAATGATGTTGGAAGGGAGATATAAAATGAAATGGTAATTCTTGCTGGTGTGCTGAATTATTCACAGTAGTAAAAGTGAGACATGAGGCACTGCACTGGCGTCAGGTGTTGATCAGGCCAAGGTAATGCATGTGGAGGAAGAAAAGAGCCTGATGTGCTTGCAGAAGGATGGACTTTGAACTGGATATTGCCATTCAGGAAGAGATCTTGCAATCTTAACAGACATTTACAGAGTCAGTGCAGTACACAGTAACAGTCAAAACAGTAAATAAAAGGGCAGGAGATTGTAGGAAATGAATAGAGAACAAAACAGAAGGCCCAATTGTTCCACTGGTGTGTGTGGGGGCCATCTCCCCATTTCTTTCCATCCCAAAAGGCATTTTTTTTACAGGGGACGATACAGGGAAAAGCATAAGGACAAGTAAATCAGCACAGTGTGTCTCTGGGAGGAGTGATTAATGTGGCTTGGGCTCTTCAACATGGAAAAAAAGGACAATGGGAGAATAAAAGTCTGTTTGGCACAGGAAAAATGAACAGATAATAGTTATTGTTTCCAAAAGTTTAAGAACTAAAGGGCATCAAATAAAATCACCAGAGAGCAAGCTCAAAATAGAAGATAGTTTTCATAGTCTAAAATTAAACTATAAAACTAATTGCTGCACATTATATTTCACGTTCCAACAGTTTAAAAAAAATCAGAAAGTGGTTTGAAAAATCCAGTTCATTAAACACAAAGATGTAATTTCTCCCCCAGGAGGGATCTGATAACTGGAATTTTGAAAAGTATATCAGAAAAGTGCCATCACATGCCTCATCTATTTTTATGTTCCTCCCTGGGCATTTGCTACTGGCTGCTGTCAGTGAAGTGGTTAGGAGTGACCTGTGGTCTGCTCTAGGATGGAGGGTTCTGTAGTGCCAGAGTGTTTCTAGAACTGAATTTTCTTGAGGTGGATAAACTAGCTTTTAGTATTTTAGTAAGTGCTATCCACAGCCTTTTCAGAGTGCCCTACACAGTGGCTAAGCCAGCTCAACATGCATTTGAACAAGCTCTCTGTGGACTGCCACTACAAAGGAAAGCCTGTGCCTCCTCCTGTCCCTGGCTGATCTACAAGGAAGTGAAGCCACCATCACCTCACCCCAAATGAGTACTTTTGTGGAGGTTCACTTTGCCAGATGTGCCCGTGTGAAGGAGGGAGAGCAGACCCCTCCCCATCTGAGCAGCATCCCACAGTGGCTTTAGGTTAGTCACTGGGCAAAAGGACACAGCACAGTCTCTTCCTTTCTGCAAAAATCAGACCAAAATGGTTTCGGGTTGTTTTTCAGAGGTTATTTTTAAAGTGTCTTATAAAAGAGCTGTGTGGGGTTTGATCTGGTTTTCCTTTAACAGTTTAATTGTTTTTCCCTGATGGGCAGGGGTTTGACAAGCAAAGAGCTTGTACTCTGGTTCATTAAAAGCACGAAATTTCCACTTGCAAGTCCTGGTATCATCAGCACTTCAGTGTCACTTCTTTTTGTCCGCTTGCTTTTTTTAAATGGTTTATGCCAAGACAAGTACTGTGTATGAAGATCTTATGTAGTAGCTTGTTTTTATTGTGCTATCCAACTAGAGTCCTTGCAGCAAGAAATAATAGGGAAGTTTGAGAGATTGAGAAGATGATTTCTGTCAGTCTCCCATGCCGTGCAGCACAAATAGGATTTTTGCAGGAAGACAGCATTAATATTTTGCAGGGCGATGTTCAGTCTTTCCTTCTCTGTCTGAGGCAGCACCAGGGAAAACCGTGTGATTATAATGGGTGTTGAGAAGTCGTTGTGAGCAGAAATGCCTCCAGGGTTTTGTGAGTATATCCCTGGAGGAGGCAGTCGTCCCCAGTTACAGGACAGGCTCAGCTGAGCAACAGTTTTCAGGTAAAGAAGAAGTCAGTAAGCTTTTGGGGCTTTCCAAACTGTAGGTGTAGCGCTGTGTACAGAGATTGCAGCAGGCTTTGCATTCTCCTGATGGGAACAGCTCCTGCCTTTGCTTCCAGGGCATGGACTGATCCAGCTTCACTGCAGGAGGGCACAGATGCAAGGGTGATTGCTGGCCCATGGTGAATGAATGAGGTTGTGCTCTGGCTGGGTCAGACCCAGAGAAAGATGGATGATTGGAGTGCTTTCCTGTTTCATTCCCTATTTCGTAGAGCAGCTGAATAAAGTTTGTAGTTTCAGTGAGAAAATATCTTGTCTCCCTCCTCCCCTGGTTTCCTGGGAGCAGTCTGCTGCAGCCTTAACACTTGTGCTGCTTGTGCCCCCAAAAATGATACAGCGTTTGCCTGTGAAGCAAGAGAAATTGTGCAAAAAATACCTTAATTATTTACTAATACTGGAATTTTAACTGGTGACAAAGACAGACCGATACTCTGAACAGTGTTGTAATACAAGGAACTCCCAGCTCCCATCCAAATAGTCTCTCCCTCTGGATTGCAGTCATTTGAATATAGATTGAAATCGCATTTAGCTGCTTTAATGAAAAACAAATGCACTCCCTGGCTCGCTCTGTTCGCGATGTTCAGGCTCTGCGGGAGCGGTCTGGGCGGCTGCAGGCGCAGCGCGGCCAGGGCTGGGCAGTCAGGTTTTTGTTTCTTTTCTGGAGCTTCCTCCCTAAGGGCACCCATGATGTCAGAGAGCCGGGAGCTCGCGGCAGCCGGGCTGAGCGGCTGAGTGCGCCGCTGGCAGTTCCCAGCCGGGCTCGGCCTCGGAGGCACCGCCGGCAGCCGAAGGCAGCCGACAGCCTGTTCCTCCGAGCTGTCGGTAGCTCAGAGCCTCTCGCGGTCCTCCACCAGCCCTGTAGGACTGAGCATCACCACCTGTTAGAGGTCTGGCGGCAGCATGGTAGCCAGGGGGGCAATGGCGCGTTTTTGGAGTCTGGAGAGCCTTCAGATGGGTACGTGTGAGTAGAACATGCTCGCTCTTGCTTTTTTCACGGTGTTTTTCGATTGAACTGGTAAACGGTGGCAGCCAGGGGGCCTGACTCTGATGACACTCTGTGTCATCCATGGGAACCTGCTGTACTGGTGAAAAGCTTCTATGAGATCTGCATCAATCCCAGACTGGCTTTTACGTTTTTTGCATCCCGTTGGTGCAAGCGGGAAAGCACACCCCTCCCTGTGGTATTTCTGTCTGTAATCAGTAGAGGAAAAGATGCAGAATGAAAGATTTCACTTGATTCTACCCTAAAAAGTCCATGTAATCTTGTTGATTTGGTACAGACTTACGAACAGCTTTTTGTTCCAAAATTGTAGTTACTTCTTGTCTGGAGTAAAATGAATTAGGTTATTTTGATGTGCCATTATTACTGGAACAACCCCACAGGCAGTATGGATAGTACAGTAGAAATGTATAAAGGATCACTGGGATTAATGTTTTGGATGTTGCTTTATAAGCTAAAAATTGATTTAATGAAATATTTATTTGCAGATATTTTAAATAAAATATTTTCAGTGAGTTTCACAGTTTCAGTTGATTAATGAAATATTTATTTGCAGATTTTTAAAACAAAGCATTTTCAGTGAGTTTCACAGTTTCAGTTGATTTAATGAAATATTTATTTGCAGATTTTTAAAATAAAGCATTTTCGGTGAGTTTCACAAGATATATTTTAAAAGTTTATCAGTGCTCTGATTAATGAGTTTGCAGGGGAAAATAATCTTGATTTTTTTGAATTAGGGTTTCTGCATCCTTCCTTCTTAGGCAGATTATATTGTTAATGTGAATGTATATTTAAAATGCTAGGTAGTAGAACAGAATGGTTCACTAGCCATGTTCTGTTGTATCAAGACTATGCCACCTCTTTCCATTTTTAATGGAAAGAAGAATCTTGCAAGTTTTTAGTGAATCTGTGTGGTGATCTGCTTTGGTCTCTCTGGCAAATTAATGCTCAGAAGAGTGAAGATGCTGGTGATGGTATGCATGCCCTGAGGAGGGGTTTGCAGTGTTTCTCCCTATAAGGTAATTAGCAGATGGCAGCAGAGTGCCTGGTGTTAGTAGGTGCATGGAGTAAAGCCAGGAGTCATCTCTTTCCAACTTTCACCCATCCAGAGCCCAAAGTTCACAAGACAGGCAGTGCCCAGGTCTGAAGCAGAGTAGAGAAGAGGCAGTGTCAGGATCCTGCTGCTTAGTCTTGCTGCTTGTTGGAATTGGCAGGTTCAATAATTCTGCTTGTATGTCGCTTCCCAGGCACTCAGGAATAAGAGCTGCTCTGTTGATTCTGTGGCAACTTACCTGGAACACACTAAGCTTTAGTAAAGAAGTTCAGTGCTAGCAACCTATTCTGAATTTTAATTTTTACTTTTTAATGCATTTTTGAGCATTGTATGATCTTGAGACTCTCTAGTTCACAGCTTGGGCTTTCCATAAGAATAAATCTTTAGGAATAAATTAATAAGGACAATAGAGTGCTCTCAAGCACAGGGCCACTGGTCATGAATGCTTCTTGATCTTAGGTGGTTTGAACATTACATTTCAAAGGCAAACCCACTTGGATGGGGTCCAGCACTGAGCAGTGTGGGTGTCTGTCAGTCGGTCAGTCAGTCAGTCAGACAGTCAGACTTGTTCCTGAGGTCAGCACCCAGTTCTCTTCCTCTACTAATGTGGAGGTGATCATCAAAAAAGCATCTGTCACCCAGTGGCGTACCCCAAATGGGTTTTATGGTTTTGTACAGTAACAATGTTTCTCCTGGCTTATGTGGCTATGTAATAAGATGAATCCCTGTTTAGTCCTGACTTCTCTTACTATACAAAGCTGCCTCTTTGGTCAGAAAATGTACAATTGTCAAACCAAGAAATGGTTGTGATTTGGGACAATTAGAACAGATTTTTTTGTAGGGCCATTCCACCATGCCCAGTCTGGACTCCCTGTCCCCTCGAAGCCCTGAAGGCTGCTGCCAGAGCCTCCCCAGTGCTTGGAGAGGTGGCAGCAGCCAGTGCAGAGCTGGGGCTGCATGCAGGCTGCCACCGCTCTCACGGGTGGGCATGGAACCACTGGGTCCTTATGTCCCTGCAGGGGGTGTGAGAGTGTGAGGGCACCCAGCCCGAGGGTGACAGTGTCCCCACTGACTGCTGGGGGCTGCTGAGACTCTCTCGTCTGCTGCCTGGGAAATGGCATCAAGGCGTTCTGTCTCATGCAGGTCATTTAAGGTTTCCTCTGGTAAAAAAAATTACTTACTTAAAAAAATAACTAAGGAATTGTTGTAGTTCTGGGGTTTTTTGAGTACAAATGTTTCTCAGTTTTATCAGCTGCTAAATGAGAAGATGAAGAGAAGAGACGGAAAGGTGGTTTTCCTGAGAGCTCTGCTGCCCTCCGCTTCTGGTGTTATTGTTTTGTTTGTGACAACAAAGGCAATTTCTCAGCAGTTCCTCTTTCATTGTTGTCTTTCTTTGAATCATAAAAATGATGAAGCAAACAGCTGTTGCACTTTTGTTTTAGTTGCTGCAGATGGTGGAACTGAATCTTCAGCCTTAGTGGATGACAATGGCAGTGAGGAAGATTACAGCTATGAGGAGCTGTGCCAAGCTGCTCCCAGGTACCTGCAGCCCGGAGGGGAACAGCTAGCAATTAATGAGGTAATGTCCAGGGCTTTGCATTGCTGGAATGATGGGACAGGGAGGGCAGGGACAGACATGGGGGATGTGGAGGGATGTTTTCCACAGTCTGAGATTTCATAGTAAAAAAAAATTCAATGGCAGTAGCTAGTTTCTTTGGGAGGCATTTTCGTTTGCTGAGTGGTAAATACCTTTTTGTGCCTAAAATTTTCTTTTGTACACTCTTTTACTAGAATTATTGTAGTTATTGCAGTTTTTCAGTAAATTGTGATTCCTTCTGTAACCTCTCCTAGTGTTTCCTCCACTATAGGAAGGGAGTGGGAGAAAGGAGACAATTTGAGTGGGTTTAATTTTCCTCTGAGATTTAAGTTGCATCACAGACTGTTACCCTATGTAACTGCTCTGGAGGTGGATTATAATTGTTTTCACAAATGAGTATATACATAGATTTCTGAAAATTTGAAAATTTAGTTTTATTCTATAATAGGAGTAATAGTAGGCAATCTAGTGAGCTATGTTGATCTCTTTGTAGTTTATTAACACTTTATAGTTTATCTTCAGTCCTTCACATCACAATCTCATTTTCTTCCTATCTTAGCTGATAAGTGATGGCACCATCGTCTATGCAGAGGCTCTCTGGGACCATGTCACTATGGATGATCAAGAGCTGGGCTTCAAAGCTGGAGATGTCATTAGAGTTCTAGAAGCTTCCAACAAAGACTGGTGGTGGGGAAGAAATGAGGACAAGGAAGCCTGGTTTCCAGCTAGCTTTGTCAGGGTGAGCAACTCTTTTGCTCCTTGCTTTTGCACCATTGCAAGATTCCTAGCAGAGTGCAACAGTTGTCATGGCATTGCATTTCGTACCTGATCCTCAGCATGTTTATAGCTGAATATCAGTGGTGTAACCCCTAAGGAGTTCACAAGGAAGAAAAGCCATAGAGAATTACACCGTAAGATCCCTTAGCTCCTCTGATAATTTTTGCTCTGCCTTCTTCATTTAGTCTCTTTGTAACCACAGGAATTTCTCAGAGATTACAAGAGCAGAAAGCTCAACCAGAAAGTCAACAGTGTATACAGAGAGGAGAGCTATGCTGCAGGGTTTTCTTGGTAAAATAGGGCTTAATTTATTATCAGTGACATTGTGTAGAAATCTGGTTCAGAGTCTCATCTCTGCAGTCAGAACTCACCCAGATCAATGACAGTATAACTCTCAGATGTTATTATCTCAGAAAGTAATTTGAACTACCTTTTGAGAACCCGTAATGAAACTTGGGCCACACCACATTAAGTACAACAGACACTAAGTACAGCAGGTGATTCCTCCCTTTCCCCTTCCTAGATCTCTAGACAACATGGCTGATCAGACAGAAATAAAAAAAGGAGGTGCTGCTGTCTATGTCATACAGATGGGGCACAGGGAAACTGTTTAAAAGTGGTTGAATGTCTACTTCTGTAATTTTTACGCCTATGCTAACTTTGCCAAACACATTAACTATTAGTAAGGGTCAGAAATAAGCTTAACTCTGAAAAGTACATGGACAGCACAACATGGTCTCTCTCAAATACTGTGAGTAGAAAGTCGTATATTTAACCAGACAGAAATCTCAACACTTTATTTGAATACGCACTGAATACAATGAGATAAACCCTGTTGTGAAGCCCCTTATATTCTCATATAAGAATGTGAACATGTCTGTATCCAGTCTTCTCCTAGGTATAAGAATTTTGTAACAGTTTTACCAGACTTCGAAAAACTTTCTGCTTCATTCTAATTGCTTTGTTTGTTCTGGCTGCAGCTGCGAGTTAATCAGGAAGAAGTGCCAGAAAATTGTAGTAATATCCAGGACGAAGAACAAGATTCAGATATTAGCAAGCATCGCCAGAAAATTGCTGAAAACAGGGATCAGATGAGAACCAATGTTATACAGGAAATTATGAAAACAGAACGAGTCTATATCAAGCATCTCAAGGACATCTGTGAGGTACATGCTTTAACCTGAGGACATTTTGCTGACCTAATGAGAACAAATCATTCCATATAAGTTGAGAAACCACAGTGGTGTCTCATATTGAAATACTCCCAATTGCAGTTCTGATGCTGTCAGTCTGATTCTTTGTTTCCTCTTACGGCTTTCCTCTCTGATGGCTACCATGAGCCATTGCTTCCTTTCTTTTAAAAAAATTTCCATTTTTGACAGTGAAAACGTGCCTCTCTGACTGCTATTTCCATAATAAATGAGAGAAGGAAATCTAGTTTTTTAGAGCTTTTTGCCACTATATAGAAAACTTTGAGTAACTGTAGTAAAATAATTTACAGTTCAGTGACAAAACTTCTTGGAAGTAATTTGGAAAGAGAATTTGCTAAGTGGTTTTTTCCCCTGTTTTCTCAAGTGAGAAGATTTTTACCACATGCCTAGGAGTTATGAAGAAATCTAAGCGTGTTTTAGATCTACCTTGCTTGTTGGACCATAAAATGGGGTTTTCTGGTTTTTTTCTCAGTATTTGCTAACACTTGGGCAAGAAGCTTCTTAATACTTTTCATTGAAGTTTGCCTCTTCTGCCATGAGTTTTGTTGCATTTGACCTGTATTTGACTTGTCTTTGTGGTTTGCATCTGGAATGGTGCTAAGCAACCTACAAAAATATTCTTTGCAGCCTTAGTTTGTTAGGTCTGTCCTTGTGTTTTTCATGCTGTCATCCTTTAGTCCACCACTTGCCATTTGATTATTTCATTCACAGCAAAGTAGACAAGGCAGCAGTAAGTTTTGATCTTTTTTTATTCATTTTTAGATCAGGCCTTTTCTATGCATCTTGAAGAGAGAAAAAAGGGAGAGAAAGGACAAAAATTGGTTACTAATTGGCTAATTTTAAAACATTAAATGTACATTTTGTCATTTATATTCATTATTTACTTAAGCTAGTAAGATTGATTGTGTGCATGAAAGGTCAGGGAAGAATTTGTACGCTCTGCTATGCTGCTGCCATGGTTAGCTGAGTTCTAGGACAGGACTCTCATATTTTACAGACCTGTTAAGACTTACACATATATTAATTTATTGATTAATTTTCTCTAATATGTATAATCCTTTACCTAGTTTTTAATATCTGGCAAGCCTGAGTTTTGTACAAGAGAGCAAGCACACATTTTCCAAGAAGAGAAGCAATGTGCCATGCTCAGCATGTGGGGTAGAGATAGTCTGATGTCCTCAGAGTGAATCTGTAGGGTGGTGCAAGTAGGACACAAGGCTGAAAATACACTCAAGTAAGACTAAGCCAGAAAAGCTACACAGATAGTAACCCAAATTTGCTAGCTCAGCCCTAGAATGAATCACACAGGCTGGTTGTAGCCAGGATCATGAAGCTAGAGTATACCCATAAAACGTTTTCCATTCAAGAAGTGTCTGAAGTCCACATTATAGGAGCCGCCCAGGAATTAGCTTTCCTTGTTAGTGCAGTAGGAAATGCGGTAGCTGGCTTGCAGCAGAGCCACTGCACAGCTCTCAGAGCAGATGGCTGTGGAGGAGACAGGAATATTCCTAACAGTGCCAGCAATAGTCAGTGCTGCTTCCTGGTAAACCTCAGCAGAGCAACTGCAAGGCTATTTCAGCTGTCGGCTCCCAAAGCTGTTTGCGAGAGGCCTGTCTGACAGCAGCCAAGTCGAGGAGCCTGGCAGATAGCCCCTATCACACCAGTTAACCTTTGCACTCCCTAAGCCCTGGTGCCATAACTGCTGTGAGACTGTGAGCGCAGCAGCCATTCCTGGGGGTTCAGTCTCTGCAGAGTATTCATAACAGGGAGATGCAAGTGGGCTTTACCCTCACGAGGTTCCCTGGTTCATTTGGGGTACTTGAGACGGGCTGGACCCTAGGAATCCATATGTGAACATCTCAGATGCACATCTGAACTCGTGTTTCTGTGTGTGTGTGTGCTTGTGAATCCACTCCCTTGCCTGGAGACCACAAGGGTCTTGCCAGCTCAAATGATTTTGTTCAGGGTAGGACCTGTCTCACACTCTCAGACTAAGGAGTGTTTTTTATTTCATTTCAGGGTTACATTCGGCAGTGTCGCAAACATACAGGAATGTTCACCACAGCTCAGTTAAGCACCATTTTTGGAAATATTGAAGATATTTACAAGTTCCAAAGGAAGTTTCTGAAGGATCTTGAGAAACAGTACAACAAAGAGGAACCTCATCTAAGTGAAATAGGGTCGTGTTTTCTTCAACATGTAGGTTGAAAAAGTTGATTCTATTTATGAAATTAATTAAATTAATTTATCATATAAAATATGATAATAAAAAGCCAAGTCACCATATTAGGATGGGATTTTTCTAACAAGTGCTTCTTAAATAATAAACTGGCAGCACTTTAGAATGTAAAGTAACTTGCAATTAATTAAATATTTGTTTTAGATTTCTCCTCAGCTTTAGCAATCATGTAATTTTGTAAACAGTTTTAAATTTCCTTGTCAAAACTCTATTGATCACAGATGAGCTGGATTATTTGCAGTGATCTCCTACTCAGCATACAAAAGCTTCATAAAGACATTAAAGAAGTTAGATAGTGGGGAGATAGGCTGTGAGTTCTTGATAGAGACTTGCTAAGCCTATGGCTGACTTCTCCAAAGAAAAATACTTCTTAAAGTAGGTTTGATTATCCTGACTCGAGAAGACACCTTTATTTCTGTGTTCTGACAAAGAAGGGTACATAGTTTTGACAGCTACAAAGTAGATTTCTGCATACTTTCAAGGCTGATCAGCCTGGAAGCAGTACAGAAAATGTATTACTTAATCTAATTATGTATAATAGATATTACAAAAATAGTTTTTCTCCTTTATAGACAAATAGTAAAGTTGTAACTTTTTTTTTTTTTTTTTTTTTTTTATAGCAAGAAGGCTTTGCTATTTATTCAGAGTATTGTAACAATCATCCCAGTGCCTGCATTGAACTCTCCAAACTGATGAAGCAGGGCAAATACCGCCACTTCTTTGAGGCCTGTCGCTTGCTTCAGCAGATGATTGACATTGCTATTGATGGTTTTCTTCTCACGCCTGTTCAGAAAATCTGCAAATATCCTCTGCAGCTTGCAGAATTGCTCAAATACACCACTCAGGAGCACAGGTGAGGGATAACAATAACAAATACTGTAAATTGTAAAATAACAAATTCTATAATTGTAGTCACACCTAATTACTCAAGTAGCACTGAGGCTTTTGAGAGCAGGAACAAAACTGCCATGGACCGCAATAAAGAGGGTATCTTGGAACCATCACAGTCAGTCACAAAAACAGTATCTGAAAGTGTAGCACAGGGGACTGAGAGGATGCAAGACACAATGAGGAATAAGTCAAAGAAGGAGAAGGAAAAGAAGACTGTGTTTCAATAGTATGCTGGGAGGGATGTGTAATTCAGAGTGCAAAAAAAGCATATGTGTCAAAGAAATCAAAGAGAAGGAAATCCAAAGAAGAAGAGGGGAAGACTCATAAAAGTTGTGGGTGTAAGAAAAAGTAAAGAGTGCCTTAGAAAAAAGCTACAACCTGAACAAGTTTGGCGATAATTTGTTTTAGAAAGTAGTAATAAACATTACCTTAGTTTGCAGTAAAGTCCAGTTATTAGATTTTCAGCTGGCATAAATAAATTTGAAGTTGCAGATTATTAGCCTTTCTGGTACACTCTGTGCTGATTATATCTTTGACCAAATTAAGATTTTATCTATAAGTGTCTGTTTTTTTTATCTTGTATAATTGCAATAAAATATTCCATTGTGACCCCTGTGCTCAAAGTCCAAACGAAGCCTGAAGCAATGCTTCCTTGGCCAAAATCAGTGCATTAACCTTGAGAAAACTCCCCTTGGAGAGGGAGCTTGGGAAAGCTCCAGCCAGCTGGTGGTTTTGGTAGCATTTTGTTTTCGTAAGAAAATTGAAGTTCCAATATGCACAGTCTGCTGTGAAGGCCACAAGTTGTGTAGCAAGTGTGGAATAAATACTAACCGAGAAAAAAGGAACTGAGATAAGGAAGGGCAGGCATAGCAGGGTGGATATCATGTGGTCACCCTGTGGGACATCTCCCTGACGTTAGTAGGATCCTGTTATTAATCCCACTTTCTGTATTCAGGGTGGCAGAATAGTGTCTACAGATATAAATAAAGAGAGGAGGGAATGCACATGTTCAGAAGGGAAGCGCATCCATCAGCAGCAGCCGATGAAAACTGGAACTGAGACAGAAGCAGATAAAAAGGACAGCAAGGCTAACCCCTTGGCAGGATTTATTTCTGGTTCCTGCTGTTGTCTGCATTTGGCTCCCTTTTTTGCATGAGGCAGTCTGATAAAAGAGGAAAACCAGCTGCTGTGCTTGGACTCCTTAGGCAAGGAATATGTCTCTTCCCTTCTCTCTTCTGAGAGACTCCGTTTGATGAAGGTGAAGGAGTGATGGAGGCTGTTGAGAGGAGGTAAAAAAAGGCTGCCTGCAAGCTTGGGGAGATTCGTAGGCATGTTGGGAGCTCAGGAAAGAAGGAGGGGAGCAGAGCATTGGAAGAAGGATAGGAGGATTGGCCTGAGTTGATTGCATTAGTCCCAAAGCAGGGAGAGGAAGGTGGCCATCATGGCTCTCATACATTTGTCCTGTGGAATTAGTATGCTTTCTTCATATTGTCTCCTTTAATTCCTCTCTCTGATGCCCCTGTTCTTGCGTTCATCTCTCACCCTGTGTAGGGTTGCTTTTGTGTTTTTTTTTCCTGTCCACCTAGCATTCCCCATCTATGTTCATTGACCCAGTCATTGGGAACAAGAAGGAGAAAATACAGTTGTTCAACATGATTAAAAGAATGCCCGTCCCAAAAGATTCCCTCTAAAATCTTGCTTCAAAACATAGTCCTTTGGTGAAATACAGCTATCAGTGAGGTCAGTGGGAGTTCTATCATTGTTTTCAGTAGACAGTGTTGCAATTCATTAATCTGTCTCCTCTGTCTCCTTCCACCAGTCTAAAAATTTGCTTCTAGACAAGCCCAGCAGTACAGCAGCACTGAATTGTACAGGCTACTGTGTGGGTTTTGGGACAGTGGGAATGAGTTTTCTCTTACTTAAGTGCCTGAGTGGAGGGATAAGTGGATAATGTGGGCTAGTACTGTGGTTGCATCATGTCCATGGTTTGTGATTGCATCATGTCCATTGTATAAGTGATCCTTGAAATGTGCTTACATTTCCTAGTGATTATAGCAACATAAAAGCTGCATATGAGGCCATGAAGAATGTGGCATGCCTGATCAACGAGCGAAAACGGCGACTAGAAAGCATAGACAAGATTGCACGTTGGCAAGTCTCTATCGTAGACTGGGTGGTGAGTGTCAGCCTGTGCCTTTCCTGGGCAAAGGTACTGTGTACAATAATTGATGTCCCCTGCAGGATATGTCTTTCTGCGTAGGTAGTTGTTTATGGTGTCTACTTTTCAAGTGGTCATTGCTCAGTTGAAAGTCCAGTAGCTTCATTTGCAGTGTTACTGATTAACCTTGTTTATAGTTCTGGAAGAGCAGCATGTATTAACATGGACACTTGCCTTTGAGATGAGATGACAAAATGGAAGTTTTAAAAATGTTAGGCCTGTGGAATCTCATTTGAAATTTTGGTAGTTCTGTCAGAACAGGAACCTGTTTCACTGACTTAAGTGTTTCCCTCTGTTTATACAAAAGTAAAGTAGAGCAGAACCACATTGATTGAATTTACCTCTATGATATTGTTTACATTGTGTGACATTTCCAATCTAATAATAAAAATACAAGAAGGTGAGTGAACTTAAGACTTGATTATATAGTGCGACTGGTTAGACACACACAGTGAGATCTTAAAATATTATTTACTTACTACATATCTTTATATCTCTGTGTATCTATCTATCTTCCTAGGGACCAGATGTGCTAGCCAGAAGCTCAGAACTGATCCACTCAGGAGAACTGACCAAAATATCAAAACAAGGCAAAAGCCAGCAGAGGACTTTCTTCCTTTTTGACCATCAGCTTGTCTTCTGTAAGAAGGATTTGCTGCGAAGGGACATCTTGTATTACAAGGATCGTATTGACATGGACGAGACGGAAATTGAGGACACCGAAGATGGCAGAGACAAAGATTTTAACATCAATGTCAAGAATGCTTTTAAGATAATAAACAGAACAACAGAAGAGATTCATTTGTTCTGTGCAAAAAAACAGGAGGATAAAAAGAGATGGATGGAGGCATGTGAAAGTGAAAGGAGAAGAGTTCGAGAAGACAAGGAAATGGGTGAGTGGAACAATTTCTAAACAGTGGTTAAAACATACTTGCTCTTACCATTCTTTGTTTTGTACAGATGTGCACTCTCTTTTCTTGAGCTGGTGTCCCTTTCTTACCTGATACAATGATTAGCTGTGTAAGTGAAGCCTATTCAGGTGTGTTTACCCTGTCACTGTGGGCCAAAGGTCCAGTGCAGGTAGCATCACTCATATGATTCTGGTGTATTATGGAGCAGAATGAGAGATGAAATAGGATAAGACGCAATTCACAAAGACCAATCAATAAGAAAAATCCATCTAAAATCCTAGCACTTTTGTATGAGTGATTGGTCAAAAATATCTGTTTATAAAGGACACTTTTTTACAAAGCCAAGCAGCAATAATTGTAGGTTTATACTGTCTGTGTCATATAGTGGCACCTCCTGGGTCCAGGAGGCCCATGCAGTTGTATGCTGTCATTAACTACAGACCCAGCAATAGCACCACTGGGCAATGCACAGAGTAATGAAACCAAATCTTGAGTGAGCAGGAAAAAGGAAGTAAATCCTAGGACCAGTTTTAGACCTGCAGCCTGTGGGACACTCTGAGGACAGTGTGTCTTCTGTGTTAATAATGTAGTTTGTATTGTTTTTTTGGTTTTATGTGGTTTCGTGCTTCCTTTGAGATCAGTGACAAAAGCTCCAGCAAAATTTCATTGACAAAACATATACAAAGAAAGCAGCAACACTGATTAAAAAAAAGAAAACTCTTTCTAGTATTTCTAGTCATGTTAGTGCATCTGTGTATGTCAGCTGCACGAGAACTTCTCCTTTTTAATAACACGCTTGAGGCTAAGGCTTTGGATTGACATCAGGTTAACACTGGAAGTGCAGAGAAGTGGATGATACAATTCAGAAATTATTAAAACTTAAACAACATGCCAGATCTTATATTCCATATTCATGTAAAACATCTGGTCAGAATAATAGGAAGACAGGAATAACCCTTACATTACAAATGCAACCCTTTTGATCTTAGTGGCTTTCTCTTGTTTGATACTATTGTAAGTATGAGGAAAATAAGGCCTCTTCTCTATGTATTTTAGACAGTCCATAAACAGAAGAAAATATTTAAAGGCTTGCCAGTTCATTCTCAATTTAAAATCAGTTTTAATCCTTCCACATTCCACCAACTGTTGCAATTAATCCCAGTCATCTTGAGTCTAGAGTGAACAATGAAGGATCCACAGCTCAACTTCCCTCAGGCTTTGCAAACTGACTCTTCTCCAGTGTTGAATGTCACAGTGTGACATTACAGTCAGTGCTGGTGGGCACAATGCTGACAGTTTTCCTGCCTTGCTCTGTGTGGAGCTTGCTCTGTCACCTTGTGCTTATGGGGATGAGAGGTAGCTGCCTTCCCTAATTCACCTAAACAGAACTCTAAAATAGTGGATATTGCAAAAGGGTGAGGTGATCAGAGGGTAATAGAGCAATGCTGAAGATTTGATCATAATTGTCCCACACAGTCCCTCTTACAACAAAGTTATGGAACAACTCCTCTGCATCATACAATGAGAACCAGAGTACAGTGACATGGAAGGATGCTACTGAATAAAACACAGCTCCTACACTTTTGTGAGCAGGACTGAGATAAAGAAGATAAAAAGTGAACAAGTGAATGCTTCCATTTCCATCCTTTCTAAGAAGCAGCATTCCTGAGCTCTGCACCGCCTCCTGGGTTGTTACTTTATGGAGCACTGGAAGAGTATGTTGAGCAAGTTAAGTGCTGTCTGTCAGAAAGCTCCTTAGGCTTTGCCCTGGGCAGTCACAGGTCTGTCTTGGTCTTGCCATTCCTCCTAAGTGACATTGCTGCAGAAATCTCCAAGCATGAGGAAACTGCAAAGGTGTAGAAGCTACAGCCCTAAACTATTTATTCTGCTGGGACCTCATGAAAATCAACATATGATATTCAAAAGAGTAACATTCTAAAGTGGTCACACTGGCAGTGAGATTTGTCATAATAGCACTAACCCTTATTTTGGGGTTGGGTCACAAATTCCCATGGCTGCTGAGTGCAGGGATTGCACAAGGAGGGTCCATTGTGCTTGATGCTCTTCAGACACAGTGCAATATAGTGAAAAACAAAATCCCAATCCAGTTAAAAGAGAAACTGTATGTTTGATAATGGCACATAGACACATGCAGTTTTTTCTGCCCGTGTAACATCCAACCTTCTGTAAAGTTACTTTTCAAGTGTTGTAACTCACTATTCTGATGTTTCTGTTTTGGGACAGGTATGATGAACCAGAGGAAAGATAGTTGAGTTGTAATAGCTAATGTCCATCTGGTCTTGTGAGTCATAGTGACTTAGTATTTTCTCCATTAAACAGAAGACTGTTTCTTTTCGAAAAATTCTTCCTTTTTTTGGCATAACTGAACATTTCCTTTAGCCAAAACCAATGGAAAAATGCCACTCTTCTCAACCTCAGGTTTAAATTTGTCTTGTTGATTTTCTAAGCTATCTTGCTGGACTATACACAAAGCCTCTAATCTGACCACTCAGAGAACAAATAACACTCTTTCAATTCAGAACTGCAAATGGCATTTTACTTCTATTTTCAAAGACACTTTGGTGTGAGTCATTGTCTCCTAAACCATATCTAGCTTTTCTTAGCTTTTATGAATATATGAGAGAAAAGGCCGTAGCCAGAAAATCCTTCTCCAAACCACTAATAGTAACTCTGAGAAAGTGGTCTGATCTCTCTTGATGAAATATCTTTCATTTTTTAAAATCTGATTCCTTGTTTCTGTGAAGGAAGAAAAAAAACCCTATGGAATAAAATATACATCTGCTACCCAAAAATTATGGATTTTCAAGTTAATAGGCTGATTTGTAGTAACTGCTTCATAAGTTCAGGATGAAGAACAAAGGGTGTTTTAAAAGTATAGAGAAGTGAGGGAAGATGCAAAATGGAACTGAAGCAGACACTTCATTCTGGCTTTGAACTACAACTTCTGTGCTCTTTCTGTGCAAACATGTGAAATGATTGCAGCCTTGTACAGAGCATGTGCACCCTTGTCACCTGGTGCAAATGTGACATTTCCATGTATCTCAGCTATGTTGTGCACAGGGAGAGGAAACTGGAGTGCCTCTACCTGAGCTCCAGACAGCACCAGTCTCTGGTGCCACCTTCTAGCAGATGTCTGTCATCTCTGTACTCACCACAGCTCAGCCATACACCTGTCACACAATAGAAAACAGCATAGGAATACCCATGTGCTTCATGTAAGTTACACAAGTGTGTGAACAGGTGCATGAGAAACCCAAGTGAGGGATCCAGGCCCAGAATGATGCAGCCAAAACCACGTCACAGCCTGCTTCAATGTCTGCCAGATTTTGTGGTACTCTCCCTCTGAGTGAAGGGAAAGATATCAAAATTTGTACTAGCAGTGACTCCAGTTTGTTACCCAGGTTAGCTCAGAGTAAGTGAAAAACAAAAGGATTCTGCATTTGTGATCTGTTACTTGGTGACTTGTAGATTTCGGAAATGTTAATTTACACTGGATTTTTAAAAAAACTCTTGTTATCTGGACTTATCTACCATTATCCCAGTGGGAAACCCTCTTTAACTTCATATAACAATATAAAACATACTAAAATCCTTAGGTGTATTGCTACTAAGATTTACTAAAAATTGTTTTAAGATACAGTTTACTTGTTTTGATTTAATGTAATCAAATATTAGATACAGTAGTTTTGTATTAGTGCCTTAATTTACACTTTGATGTAGGTATGGAAATCTCAGAAAACCAGAAGAAGCAAGCCATGCAGAATGCCCGTAAGTCAAGGCAAGGAAAAATTAAAGGTGGGTGTTCAGAATTGTATTACCTTCTTTTTGTGTTCCATTGATTTTTTCATTAGGAAATAACACAGTCTAGCTGTGGCTGAATTCTTTGGTCTTTTAAAAAAACATTTTTTGTGGTTTACATGGATCCAAATAATTGCCATTACCCTGTATTTTAATATTAAATTCCAATATCTCTGTAACCTGTCTACTAAATCATCTCTTTGAGCTTCTTCAAACAGACAAGTCAGTATTGTGTATATTAGAGAATAAACTCAAGAGGTAAGGCAAGGTGTTTATTTTTAAGGTTGTGAGGAATTGGGTACACAGGTTAAATTAGAAATAAGTGTTAAGATTCCTACCTTTGCTTTTATTCAAAGAGCTTGTTCTTCTTTACCAATTCTATGCCTTCTTTAAAATGTCCTAAAGTTCTTTTTTCCAAGCCACATTGTTATATTATTTACAGTAACAGTCAAAATGGCTCCTTCTGGCATCCCTCTAGAAGGAAGGATGGACCAGAAGCTTGTTTATCAGGAAACAGCTGTTTTATCCATTTCCTCTCTCAGAAAATAATTATCACAAGAGATTTTGTCCTTTCTCATCTTAAAGTCAAACTCGGGTAAATATCTGGTGTGCTGAGAGAAAAGTGGAACAAGGTTTAAGTCTGAGATCAGGAGTGAAGGAGTTGATGTTATGTCATCTTCTGTTCCCTGGTATTAATATTCTTAAAGCATTTTCTCTTTATCAATCAATAGATATCCCTAGAATCTGCCTGAATTTTCAGGGGAGTGGCTAAAGTTTGTGATTAGGAGATTCTGTTCAGAATGCACAAAGCTCAAAGAAACTTAAGAACATTAACCCAGAAAAATACGTTTCAAATGGAAGAAACAACATTCTTGTTGATTAGCAGTATTTTACCCAGTCTTACTCTGAGAGTGGACTGAAGTACTAGTATCTGCTCTTTGAAGTCATTCCTTTGAAATACCAAGATTTACTGGTGCAAACAATATAGTTTAGCTGTGTGAAACTGCTGCTTGTTTTTGGTAATTCTGTAGTATTATTTTTACTGGTGCTGTTGTCTTCTTAAGCCAAATCAGTGCAGCAATTAAAAAGTCAAATATCAGAAAAGGTGACCCCCTTAGTAGTTCTGCCATTCAAGGTCATGGCAAAATCCATCATGACCCCTGGCTCTGTGCTTAAATTCCCCTGGCTGACTCAGGTGCTTTCTCCAACTGTTCTTCTGCAGGTGTGAGCTATAACGGGTGTCCCGTGCCTCCTCCACACCAAACGCTGCATCCCCTTCACCAGCGACACATTACTGTGCCTACCAGCATCCCACAGCAGCAGGTCTTTGCCCTGGCAGAACCCAAGCGGAAACCATCCCTCTTCTGGCATACCTTCAACAAACTCACACCCTTTAAAAAGTGAGGGACCAAAGACGTGGAAGGACATCAGCACAGGGAGAGACTCACTCTAGAGGAGGACCTTGGAGATGCAGTCAAGCTTACTTGAGCTCAGTGAATCTCCTGTTTTGGAGGCAGAACCTTGGGTTCCCTTGAGCCAGGAGAGCAGCCTTTGTCTTGGGTAAGAAAGAAGTTTGTCAAGGCTGCTCTGAAGTCCATGTTGCCAAGTGTCAGCATTGCTAATGAAGAGCAGTCCCTCTTTTGACAAAGACAACTTGCTGTTACTCAGAGACAGCAGTATTTGAACTCCGTTTCTTAGTTATGTTGACGTAGTGATGGAATCATGAAGGTCATTGTAACATTTCATTTTTCTTAACCTTATATTGATGGCCAAATTTTGGATAAGGAGGAATTTTTGCTTAGGTATGTATCAGCAAGGAGTCTTAGGAGAATTTTCTCCTTCCTTCTGCAGCACTGAGCACAGATCACCCCTTAAAATCAGGTGGTGATATCCCATGGGATTAACCAGCTATTGCAGAATTTAGTGGACCCTAATCCTTCCTGTCTTTTTTCTATTACATTGCCAAATGGCAGGAGAACATCCCGCAAGGCCTTACCATATTCCAGATTGGAACAGGGAAATTTTATTCTGTCCTATAGAAACACAAACACAGTGTGAAATGGACTGTAAAGATATGTGCATTTATTGCACACAAGTGGAAACAAGAGGAGCCCAGGGCATCTCAGATTGATTCAATTGATTTCAGTCAGAGCAATATATTGCATGCATGTATGCTCTTTAGTGTAGAGCTTTTATATCACTTTTCCATGCATTTCTTCACCTGGGAAACTCTTCTTTAGAATTCCAATATACTTATTTCTCTGTGTAAAAAATACATTTTTATTTTCTCATGGAGATAATGTGAATGTATAAAATCAGAGTTGAGACAGTACATGGTGACTGCTGACTATGTTACATAGGTCTCATGCTTTTTATTCATATAGCTGGACTTAGAAAATGAATAAATACTAATGTAAATATATTGAAGTGGTCTGGATCCATGCTTCTTGTACACAGTCAATTGACAATGGGTTTTGACTAATAACTTCTTCAAAAACAAAGAGAAATCCTTACTGGAAGGGAGAAAGAAATCATGTGGACCAGAGATGGATTTTTGTCTTGGTGTCATCAGTCCCCATTGGAAGGGGAAGAACGTGACTTGATTAAGGTCAGCTCTGGACAGCATATGCAATCCATGATTTGCATAGCTTCAATTCTTCTATGGCATGAAGCTGATCTGGGAGAATAACTTCTATAAAGTCACCAGGAAGAAAGAGGATCCTGATATTTGTAGCACTGATAATTTCTGCTTGCTTGCTCTCATCAAGGATGACAGGACTGCTGGGAATATGGAAGGAAATAAAGACTCAGTATATTTCAGAACTGATTTGCTATGAATGTCTTTACAATACTTTATCATATGCTGCTGATTAGGGGCATTACCCGATGATTAGGATAGATCCAAGGGTATTCTTTGACAATGGGCACAATCAGCTTTGTCGTGGATCTGTAACATATGAAAAACAAACAAGGGGCGAAATGCGAGGCATTTTAACAACAATGTAAAAAAGCCTTATTTTAAAGACATATTTGTTCCTAGTACTATTGTTACCTCCATATTTTTTATTTGTCATCAGTGTTGTGAAGCCCACTAGTAACTAGGTTTCGTGATTTCATAACTTTATTGCCACTTCTGCAAAGCCCAGGTTTGTGGGTTTGATTTTAAATTACATCCTTTGACAACTATACATTTCAAATGCCTTATGTATATAGCTCAGCAATAAGGCAAAGTCTGGTATGCTCAGCCAAATCGTGCCCTGCATAGTGAACTTTATTGCTTGTGCTTTCCCATAGCAATGGGAGATGATCTAAGAAGCTAAGAACTGGAAGTGCACGCTGACATTTGTAATGATCCAGCTGAAAGAAAATGCACGGGGAAGAAAGTGAGAAAAGCTGCTTGTATATTTCTCAATATTTAAGCCAGCCGTTGCTGCTCAGATTTTTAAAAATAGATAATTCTAAATGCTCAATTTAAACACAAGGAGCAGACTTCCAAATGCAGGCATGGATGCACGCCTATTCCCCTCAAATGAGTAAGCCTTTTGCATTTCTTACAAACCCATTTTGTGGGTGCTTGCCACATTCAGACCTATAAACCAATAAGTTGCATGTACACTGCAAGTGAAGATGATGCTTTTCATAATCACATTTTGAAAGACTTGTTCTAAATGCAGAAAAAGGCTGAAGTTGGATTGCAGTGTTCACCCAGAAACTTTGCCAGCTGGACCTGAAGACATGAGATCCACACTTACATATGTGTCTTTGCTGAAATCTACTTCCTTCCAGTGCTTGGTTCTGTGGAGTGCTGGAAAAAAGGGTTTGGGGATCTTTCTTCTGACATGTCAGTGCCCATGAAGGCTCTTCCCATGTATTAGTGCTGGTGCCTTAGCCCTAGAAATGAACAGAAATGTTTGCATATGGTTTTGGTTGCAGCAGGTTTTTCTCAAGAAGTGAATTTCAGAGAGCTAAAAAGAAAATATTTCATGGTGCAGATTACTCAGGACACTTATACATGTAGTACCCTTCATATAGACATGGTTGTTTTGTAATGCTCTTTCTTTGCAAGATGACCTTGCAACAGATTTAAGATCAAATATAGTAAAATGGGCCAAATTTATACTATGCCATTGTCTTCAAAACAAATTATAGTGAAATGAAAACACACAATTGTATTATTTAACAATTAAGACAAATATTTACTTGGGAGTTAGCCTCACTTCAGAGTCTGTGGGAAGGAGTTGCAACTAAAATGTAGAAGTTTGAATTCTAGCAGCTCTTGCCTGAATTCTCCTTCTGGTGACAAAACTTATATATCTATCATCAGAAAGCTGTGATGGCAGCATCTGTTCTTTTCCACCTGCATGCTTTAAGTTGCTATAAAAAATTCTAGGGCAACTACTAAGAATGTTTGTGCCTCATTTAGATGAAGCCCAGCCAGAGCCTGCCTGATGGCCTGCTGAGCAGATAACCTCAGAGTTTTTGCATGAGATGCAGTAAAATATAATTGTCCTCAAATATGTTCCCACTGAGTTAGGAAAATGCCAAACCATAATTGCATCCAACTCAGAGCATTTGATGTATAAAATAATAAGATTGTTTTACAAGTGGCTCTTGCCATGCTAAATTTCACATTGAATTTTAGTGGTCACTGTAAGAACTGAGTTCAAAGACAGACTTCTCAAATGTTCCACATTTTAGTTGTTTTTTTGAAATAATTATAACACAATTTTGGAGCCAAAGGTCTTTAGCCATAACTAACACAGTACCTTTCTCTGACTGCCTTTCTGCTGTTCTTGCTATATGTGTGGTATTTGTATGTAGGAGATGCCTTCTGAACGATCTCTAATTTAAAACTCTTGGTTGTAAATACTAGGGATAACTTGCAAATATATTTTATTTTGGTGTTTTGTAACATTGTACCTTCCATATATTGCTTTGTGCATCTCACCCTGTGTGTGTGCTGTTACATGTTGTAAATTAAGTGTCCTGGCTGCAGAGCAGAGGAATTGGCTGTTGATGGCTGGAGTACAATGTGTAGGACTGCTGTAGCTTGATGTGCATTTGTTATGGAGTAACTGCATTGCAAGGTTTATTTACTCTTTGAATGTTGTTTGTCAAATGAATCTATTTTCTGGAAATAAGTACAAACTTACATTCCTATTATTTTTCTTTTATTGTACATGTTTGAATTAAATAATATACAAAGCTGAAGTTTCTTATCTGTGTCTTATAAATCTTTCTTGTGCAGTTTCAAAATTGTTGTGGTTTTTTTAATTGTCTACAAAATTTCCTTTGTGATGCAAAAGTATATAAACTGTCATATGTCTTCTAGTATTTTAAAGAAAAAAGTCACACCATCTTCTCTTGGTTTCCCAGTAATAGCTTCATACTTCCCAGCACAGGTTCATTTTAACAATGCCTAAGCCTGGTTCTGGTATTGAAGTGGTCATTGTTCAGGCAAAGCCCATACTTGTTGCTTCCTCAGCCTGTGATTACCGTGCTTTACCTTGTCCTGGCAGAGGGTTCACACAGTACCCCTTGGAATATGTGCAGGTGCAACTTCTGTGCTAATAATGCTCCTGCTAACAGAGGATGCAGTGACTTAAGTATTGCAGTGCAGGGAAGGAGGATTAAATTTTAATTTCTTTGGAATAAAAGCAAAACCATTTAAAGGGGTTCACCCAAAAGGCATGTCCTGCACATATGTGTGAACAGGCTTACCTGTCTGCTTGGTAGAGCAATGGGCAGCATAGCTGAGGATTTTACTTCTCTGATTTGGGGAAGTTTTTTTTAATCTCATTATTCTGACAGGGCAGAGGGCTGCATCTGAAAGGTGTGCCTGGTCATTCCTGCTCCAGGCTGTGTCAAAAACGGTGTTTTGCCAAGAAACACCAGCTTTAACAAAATAACATATTTCGCTGGAATCTTTTCATCAGAAATGTTTTAATGAGTTCAAATGCTGGCACAAGAGTTGGTTTGCTAATTCTTTACCCCTCTTTCCAATATCCAGGCTCTTATATTTCTTGGTTCATCTCAAAGATGAGAGTTTCTGACTCCCAAGGCAGCTGCTGCTGCGGTGGGATGTGTGCTGAGTGCTCCAACATTAAAGTGAAAGGCACAGATTGAGCACTTAGTGAGAGAGACTGGATGACATAAGAACATACCCTAAGCAAATACTGGAGTAGGATGTAGCAATCAATATGCTTTCTAAGGACCCTGTGGTTCATCTGGCCAGGGTGAGCTCGCTCATTTGTACCTCTTGTTTCATGCTTGGGCAGTCAGGCTAAATCCTGTAGATCGTTCTGTATCAGCTGTTGAGTACTATCAGCTTTTAAGTTCCTTGAGAGCTGATCTATCAGATGGAGCTTTTAGTTTGCACAGAAATAGCACTGCTTGTCTTACATCTTTTTTTGTTGTTTGTTTAGGTTTTTTCCAAAGGCTGCATAATGATCTGTGCTTGGTAACAGAGACAAGGACTCAGGCCTTTTCATGTTCCAGAATCAAAGGAGAAATTAAAAACTCAGCAGTGAAAAACAGCACACCATGTAGCTTGTAAGGAAAGCACACAAATACTCCTAACACAAATAAATGTGTTTCTAAATGCTTTACAAAATCTAGTTACTCTAACTGTCTAGATATGTAATTGTGAGAATATGACAGAACTGTGTAAACTATCAGCACAATTTTTATGTTAATCTTAAGTCTCAGTTTAGTTCACTGCAATCAGAACTTTTCCAGTACCTTGGGCTGAGAACTCACCTACTGCTTCTATTAGGTATTTAGGCTCTGATTTAAAAAAAAAACCCTCTGTGTGTGTGTATGTGTGTGTATGTGTGTGTGTGTGTGTGTGTGTGTGTGTTACATGTGTTTACATCTACACCTCCTTTGTAGACTCCATGTCCAGAGACATCCACAAATGTCTTTGCTGGCACCTACAGCAGGTTGCACCAGACAAGTGACCTACACCCATCACACCTTCCCACTGTTTACATTACATCATTACACACTACATGTCTGTTGTGCATGTTGGGGGGTGGGTGCGTGTGGGTATCACTGCTCTTCAAGGGCTGAGTTTCTCTCCAAACAAGGTGATGTAGGATTTATCAACTGTTTCTCCCAGGGATTTCTTTTTCAGGAAAACTGAAACTGCTTAAGAGGAAAGGAGGAGCCTGAGGCGCACCATGGCCCCTTCCTATAAGCATACCCAGACTTTGGAGATACTGACTTACTGAAAAAGTGTCTAGAAACTGCTCTGCTAATAAGGTCAGGTATATCTAATCATGGTCTTTGCTGTCATATTAATCTCCTAACAAAGATAATTACCACAGCCATGAATCTAAAAACCCCTGCACCTCCTGCCTTTCAGATGCAATGATAAACTCTTGCTCCCATGAAATTTTCAAATTATTCTGTGATGAGACAAGGCTCTAAAAATCAGCTGAAGGGAATATTTGTCTTTAAGGCTATTTCTACAGCCGTTTTCTTGGTTGTCTGTTAAAGATGCATCAAACCAGACTAACTGCAGAGTCCATCAAGGTATAGGTAACTAATGAATGACATTATTCCTAACTGGCAGAATGGGCTGTTTCTTAATGACTCAAACTTTTAAGTGAGAAAGGAGGCTGAGGCTAAGCAGGATTAGAAAATTTCAGCTGGTGCTTAATGGGTAAAGAGAAAAGGATTGTACATTGTGGCTCTTGTTTCCTCTCGGTTAGCATAGCAACGAGGTTAATTTGGCTACAGAAGTTCATTCAAGTAGAGCAGCGAATTGCTGCGCATGGTCCTTCCTTTTCCTCAGAGCAGGATGGACACGATATTCCAGGTTCAAGCCAGGGCAACTCAACTCTTGCTATATTTTCATGTCACCACAGGGTGGTAGTGAAGATCTTACAGAAAACTTAATTTCTTTGCGGGGCTGAGGGAACGTTCTTTGATATGTGCAGAGCACACTGTCTCAGCTTTGCAGTGTGGTGACGCCCTCAGACACTCTTTGCAGTCACTTGAACCAACAAGGGTGAATTAAGGCCACTTCCTCTAACACATTAACTCCTGTTACTTTTGGTTTTATCCTTCATTGGTGATGATCAGCATTTAGGGAGTTGATGATAAGCTCAGTTGACTTCCACTAGTCGTTAGCAGCAGTTTCAGTAGTTTAAAGAAGACACAGTTAAGAGTTATGGCTTTTTCAGTTTACTAGTAATGTATAATTTAGTAGCCAAATAGCTTTGACTGTTGCTTGAAAAGCTAGATAAGGAGCCTGCTAAGTACACATGAAAAACTTCATAATTCTATTGATTTACTTTAATTCAACCTTGTTACTTCTTTTCCATAATCAGCTAATAATTTAATGCCACATTCTCAGCATTTTTCATTTTAATTTCTATAGTCTTTGTCCCTAAATCCATTGTAAATTACCTGATTCAGAAATGAATTTCATTACATATTTTAGTGGCACAATATGATTGCGATGTTCCTTCCATCCCACAAATCATTCAAGCTGTCAGGGGCTAACATTTGCATGATGTATTTGTACAAAGGAACAGGGAAATCAAAGCCTTATTGATCCATTTTAACAATTTTCTTTCATGTAACAGTGGTAAAAGCCAAAGTACAGAGCACTCCAGCATAATACTGGAATAAATAGAAAGATTCCACTTTAAACCTCTGTTTTAATTATTGAACAGCTCTCAAAATTAAATCACTGACCTTTGAGAATTTAGTGACCAAACAAGTGCTTGTCCTCAAGGCACGTATCGGAGTGTGCATTCCTTTACCTAAAGCTTTTACACTGTTTAAAGATGCCCAAGAACACTGCAAGTACCAAGTGAATGAAGTGAGAACAAAGGTAAGTACGAGGTAAGGTCCTATATATGTCATGATGATGATGATATTGATATCAGATTGTGGAGAGGAGTGCATATATGGGACCACATGGTATATTCTTTAGGCAAGAAAGGTCACCCAGACAACCGGGAATGGGTTTCTCTGTAAGTGGGACAAGGACTGTCAGACTTCTCTTTGAGATGCATCATATCCTAACAGCGTCATACAGAGCATTTCTTCCTTTTGCACTCTTCTGGAGTCCTTTGACTAAGGCAGAAAATATTTATATACCTCAGACGAAGCAAATCTTTCATCTATTTTCACCTTTCTTTAGTCCCAACCAGCAGCAGCAAAGTGGGATTTTTCTGGTTGGTGAACAAATCCATTGGCAAAGACACCACAAATATTTCTAATAATGGTTCCAAAAATGGGGAACTTTTCTGAACACAGAATAAAAAGATTAGGGAACATGTCCCAAAGCTAAAGTCTTACTCTATAAATTAGGTTAAGGGTGTAATTATTCTTACTGAGGACATACTGGTGTCTCTCTACATGGTACTTGTGTGCATTGTTTCATGAGAGTGAGAAATTGTGAAGAGATTAAAGAGAAGACATAATTTTTTAGTTAATGCTAGTTAATATTTTGAAAGAAATACTGATCTTACTCCTCATTAATAAAAGAACCAATTCCAAAGCCAACTGTGTAAAATTTACCCATACTAATAATTACTTTTACCTGTTTAAGTATTTAATTTATATAGCTGAAGATTCTGTGCCTTAGACATTTACGGATATTAAGTCCAAATAAAGCAGGTATTAATTTTGTTGCTATTGCCTTTTTATTCCTCAGTCTAACCTCTTTCCAACAATTGCTCTTACACTCAAACCAGCTGTGTCCAGGATTAAGTCTTATTTCAATGGGACTTTATTAATAGGCATTATATAGGAGGAAGTCTCTAGGGAAAAGATAAATATAAGCTCGACTTTAGTAGCAAAGTTACTAGAACTGGGAGCACACAGCTAAAGACTTGTTTTTGCCAAAAACTCTTACTTGGTCCCTCACACCTTTGCCCTCATCTCACCCTGCTCCAGCTCTTAACCCCTCCTCTGAGGTCATTCAACTTATTAACCCAGTAGGGGACTAATTCGCGTGAATAATAATAATTTAAAGAAATAAATTAAAAAGTGATTGCTTTGTGCTAAATGAGGGTGTTGAATTGCCTTAGCTCACCTCCCATGGCACCATCTCCTGGGAGATGAAAGGTACAACCGTGCAGTCACAAGTGGGTACAGGAAGAAATGTGGATGGAGAATTGTGGAAAGCTAATATTTTAAATGTAGAATGATGCTATGACTGATATGTCCATTAAATAATTATTTAAAATAGCACTCGGTAGTCTTGAGGACTGTAATTAATGCTATATAGAGATTTATAAGTAAAAGAATAGACATGGTGAAAACCCATTTCCTTATTTTCCTCCCTCCACCACCCTGCATTACTTTTTAAGGTAGACATAGGCAGATGTACTTTTTCTTCTTAAACATTTCAGCCAAAGTCATATAACCTATCTAAAGAATGAAAAGCTGGATTGTACTGCTGGCTATTGTAGTCAGCACAGCAGAAACACAAAATCAGGACGTCTGCACCCAAGGGTATCCTGGCATCCCTGGCAATCCTGGGCACAATGGCATACCTGGTCGTGATGGACGCGATGGGTCAAAAGGAGACAAGGGAGATACAGGTACTACATTCAGAATTTGTCTGTAGTTACTCTGCATGAATTGAATTATTCTGCCTTGCCTTCAGAAAACATTTCAGACATTTGTCATTTGCCTGTTTGAAGAAGGAAATAAAAAGAAAAGCTTAATAATGACAGCAAGACAGCAAATACTATGGAGATGTCAGGTTCATGGGATAAAAACAAAAGAAAAAAAGGCTTTACATTCTATCATGGGAATATTTTCAAGTCTGTTTGTAAAATTTAAAGCCTGCAAACCTACTCCTATTCCTCTAAGATAGAAACTATTTCTGCAAAGAACTTCTAGCCCACTAAACAAAAAAAGCAAAACTGATACCTTGGTGTAGTTGGAAGTATGCAGTGGTAAGAAGATTTCTCTTTCTTATCTAAATTATGCATTTGTAGGACTCTGACTTGCTGTAACTCAAGAGTCACTAGAGGAAGCTCAGAAACAGAGACTGTTGAACAACAATGTAGGATATATGTCTGCTCCAGGAGGCGATAATAGAGATTTGTGTGCAATATCAAAGCCAGAGATAATGTCAGCATCCTAAAGCTAATCACCCCCGTAACACCTTAAGCCTTAGCTTAATGATGGCCCATGTATTCATGATGGAATATCAAGGCCAGGTTTGCACAAGATGATAAACCTACAGGCATGTGGACATATAACGCTTCATCACCTTTTAAAATAAAGAAACAAAAAAAGATTTTCTTTAGCATCTTAATAGGCACTTACATTTTACTGCCCTTTTTATTTCTGTATGCAGGGTTCCAGACAGTTCTGAAAAATAGAAAACCTAAAGCTTTCTTATTTTCCTTTATTTTCTAAAGGCACTTCCTGCACTCCAGTGAGTTATCATGATATCACTGGAGTTTGATAAACTCCCCAACTTTTTTCCTAAATTAACCTGTTATGATGACTGTACTGACTATTTTTTGTTTGAGCAAAGTGGGGTGAATATACCATTCATTATACTCTATGTAGATACAACATTGTGGTTTAATACACAAGAATTAATTTTGTTCCTGACCAAGTCAATGAAATTTCATCAGATGCTGAGATGCACCCCTTGTGCAGGAAACTGCTAAAGAACTGTTCTCTGATCCATACGTCTGGAGAGCTACTCCTGGAGTATGGTTACAAGCAAACTGCCAACTGTATTTTCCTTCTGTGGCTGCACTAGGGATGTACCCAGTTATTTGATCACAGACCTCCTGGTCATCTGTACTACCTCTGTACTACAAAAATAACTTCTATAATTGCTCTCTGTAAAGCAGTGGAAAGTCCATGTCATGTTAGGTTCAGGGATCAAGAGTCTGAATGCCTTCCTCACCTTTGTAGGCAATGTTATTCCACTGTAACGATCAATTACCATTGGTCAAACTCCTGCACATGTCTCTTGAGGCATGGAATTCACCATGCCTCAATCACAGAATCATTACAGCTGGAAAAGGCCTCTAAGATGATCTAGTCCAACCATTAACCCAGCACTGCCAGGCCCACCACTAAACCACGTCCTCGTTTCACTGCTAGGCTCCCTGTCCCAGCAATGCTTCTTGCCGAACTTCCATGGACAGAGGCAACAAGAGAGGAAGTTTTCATACTGGTGATGCTTGCCAGGTTATAACTGTACATGTCTCAATAATCCAACTCTTTATGCCAAGGATTTCTTCTGCACCCAAAAAGCACTATCCTCAAGCAGCTTCTCTGCTCTTTGTCAATCTCTCCATAAGACAAAAGTACCAGCACTGACAGACACTAGAAGTCAGGAATAAGGGTATGCTTTACATTACTGTTTGGCCAGGCTTGAAGAGGAAGGATCAAAGAAGGACTCTTCCCAAAGAGAATTTTCTGGTAATTTGTTTAATGAAAATCTGTGGTTTTATTTCTGTACTAGGCATACCAGGAGTTCCTGGCAGTCCAGGAAAAGATGGTGTCAATGGAGAGAAAGGTGAACAAGGTCAGAGAAGTGTTTAAATTTAATATTTGTCTATGAACAGCTGCCCTTGTGTTTGTGAACTCATCATACAATCTTATCTGTTTTAAATTCTCTCATTTCTAAATTGAGAACATAAAACTGTACAACCAGCATTATTCCTAATATGAGAAGCCAAAGGCTGTTGAGCAGAATTTATCAGCTTCTTTTGTGATGGATTGATCGTATGTTCTTTATGGTGTCTTTTGTCTATCAACTCCTAAAGCGCCTTTCACATAATGAGATCTTCACTTTCAAAACCTTGTGCAGCAACCAGAGCAGTTTTGAAGGCTTTGATCTTGTGATCATTTCTGGTGAATGAAAGCTAAATAAAGCATAGGGTGGCAAGTAACCAGGACAAAAAGCCTTTAGTTGTGCTGCAGTAACAATCTACGTAACCCAAGAAAAGTAGAAATTATAGATAGAAATTATAGAAGCATCACCTAGAAATTATAAAAACATGTGGCAAGCAAGTTCAGGGTGTTGTTAAAAAAACCCTCTTCCTCTTCCTCTAATTAAATTGTGGACACTCTCACCCATTTTGTACACCAAAGTCTGTAAAAAAGTGTGAACAGATGCTGCTTTTGTACGAGATGATGTGAGCTGTCAGTGTTATCATCAGCCTATAGACAACCTTGCTTTCTTTGAGCTTATTCTTGCTGCTGCCAGGCACAGCACCTGTTTTCTAACAAAATAACAGGCTCTTTGGACATGATGCTTATCCTACACTTAAATGTATGAGAAACTGTGTACAGTGAGCACAGTATGCACAGTGGAGACACACGCCTGCACATGTATCTCTTTGTGATAATTTTTTTGATCAATTTTTGCCTTCCAATGGAGGATCACAAGAAAGTTGTGGAGCTGTTTTGGTTTTTTTATTATTATTTGGTTTTGGTTTTGGTATTTTTTTCCCTTTAGGAATCAATGGGACTGTTGAAGAGAAGGGGAACAAAGGAGATAAAGGAGAAAGAGGACCACCTGGAAAACTGGGACCAAAAGGATTTATAGGATCAGTGGGTTACAAAGGTCAGAAGGGAGAGCTGGGACTGCAAGGACAAAAGGGGCTAAAAGGAGACATTGGACCCATAGGTCCAAAAGGGATAAAGGGTGAAATTGGCTATCCTGGAAGAGTTGGTTTCCCAGGGCCAATTGGTCCAATTGGTAATCCAGGTCCTAAAGGTAATACTGGAGGTATAGGGCCACAGGGTAATCCAGGAGTTCAGGGAGAAAGAGGCTTGAAAGGAGACAGAGGAGACAAGGGGAATGTAGGTGCCCCAGGAGTCCTGCCAAGGAGTGCCTTCAGTGTTGGCCTTACAGCCAACACCAAGTTTCCCCCTCCAAATCGCCCGATCAAGTTTGACAAGGTGCTGTACAACAATCTGAATGACTTCAACTCAGCTACTGGCAAGTTCATCTGCAAACACCCCGGTGTTTACTATTTCACCTACCACATCACTGTCTACTCAAGGAATGTGCGAGTAGCTCTTGTTAAGAACGGCATCAAGGTGCTGCACACGGTGGACAGGTACCAGAGTGGAGAGGACCAGGCCTCAGGCGCCACCATCCTCGAGCTGCAGGCAGGAGATGAGGTGTGGCTGCAAGCCCACCAAGGAGAGGCTTTCAATGGGCTCTTTGCAGATGGCGATGACGATACCACCTTCTCTGGGTTCCTCCTGTTCAGCACTGCCGATGTGCTGGAGCCACTGCTGCCCACCTCATAATGCCATAATCCCTGAATGCTGCATGCCTGTGCCCTTCAGCCCTCCCTAAGAAAGCTGCTATCTGCTGGACAGTTTCTACTGGATTCAACAGAAAATGGTTGGTGTCAGGAACAGCTTCCGCACAAGGGAGGACAAGTCGGCAGAATCTAGAGTATTGGGTTTAACACATTAGTGGTTTGGTGGCTTACTGTAGACATTCAGAGGGGTGTGTACCCCAGATCTGAAGAACAATTTTAAAGTAAAGTGGGATGAAATAAAAGACAAAAGTTCCGGAATTATGTTGTGTGGGACATCTTGTATAAACAAGAAGCAACAGTTACTTCCAAGCCAGTTTATATCTTCCAATGTGGCATGTGTAGATGGACTTGAAACTCGGTTAGTTTGCATCCAACCACTTTAAAATAATTTTAAAACTTGAAATTAGTGTAGTTTGATGCCTCTACAGAAGCTGCTTGTTGTGTGGTGCAAGCGAGTTTAACTGTTTCATTTACAGCTTTTAAATACAGTTCTTTGCTCTCTGTGTAGCCACAGGCCTGAAACTGAGCAAAATGGAGTGATAGGAGGAAGTGCCAAGTGGATTCTCAGATGCAGACAGATATTCAAGGCCAGTGCAAAAATACAGCATAAAGCTGCTGTACTTCAGAGTTAGCTGATGCAAAACAAATTCTCACAGGTTAAAGATAATATTTAATCAACACTGAATCAGCCATGCCAGAGAACTGATCAAGAGATATTCCCTGTGCCATAAAACATTAATTCTGTCATTTTTTTTCCCCAAAAATTTTCATTTTCTTCCCCCCTCCCCCCTTTTATTCTAAAACTCAAAAATTTAAAAAAGACGTGTTGGGAAGTCTTATTCACTTCTTTTAGAAGAGAATGAAGTAGAGATACCAATGGAGGTAGGTCAGCATCATGAAATTCAGTGCAAATGCAGTGTTGGGCGCATAAGGCCTGGCTTCCCATCATCAGGGTACCAGGGGAATGTGGGCATGTTCCCACAGTAGTTGAACCCCGAGTGTGGATCACAGAGCCCAAAGGGAAAGGTCATGGTGGGTTCGTTCAGGAGGAACAGCTGCACTTCTCAAATGACAGCGAGGGAGATACAAGGGCACTCAGGCGGAGGAAAGGGCTGGGTGAATTTTTCAGCAAGACGGACTTCTTTCCCCTAAGCCACACGCCTCAAGTTTATATCACAGAAACATTTAGACCAAAAAAACATCTTAAAAGGGCCTTAGGTTCAACTGGAGAACGTTTGGAGACGTAGCAGCCGGCAGAGGCCCCGGTGCGGCCGGGTCGGGCGCTGGCGAGCCGGGAAGCGGGGCAGGCCGGGGGCGTGCTGCCAGCCTGGGGCAGAGTTGCCCGGCGGGAAGCGCGCCCGGCCGGGGCGGGCTAAGGGCTCCGGGCAGAGGCGTCCGGCGGGCTGAGGGGCGGTGGGAGCCCGGAGCTCCGCCTCGCTCCGCCTCCTGCCGCCGCTCCTCCCCTCGGCGCGGACGCTCGGAGGTCGCGGCCGAGCGGGGCGTGCGGAGGCCGTGGCTGTGCCGGGCCCGCTCCGCCGCGCTGCGCCATGCTGGGCGGCTGCCGGCGGGCGCTGCCCGCGGCGCTGGGCCGGGCGCTGCGGGGCCGGGCGGCGGGGCAGGGCGGCCGGGCCGTCAGCACCAGCTGGTGCCCCGTGGGCACCGCCTTCGATGCGAAGCAGCAGCAGAAGCAGCCGCTGCGCGGCGGTGCGGCGGGCAGGGACACGGTGAGCGGCGGGAAGAGGAGGGCCGGGCCTGCCTGCGGGCAGCCTCGTGCTTTGCTCTGCTTGTCTGAACCGTTTTAAGGGAATTTTTTTGGGGTAATTCTTCTTTTGTGTGCATTTTTTTTTTTTTAAATAAGAGTTTGTGTTGATTTTAGCAAGCCCAAACGTTGTGGTTTTTAGACACAGAAGCGTTTGACAGCGACGGCCTTGTGCGTGGGAACGCTTTGAGCCTCAGTGGTGCCCATACGTCCATAAAGTGAGAATCCTCTTTCCATTACCCCTTCCCTGCCCGCCCTCCCTTGGCTGTGGCATCGCTCACGTGTCAGTGCCGTGCCACTGCCCTCGGACAGTGCTTCAGGAGGAGCCACGCTGCTCACAGCCTCTTGCCTGCGGCAAAAAGAGGATTTCTTTGCTCATTTGGTGACAGTCGGGTTTTCTGATGCGTATCTTTTTAGGGTGAATCAGGGACGTTTGTTAATGTCCGGGGAATCAGCAGGCTCCCGGAGAGGGTGAAATGGCGCATATGGAATAGGTGCAGGTGTAAAATCCAGGTGTTTGCTTGCTGACTCAGCTATTCCCGCCGTGGTGCCCAGCCTGGTGTAGCTGTTGAACTTTGGCTTTTAGAGAGGACACATCTGGCGCTTGTTCGGGAAACCTTTCTTCAGGTTCTCATGCTCTGCGTGCGCACTGGTATAAGTCTTACTTCAGGAAATAATCCACTTAAATATTGTCCATTAAAATATAAAATCCACTTAAATATTGTCCTCACAAAGAGGCTCTGCCAGGTAAGATGTAAATGCTGGGACCATGCAAAGAGAAAAATGTTTCAGCCGTGCAGTCAATGCCATTAAAGAACAGAGAGAGCTTCACCAGGCTTCATCTTTTTTGTAATTTTAAAATTTTTATGTTAAACTTGATATCATATGTAAGAAGAGTTCCTGGTCACAGGGCACTGTATGTGCAGGAGGAGCTCGTTTGGGAGGGTGGCTGATGATATCGGGCAGCAGGAAGACCTGGAGCTCTCAGGGGTATTGCAGAACACTGAATCCTCTGGCTGAGGGTCTGCGTGAAGGGGCAGTCTCGAGTGTCTTACACAGCAAACGTTATTCAAGAATGCCGTGATACAAGTATATTTTTTTTTGTGTGCACATGTGTATAGATACAAAAATACCTTTTTCAGTGTTCACTTAAGTCCAGTTCTGTTCCCAAATAATAAATTAAAACGTGGGAAGTATGAGAAAAGGTTTTCTTTCGTTAGTAAGAAAAGAAGGTGCTTTTAGCAACAGTGACAGAAAGAAAATAGGAAAAAGCGACCTGAAATGTTACAGATGCATACTGGAAGGGTTGCCTTTACTTCAGAATATATGCTTGTACAGATGAGCTGTCAGTGTGTAGGTTTTTTTTTTAATTTGGATAAATACTAGCAAGCTATATGCAAACCTGCAGCTGACTGCTATAATACAAGGAGTTTGCAGAAAGTGGATTATAAACTGACTGGACTGCAGATTTGAAAATCCAGATTGTGATTTTTTGATACTGAGGTTGAATTTGGGAAGGGGTAGCTGTTGTGTGAAATCATGTACTTTTCACTGTTTGATGCTGTAGTCAGGGGGTGAGGAGATGCTCATGTTGTAGTTGGGCAGTTGCAAAGGGAGTGTGTTGCTTGGAGAGATGTATCTTTAGCTTAAGTAAAATTAAGGCATTACTAGGATAAGGTTTTTCACCCAGGCACTGGAACAGGCTCCCCAGAGAACTGGTTCACAGCACCTAGCCTGACAAAATTCACGAAGTATTTGGACTGTGCTCTCAGGCACATGGTGTGACTCTTGGGGAGGGTACTGTGCAGGGCCAGGATTTGGACTTCAGTGGTCCCTGTGGGTCCCCTCTGTCACATGGAATAAAACACAAAACTTTTCCAAACACTGTTAAAATGATAATATAAAAGCAAATCTTTAATCGAAAGCCTTTGATATGTACAACATAGTGATGTGTACATGTGATACAGTAGTTCTGCAAGTTTTATAAGGTTAGTTGATTAGTATACCTATCAAATATTGTCCATTTAGAAGAGCAGTTGGGTTAGATAATTTTCCCCCTGGGTTAAGCCCCCTTGGCACCTCCCCTTTCCCCCCCTCAGTTTTCTAACTCTGCATTTTGTTATGTCTGTGATACATGGTGCAAAATAAAGTGTCATTGCTAAACTAACAGGCAAGACTAAACAGAATTTCAAGAATGCATCAATAGGAGTTTGTTAACTGTGAGAAAGAGAGCTGGAAAAGTACTAGAAGTTATAACTGTGTATTGACAGTCTACAAAGCTACAAATACATGAAGAATAAATACATAAACCCCAAAAATCTTTAGGCATCACTTCCAATTCAGGGGATTCTCTTATTCTTTGAAATCTTTTTCCTGTTGTAGGTCTGCACTGTGAAACTTCTCTGTCTGCTAGCATTTTGTTTGACTAGTGGTAGAACCTCTCTAAGTCTCTTCCACAAATGCAGAACGTAAGTGCCATCTGCATTTACCCTGCACAAATAAGTGTGTTTACCTTGCCCTGTGGGACAAGGCCAGGATTGATAGGAACTTCAGGGTAAAACTGTTCATTCCACAGACATTTTCAGTTGTTGATTATTCCTTTGAGGTCTGCTTCCAGTATTGGGGTTTCATTTAGTGAGTCTGAGACAACTGTCCTGTTGCCTGTGATCTCTTGATATCTAGTGCTGCTGGCCAGTGAAGTGTTACAGTATGCTAGTTAGGGTGATTTTGGTAAAATTCTGTAGTGATAATTCAGTCTTAAAGGTGCAGAAATCAAGGAGGGCAATTCAAGGAGGGATGTGTTTTCATTGTGTTTTGTACTGCAGGGTCTGTTTGGTGTTCCAGAACTGAGCTGTCCAGAAGGATTTCAAGAAGCACAGAACAAAGCATTGCAAGAATCAGAACAGCTCGTCCAGAAGGCATGTTCAACACCACCTGGGCCAGAGACTGTAATGATTTTTGATCAGCTTTCAGATAGCCTGTGCAGAGTAGCAGACTTGGTATGTTACTTTTCTAAATTTTTGCATAAATTCTTTTGAGCTGGCTGAGCTTACGCCGTGTTCCATTTTATGACTTTCTGCACTGCAGTAGATAGCAGATCAACTCCATGAAGTTTTAAGACAGAAAATTAAATTGATTGAAAGTGAATTGCAAAGGATTTGGTCAAATGATAGCTAAGTACAAATCCTGTCAAACTGTCCAGTTATTTTTAAGAGAGATGCAAAAACAGTATAGACGCCACAACAAGAAAAACAGCAGTGAAATCATTCTTGTGTTTCTGCTGATATATTAATACATAACCTCCCCAGCACCACTTATATTGTGGAAAAGAGGGTTTTGATTTCAGAGTTAAAGTTGGAGTGGCAATGCACATGTATTAAGTTATGATCATTTTTAGGTGGAGGTCCATAAAGAACTTTCAGAGTAAAGGCAGCAGATAAAATTCAACAGTATCACTTTTTTATTAACACTGGAAAAAGGCATCCATTTCTTAGATTGTAGTTTTAGTGATCCACATATTTAGAGTACTTGGTCCGATATTCTGCATCACAAAATTTTAAGTTTAATCGAGCTTTTCATATTGCCCTCTGAAAGTTTGCCCAAAGTTTATCTTTTAGCAAAGCATCATTCTTTGGTTGAAGAAGAAGAATGAACCTTCATACTGAAATCAGTTCTTAGTGAATAGGTCACTGAGTTTTATGAGGTCACTTGGGTTTTCACATTTGAATGTCTCTGTGTGTCTTCAGTTCTCCAGTCTTGTTTCTTGTTATTTCGTAGATTTAAGCCATCTTTTGTGCCAGGCACATTTCCTTCTGAAAGTACTTACACGCTCTGTCAAGTCACTAGTTCTTACTTTTTTATAAATTATACCTAATTCTGCTTAATGAATCAATGCCTAAGTTAAACATTAATGTCAGAATTCAATGGCTGCAGTTTTGTATCAGTTTGCTGAATTACAGTTATCTCCTTTGTACTATATTCAGGCTGTGTATGTTCACAGATGCACAGCTTGCAGAACTGTCTGGAAGTTATTTGGTGATCATTATCTGTTGTTAGGAATATTGATATCTGTTGTTCAGCACCTTTTCTGTCAGTATTTTACAGGATTTGAAAAAAGAATTTTAAGAAGTAAAAATTTTTAGTGTGTAACATTTCTAAGGCTGCCTTTTTAATCAAACTGTGATTGTGTTTTATACAGTCAGCTTGTTGCATGTACTTTATATAAAATTGTCCTAAATGTCTTTAATATATTCCTAGACTTTAAATATATTCATAATTTTTAAGTCTATAATTTCCATGCTAAAACTGCCCTGAATTCATGACAGCAGTCCTGTGAGCCACTAGCTTCCCAGTGCCTTTTGGTATCCTTCTAGCCTTAGGAACCCCCTGAAGTATTTGGAGATTTACAGAAAATCAGTATTTCTTCCTGTTAGGAAATACGCACCTTTGGGGGTGTGCTTTCTTCTTACTTAGAAAATTTAATTTTAAAAATATTTTTTAATAACATTTAAATATGTTGGAGTAGTTCTGTGTTGTGAGGACTCTTAAGATACACACTGCTTAAAATCTTTTAAGAAGTGCGTAAATTAATGATGTTTATTGGAAAGACACTGGCACTGTGTGGTTTAATAATTGTCAGCAAAGTTTTCCAATCAGCTTTATGTTTTAGACAGAAAAAGGCAAATTCTACAAAATTGTTGCATAGAACTGTAGAAATAAATGATAGTATAAATGGAACTGCTTGAATGCAAGTTATTTATAAGCCAGAATTTTTTTAATTTGTCTTTTTGCCTGCCTGTATTTTTCTTCTGCTGTTTCAGGCTGATTTTGTAAAAGTTGCCCACCCTGACTTTGCATTCAGAGAGGCTGCTGAAGAAGCTTGCAGGAACATTGGTACTGTGGTAGAGAAGTATGTTTTCTTTTTTTTTCTTTCTTTTTTTTTTTCTATTTCCATATGCAGCTTTAAAAATTACTGTATGATCATCTATGAAAACAGTAATCAACCAAAAATACTTGTGCATGGGAAGAAAGTGTCAGTCTTCTGTTACAGATTTTAAGGGTTTTGTTTTGTTACAGTATCTCATGAAAGGTTTTTCTGTTTTAGTTGCAGTGTATGACTCCATGTCACTGAAGCCCATCAAAGGCTCAAGTGACATTTTTCTAGGACTTGTGACAATTTTCTAGTGGTTGTTACAATTCTCTAGTGGTTGTAAAGTTTATGTACAAGGTGCTTGAAAGTGGATTTCTCAGGACTTTGATTAAGCACACTTTGATACACCATGTATAACAATGTGACTTTAATATCTGAATACCACTTCAGATATAAAATTTGTAGAAGGAAGAAATTATGCATGTATTATCTTGAGGCTCATAAACTATTGTGTGCATGTGTTTCGTTGCCCACTGTTTCCCACCTGGGAGTGCAGGATAACATGCCAGCAGATGTGATGGATGCAGAGTTATTTCCATGGGGACAGTGCTTGGTGCATGGAAGTGTTCAGGGAATAGTAAGCTCTTAGTCTATCCCAGAGGCCATCAGCAGCACATTTATCTGATTGCATATTTGAGCACTGGTTTTCCTTTAATGGGGTCCTTTCAAAGTAAGGATTAGAAAACCTGTGCTCTTATCATGGTTATCTTTGTTCATAAAAAAACAAGCAGTCAGTGTTAGACTTGCTCATATTGCCACTAAATACTCTCCAAAAGTATTTTTCTGTTGGATGCACAAGACCTGTTTCCATGCTGGTTTGTCCACACATGCCAGTAGAAATTTTCTACTTTTTAACTGTGATTGTGAACCAGAAAGCATTTTGAAAATACAGTCCTTGGCTTTTAATGTTGTCTCACTAAATACTGCCTTTGAAGGAGTAATACTTAGAAACTGAAATATTAGTCTGTTGGTAATGCATGATTCTTTTATTCTCTGTCTTTTCAGATTAAATACAGATGTTGAACTGTGTCAGAGTCTGAGACGTCTGCTAGCTGATGAAACTGTAATGAGTTCCTTAGATCCAGAAACCAGGTACTTATTAATGCTTATAGGTCTTTATAGATTACAAATAGAATCTTGTAGATTTAGATTCCTAGATGGTACCTATTGTTCCTTATTGTACTTATAGTTTGTGTATTCTTAAATTAATAAATGCAACTTTTGGAAAACAAACCACATCTCCATTATTAATTTATTAGTCACTACCAAATTACCTGCACAGGCGTTAGGAAGTTTGTAGTTCCATAATCTTGGAGAATGTCTGACTGCAGAGCACAAGATATATTTATGCTAAATAACTGAGATCTTGCAAGAACAAAAAAATTAAATCTTAAGATTTTCTTCAATAATATTCTTTTGATTAAAATTATATACTGTGCTGTGGTGTACATTTCAATGTCTTTAGGAATGAAATTAGGGAACAAACTGTATAACTTGTTTTCACTTCATAGAAGTTTATTTATAGTTTTCAAAATCAGATGAGCAGTATATTTATTGAAAACTGGCTTTGTGATTGCTGTAATAGGTTTTCTTAGTTATTTATGCAGTTATAGTTTTGAAATACTTATTCACTGACATGGTTAAACAAGCTTAATGTATAAGTTATTTCCTTCTTCCTTCTTTAACCACAATCAAGGATGTTAGATTTGGAAAGGTATTTTTCTGATGTTAGGATAAATGAAGTGTGAAAGGAAATTAAAGTGGTAATTTGCACAAATTGGTTGAACATCTAGATTAAGGTACTGGAATTATTTAGAAGGATATTTTCAAAGCAGATGACTGAACTAAGAACAAAGGACAAATTGTTTCTCACTGAGTAAATTGTTAAGGATCTAAAACATAGGAAATCTTTGTCCCTAATAAAAACATTCATATAACTGTGGTGTTATTCTCTGTGAAAGATATGAAACATAAGTAACTACTAAAGGCAAAATCTGTTAAGAAATGATGCTTATTATTAAATGAGGCTGTTTTAACAGGGATTTACTGTATTTTTAGGCGAGTGGCAGAACTTTTTATGTTTGATTTTGAGATCAGTGGCATTCATTTGGATGAAGAAAAGGTAATTTCTGGCTACAGTATGTGAACAGAAATTTGTCTGTCTACAAAAGACCAGATAATGGAACATGTGGGATGTGAAATCACGTGATTCTGGGTCAGTTTGTCCTGGGAATTTTGTCACCTTTAGAAGTGATTAATTTTGTCTATTTTAAATCACTTCTAAAGGTAGTTTTTTGATAGTTGGTTGTTCTCCCTAGTTTGGTCCTCATCATTCCTTTCTGTTCTGAGGAGTTATAAGGAAGTCCTGGGATCCTGTTTGCTTTCTTTGGTATCTGCATCAGATATTTTAAAATAGGTACTCAGCTGTCAGACCAACATATTTACAGAGAGGGAAAAGCAGCACTCTGTGCACCTTGATGACAGGTTAATCAAGTGGAGTGTTAGAAGGGATCAGGTGTGTGTCCAGGCACTCCTGGGGTGCTCATATAACCAGAGTTGTAAATCTTGTTCAAAATTGAATATCTGGGCATGGTCTGGTTACCTGTCTTGGGAGCTTGTACATACTTCTGCAGTAGTCAGTGATGAATTTTCCAAACCCAGCAGTTTACACCCCATGCTTTGTAGTATGGGTGCTATGTCTGTTCATAGTTCATGCCATGTATAAAGTTAATTCCATGTTTATTTGAGTCATCCCCTTCAAAAAGATCTGTACAGAAGCTCTTCTGCCAGATTGATGCCATAGAGTTAATCCGAAGATCATAGTTTTGATGGTGTTTTGTGACCTAGAAAATGGTTCTAGAAGATATTTTTACAATTACTTTGTCCAAAGAACAGCCCTGAAACTTCATCTCTGGGCTTTATGTCTGACTTGATGGTTGATTCTATGGTGTTTCATCTTCTTTCAGTTACAGTTTCACTTATTTTTGTATGTTTTCCTCCCCTGCCTATCCCACCTTTCTTGCTTGTTGCTCAGTGTGTCGTTTTAATTCTTATTTAAGACTTTAGAAATCCTTTTGTAAGTTGAAGTCTACTTCTGCTACAAAGAATTTCTGCTTTTTAAAATAAAACTCAAAGATATGTTTTCAAGAGAAAGGGTGGGAATGGGAGGACAGCGATCATGTTATGTCATTCTTTGGTCTTTACAAGTTATGTTGTATCTGTACCCTCAGCCTTTGTTTTTTTTAGCTATGATCCCACAGGCAAGTGAGACCATACTCTACTAATGCGAGCAAGTTCACTGAAGCACATCTTGCATGATCAAGTGTGTGAAGTACTGTGATGATAAAACTCTAAATCACAAACTCCTAAGAGAAGGATTGAAATACTGAAAATAGTTTACAGTTTGCAGAAAACAGCACAATATAAACAGGAAAAAGAAACTTTAATTCTTTATATACTTTAAGATATCTCTCTCAAAGATGCGTCTTTTTAATTCAGTGTTTTACATAGCAATCAGTTACAAGCTAGCAAAGTTTATGTAAATTGTACTTGAACTCTGCTGTACATTTTCTTACTACAGAAATATAGGCATTTTCTTTGACATTTCAATGTTTTATTTGCATCTGATCCTGTTGACTTGCCCTGCCTTAAGACTCTGTTGATTTATGACTGTTGATTCTAGGTATAATCTTAAGTGTTGTATTTTCTGCTTCATTTTTGGAAGAGTCCTCTAAGGTTTAAAAACTTTTGAGTTCTGCTTGTACTGTGTCTGAAGATAGTATTTATTTTGTGCTTTATTTTTCTTACAGCGTAAAAAGGCAGTTGACCTCAATGTCAGAATATTGGATTTATGTAATGAATTTCTGATAGGAACTCACATTCCCAACAAGATTGACAAACATGTTTTGCCAGAGCATATTCGGTATAATTTTACAGCTGAAGGCAATTACTTACGAGTTGCTGGTCTACATGCTGATTGTCCTGATGATCTGGTTTGTATTCCCTGACTTTACTTTGGCATCCTTTATGCCAGAAGTGCATATCAGTTATTTGACTTGTTAGGCAAATGCATGTGGTTTGTGATTATGCTGTTATTACTAACAAGGAGAAACTTCCGTAGAATGTAATAATCAATGGCACATTTGATAGTAGCAGGTATGAAATAATGGTTGTGTAGATCCTGAATGGCTGGGGGAAGAAGAGGGGCAGAATACTGACTCTGGATTTTAGTCAAGCACACTACAGTTTATTCAGAGGTGGGAATCCCATGAAATGCAATTCCGAAGGGTGAAGGAGCTCAGGGAAGCAGATAGTTTTCCAAAGGCTGCCTCCTCCAAGCATGTGAGAGTATTGAGATACTCAGTTTTAGTGCATCCTTAGAAAGCCAAGCAGTTGTGTCAGGAACCAGGCTTGACAAGCAGACAACTCTTATCAAAGCTTCATCTCCAGAAGATAGCATACATGGAGTGGAAGCGGGTACAAGATCCAGGGAGGAATGTAGAAACTTTGCCTGTGACTTGGAAGCGACATTAGAAGCAGCACGAGCAATTACTGCTGCATTGATACTAACAGCCTGAGCAAGGAAAGCATGGAGTCAATGCTGAGTAAGGTGGGTGACAGTGGCAGCAGACAGATAAGACTGAGATGCTCATCACTTTCTTTTGCCTCACTGTTCATCAGTGACTTTAGTCCAAGGTAGGAGATGACAGTCTGGATTGGTGGACAACTGGATAGGTAAAAAAACTAATTTCATGCTCAGACTCAGAGAGTAGTGGTTGAAATGCACTGGTAATTGGAGAACTCTTGCCGGGGTCTGTCCTGGGTCCCCTGTTTAACACCTTTATCAGTGACAGAGGGATTGCCTACCAGATTTGCAGGAGGGAGCAAATAGAGAGGAACAATCAATACACTTGAAGGTTAAGGCTGATGTTCACAGTGGCCTAAAAGCTGGGATAATCGTTCAGTGGCAGTCTTGCATAATTCAGAAAGAACAAGAACAAAGTCATACACGTGGAAATGGAGAATTCCTGGTTATAGGACAGGCTGGGACTGCCTGGCTGCGTCTGATCTGTGGCAAAGGCCCACAGTGTTGGTGAGCAGCAAGCTGAGCGTGAGCAAGCAGTGACCCTGGCAGCAAAGGGCCAACAGCATATGGACTTCCCTCAGAGACTGAGGGAAGAGATTATAGCCCCACTCTTCTTGAGTGTCTTCAACAGAGGCCACCAAGATGGGCAGTAACTGGAGTGCTTGCACTGTGAGGAAGGGCAGAGGGATTTGGGCTTGTTTACTCTGTAGCAGAGGTGGTTTGGGGGAACCCTGACAGCACTCTGCCAGTACCTACAAGGTTGACATGGAGAAAATAGAGCCAGGGTCTTCAGCGTGGTGCATGACAGGAGCACCAGTATCAAAAGTTGAGATGAAAAATGCCAGCTGCGGAAATTAGTCCTGCTGATGATACCCAAGCAGTGAAATAGTGAAGTCATGCTATCTCTCCAATATGTGTAGGGTTTCAGGACCAGACTGGAAAAAGCTTTATGTTACTTGGTCTTAGCTAATAGCTGTCTCTGCTTTGTGCAAGAGGTTGGATTTGAGACCTCATGAAGTCACATCCAACCTGAATTATCCTGAAAAAAAAACTTTAGTTATTGTTAGTGTTGTTTTTCTAAACAATAATTAATTTATAGTTACAAATTTAAGTAATTTGGACTCATTGAAATGTGGTAGAGGCTCCCTAGACTTTTAGATACAATTTTAGGATCAGGAGTGTATTAAAACACTCTAGGGTTCTTTCTTCACTTAAACTATGTAGAGAGAAGCTTAGTTCAGATGAAGGTAAGTCTAAGTTTTTACTGGATTTCTTGAGCTTATTCCATATGTAGAAAATAAAATTATTTGTGATTGGTTTAAAAGTATTTAATCAAATTTTATGGATCTCCAGGTAGGTTTTTTTTTTTTCAGTTGTGAAAAGACCCAAACTAACTAAAAATATGACACAACGAGAAAGTTTGTGGGCAGATGAGCAGACTAATAGTTTTCTACTACAAAAGAAATACGGCTTTTCTCTTCCTGACTTTTCTCTCCCCTGACCTCATCTCTTTTTTCTTGTCAGATCCTTCCATAAGCAAACTTAACTGATATGCAGAGAACAATTTGGGTTTATTTTCACAAGTTTTAATGATTTAAGACAGCCCACAGAATGGTCTGAAAAGCACAGATGTTAGCAGAAAGAGGGAGGCGATGAGAGGACTGTTGACAGGAGTAGAGAACAGGACTCTTTTTGGCAGTCATGATCTGTTAGGTTGTCTCATTGCATTTCCTCATTGCACTTTTAATGGGTAAGAGAGCTGAAATTGTCAGGTATTTGTAATTACTATAGTTGAAAGGCTTTAGGCCTTTTCCCAACAATATCAGTGAAATAGGGCTGTTATGACAGATCTTCAGTTGCATCACTTGTTTCTGTTAAAAATTACTCTGTAGCAATGTGATTTTTTTTTTCCTTGTATTAGGTTCGGGAAGCTGCTTACAAGATTTTTCTCCACTCAAACACTCAGCAGTTGGCTCGATTGGAGGATTTGCTTGCAAGCCGAAACAGCCTGGCACAGTTGGTTGGCTACGACACATTTGCCCACAGGGCTCTTCAGGGAACAATGGCCAAAAACCCAGGTATGAGGCATGTATGGAAGGACATGTTGTTGAAAAATCAAGTGTGTGATGTATGAGGTCAAAGTTTGTTAGTTTCTTTAGCTAAGTTTACACATACTTCTTCCAGTGAAGTGTTTTATTGCAGTTACGTTTTGCTGTATGCCATACTCAGGGCTCAGTGTAAATTACAGTGTTCACTGAGGAGGATCTGGTCTTTTGATTCAGAGTTGATGCTTACTCCTTAGATTATGAAGGTGTCATTATCTCAGCACATAGCAAAGTAAATGTACTAAATTCTCTTGAAGTTAATGTCAATGGAGTAGTTTGTAAAAAGATCTAAGGGAATTTTAGTTTGGAATATTCTCATGTGAATTTAACATCCTTTAAGGAAAAATAATTTTAATATTTTTCCTTCCTTCTAGAAACAGTAAGACAATTTCTGGAGAAGCTTTCTGAGCAGTTGTCTAAAAGGTGTGTCTTTTTCACTGAGTTTTTTTTTAACTATGCTCTATTTGAAGAATAGAGGGACTTGTGCACTAATAAGTTAGTCAGTGCTGCTTATTATGTGCTCTGATGAAAAAAAAACCAAAGACTTGGCCAAAATTTTGAGAGAAGGCTATTTGCTTAGAATAAATTCTGTGTCTGTGATCAGAGAACACCTGGGACTGAAAGCAAGAAATGCAGTTAACATCAAACAAGATGACCAAGTTGAAGTGTACAACACTTGTCCTGGTTTTCTTGCCATATACACAACTCCATATATTTTGCACGTGTCAATGAATTTCCTGTTTGTCCTTCTTGCCACCCTGTGCTCCACAGAGCACAAAACAGTTTCATCACTGGGTATAAATAGGGTGTATTGTAAGAATGAAAATGCTTTGGAGCTGTACAGCCACAGGAAGAGGGACTGAATTTGAAAGTACCTGAATGGCAGAAGCAGAGTTAAAAGGGGTTTCTACTGTTACATGTGGGCCTGCCATTTTATATAGTCATTTTATGTAGTACTATAAATCTCTGGTGATGGACATTTTATTAGGATGAAATATTACCATTTTCTGTATTTCACTGCTCAAAAATCTTTCATTAACATTTCATCATAAAAATATTTTTCAGGACTCAAAAAGACTTTGAAATGATGACAAAGATGAAAACAAAGCTCAACCCCCACAATTCAGTAAGTTTCATTTCCATATGTGATTGTCTGTTTTGTTTCTTTAAAAAGATACAGTATAATGTAATCACATTCTACAGTTAACTATACTTTAGTGTACAAGATGTAGTAGGATGAGAAACCTTCTCTCTTCTGGCTTCAAATGCTTTCTGACTGCTTAGCTGCTGTATTAAAACCAAATATTGAGTATAAGAGAGCTGTTGGTTTATACAAAGTGATATTGAGATAACCAAAACATAAAGCAGTGAGATGGAGTATTGCTTTGCTTTGAATTAATTGACTCATTTTAAAAATAAAGGCTATACTTTAGGTTAGATTCAAGTCCAGTTTGTATACTACATTGAATGTATCTTAATACTGTACATATCTAGGTTTATCTTTTTATTTGAACTGAGTGTATTTCTTGAAATCTGATGTGGAATCCTATCATATAGTTGAATGAGACCAATCTTCAAGAAATGTTAAAAAAGTTTTAAGGTTATGATATATGATGCTATATTTGGTTTGGGTCCTAACTGTTTCCCGTTATGTTTTAAAATTCTGTGACTTGTTGAAACTGCAAAAATACTCAAGTGAAACTAAACTTTAACATTGGGTTCACTTGTTGCCCATTATTGTAATTATGAGCTGGAATTCTCTTTCAGATGCTGATGCCATGGGATCACCCCTACTACAGTGGAGTCCTTCGTGCTGAGAGGTAAACTCCTTATGTTCCTGATTGTAATGTAAATGAGTGTCCTTGCAATAAGGACAAAGAAAGTACTCAATATAAACAGGATTTCTTTCTTTGAAGATGTACCTCAATATGAAAAAATAAATATATGGTTGGAGAGTTTTGTAACATTTTTTAGTTTTTTTACTGCTGGAATGCCTGTTGAAGTTTTTAGCTCCTGTGTTGTTTTGCAGAGAAGTATTGGCCCTCATTGAAGATAAAAGAGGATGAAGCAGTTTCAGAACAGATAGAAGATCTTTATTCTTGTTTTGCTTTTAGTTCTTAGCTGGGCTGTAGTACTGTTTAAAAATAAATTTTGAACTCTGAATACTTCAACTCCTCTTCATATTTTAACTTCATTGTGCTTCTTACCAAATGTGCAACTTCTTCCTCTTCTGCAGACTTGAAATAGCAGCTTCTTCAGTAAATCTTTACTGCTCATGGATAGAATTCATTCTTATCTCTCTTGCAAAGACTGGGAAATAAATCCTTAACACAGACTTAAATAGTACACAAGGCCTTTGCACATAGTGAGATGCTAGCTCTGAAAGATGTCAGACCTGTGTGTTGCCTTTATTAGATCAGCAGCAGTGACCTTTTAGGTTTCTGTTGGAAAAGATAATCAAAAGTTGTGCTGCTCTCATAAGGAGATTTAGAAGAAAATCTTCCTTCACTGTAGCTTTACAGTTTTTTGGTTTTTAAACAAAACAGGCTGGATGTATCTGATTAAAATAGTAGTTTACTCTGGATCAGAAAGCTGTGGTAGTATAGACATGAAGGATTGCCAGCAGCTGGCCTGGTTGTTTTCAGAATTGGTGTGTGCCATAAGGGTTAGAGCATTACGTGTAGAAGGCGCTGTGTTTGTTCTCCTAGAGGAGTGTCTTCTGATGCTGATTGTCCTTAGTCTTACTGGTCTTACTGTCCTTCTTAGATCTCCTCATGAAGCTAACCATCTCATAATTGAGTTGCTGCTGATAACAAGTAGATTAATCTGCTCTTTTTGGCATTAGAAAAATATTTCCTTTCCTTGGGGTGCTTTGTAAGAGACCCAGTTAAGTTCCTTTATGAATTGTATGGTGGCTTTGTAAAGAAAGAGCTGCAGGTAAAACAGACTTAGACATTGGCATTGTATCTTCGCTATTTTTTTTGTATTTAGGCACCAAGTCTGGAAGTTGGATCAGTGTGAATTGTCTTCTGAATCTATGTAGGGCCTCCCTGATTACCGTGCAGGATTGGGGCCCAATCTTTTTCTCCTTCCAGCTTGGGCAGGACTGTTTCTTTCTGGCAGATATACAAGCATCTGCAAGACCAGAGAAAAAAAGTAGTTTTCCTTTCCATTGTGTGCAGAGCTGCTTTGCTTTAACTCAAGAGTGTAGATCTTTCACAGTCCTGTTTCCTGGATAGTTGTCTGTCTTTGGAAAAAGTGTTTGATCTTACTGACTAAACAAGTCTTTACATTTATTCTGCTCATATTGTGCGTGTTTAACAGGGTAGTGGATACTGGGTAATCATCTCTGAAAAGTAAAACTCACTTCTCTCCTGCATAGTGTCAAGGACTGTGCTTTGAAGGAAACTAGGCAGGAGTCAAGAGTATTCATACAACACGAGGATGGGAATAATATACCTTGTCATGTCTGTGCCCTAAATGCCCTGTCACCCAAATGGGAATATCCTATCCTTTATCTTGTGTTTGTACTTACCTTGTTCGACCACATCCCTTCTTGAATGGCCTGTGGATGCTATGGTATGCTCAGTTCATTGCTTTTGTAACTGGAAGATGAGAACTGTTTCTGTCACACAAACTTTCATGCCTGGCTGGAGTTTGACTTTTGGCTATTTGTTGTTAATCTCTTCTGAACTGAGCCAATTATCTTGTAGATAATTGTGGAAAACAAACTGATGTGGTATTCCGTATTTGGATGGTTGTTTTTTTTTTTCCCTGGGAAAATGATTGAATGCTTGTTTTTTTTTAAAAATATTGTTTTTATTTTTTTTTATTTATAAGCTCAGTATATTTATTTTTTACTTCTATCCTGTTTTATTTTGCATTTTTTCATCTTGGAATTACAAAATATGTTTTCAAACAAGATACACTTAACTGTCATGCATTTCTCCCGGTCTTTGTTTAGTCTGTTACATTTTTTTTGTTCTCCAAGGATTTCTTCTGAAGAAATTTACTTCTAGCTTTAGGTCTTTAACAGAAATATCATGGTTGTATTTGTAGTAGCACTGTGCACAGAGCATGGCTTATGCATTTGTCTCTTATGTTTTGGGACTCAGTAGTAGTTTGCATGGTGGATTTTTGTATTAGGAATTTCTCTTCTACTTAGTAAAACATTTTTGTTGAAAGGGGAGCAAATGTATGCTTTTGGGTATTCCTTTTGGTCCACTCTTGTCACCATGGCTCCAGCTGAAGTACAGACCCATAGTTTCCTAGGTATTGTCAATTACATAAGATGCAGATTATCTTCACAAGTGTAGGTATAAAGAAAGAGACTACAAGGATTTGGTTCTTGATTAAGTAACTCAGCATTAGGGGGTGCAAAAAATACTAGATGGGACAAGTTACGTCTGCTGGAAAATGTACTGTTTCTTAGTTTGGCCTATTCAGCCATTCCCCTTTTGTCCTCCAGATTTTGACCAGCTATATCTCAAATGACACTTACACTAATTTTTAATGTATCTATTTTATATTTGCATCGTGTTGTGTATTTTAAATGTATGCATATATTTTGTCTTCTAAATATACAGTTAGTCTTTGCTGTAACAGGATTAAGGAAACAAATCCTTCACTAGATTTCTTATAATCAGTTTTAAGAGGTAGATATTTACTTCTGAAGTGTGCAGGATGCCCTCATGCGTTTGGACTGTAGAGTTTTGATGCCGTTTGCTGTCTCCTCGGGTTGTTTTCTGTCCTGGCTTTCCGCGGCGTTACCGACCGCTGCTGCTGTTGTGTCACGTGAACAGCAGGAGGCGCTCCAGACTCAAGCCGCAGAGTTGTGGTGGTTCTGTCTCAACCCGGCCGCAACAATTTTGTTTCTGTCAGCTTTCACCAAGTCTTTTCCCTGGAAACTTGATCCTACTTCAAAAGTGTAGGCCTCCCATTGATGGGAACAGGATATTTTACTCTTCCCCCCCCCCCCCCCCCCCCCCCCCTCCCCCGACTATGTTAAGTAGCCTCTCTGGCTTTAAACCTACACTTAAGACAGTGTAATGTTTTTGTAGCTATAGTTTAAGAGACAGGGAAAATACATGTCGGTATA